>CM057842.1:38451846-39146558 GCA_030068075.1 Paguma larvata
GAGAAGCACTCTCTGAGGGCAGATGTTGGCAGTGTATGCCCGGTGTATCTACAGCGGGTCACTTTTAAAAGAAATGCCCCCTTCTCTGCACCCAGGGAGGGCCGCGCCCCTCTCCCCATCTCCTTCACCCCTGGCACATCCCTGGACACACCTCACTGGGGAGGAAAACGAGGAGGTCTCCTGGGGCTCTGTGAATATTTTGTTTCTTCCTTGAGCTGGCGCTTCCATACCTGCTCGTTTTCTGATTATGTATTCAGCATTTCACATCTTTGACACATTAGCGTATGAATTAACTTCACACCTGAAATTGCTGGTAGGTGACCATTTTCCAACCTATAGAAATGGCATTCTTAGGAGGTTCAGTATATTTTACACAAGGAAATTATAAAATAAGGTCGTGTAAATACCATCAAATAGACCACTAGTCATGAGGTGTGTTCAAGCCAGAAAGAGGCATTTCTTTCTTTTCCTTTTTTTCTTAATGTTCATTTATTTTTTGAGAGAGAGAGATCGAGACAGGCTGTGAGTGGGAGAGGGGCAGAGAGGGAGGGAGACACAGAATTCGAGGCAGGCTCTATGCTCTGAGCTGTCAGCACCGATGGATACTGGGTTTGAACCCACGAACGCAAGATCGTGACCTGGGCCAAAGTTGGATGCTTAACCCACTGAGCCACCCACGTGCCCCTATTTCTTTCTTTTTAAAAAAATCTTATTAAGTAATTTATTTATTGAGAGAGAGAGAGCATGAGTTGGGGAGGGTAAGAGAGAGGAAGATAGAGAATCCCAAGCAGCCTCCACACTTTGAGCATGGAGACAGATGTGGGGCTGGAACTCACAAACCGCGAGATTGTGACCTGAGAGAAATCAGGGGTCGGATGCTTAACGGACTGAGTCACCCAGATGCCCCCAGAAAAAAGCATTTCTATAATCTCTGTTTGATGCTAAGTGTAGTAACTATCCCAATGAATAAGGGTCTTTGTTTTCTTTTGCTCTGACAGACTATGCACTGTGGAGGTTAGTGGTTGGCCTCCATGGGCAGACATGGTTGGGTTTCATCCTCCACTTGGCTAAGTACCAGCTGGCTGGCATCGGGGAAAGCTCTGGACCCCAGAGTTTTCATCTGAAAATGAGGCCAGTAGTAGGACCTACTGGCTGGGGTTGCTGAGCGGATCACATCAGATACTGTCTTCCTTGCCATCTCTTTGGAATTTAGTGCTCTGTATACTCTGGTCTTCGTTTTACTTTGGGTGTTTGGGGATTCTATTTGATACTGAGTCTCTGCATGTGCTATTTTCCTACCCTCCAGAATGTTCTCCTGTGCTTTTTCCTATGAGGTTCCCTCCTTGCTTGAGATCTAGGCTTATTTCTTGTTTTCTTCGCTGTTCTCTGGCATCTGTGACTCAGTCATAATTGTTGTCTTTTACCCTCTAATTGAACCCTGTAACTTTCTGTTGTAAGACTGACCATAGCTGCGATTTCACAGTAAAGTATGTGTGTTTTGATCTATCTATCCCCCTCATTTGACTGTGAGCTCCTTACGGGTGGGAAACAGGATGTTTTGCTCATTGTTGTACACCGGAGGGCCTGCCTCACTGTTGGTGTTCTGGAAATATTTAATGAATGAAGTGGTCTGCGTTCTAGAAGTTCTTCCATTTTAAGACTTTGGGGAGAGTCTCTGTATTTCTGTTTAAAAAATGAAATGGGAAAGCATGCACATAAGCAGTGTGTGTATGTTTTTGCATGACAGTAATGGATACATCATCAGTTTCAAAAAATTCAACCTGGGCATTTTTGTGCAGCGTAGTGGGTAGGCAGCAAAGTGCCAGGTTTAATAGCTAAGATGCTGACAGAAACCTAGGCTCAAGCTTAGTTCATTATCTGATCTGAGATCTTGGAAAAGTTGCTTGTTCTCAAACTCCTTTCTGTGTCTGTACAGTGGGTATTTAAAATAGTACCTAGGTGGGGCACCTGGGTGGTTCAGTTGGTTAAGCGTCCCACTTTGGCTTAGGTCATAAACTCGCTTTTGTGAGTTCCAGCCCTACGTCAGGTTCTGTGTTGAGAGAAAAATTTTTAAGAAAAATAAAATAGTACCTAGGAGCACCTAGGCGGCTTAGTCAGTGCTTAATCAGCACTTAATCAGCCCTTAATCAGCATCTGATTCTTGATTTAGGCTCAGGTAATTCTCATGGTTTGTGAGTTCGAGCCTTGCATTGGGTTCAGTGCTGATGGTGCTGAGCCTGCTTGAGATTCTCTCCCCATCTTTCTGCCCCTCTCCCGCTCTCCCTCTCTGTTGCTTTCAAAATAAATAACTAAACTTAAAGAAAAGAATTAAAAAAAAATAGTACCTAAATGCTATGAGTTGAATTATGCCCCTTCAAAATTCATATACCGTAGTCTTCACCCCCAGTACCTTGGAATGTTCTTTGGAGACAGGGTCTTTACGGAGGTAATCAGGTGAGCCCATCAGAGTAGGCTCTAATCCAATATGACTAGTATCTTTCTAAAAAGGGGGAATTTGGATGTAGAAACACACAGGAAGGGAAGATGAGCAAAGAGATAGAGAGAGGACAGCTGTGTGCAGGCCAAGTTGAGAGCCCCGGAACAGATCCTACTCTCGCAGCCTTCGGAAGGAACCATCCCTGTTGACCCCTTGATTTTGGACTGGGAGATTCTAGAACAGTGGAGACAGCTAATTTCTGTATTTAAGTCGCCTAGTTTGTGGTACTTTGTTTCAGCATCCCTCGAAACGAATACACTCAGTTAGCCAGTTTAATATACAGTGAGACCATATATTAATCCAAAAATAGTAGTCACTTTGAGTAGAGAACATTTATTTTTCTTGCCCACAGGCCTGTGAGTTGCTTGCACTTTGCCCAGACTGGAGGCCAGTTGGCGAGTGATGCAAGCCCAGTGAAAGGCTCTCATGGCCTCATGCCTGGTAGCAAAGCAAGTTGCCAGGCCAAGCCTGCTTCCCATAGGCAGAAGCATATACTCTGTCTACTGTAGTGGGAAGTATTCAAAGCCACATGAAAAACGAAGAGAGTGACAACAACCCAATTGATCGCAATGTCTACACATACCAGAGTTGTCTGAACTAAATCAGATTTTGGATAGGAAGCTTTGAGCACAGTGCCTGGTGTCCAGGTCGTACTCCATAAATGACTGTTGCTATTATTGTTGTTGTTGTTTTCACTCTTGAACAAATTCTAGCATTCATCTTCAATTGTAAGTCTCCGTGAACTTTTGCCTTTCAAACAAGTAGAATTAGCTGAATAAATTGCCTTAATATTTGGTTAAGTAAGAGTCTCTGTAGGCTGCATTATCGCAGCTGTGATTAATTATTTTAAATTCCTTCAAATTGCATGTCTGCTTCAGTGGATTGGAACAGAGATATGATTTCAAGCTTATGTTTCTCGTTAGGACATTGAAGCTACAATTAAACGTGCTTTTTCTTCTTCTTTGAAAAACAAAGGCTCTAAAGATGGATTGTTGTGAAAGGGCGCATAAATAGATTTTAATCAATAGTTGAATTCTCCAAAGCATCATCTAGACAAAGTGGTAAATGTTCTGATTAAATTTGTGATTGGTTAAGCTAGAAATCCATACTGGTGCATGTCACACAGTATTTAATAAATGGCGTGTAGAGTGTCCTAATTGTACCCATTTATCACTTACCTCTGTTTCTAGATGCATAAAGTTATCAAAATCTGGAAACTCCAACATTTCTATTTCCATTTCCTTGGTTGGGCTTTGTTCTCTGCCCTTCTTGGTGTACTGGGTCTGGTTTTGAGCTAAATATTTCTGACACAACCTTCATGACTCATTTACATTTAAATAGTAACAGGAAATCTCTTTGCCAAGAAAGCTATTGGAATCAAATTTTACACCAGATCAGTTTTTTTTTTTTTGAAAGATGTTATTATTGATTTTTTTTGTACATCAAAGCGCTTTTTTGCTTTCTTTTTTTGAAATCTAAGTATTATAGGCAATGTATAAGTTTTTCATTTTTCATCTTGGGTGCTTATTATTGCTTCTGATGCTCATAATTTATACCAGTTGCTATATTGTTAAAAATTAAAGATGAACTTCTGAGGTGTTCATTGCCTTTGCTATGGAGATTTCATTAAAGGGAGTTTGAAGTATAATGTGAGCCCTTGAACTTGTCGTCACACGTTGAGTGAGATCTAGTTACAGGATAGTGGGGATATAATTAGAGAAAAGGTGATGAAATCAAATAGATTCCTAATCAGCAAATAGAGGTGTGATTTATAAACATCCACACGATGAGAAGATTTAATGGGACTTGAAGCAAATTGAAGATGATCAAGGGTAAACCTCTTCTGCTGGGAAAACCAGCGTCTTCAGTGGAGGATGACACAATAAAAGCTTCCAGTCATCCCAGTGGATTTCACCTGCCACACCATCTCGTATTCCTGGGGATGTCTGTAAGAAGGGGTTAGAATCACAAGAAGGCTTCCCAGCTGGTAAATCCACCTGAGCCACATCAGTGTACTTAGACGTTGTTATTCTAGATGGCGGTGGGAAGAAGAAATGCTCTGTGCGCTGAGTTCTTGTCATAATGCTCCCTGAACTGGATTTAAGAAAAGGCTCAGGGGGCGCCTGGGTGGCTCAGCCAGCTGAGTGTCCGACTCTTGATTTCACCTCAGGTCATGATCCCAGAGTTATGGGCTTGAGCCTCATGTCCGGCTCGATGCAGGGTAGGGAGCCTGCTTAAAATTCTGTCTTTCCCTCCCTCTCCCCCTCTCCCCCTCCCCCCTCCCTCCCTTCCTCTCCCCCTCTCCCCCTCTCCCACTCCCCCCTCCCCCTTCCTCTCCCCCTCTCCCCCTCTCCCCCTCTCCCCCTCTCCCCCTCCCCCTCCCCCCTCCCCCTCTCCCCCTCTCCCCCTCCCCCTCCCCCCTCCCCCTCACCCCTTCCCCCTTCCCACTCCCCCTTCCCCCTCCCCCTCCCCCTCCCTCCCCCCTCCCTCCCCCCTCCCTCTCCCCCTCTCCCCCTCCCCCCTCCCTCCCTCTCCCCCTCGCCCCTCCCTCCCTCTCCCCCTCCCCCCTCCCTCCCTCCCTCTCCTCTCCCCTCCCTCCCTCTCCCCCTCCCCCCTCCCTCCCTCCCTCTCCCTCTCCCCCTCCCTCCCTCTCCCCCTCCCCCTCCCTCCCTCTCCCCTCTGTCCCCCTCCCTCTCCCTCCCTCTCCCCCTCCCTCCCCCCTCTCCCCCCTCTCCCCCCTCTCCCCCTCCCTCCCTCTTCCCCCTCTCTCCCCTCCCTCTCCCTCCCTCTCCCTCCCTCCCTCTCTCCCTCTCTCCCTCTCCCTTTCTCCCTCTCCCTTTCTCCCTCTCTCCCTCTCCCTTCTCCCTCTCTCCCTCTCTCCCTCTCCCTCTCTCCCTCTCTCCCTCTCTCCCTCTCTCCCCCTCTCTTTCTCCCTCTCTCTCTCTCTCTTTCTCTCTTTGCCCCTCTCCCCCAGTCGTATTCTCTCTCTCTCTCTCTAAAAATAATAAAATAAAAAAAGAGCCTAGGGACGCCTGGGTGGCTTAGTCGGTTAAGCGGCCGTCTTCGGCTCAGGTCATGATCTCATGGTCTGTGGGTTCGAGCCCCGCATCAGGCTCTGTGCTGCCGGCTCAGAGCCTGGAGCCTGCTTCGGATTCTGTGTCTCCCTCTCTCTCTGCCTTTCCCCCGCTCACGTTCTGTCTCTGTGTCTCTCGAAAATAAATAAATGTTTAAAAGAAAAAAAGAAAATAAAAAAGAGCCTAAATAAAACTTGTTTAATAACAACTCAAACCTTATTGAGTGTTTACTCTGTACTGGGAGTTGAGAGCCTTACATATATTCGTTCTTTTTATTCCTACCAACAGTTTTTTGCAGTTGGTCACATTATTCCCATTTTTAGAAGGTAAAACTGAGGCCTGAGGAAGCTGGGCAGTGGATCAGGTGGTAGAGCTGGGGGTAATGCCTTGGCAGCCAGCCTTGAGTGCCCACAGTCTTAATTACCATGTATGTGTTCAAAATCTCTGGTCTGTCCCTCCTTTGGGATCTCCTTCTTTCTTTCAGCTGTTTCTGTAGACACCTGTACCCTGCGTTCTGTGTAGGCACTGGGGATAAGGTCCATTTACAGCAGAGACGCTTGCAGACAGACATCGTCTCTGCTGTAAATGGACCTTATCCCCAGTGCCTACACAGAACGCAGGGTACAGTATGTTTATATGAGGACTTGTCTGTTTCCTGAGTAATTGCAGGTGTACAGAACACATTAAACCTAAAGCTGAACAAGGAGCTACAAAGCTGGGAGAAGAGGTGTTGCTTTAGAGATGTCGATGTTGGAGAGTTTCCAACAAAGCATAACCAGGTGCTCCAACATTCACTGAGTCGCTTGCTGGAAAGTGAGTAACTTGCTTACCTGAGTAGGATACCGTTATGACCCAAATGTGGTGTGTAGATGACCCGGGTGAGTGAAAGTGGTGGGGTAGGTGAGTGAGGCATACAGAGGGGGCAGGCAGTTAGGACCGACTAGGTTTGAATAGGGTTCTTTCTGTTCGAATCACACTGATGTTCCTTCCGTCTTTAGCTCCTGCCACGAGCTCTTTGTAGGACTTTTGCCAGACTGTTGCCTCTGCCCCTTTTCCATGGTCCTTCACCTGGAATTTTTAATCTTTCAGATCTCTGGTCATTTATCACATTCTCAAAAAAGCCTTCATTGATTCTCTGCACAAGGCTATGTTCTTTATTATTGATTCTCCTAAAATGGTGTTCCCTTCTTTAGAGCCTACATCTCTGGCTAATGATATATTTATTGGTGGGTTGTGTGAGTGCTGTCTTCCTGGCCTGTTGAAGTATAGGCTCTTGGTGGACAGGCCCATGTCTCTTTTAGCTCATTACTTATCCCCAGGACTTACCAGAATATAGAGCTTGTTAAATCTTCTGCAGTTTATTAATAATGCATGAATATTGACAATTTGATATATCCTTCAATGTGGGTATAAGTCAACTTTAAGTTTTACTTGAGGAGCAGTTAACATTTGGATTAATTAGGGACCCATGTTCCAGGGCTGCCATCAAATATCACTGTCTGTTAATTAACATAAGGGATGTTAGAAATAAGTGTTATTGGGGAAATAAATGGTGTTCAAGCTATCCGTTGGTTAGAATCTGTCCTTGCACAAATGGGGTTGTTAAAGAAAAAAAGATTTATGATACTTGGTAAAGATGGTAAGGAAGACCTTATTCAGGACCATCTCAGTAGGTGTAGGGAACACTGGTGGGAGAGAGATGGGACTCAACTCCAAATACAGCAGTGGCAAGTGGGACTTTCTAGCAAAGGAGCACGAAGATGTCAGTGGATGGAAGATCACTAAGAGGGAACACGGGTATAAGAGGGGCTCTGGCTAAACAGACCTAACAGGATTCTTCCTGAAGACAGGCCAGGTCATCAGACATCACCTGGGGGACAGTGAGGGTTGAAGAACCTGATGAGATATCGGGAGTGATCATTTGTCAGAGGTGAAAGTGGGGTTCTGATTAGATGGACTTAGCAGGGTTCTTGCTAAAACTGGATCCTACGAGGATGTGCACAGGTGAACCTAGGAGAAGGTTCAGGAGGTCGCCTCAAGTTTGGTCAAGCAAAGAATCTTTGCCAGTGTTTAGGTTAGGATGAGAACTCTGAAGGGTCCGAGGCTCTGTGCTCCAGGGAAGACTCTGTTGCCTCAAATGATCAAATGAGAGGTGAACGTGGCTTGACAACACTGTGGAATTTACCTTAGGGTGAAACTTCCGTGCAAAGTGCTCTATTTTAAAGCACCTAAAAACCTGAGAACAGAGACTTTGCTTGGCTTCCGCCCAGGTGGTTAGATTCTCTGGGACCTTCTTGCCCATAACCGTTTGTAGGTGTGGTGGCCTTCAGCTTGGGATTTGCTTCCTTGTGACATACCGCCCAGCGGGGAGGAGGAGGTTGGGGAGAGATAGGGCTCTCAATCACCTCTAAACACTGGAGGTTCTCCAGACTCAGGAACAGAGAGCTTGGCAACCATTAATGTCCAAAGTAGCTCTGGTCATCTTATAGCAAGAGAGCAATAGACAATTGTTGAATGAAAAAGGCGGTGGTGGGTTAGAGAATACCAAGATAGAGTCAGCAGTTCTCGATGACTGATTTATGTGGCTGTGAGGGAAGAGGCGAGGATGACTGGAGCAGGTTTGGGTTGGCTGAAGGAGGCTTATGACTCCATCTTGTAAACTGGGCAGGTCCTTGACCCTATTAGGAAGCAGACAATGTTGGTCTTTGGTAAACTCTCACCCCTCTTTGACTGTGTCCATTGTGAAATACTTGCCACCCAGTGTTCAGCCAAGT
The DNA here is from genome assembly GCA_030068075.1 of Paguma larvata. Classification (NCBI taxonomy): domain Eukaryota; kingdom Metazoa; phylum Chordata; class Mammalia; order Carnivora; family Viverridae; genus Paguma; species Paguma larvata. Next base: position 38,460,192 of record CM057842.1, read on the forward strand.
AACATCCTGTGCTGATGTGCTGTGATCGAAGGTCTCACGGCCTTTGTTTTCCAGAAAAGGCACTTCGGAGTCATCTGTTTGTCTAACCTGTGTTGTGATGGTCATGGCTGGAAATCCCACGGGACGCCAGCCCGTGTAAGTAGATCTGTGCCTTTTAGAAAACCTTTTATTTTAAACTCATTTTAGGTTTACTGAGAAGTTGCCAAAATAATCTAGATAATTCTCTTATATCTCTTTTTCTACTTGCCCTAATCATAACATCTTACACAAGCATGGTGCAGTTATCAAGAATAAGAAATTGCTGCTGGCACAGTATTCTGAATCACAACTACAGACCTTACTTGAAATGTACGAGTTTTTCCTCTAATGCTCTCTTTTTTTGTTTTTCCTTCCTGTTTCAGGATCCCTGTCAGTTTCCCGTGTTGCGTTTCACTGTTATTTCTCTCTACTCTCCTCCAGTCTGGGACGGTTCCTCCGTCATTGCTCATTTTCACGACCTTGACACTTTTGAAGAGTACTGGTCAGTTATTTTACAAACAGAACTCAGTTTAGGCTGGTCCAATGTTTGCTCATGACTGGACTGAGATTGTGCACTTTTGGCATGAATTCCACAAAAATACTGTGTCTTTCTCAGTGACTTATAGGAAGGAATTCTTGACGTTGGTAGGTCTTTTTATAGGTGATGTTTTCTTTGATCGCAACTTGGTAAATTGATGTTTGCCAGGTTTCTCCTGTGTAAAGTAACTATCTTTCCCTTTGGAGTTGATAAGCAAATCTGTAATTTTAAACCTGGAAGTGAGCCAAATGAGGGCAATGAAATTTGGGGCAGAAAAACCTGTTCCGCTCCTACCCACCTCCATTTAAAAAGTATTCATTTGAACACTGTGCTTCTTCCTGGAAAACCTAAGCAGAATAGTTGATGTAGCTAATTCAAAGCTATCTTTGGGCTGCTTTGGTGGGAATTTTTAAAGATGAAAATCGTGATAATTCCTCTCCCCATGCCGCTGGGATTGTCAAACGTATCTTTGATCATTTTGCTTTCCGGATTAAAAATGTTTGTTGGGTTCCGACTGACTGTCGGAAAATGTCCTAACTTCCCAATGTGCTCCCCAGGACCCTCCACAATAGGACCGCAGCCTACAGCTCCGCTTTCTTTCTTTCTTTGTCTCTCGTCTGCCCTCTTGTCTCGTGAATCCCATGCGTCAGCCATATTAAACCCACACCTGTGCCTTGGGTCTCCGTTTTTGCTTATGCTCCTCTCTCAGTCAAGACAACCCCCCCTTCCCACCTCTGCCTTTTCAAACCCTTGTTCTCTGTGGATACACTTAATGATCTCATCGGTAATTAAGCTATTTTGTCTCAGCTCCAAACTCTGCTCTGCTTTGTGATGCTGAAGCTGGGCCATTCCAAACCACGTTTCTGCCAGCACCAACTGCGTCCTGGAAGGCTGTGCCGGGATGAGGGACTAGAGGATCCTGGAAGATGCTTTGTTCCTGTGAGCATCACCCCAGCAGTGCTTCTTCATCCCAGCACGGCACTTCCTTCTGAGAGCAGCTCTGGAATATTCATCTGCTGTTTCCCCAGCATTTACAGAACCAGCCACTGCAAGATGCCAGAGCTAGCACACCTCTCCTCACAGGTCTGGGTCCTGTCACAATGGGAGTCCCTCCTTAAAGCTCAGGAGCTAACAACACCAGCCTGGCGGCCCCACCTTCTAAGACATCTGAATTTCAGCTCTGCAGAGAATATTCTCTAAGATTTTTGAGTTATAATAATTCCAACCTCTTCCCTTGGTTCCTGCGCTCCTGGGAGTGGTAGTTCTCTCCCTAAGTGATAGCTTAGTGTTGTCTTTCTGTTCTCTGTCAAGTTAACAATCTTAGCCCTAGCTAACACTTATTTTTATTAAATTCTATTTGAAACAAATAAAGCTCTGGCATGATTTGTATCTCCTGCCTGGACCCTGAATGGTAAGGAAGTTGGTACCAGGCGCGTTGCTGGGAACTTGGTCCTCTAAGATGGGTTTGGGGATTTGTTCATGGGATCCTCAGACTTGAGCACAGTGTTGAGTCTCGCCTGTGGAAGATACACTGTTGGTAACCATAGCATCTCATGGCATCATGATGAGTCAGATTTGTGGTGAAGCACCTACTGAGGCAAGGACCTAGGGGGCCAAGTGACTTCTGCCCTTGACTCTGATGGCAGTAATGATGGCCATTAGGATGGCAGTGTGAGGTGGATTTTCGCTAGTACACAGGGGCTCTCACAGAAATGGAGTGACAAGCCCACGTCTTGAAACTCTCAACTCATATCCATGGACAGAGAACCAGAGACCTTCCTTGGCAACTTTCAAAGACTTCCTTTACCTAAGCCACAGATGGGGTTGACGATGGTGGTGATACCTTCACCACCATTTGTTTCCCTGGTTTCAGAGAAAGAGAATGTGAACAAACCCAGTTTGGTTCAGAAGTCTTCCCGAGTCCGACTGGCCATAGCCAGGCAGGAATGCCACAGGTGCCACATGGCTGCTGGCCAAGGGAGGCTTCCCCACAGAAGAGAGCAGGGCCAATTCACTGACAGTGTCTTTTGACTAATTCTGCATGTGAGTACAGACCCTGGCTCAGAGAGGAAATCTAATGCGTGGTCATCTTGGAGGTGGGCAAAAGACAAGAAGAATTCTTTTCTACCTCTTTCTCTCTAACAGAGTCTGCCCTTTAAACCGAGAGGGCCTCTGGCAATTCTCTGAAATTGTTTTCTTGAGAGACTTGTGAGATTCAGGACCCCAGAATGGCCACTCTGTGCCTTGGTAATCAAACAAGACTCAGAGTCGGAGATGGGGGGATTATTCTCTTTTCTGCTTGGAACTTACCGCGGCTTTAGAGTGGTAGGGACGGAGGGCGCGCAGTGCTGTGGGACACCTTGAGGCACTTCGTCTTTGGGAACCCTAAGGAGACGACCCCGCAGGGAGAGCGACAGCTTTCCTGTGAAGGATTCGGGGCTGCTGTGGCAGGGGTAGGGGTCGCGTTGGGGCTCTTCCATCCCGGGCACGCCAGCCAGGGCACCAGAAGAGAAAGATACATCAAAAGGATTCTCCCCTAAATAGCGAGAGCTTTTGAAGTGGGGACTGCAGGACCAGCATAATTCAGATATATATGTAATTGCATTTGTACTCATGCCGCGGAGGCTGGGGATTGCTCAGGTTACATTAAAACCTGCCTAAACAACTTTTTCTCTCCCTCTTGAGAGAGCATTGCTATTCTGCACCTTTAGCCTATGGGAGGCTCTCTTCTTTCTGAAGACTTAGACATTTGAAACTCAGGCCGAGACAATGACAAGGAAAGCTCTGGACATTAAGGCCCTGGTTTCCTTACGTGTGTTTTTGTTTTGTTCTGTTTTTTTTTTGTTTTAAATTTCAGTGACACTTTTTCAGGATTTCTAGGAGAATAAAATTGATGGGCAAGGGGCTTCGGAGAGTATCAACTCCCTACAGGCATGTTGGGGTTGGTTGTTAGCAGACTTGGCCACGCACACATCGAAATAACTCATTACTCGTTCTACCTGTTGTTTTAAAAAGGCAGCATTGAAACTCTTTGAATATTTTGCTGTGGGGATTTTGGCAGAACATATTTCAAATGGAGGGGGGAGTGATAAACAGTGGGAAAAAGCAAATGAATTTCCTGTGAAGGATGGCTAGTTCGGACACATGTGTATGTTGCTTGTAGATGTAAATTAGAATATCTGGAGACCCCATGGTCTTATTTCTGAAGCCCTTTACTTATTATTCATGGTTTCATTATAGCCCCTTTTATTCACACGCACATCTAAGGGTGGGGTAGGGGAGGGGGCAGGTGCTGGGCTTGGCCTTAAAAATACAAACAAACATAAAACTTGCCATATATTTTAGAGTTATAGGTGCATGCATTTTTTTTCCTCCCATCAAATCTCGCTTTCCCATTTTAGCCGCATAAATGGTTGTCATAGTGACATTTGCTTCCAGCCTCCGTAGCTTTGGCACAGAGCAGAGGGCTCCAGGTAGTATTGGGTGACTATAAATTCAGCTCTAACTGTCCCCTTAGCTCTCTGAAACTAATCATAAATGAGGTGTGTCACGAACTGCTCCTGCTCTCACAGAGCAAGCGAAAATTACATTGAAATTAGGCTACAACAGCCCCTTTGTCTGAGTTTTTCAGAAGGTAGTGGTGTTCATTTTGAAGGAAAAGTTTGCTCTTTCAGCATTTTAAAGGGCATTTAGCCTGTAAAAGTCATGGTGTCTGTGATCCAGTAGTAAAGTAAGATGTTTAATTCTTTTGAACGATCTCTTTATATCTTGGGTATGGAGTTGTCTCCTAAAAGTCGTGAGTTGATCTAAAGAGTAACTTTTATCTTATTTTACTTTTTAAAGTTTATTTATTATTTTTTTTTAGTAATCTCTACACCCATGAGGGGCTCAAACTCATGACCTTGAGATCAAGACATGCACACTCCTCTGACTGAGCCAGCCAGGTGCCCCCAAAGAATAACTTTTTCTTCAAGCTGACTTCAAACTCCCCTCTTTGGTAATATTTTGCTAATGTTATTTTGTAAAGTTTTTGTGTACATTAAGATCTAGCATCATCTCAAAGTATATTTCTTTAAGGATTGTTTTTGTTTTTAAAAATTTTTTTTAGTTTATTTATTTTGAGAGAGAGCGAGAGCAAGCAGGAAAGGAACAGACAGAGAGAAAGAGAGAGGGAGAGAGAGAGTCCCAAGCAAGCTCTGCACTGTCAGCACAGAGCCTGACACAGGGCTTGAACTCATGAACTGTGAGGTCATCACCTGATCTGAAAACAAGGGTCGAACGCTTAACTGACTGAGCCACCCAGGCGCCCTTTCAAGGATTGTTTTTTAATCAAAAGCTAGAACTATAATCCAGGGGCAAAGACTTTGGGAGAATCTCAGCCTTTGAAGGTTCTAAGTTAGTTACCGCCAAGACTGCAAGGCCACAGAGGAGGAGACAGTTAATGACAGGGCACGGACAAGTCAATTCCCTGTCTGAGCTCAAGATAGGGGTCTGTGAAGGATCAGGTATTTGGCACCACCCCTTCTAGGAGTCCTGTGGCTCTCTAGCGGTGGCCAGTCTAATACCCATCAGAGGACAGTAGTCAGCTGGAGAAAACATTGAAAAAAACAAAACAAAAAACAAAAGGGCACAGGTGACCCAGCATAATAATTCGTTTGGGATGCTTTTGGATGCAAGATAGAAAATGGCACCCAAGAGTGGCTTATTCAGTTTCGACTTATTTTTCTTCTCATAATAAGACATTGAGAGGTGGGGAATTCCAGAGTTGGTTCTCTGCTGGCTCACACTGCCATCTCTGGGTGGTTGCCTCTGCAGCTGTCTTACCCGTCCCCTCCTGGTTTAAACATGGCTGCTGCCGTCCCAAGTTCACAGATGGTCCTAAGTCAGCACCATCCAGAGCTGGAAGCAGGGAGAAGGTGAACTTGTCTAACTTGCTTATCCATCTCCCCCGTTGGCTCTCCCTTTCTCTCTTGGAATTCCGTGTCCTGCCCACTCCATGCAATATCCACTTATATTTCACAGCTATTAACTGTAATATACAGTCACTCTAGCTGCAGGGAGGGCTGGGGAGGGAGTATCTGGCATTTTTCTCTTGGGGTGGGGTGGAACCTGCCGATAGAGTAGAAGAAAGACGTGAGCGGTTGCCATGTTGGCCACCAAAAGCGTTCGTCGTAAAGTTTGGGAAATGAAAAGATTGAATGACATTGCTTTATCCCTCCAGTCTTATTCATGAGGAAACTGGCACCAGGGGAGGTTGGTGTCAGACCAGAGATCTGAGTCTAGATCTTCTGACTCACAATGTAGGGTTTGAGGTTGACGGTGACTAACATCTGAGTTGCGTGTTCAGCTGGCACAGCGAGGGCTTTGTTCAGCATGTATTAGTTTGCTTAATTTTTGCCTTTAGCCCTGGGGGGCGGGGGGCAGCCTGTAGGCTTCTCAGAGCAGAGGGCACATATGCCATAGCTTCCCACTTCTGCTGAAACGTAGCAAATCATTTCTTCCTAATTAAAGATCAAACATTATTTCAGATGGTCCCCTTCCTAAGATGTCATGGGAGATGTTCCTCTTATCTGTCAGTGGTACTGATCATGTTGTCATTTTTGGCAACTCATTCCTGGAATGAATAATAAAATTATAATGATCTCGCACCAGAGGGAGGAACGACCAATTTGTAAAGTCCATTAAGAACCGAGCAAAGGATTGTCCTCTAATGAGATGGAGCGCGTCAGGGAGACCGTACATCAGGCTGCTCTGTCACAGATACACAAAGGGACCTGGAGGGAGGGGCTCCTGTAATGCTGGCAGACAGGGCGGGTTGTCTTGGATGCGCATTTACATATTGTCATTGATCAGCTGCCGGAGAAGAGGCTGACAAGCAGAACACCAGGGTTCTCCATTGTGAGGCTCGGGGTGTGCTTATGCCACCATCGATTCGTTCCCCGTGGGGGACGGAGCATTACTCACCGTTGCCTCATGTGCCAGCAAGAGAAATGGAATCAACGAGCATATCATCTCCTTGTTGGGAAATGACAGCTCCCTTATTATAAATCCCCAATAAATTGATGGACGCGCTGTTCGAACTTCGTAGATATAAATGTTTTCTGGGATTAATGGGAAGTTATTCCTAGAAATGACTTACAGTTCAGGAACCGATCTTAGAGCTGAGCTATTGGTCTTCATTTTTGTTTTCCTTCAGATGTCACAAACCTGTCAAAGCGGCTGAGTGTCAATGGCCAAGGTTTCCCATCCAGCCCATCCGCTACCCTACCACTTCCCTCATTTCCCCTTGCCAGACACGTATAGAATTAGAAAAGCTAAATGATTGCTGCCTTTTGGGGGGATCGTTCTCCTTTTGAAAGTCCTTTGTAAGAGAACTCAAAATTTGAAAATCTACCTGTGACCTTTCGAGGGACATGACCACTCCCTTGTAGGAGAGAAGCCACAATACTGCTTGTTATTGTTTCTGACAGGATTAAAAAAAAAACTTTATTCAGTAGCTATCTTAGCATTTTTGTTTTCAGTGTCCTTGTAAACCAGGGTACTGAGTCACTTGACTGTCACTTTGGGAAGGGAGGAAAGGGATTGTGGCAACAATGGCTTGTTTTCTAAACCATCAGGATTCTTCGCCATTGTAGCGTCTAATGGTCATTGAGGGACTGTCACTTGGTATTTGTATTAATGTTGATACTTTATTGAGTGAGTGCTTTTATAAGTGGGACCAGACCTTTTGTCCAGCTCCAGGAGCATGTGGGCACTTAATAAGTACCAATCAATACCTTTTGCTGATAGTGGAATGTAGACCCGTCCACTTCCCAGACGGCTCCACAGGGATAGATGCATTTATAGCTTAGGCTTTATTCTAAGGAATATGTGAAGGGCTGCCTACTATACTGCCTTTGTTTGAATCCATGCTGGGTGTGACATTTACCCAGGCAATGCCACTTCTGTCTGCTGGTTGCTGGAGACCTAGAACTATACTTTTCCTTCCACTTGATTTTCTTGGGGTAAATTACAATTTACTCCAAGAGTGGGCTGTGTGAGGAGTGGGGAGGCTGTTTCTAAGCCTGCCAGCCTTCTAAATTCTCTTGGAACCGCCTCTTCCTCCTTTGATTTTTAAGAAGTTGGAGGGTGAGGCTTGAGGTATTTTGTTTTTTGTTTTTGGCCATTCCACACTTCCCCTAACTTTGCCAAAGCAGGTGGAATTCTGATTACTGATATCTTCTTACTGTGTTCACACAAATTGATTCATTTCGCTTCTCTCTCACTCTCCAAAGTCCCGCTACCACATGAATGTTGTATATAAGAACATTTTCCAGAATTTGAGGATAATGGATGGGGAGGAGAGCGTAGTGAACACATTAAATCTAAGAATTAGCACTTTTTTTTAAACACTGCCTTGGGTTTTCCTCACCATGAGGATTCCTTACTGGTCTCGCCTCCTCAGATTCCAAATCTCGGTATTGCCCTCCTGCCCTTCTCTTTGCTTATGATTGAGCATGTGCTATGCACTGGGCGCAAATATTTGGATACAGAGCAGTGAATGCAAACAGACACCAGCCCCGATATGATGAGGCTTTTAGTCTATGATGAAAAGGTAGAGAAAGGAAGAGAGATTAAATGCTCAACACACACTCTCTCTCTCTCTTCTCTCCCTCTCTCTCTCTCTCTCTTCTCTACCACAACTGTGATAAGGCTGAGAAGGAGGAGAACAGGGTTCTCTGGGCAAAGTGAGTATCTTCTCTGCTGCTTTTGTATTTTTGCAAGCCTCCCTCTTTTTTAGGTCACCTGTGAAATTCCCAATCTCTCCCTCTGCCCCTCATTTTCTTTCTTTTTAACCTTCCATTGACCCTTTTGGTTTGGATGGCCTCATTTCGAATCTGTCCCAGGTTTGAGATCCTCACCTCTCTTCCCCAAAGAGGTCATCAAGGTGCTTCCTTAAAGAAAGTACCATGTGCTCCCCACCCATAGGAAATAGGCCATCGCTCTTCTATGGGAAGACATCTGGGATTTGGTTATATTTTAAATTGCCTTTACTTCTTTCCTCAAATACTGTCTCACTGTTATGTCTTAAAGTGTGAGATTCCAAAGCGAGGGAAGAAAGTTGTATTTAGATGATCTCTGGGAAAATAATAATTAATACATATCTCATGGCGATATAGATATTTTCTTCTTTTTTGGAATATAATTGATATATAATACCATATTAGTTACAGGCGTGCAACATAATGAGTTAATATTTGAACCTTAAAAATAAGGTAGTTATTTTTTTGTGTGTGTATGCATACACATACATAATGCCTATAATTTCTTTTATTTATTATTATTATTATTATCCCTCTCTTCTCTCTCCTTACTTTCCACATTTACTAGGTAGTGACACCTGACACCGATCTGTTACACTGTGTGTGACAACCAACACTTCTATAGTACTTGTCATATGCCAGGCTCTGTTCTAAGAACCCATTATGAATCAGTATGCTTTTTTTATTGAAATATGCATGACAAATGATATTACATTAGCTGCACATGGACAACATAGTGATTCAACAACTGTACATTCTATTGTGCTCACAGTAAGCGTAGCTACCATCTGTCACCATGCAACACTGACACCATGGACCATACTCACCGTGCTGTACCTTTCATCCTCAGGACTTGCCCATTGCCTAACTGGAAGCCTGTGTCCCTCACTCTTTTTCACCCATTTCGACCCTCTGTCCACTACCTCACCTTTGGTAACCACCAGTTTGTTTTTGATATTCTACTTTGTTTGTTTGTTTGATTTTTATGTATTTAGTTATTTATTTTTTGATTACACATATAAGGATGATCAACTAGTATTTGTCTTTCCCGTCTGACTTATTTCACTTAGCATAATCCCCTCTGGGTCTGTCCGTGTTGTTGGAAATGGCAAGATCTCGTTCTTTATGGCTGAGTAGTATTCCATTGTGTGTATTTACCATGTCTTCATTATTCATTCATCTCTCGATGGGCAGTTAAGTTGCTTTCCATTTCTTAGCTCTCGTATACTCTTCATTGGGTCCAGGGGAAGATCTTTTCTGGATATAGGTATGACTTGGTTATTTTCCCCTGTGAACCCCAAAAGAACAGCCCGAGGCTCAGAAGCTCCAACATCTAGTTATAGAACTTTGTTGGGTTTCGTTCCACTACCTTATTTTTAAGGTTATCTTTTGCCTCTAGCAACTGATTCAGTTTCTTTGGAAAATGACATTTTTAACATATATAATATATAACTGTATAAAAGTTGGTGACCTGGATGTGGCAGAATCACATATTTAGTTGGATCCACTAATGTTTGGACGTCCTGCTACCAAATGTGTCAGCGGACAGTGGAGCAGGCAAGCTCATGTTGCATAGTGCACTTGGGAAAGAGGACACTTGTTTAAGCAGAAGACCCTGTATGAATCTAACTTTTGCCGCATCTTGTCCACATGGCTTTGGGCAAATCTGTCTTCTCTTTCACCCTTGATTTTCTCTCCTTCCGAATACTGTTGAATAGCAGACTGCTGTAAAGATTAAACGAGAAAAAGCTTGAGAAAATGTTTGGCATGACATTTGGCAAGTTGTGGTGTAGAAACATTTGTGTTTTTAAGTGGGAGTTGCAACATTTTATTGAATTAGCAAGTGACTATTAAAATAAAAAGACATCATTATGAAAGGCTGCTGTGTTCCAGGTGCTGAGCTGTCAGTGATGACCAAGACAGCCTGGGCCACACGCTCATAGCGCTTCCATTTAGAGAGACAGACAAGACACATTTACTAAGATTCCTGGAAACAGTGCTCTGATCACTGTGAGGAAGAGAGTGCTATGAGACCATTTGACAAGTAGGTCCTACATATACTGGGGAATAAAAAAAGGTTTAGTGGAACCATGATCAGAAATGGCTTAAACCGAGACCCCTCAATATGTGTAGGTGCCAGCTAGGCAAAGAGGAGAGGGAGAGAATAACATTTTGGACGTTAGACACTTCTCCCCGAGAACTTGACACTGACCGTTGTGTACCGAGCAGATAAACTCATCCAGCAAGCAAGCTCAGTTTATGGCACCCATAAAAGAGTTTCATCCACCCCACTTCTCAAGGCAGTCCCTTTATAGTGGTGATCTTTCTTCCTGTTTTATATTACAACTGAAGCTGTTCCTTTTCCAAATTGCCTGGCAGCCAGAGGAGTTTTATGCATACTTGGGTCTCTAGAAACAAGCCATTGTTCCGAGTCCTTGATTTCTCCATCTCCGCTGGCCTATTACACACCATTCCCTCATCTCCCTCACTTCATTGTCCTTAAAATGAGAATCCCATTCTGTGGTTGCTGGTTCTATATTTTTCCTGAGAGTCTTCTTGGATGAGGACGGGAAGAGCAGATTAAATGCTATATTAGTCAGGATCTCCCTCTATATTTTTGGCTCACTTTGAAAGGAAGGTCTCTGTCATCGTTCACCGCATTGTGCCACGTAAAGAGAACATACCAGAAGCGAGATGTGAATTAGGATGGGGGCTGTGGTGATGTGAAAATGTTCCTATTCATTGGCTTTTGAAGAAATGACTTGTGATGCAAAGGTAACTTGATGAGTAAGGGATGGTTTCACTAGCTTCCTGCTTCTCAGTTGTTTATTATTCCAAACCAGTGACTCTTTGGTTATACAAAATTTCATTTCTACTTTCATTGCTCTAGAAGTAGTTCCAATTTTGTCTGGTCTAATTTGATCCCTTGCTGCTATACTAAGCATGAGCTACACCCTGAGTTTCTTGAATGATTCTTGTCCCCACTCACTGCTGGATTCGCTTATGAAACACCTGCTTTGTAACATGCTCTTCTGCCTGGACACTGACCACCACCCCCTCTTCACCTGGACGGCTCCTTCTGGTCTCAGCTGACACATAACCTCTGGGAAGCTCTCTCTGAAAATACAAGATGAGTTTAGAGCTCCTTTCCTCCACACATGTTCGTATAAGTCTTCATAATTCTTTCAGGGTCCTTACTGCAACTGATTATATTTGCTTGATTAACTGTTAGTTTGCCCCACTCTACTAAGATCGGGGGCAAGTCACCATGTTCACAGTTGTATCACCTGTGTCCTCTGAATGAGGGGCACCTGGGTGGCTCAGTCGGTTGAGCATCCGACTTTGGTTTGGGTCGTGATCTCATAGTTTGTGGATTGGAGCCCTGAGTCGACCTCTGTGCTGACAGCTCAGAGTCTGGGGCCTGCTTTGGTTTCTGTGACTCCCTCTCTTTCGGCCCCTCCCCAGCTTGTGCTCTCTCTCTCTCAAAAATAAGTAAACATAAGAAACAATTTTTTAAAAATAAAAATTAATAAAAAATTAATATTTACATGAATGACTGAATGAAGTAATGAGTGAATAGTGTGAGTGCTATTCTGTGGGATCAGTTTTGAATTCAAAATCATTGAAAGTCAGTGTGTTTCCCAGTCTCTTGATATCTTTCTTTATTTTTACTAAAGATCTATCCCTCTTAAAGATACGCTAAAGATATCATAGTAGCGTGGGTCACAGGTCATGTCCAGGGCAATCTATTTATTTATTTATTTATTTATTAGTTTTTAAGGTTTATTTATTTTTGAAATAGAGTCAGAGTGCGAGTGGGGAGGAGCAGAGAGAGAGAGGGAGACGCAGAATCCAAAGCAGGTTCCAGACTCCGAGCTGTCAGCACAGAGCTCCTCGCGGGGTTTGAACGCAAGAACCCCGAGATCGTGACCTGAGTCAAAGTCAGACGGTTAACCAACTGAGCCACCCAGTGCCCCTATTTATTTATTTATTTATTTATTTAAATATTTATTTTTAAGAAGGAGAGAGAGAGAGTGTACAGGAGCCCAGGAGGGGAGAGAAAGAGAGAGAGCAGCTGAGGCAGGCTCTGCGTTGACAGTAGAGAGTAACCCAGGTGCCCCCCCAAGGCAGTCCTTTTATATTGGTATCTTCATTCCCATTTTATACAAATGACTTACTCAAAACAGTACCTCAGGAGCTGTTTTCTAGTAGAAAGACTCCTATCAATTTAATTCAGTGGCTGAGGCTAGAATATTGAGGGTAAATACAATTATAATTACTCCAGTCCTGACTTGCTTGTGGCCAAGTGACTTATCTCTTGAATTCTCATCTGTAAAATGGGGATATTCATACTCATTCAACTTCATAGAGTCGGTGTGATTAAATGCTGTGTATTAGAAGGTAGCATCAATAAAATAGACAAAGGTGACGGTAAAATGATGCTTAGAGCAGTTGCCTTTGTTGGCAGCTTGTGCTAAGCAGTAAATAAAAAATTCAAACTAATTTTAGGGGCACCTGAGTGGCTCAGTCTGTTGAGTGTTCTACCCTTGATTTTGGCTCAGCTCATGATCTCCTGGTTTGTGAGATGGAACACCGCATCAGGCTCTGTGCTGAGTGTGGAGCCTGCTTAGGATTCTCTCTTTCTCTCTCTATTCTCTCTGCTCCTTCCCCCCACTTGCCTGGGCTCTCTGTCTAAACAAATACTTAAAAACTGCATTTTATCGTCTATGATATAATGCTGAGCACTGGTTGAAAACGCAGTAAATAGCAGCTTCTCTTGTAACACTCCCTCCTATTCATTTTTGAATACACTCCAGTGCTCACCTCTTCCTGAGGCATCAGGGAAAAATGAAAGCATATTCCACACTCTGGGAGTGACAGCAGCCGCAGCAGTGCTAGTCACACCTCTGCCATCTTGAGAACCCCTTGTCAAAGGATAGTTGGAGCATCGCTCGCATCAACCTCCCCTTTGCCACCATGTCTTCAGCTTTCCCTCATGGCGACTCCACTGACAAAACTTCACCCTGTAACAGGGAGGATGGTGACAAGTGGCAAATGACTGTGAAGAAAAACTCTAGGGTAGAGGTTGAAGATGAACACGTGCTTTGCAGATTTCCCTGGAGGCTCTCAGCAGACTTTCAGCCAACTGACATTATTCGTGATCGAGCGTGAAAAATTGGTAGCGAGGCCACTTTGAGCTTTGAAGTTAATGTGAGCTTTTTAATTTTCTTCTGTGCATTTAAGATACTGGACTATGTTGGGGATGGATGTTGTTGAACTAGGGCCTAGCCTCTTTCACCCCTTGAGCAGTATGCTGTGCCAATCAGATTGTCGTGGATAATTAAATACTGTGACGTCTTTTTGGAATACACCTTGAGACTTAATAATCTGGTTTTGTGCTTAATTTTCATGGAACTGGGCTCACTTAGCATTTGATTCTTCTGTTCCATCTCCTTTTCTGCCTGGAAGTAGAAGGAATGTATCTGGAATGTCTTCTCTACCTATGGAGACAAGAGTATACTTAGAATTTCTGGGATTTTACCAGAATTGGATTCATAGTGAGTCTGGGGTTTCTGTAGTTTAATTAGAACAATCACAATCATGGGTGTGAAGGGAAGAAGAATATTGTTTTGGTGCACGTGTTTGTACATGGATCTACATACGAACACGTGTTTGTTCTCACATATATAATACGTGTTTAGTGCTTTAAAACAGTTGTCACTTGCCAAGATATATAAATGACAGAGGAACACTTTCAACTTATAAATTATGCTTGGGACTGATAGTAATGCGAATGTGATCAGCCATTTTTACCTGTCCCGTTCTGCTCCGATTGATGGATCGGTCCATCATGACATCACCCATGAGACAGTCATAGCCTTACAAATCATTCTATCACTCCACACTGTGTGTTATTTGCAGCAGCTTGATTTTAAAATTGAATTATTGGCAGGACTTCCAGGTATGGCTGAGTAAGGAGATCAGCAAATCCTTTCCTCCAAATGCATCTGTAAACCTGGACAAAATTGACAAAAGCAACCATTTCAGCATTCTGAAAATTAGCCAATGGCATAAGACAGTCTTAGAAGCATTAATGCTTGAAAAATTGCTGGAATTTGGGCACCATTGGGAATCTGTGGGACGGTCTGGTCTGAATCTGCTCTCCTTCCCAGATCAGGTGGGGTATATTGTGCTACCACAGAATAGGGCTTGCATGAATTTGGTGTAGGGGTGTTATTAGTGAAAGTGATGATTTTGTTGACTGCGAAGCAGAAAGAGGCAATGGCTCTGCTAGAGTGAAATTTTGGTCATGTTCTGGGTAAGTGTGTTGTTGGATGGGGCTGTGCAAATGCACAGCTGACACCAGAGAGAACCTAAGCTATTGATACATTCCTGACCAACCCTACAACTTTTCACATAGCCACAGAATACATGAAAGTGCCTAGCACTGAGCAAAAGCTGGGACAGACTTGAGAATAGCCTGATCTTTATTTTTTTATTTTAATGTATGTTTATTTTTGAGAGAGAGAGAGACAGAGACAGACAGGATGCACAAAGGGGAAGGACAGAGAGAGAAGGAGACACAGAATCCGAAGCAGGCTCCAGGCTCTGAGCTGTCAGCACAGAGCCCGACATGGGGCTTGAACTCAAGGACTGCGAGATCCTGTCCTGAGCCGAAGTCAGATATTTAAACAACTGACCCACCCTCAAGCCCCAATAATAGCCTGATCTTTTAATGTCCACTCCTACCCTCTACAAACAACAAAGGATAATAGGCTTGCTGGTTCAAGTATTTGAGTACAATCATTAGCTGACTACTGAGCTATGCTGATAAAGAAGCAACCCACATGAAGCTATACTTAAAAAATAAAATAAAAAATTTAAGAAGTCCTGACCAGAGACATCAGCTACACACTATGCAGGAGACTGGTTTCACAGTTTAGCCAATGAAAGTTTCTGAATAAAGAGAACCAACAAAATAGAAACAATAGCCATCAGAAGTGAAAATCAGAATCCGTAGTTGCTACAACATATTATCTGTAATTTTCAGTGTTCAGTATGAGAGTCAAAAAAATGAGATATATAGAGAAATAGAAAAATCTCATTATAATTGGAAGACACCACAATTGATAGGACTGTCTCTGAATTCCCCCAAAGATTTCAAAACGGATATTATAAATAAATCCAAAGAACTATAGGAAACCATGCTTAAAGAATTAAAGAATGGTCTTTTAGGGTTCTTCAGAGAAGTAGAACCAATAGGTTATATATATATATTGCATATTAATATATAATATACAGTCCATATAGGGCTTCCTGGGTGGCTCAGTTAGTTGAGTGTCCAAGTTCAGCTCAGGTCATGATCTCACAGTTTGAGTTCGAGTCCCACGTTAGACTCTGTACTGATGGTTCAGAGCCTGGAGTCTGCTTCAGATTCTGTTTCTCCTTTCACTCTCTGCCCCTCCCCTGCTCATGCTCTCTCACTCTCAAAAATAAACTTAAAAAAATATATTTCATGTATATATTAATTGGATTAGATGACTGTGGAGGCCAAGAATCCCAAAATTTGCCATCCGCAAACACCAGAAAGCTGGTTGTATCATTCAGTCCAAGTCCAAAGGCCTGAGAACTGGGGGCCGGCGGTGCTGATGGTTTATGTCTTCATCCCAGTCTGAATGCCCAAGAACCATGAGCACTTACAACTGACGGTAGGAGAAGATGCATGGTCTGGCTCAAACAGAGCAAATTTACCATTCCTTTCCCTTTTTATTCTATTTGGACTGTGCAAGGATTAAATGATGCTCCCCCATATTGAGCCGGGCCATCTGTTTACTTGTTACACCAATCCAAACACTAATCTTGTCCAGAAATACCCTCACAGATACACCTAGAAATAATGTATTACTAGCTATATGGGCATCCCTTAGCCCACTCCAGTGGACACATAAAACTAAACATTATAGAAGTATGATGGTAATGAATTAATAGCTAGAGTCTCAGTAAGGAGATAGAAATTATGGTAAAAAAACACATGGAAATTTTCAAGTTGAATACAATAATTGAAAGGTATACTTCACTAAAGGGATTCAAGATAGCTGAAGAAAGCATCAGTGAACACGAAGATAGGTCAATCAAAATGATCTGTATTTAGAAGGGATAAACAGGAATAAAGATAAGAACAGAGCCTCAGAGAACATGGGACATCAAATGTACCAACACAAATATAATGGGAGTTTCAAAAGAAGATAAAGAAGGGGTTAGAAAAGCTCTTTGAAGAAGCAGTGGCTGGAAACTTGTCCCATTTGATGAAAAACACACTCCTGCCAAGGTCAACAGACCCCAAGTCGGATAAAGCCAAAGGAATTATCATTTGGATAGATTATATATAATATGTTATATATAATAACTGATACGTCAGTTGGCCCAACTCTTGGAAGTGAAAGGTGGAGAAATTCTTACAAGTGTTAAGAGAAAAATGGCTTATTACAGAAGGGGAAGTATCAGTATGATTAATGGTTGACTGACTTCTCACCTGAAACAATGGAGGCCAGGATGTAGTGGTTGACATAGTCAAAGTGCTAAAAGAGGAAAACCGAAACCATAAACTAAGATTATTATAGTCAGAAAAGCTGTCTTTTCAGATTAAGGCAAATGAAAGAGATTCTAAGGTAAGTAAAGGTTGAGAAAATTGGTTGCTGGCAGACATAACAAGATCAAGAAATCCTTTAGGCAAAAAGTACAGGACACTAGGATATGACTGTAATCCACAGAAGAAATAAAAAGTGACAGAAATGACAAACTCTGTAAGAAGCTCCATAAATGTATTTTTATGATATCCACTCTAATCTTTTTGAAAGACAAGGTGGCAATTATAGCATTGTATTAAATATATAATATATACACATTCATAGAAATGAAAGAGTAGGGAATGGGGCCATGCTGAAGTAGAGTTTCTATATTTCATCAGAATTACATTAATATTAACCTGAAGTAGGTTGCAATAAATTAAGATACATGTTTTAGTCCCCAGAGAAGCTATTAAGAAAATAATAAAAAAATTAAAATAATTCATAGAGAAATTAAAATGTTACATTAAAAAGCAGTTATGTAATGCAAGAGAAACCAGTCAAGAAGAAACCAAGGGACAAAAACACACACACACACAAAAAAAAAAAACCCAAAAATAAAATGGAGAATGGAAAACCAACCATATCAGTCATTTCATTAGCTAGAAATGATCTAAATATCTTAAAAGGCAGAGATTTTCAGACTAGATTTTTTAAAAAGCCAGACAATCTCTTACCTACAACACAAAGAGCATGATCCTTAAAAGAAAAAACATTATAAATTTGTTTAATCAACTTGAAAAATTTTGTGCTTTGGAGGACTTCATTAAGAAAATGAAAAGACGCTGACTGGCAGAAAACATTTACAAATCATGTACCTGGTGAAGAGTCCTTCAAAGTATATAGGAAAAACTCTTACAATTCAGTAATAAGAATCCACTTTTTAAAATGGGCAATGATTTCACCAGAAAACATGTAGATGGCTAACAAATGTACAAAAAAGATGTTCAACATCATTAATCCTTACAGACAATCAAATGAAAACTGGAATCAGGTACAAATACACATCCACTAGAATGCTTATAATCAAAAAGAGAAACAGTATCAAATGTTGGCAGTATGTGGAGAATCTTAACTAGTATGTCGTCCCGATAGGAGTATAAAATGATACAGCCTATTGGAAAAACAGTTCAGCAGTGTGTTAAAAAGTTAAAAATAACTTGCCATGTGACCTAGCAATTCTACTTCTAGAGGTCTACACCAAAGAAATGAAAACATGAGTTTGCCCAAAGACATGTACAGCAACAGCAGTTTTTATAACACCCCCAAACTGGAAACAGTCTCAAGGTCCATCACCTGTGAATGGATTAAAAAAAATGTGGTATATCTATGCACTGGAATCCCATTCAGACATAAAAAGGAACACATACATGTATAACATGGATGATTCTTGAAAATATTTTAAGTGAAAGAAGCCAGATGCAAAATCATACATGTTATATGACTCCGTTCATAGGAAGTGCCCAGAAAAGGCAACTGTAACAGGGATGGAAAGCAGAACAGTGGTTGTCCCCGGCTGAGGAAGTAAGCGAGGATTAAATAAAAGAGGACATGGTGGAATTTTCGGGGCGGAAATGGCAAAGTTTGATCATGTGCAAATTATACCTGAAAGCTGCTTTAAAAAACATAAATTCACAAAATATTGAAAAATATTAGAAAGTTTCATTAAACAATTCAGATAAGTTATTCCAGGATTTGAACTTCCGAACAAATGACCTTCTACTCTATGGTCAGAGATGAGAAGAACTGTTCAAAATGAGTGTTTGTAATAACACATGATTGTACTTCGCAGTTAGGGTTTACACATACCCAGAAGTATACTTCGAAGCCCCTGCTCGTGTTTTCCCAACCAACGGATAGGGAGCTTTAAGGGTACACACTGTTGCATGCCAACTTGCTCAGGTTTTTTATAATGATACTTTCTGGACATATTTTCAAAATCTATTCATATATAGTTTTACTTTATTACATTTTAGGGCACAGATACATTCTTCTCTCTAGTCGGCATGCTACATCACATGCTCTCATCCAGCAGTGTCTGACAGACAGTGGTGCATGATTGTTGCTAATGAGTGTCACTGTGTGTGTCATTCAGTAAGGTCTTTTAGCCGTTGACTGTTCCCCCATGTTATTTTGAGTTGAGCGCGTTCTGAACATGTGGTGTTAACTTACCTGTATGGCCTCCTTCTCCCATTGCTATGGAGAGTACAAGAAGAGTCAGAGCTCATAATGGTTCCACAGGCACCCAAGTGGATAAGAGTCGGCTCCAGAGAGTCAGTGAAAGAGCCCCTAGTTAGAGGTAGGTGTAAGAAGTGTATGTAGTAAGTGTGGCTGATGCACTTCTAGGGAAATGCTTGAGGCAGTGCAGTTGACATCAGCAGGCAGGAGGGGACTGGTCGAAGTCCTTTGACTTTGTGATGGACCAACCTTGCTAGCTGATATGAGTGGCCAACATTTGCTAAACAGACTGCGAAAGATAAAAAGCCCAAGGTTGTCACATCTTCAAGGACTGAAGAGAATGGAAGTCATCACATGATTCAGGAACTTCTTAGGGCAAGGATTTTCCAGAACACGTCCCTCTAGCACAGATTGAGTCAGTGTCCCTATATTCTGACAAAGACTTCCAACACCCACTTCTGCTTCATAGCTGAGGGGTGGAGGAATATGGTTATATTTTTAAAAGATAAGCATTTAGTCTTTCCATCCTCAGTGATACTTCTCTAGCTTTATTGTATCAAACCTTGTATCCCACTCCAAGGGCACACCACACTGCAGTTGGAGTGATATTTTTGAATGAATGTTTGGAAAGTGTTATTTACCTACTTGAAACCTATTAAAGGCTAGCCATTAACCTCAGGATTAATATGGATTACAAGGCCCTACCTGCCCATTCTGTTTCTCCTTCAGCATCTCTGTTTGCCCTTCCACCCTGCGCCCCATTCTAGCCTTTATACACACAGTTCCTCCTCTTTGGACCATTTTGTTACCTCAAAGCCTTCCCACTGCTCAAATACCCCTTCCCTTCCCCCATCATTTTCTTTTTTTTTTTTTTTTTAAGTTTATTAATTTTGAGGAGGGGAGGGGCAGATAGAGAGAGGGAGAGAGAATCTCAAGCAGGCACTGCAGTGACAAGGCGGGGCTCGATCCCACAAACCTTGAGGTCATGACCTGAGCTGAAATTCAGAGTCTGATGTTCAACTGACTGAGCCTCCCAGGCACCCCTCTTCCTCACTTTCAAGTCTCTGTTTACATGTTTGGGAGACTCTCTCTCCCTCAAATGCTTCAGGGTGGTTTGTGTGCTTCTCCCAAGTACTCCTTTAATATTTTCTAAATCCTGTTTTCTTGAATTTACCATACTTGTAGCAGATGTACTAAGTACCTTCCCCAAAACCGTTCTATCTTTCTTCCTTATTGGCAGGACACTGATATTCTCAGAGTAACCTTGTTCCAGTTAAAAATCCTTACCTTCCCAGACTCCTTGGCAGCTCTGTGCAGTCATGTGACCTCATTAACACCAATAAAGTGTAAGGGGATGTCCGCTGGGTGGAATTTTCACGTAATTATTTCCATTCAAAAGAGGCTGACGTAACTGGTCTGTACCTTGTTTTGCCCTTGTCCTTCACTCTGCCTCTTCTGTTTGGCATTCACATCGGAGCCTTAGGGAGCAGCAGAGATCTTGTAAGAGCCCCAGAGGCAAAACATTTAGGGTGGCAGAGCAGGAGAATGTAAATTGTGTGTGGCCTTTGTCACACAGGCAACAACCTTGCACATCTGGGGCTGCTGACTCTTGTATTTATTTTTGCATGAAAACATACCTGGTTAGGTCAATTCCCTCTGATTAAATTATAATACGCGGCTGAACTCATTCCTAACTGAGAGCATAGCTTTTTTTATTATTGGCTATTTGCTTAACTGACCTTATTTCTAATGACTCACTTGTACAGAATTCTTTCCTCATCACTTCTGTATTCCCTGTGATTGTAGTGATACTTGGCACAGAGTGGGGGTTTAGAAGTGTGGTAAATCAATAATTGGGTCAATGAATGAGTCGAGGTGAAAATGTTTGGATTTTCCCATGATTGGTATTTAGTCTTCTGGGTGTATAGGGAGCTGGGTCTAGTATTCCATAAGACTTATTGGCCTCCTCTGCAGAAGAGTCTTTCTTGGCCTTGGCACACCTGCTATTAGGGTCAGATAATTTTCCGTGTGGGAAATGTTTGGCAACACTCTAGCTCTCCATCCATTAGATCCTAACAGCACCCGAACTTACCACCGTATCCCAATGTTGCTAGATGTCCTCTGCAGGACAAAATAGCCTGGTTGAGAACCACTGCTCCAGAGAAGGGATTCTGATGATGAGTTCTGTGAGCTACTGGGTAGGATATGCTTGTGTGAACCCTTCAATAACATGCAAAATTTGCTATGTGTATGTTCATTGCTTTGGGGAGAGTGCCTACAACCCTAGTACATCCTCAAGAGAGCCAATGGTCCAGTGAAATCTAGAACAATTCCTTGAGAATTTTCAAGCTGTTTTTAAACTTTTTGCCATGTTTTCCTTTAGCCTCCAGTATACTGTTGAACTTGATAGCTAGAGAGGCTAAGACCACTGCTTAATGATATGTGAGTTCTAATCGGATGTTCAAGTCCAATAAACTATTATTGTTAGGAGGCCTACAAAACAAGCCATTTGAAATATTTTGGAGAGCCAAGAGGTCCACAAAACAAGCCATTTGAAACATTTTGGAGAGCAGTTGTAAATAGGGAAATCGAGGATGGTATTCTCATGCCTTCTCACAAAACGGTCAATCCACTTAACAAAGGAGAATCAAATTGCAGGTCTGAAACTCGAAGGACAGCAGTAATTAGATGGAAAGTAAGAAGAGAAACTCTCGTAAACAGATTACTTAAAAATAGTCTCAGGTGAATATATACTAGCAGGAAAATTTAAATTATAAAAAAGAAATAAGATGGATGTAAGCATGACTGAACTGGATTTAATGGTTGATGTTCTCACTTGCTTAATCACATAATGCCACTACTTGGGACTCTATTACTGAAGCACATCATTTGTTGCCTCCAAAGGGAGCCATAATAATGCAAAATGTGCCATGAAATACCCAATTAAATTATTTTAACACGTTGGTGATTGTGGGCTGGTACACGTGTCCTAGTTTTCCCTCTGCCTGACAGTCTGGAGGGTGTGATACGTGGTTAATATCTGGTTTTATTTCTCCTCTCTGGCCTGTGTGTGTGTGTGTGTGTACATGTGGATTCACCACTCTGCTCTAGCTATGAAAATGTTTGAGCACAGCACAGTCCGGAATATAAAGAATAAAAATAATCTCTAAATAAGACAGTCACCTCCTAGAGCATTCCTAGGGGAAGCTGGGAACGTGACATACCAGAAACTTGGAAATGAGGTTTCCTAAACTTTATACCAAGGCAGAAGCTTCCTGCGGTGAATCAGCCCGGGGCATGTACCTTGCTAACTGATGAAATGGAGTTGTTGTCTGTTGCGAACACACACTTCTCTTGTTTGCTTTGCTTTTGGGGAGGGGAGAAAATGTGGGAAACTACCCTTTTCCGTGCAAAGTGTTTTCATAAGTGTACCTTTTAATTCTTGTTATTTTTGATGATAAGGCTGTAGATGAATCATTTATAGTTCAGCTATATAGAGTATATGTGGGTATTAACATTATATGTATCTATTGTAGGATAATATAAAAAAGAAAATAAGAATTTTCTATAATATTACCACCAAAAGACAACCACTCAATATTTTCCTTTTCCTGTGTTTTGAGTCTTAAAACCATTTTTTTTTTAAAGAACTATTCACATTAACAGAGAAAACTATGCAAATAGCCTGTAATGCTTGGGCAGAGATAGGAATTGTTCACTTTTGTATATAAATGTTTTGAGTTTCTTTCCTCCACAGCCTTTCACCCACACCTATATGTGAAGGGAATGTCATCCCCCAAATTCTCTGTCATTTCTATCTCTCTCAGATCGACGATGCACAGAGGGATTTATTGTTTTTGTACAAAAAGGCATGTTCTGGGGGATGGGTTGAGAGGGGAGCTATGGAAAAGTTCAGGAAGAGAAGTATGCTATCCCGAGCCTACCCTCCTCATGTAACTTAAGTCAACATGGAAGGATACTTAGTAAAATAAATGAACGTCTTCTCCATTTTACATGAATGGGATCCTAGGAAGTCTTCTAGAGAGCCGGCTTTCATCTCCACTGTGCTTTTGTGTAAATTGTTAAAGCCACTCCCTTCCTGGTGGATACAGTTCCCGTTTATCCCCCAGGTTCGTGGAGGGCTCCAGTGTAGGCAGCAGCCCTTGATTTTTTCACTCGGCGATATGTGGCAGACACATCATCATCTGTAGATGTGCCACCCCCACCACGCCAACGTCCACCTCTGAGAGGGACACTAAATACGGTGTTTACCGCATTCTAGGCACTGCTCGGAGAGTTTTACAAGTATCATCCCATTTAACCCTTAAACAACTGTAGTAGGTACTACTATTTTCACCATTTTATTTTACTTATTTTTTTTTTAAACGTTTATTCAGATGGAGATAGAGCACGAGCGGGGGAGGGAAAGAGGGAGAGAGGGGGGGGGGAGAGAGAGAGAGAGAGAGAGAGAGAGAGAGAGAGAGAGAGAGAGAGAGAAAGAAAGAGGGAATCCCAAGCAGGCTCCAGGCTCTGAACTACAAGCACAGAGTCTGAAGCGGGGACTTGAACTTAAGCACCATGAGATCATGACCTGAGCTGAAGTCGGACACTTAACAGACTGAGCCACCCGGACGCCCCTGCATTTAATCGATGATAAAACGGAGGCCTCGAGACATTAGGTTGCCTGTCCCCTGTCCTCCAGCTGGCGAGGGGCAGGGGTGGGGTTTGAATCCTGTGCTCTTACTCACTCTGCCATTCTAACTAATCTCTCGTTGGCAATTTCTTCTCTTCATTCCTATTAAAATCATGTTGTAGTGAATATTTTTATCTGATTGTTTCCTTAGGATAATTTGCTATTTAGTTTTTATTTAACATGCGATTAAAGAACACTAAGTGCCTGACATTGCTCCAAACGTTTTACAAAAATTAACTCATTAATCTTCCTACCAAGATACTGCAGACAAGGCAGAGAGGCATTAACTGTACTAAGTGCCCGAGCTGAGCTTCCAACCTAGGCAATCTGGGTCCACAGTCTGTTTCCTTAACCATCAGGTTATATAGCCTCTTCCTCTCTTGAGAAAGCAAGAAAGCATCATGGACCATATCTGGGCATAAAACTAGCAGATTGCGTTGAAGGAAGAGCGTCCCAGTGGGTGACTACCATGGTAGGGGGTTTTGTTCCAGCCATCTTGTTCTATGCATATCAAAATATATTTTAGATTATACAGTATATCCAAATTTATCCGATTATTAATTTCATTAATAACCTAGAAGCGTCTGGGTGGCTCAGTCAGTTAAGTGTCCGACTCTTTGTTTCGGCTCAGGCTGTGATCTTGTGGTTGGTGGTTTGGAGAGCTGCCTGGGGCTCTGCATTGTTAATGTGGAGCCTGCGTGGGATTCTCTCTGTCTCTACCCCTTCTTCTCTCTTTCTCTCTCTCAAAATAAATAAACTTGGAAAAGGGTAACATTATTAAAAAAATAATAATTTAGAGGGTCACCTGTGTGGCTCAGGCAGTTAACTATCTGGCTCTTGATTTCAGCTCAGGTCATGATCTCATTGCCATGAGATCCTGCACTGGGCACGGAGCCTGCTTGAGATCTCTTTCCCCCTCTCCCTATGCCCCTCCCCTGTTCATGCGTGCATGTGCTCTCTCTCTGAAAAAATTTTTAGAAAACAAAAAATATAAAGAAAAAAATTACATTTGTCAGTGACAAATCGTCCATAGATAATCACCAATATGTGCTTTTAGGCTTCACAGTATTTTTTTCACGGGAGTATAAATATATATACACATTATAAATTGCTATCTTTTCTGGAGTGAAAATTATTTTTGACATTAGTCTTTAAATCTGTAGTTTTAATCTATCACCCAAATAGGATCCATCCAATTTTTGTGTTTTTTAATTGCTGGAAAAAATAACACGGTGTTGAACATCTTGCATTATTCTTGGTGTGCTTTTCTGTTTCTTTCACGGAGATCCCAGGAAAAAGAAAATTACATCAAAGGCTATGAATATCTTAGGGTTTTACAGACACACACTTATTCAGGGTAATAGGCATTTTTCTCAGTTCCAAAAAACTGTCCATAAAGACCATTTTACTCTGTGAATAAGAGGCAGTTATTTATAACTAGACCATACCTTCATCATTTTTCTTTTGTTTTATGACTTCTACTTTGAGTTGTAGTCTTCATTTAAAGTTCATTTCCCCTTTGGATAAACATTAATACCTTACACCTCATTTAATGTAATCTTTACCTAGTATTTGAATCATTGACAATTTTAGGAATAAAAATCTTCCTTTAGAGTTTCTTAAAGTCTCCTGGTGACAAATTCTCTTAGTTTTCTTTCATTTAAAAATGTTTTTGGGAGCTCCTGGGTAGCTCAGTTGGTTAAGCAACCAACTTTGGCTCAGGTCATAATTTCACCATCTGTGGGTTTAAGCCCCTTGTCAGGCTTTGTGCTTGACAGCTCAGAGCCTGGAGCCTGCTTCAAATTCTGGGTCTCCCTCTCTCTCTGCCCCTCCCCAACTCACACTCTGTCTCTCTAAAAAATAAACATTAAAAAAATAAAAACAAAAATAAAAATGTTTTTAGTTTGATTTCATTCTGAAGGACATTATTAGCATCTTATTTATTGTTTCTTAAAGGAATGTGTAAACCCAGCATGGGGTTTCAACATGAACCTGAGATCAGAATCTCACACTTTTCAGACTGAGCCAGTCAGGTGCCCCTAAAGGGCATTTTAGTTAAATACAGAATTCTCTTGACAGAGTTTTCTTCACAATTTTACAGATGTTACACTGTCTTCTGGTCTCCATAGTTCCTGATGACAAGTCTGTGATGATTTAAGTATTTGTTCCCCTGTGTGTAATGTATTATTTTTCTGCTGGCTGCTTTTAAGATTTTCTGTTCATTTTTGGCTCTCAGTGCTTTGACTATGAAGTACTAGGCATTGTTTTCTCGTATTTATCCTACTTGAGGTTTGCTTAGTTTTGTAAATCTATAAATGTATGATTTCAACCAAATTAAGGAAATTCTGGACTTTATATATTCAAGTATTTTTTTTCCTTTTTTTGTTTCTCTTCCAGGACTGCACTTATCTAAAAACTAGTCCATATGGTATCAAATCAAAGCTCTGCGAGGCTCTGTATATGTTTCATTATCGTTTTTCTCCATGTGCTTTAGAGTTAATCATTTCTTTTGGTCTGGTTGCAATTTCACTAACTCTTTCCTCTGTCATCTCCATTCTTCCAGTAGGCCTATCTGTTGACTTTTACATTTTGCATATCTTAATTTGCAGCTCGAGAATTTTTGTTAGAGGCTTCTTTTATAGTTTCCATTTCTCTTTTTGTTCATTCTGAGAAAAATACGTTCTTTCATTTATTGAACATGGAACAACTGTTTCACACTGCAGTGTCTGGATTATTTCAGGATTGGCGTCCATTTATTGTCTCTCTGGCTACTGGGTCGCACCGTCTCTGGTTCTTTATATACTGAGTGATTTTGGATTATATCCTGGGTATTATGATGTTACCTTGTAGAAACTCTGGATTCCATTATATTCTTCTGAAGAGTCTTGGTATTTTCGTTTGTCCAGGTGGTTAACTGGGCTGTACTCGAATGCTAAACTCTGACTTTTGAGTAGCAGGTCAAATCTCAGTTCACTATTTTATCTTCAGTTGGGCTGCTACGAAATCGACTCTGTGCATGTTGGGTTCCAATCAGTCAGACTCATAGACAGAGGCTGTTTGTTGAAATTGGACTTGTCCCTCTTTGGCTTTATCCTCTCTAGGCTTTTCTCCTTACTTTCCAGTGGTTGTGCTGGTTCCAAACCCTATATTTCTGTTTTTTGGGGGTCAGAAAGATAGGCATTTTTCTTCTGGAGTTTTAGCTGCCTCATGTGCTAACTTCAGCCTGTGTTCAGGCTGAAAGCTGTAGAGACAAGTAACTGACTTTACATCTTTGAAGTTTTCACTACCCTCAAGAATGTCTGCTCTTGTTCATGCTTCAGCACGTGTGTGTGTGTGTGTGTGTGTGTGTGTTGTGCAGAGATTATAGCTATTACGGGCTGATCCTCTGAGTTCCATAAACACTTCTTTGTACCAGAAGCTGGACTTCTCTGCATTATAAAAATGTTCCCTATTTTACATTTCAGCAGTTAAAAGGCAGAGGCACTTAATGCCCACGTCCAACTTCCATAGTGCTTTCTTGGAGTAGCATTTATTACCTAGGTTATTGAACAATGATTGGCAAAGTTATTTCTTGTTTCCTTCCCATGAAAATGTGTTGAGCCCCCGTGATCCCAACACATAAGCCTGATACATAGTACCATCTCCTAAAATACTTGAATAAATAAACACATACAGCCAGGAGATGAAGAGGGTCTAAACCACAGCAAAGGCACCAAGAGTTGAGGGTATTTAGGGTGTGCTAAAGAACAATGCTACAGAGAGTTTGAGGAATTTCCTTACTGGCTAGATGGGTGGGGGTGTGAAGAAGATGGAGGATGTAGGAAAGCCTTCAGGATTCTGGCTGGAGCTCCTTGGTGGGTGGTTAGAGAGCGCAGGGGAAGACAGCTTTGCTTTGATTAAGACTGGATTTCTGAGTGTTGAGAAAAATGACTGTTTAGTCTTTCTAGGTCACTGGTCACTCCTAATTTTTGATTAGTGTTATCCTGCCCTCAGCCCATCCTTGAGTGAAACTGAGATTAAAGGGGCAGTAACTGTCTTTCTAATTCTGCAGTCCTGATCAGGTGCAGCTGGCTCTTCTGTGAGAGAAACAAGTAAGTCTGGAATCCAGGGCATCTATTACGGAAGGGTGTTTCTCTATGATAAGAAGCTGACTGTTGAAATTTAATTCTCCAAACCCCTGCTTCCCCAGGACTCCATTAAATTGTTCCTATTAGCGTGATTGCTCCAAGATACCACAAGAGCAGGGGAAATATTAGAAAGCCTGAGAACGAGGGGAGAGGTATTGGAAGCTGTGCTTCAGTCATGATTTAGGAGTCTCACTAAATTCGTAAGTGCAAATGTCTGACAGCCTCAGAACCTGAAATCTTTCATCTTCCTGGTGGAATATGAGTTAGCTCGTGCAGTAAAATGAAAATCGGTGGTGAGCGCTGCAGTCAAGTTCATGTTCCCTTAGTAGCAGGGTTGGGATGAGAGCATAATTGCACGTGGAAATGCTGCCTTGGGCCTCCTTTCCTGTAAGTGGCCACAATAAAGACAGCATCTATTACCTGATTCCAGGGCAACCCGCCCCATCCAAACTTTCTTATTAGCACCTTTGATTTCGTCTAGAGTCACAGGCTTTCCGCTAATCCTTTGGTGGAAAGCATTTGCTCTTATTAGCCCCAGTCAAGGCATTTAGCACCATTAACGCCTCTCCTGATGGCGTCCCCCTGTAATTAAGAAAAACAGGTTTCCAACGGGGACAACTTGCCCAGCGCTGTGACTTTCAGCAGGGTTTCTGTTGCTATTTCTGTTTGGAGGCAAGTCTCACCAGGACGCCTGGTTCTCAGCCACCCCCACAGGCCATGCACCAGGGGACTGATTGCCTCATCATCAGGGGGAGGGTTATGCTTTTCCTGTCACGCAGTGAGAGGGGAGCCAAGGGGCTGCTGGGCAAGAAGGAAGCCTAGCAGTTGGATGGTGACTCAGAGGAACGCAGCCTTGAGCGCCTGCATAGGAATTTGCACCCCAGAACTCTGCTGCCAGCTGGCACACATGCAGCTCTTCATAGATAAGGACGTCCGGATCCCACCCTGGAGCCTTGAAATTAGGATTCTGTGGGGCGGCCCCTGGCCTTGTGCTTTATAAGCTTCCCAGGTGACGCTAGTGTGCTGCCTGGGCTGAAATCTGCTCGGTGGGAATCGGGGAAGCACCTGACCTCTGTCCGGGCTTAGCAGAGCGGTGCCATCCGCATCCTTTGTCCCCGCCTCTAGCCCCGATGACTGCAGGCCTCTTCCCTTCCACACAATGGATGTGCATCCTTAGAAGGGCCTGGCAGTGGCCCATCAGTCTGACTGGCTGCTGGAAAGAGTCTCATCTGAAGCCACGGGCTCAAGCATTGGTTAGATGGCCCGGCTGGGGGCCTGGCAGGGATGTGGGGTGGAAAGCTGAAAGTAGACACAGAATTAATTTTCAGCTGTGCGACCTTCCATAACTTACTCAGCCCATCTGAATCTGTTTCCCTGCTTGTAGAATGGGAATAGAATCTACCCTGGGAAGTTGCGGCCCTGCACAAATTAGGCGACATATACGAAAGCATTTCTTAAGAGTGAGGCGTTACGGAAAAGCACCACCTTGCTGGGTGAAGTTATCTAGCCGTCTTGATCTCCTCCTGGGAAGTGTGAGCAGCTCACTGGGCATCCGCTACCCCTTTGGGAAAAGCCATTCCAGGCACACGTTCTGGGGTGAAAACTTGATGTTTTATTTTTGTAAACGGGGAGCAGCATTAGCATTATTGTTTAATGCTACTGCCCTCCGCGGTAGCGTTACTTCTTGTGTCAGAGTTACAAGGTTTCGCCAGGACTAGGAATTCTGGCTTCGGCATACTCTGACGTTTTTAAAATGTTACTTGTGAGGCCAGAGGTTCCCAAACATCAAAGGCATCAGAATCACCCGAAAAGGCTACTATCTACCTTTCTCCGCATTTACAACAAGTTCCCGTATTTGCCATCTGCCATTTTCATAACCCTGATCAGATTTTAATATCTTGTTTATTTATTCGATTGCTTGCATATCATCAGCCAGTCAGAAATCATCCTCCTGAGGGCAGGGCCCTTGTCTACCTTGGTCACTGCTGTTCCAGGTGCCTGCCAGGTTGAAGGTACACAGATCAACCCACTGAATGAATGAATACATAAGTGAACCCTCCAAATTAGGGGCCAGGGGTGCCTCCTCTCTTCTGTGACTCTTACTGCAAGGTACCAGCAACCCTGGACAAACCCCAAAATAGACTCCCCTAGATCTTTGGGCTACATTTGGCCTCATTGGAGGCCACGTGCCAATCATCTCTTCTCTTCAGCTGGTTGACTTCTCATTCACCATCCATCACAGTTTAGGTCAGACCATGGTGGGAGGGGCCAGAGAAGACCCCCCCCCCTCCCATTGTGTTTCACAGGCAAGTGTGACAGGGATGTTTAAGTGGTACTGGAGCCCATTGCTCCCATTCCCTTCCAGGGGGTGGGGCTGGGGAAGTGTCCATAATCGATAATTGCCCATTTTACATGGAAGGTTTATAGGCTAATCTCAAGAGTAATCGTTTCTGAAAGAATAGTAAAATGAGGCAAGGAGGCCATCCGAAATGACGGCTTGTGAGGGGTGGCTGCACAGACAGGCTATTAGCATCCCGGAGGTCAGGCCTGGCTCACAGTGAAGGGCATCATGTGTCCAGAACGAGGCATCCTAGCTTGAAGTGTAATCTTCCAGAGAGGTTAAATGGCACCTGGAAGGTTCAGCATCCCGGGGAAGAAAAGGCAGGGATGTGCTCTGGAGAGAGAGGTGAGTTAAGAAGGGTCAGACAGAAAATCCAGTGATCAGAAGCCAGCAGGCTCTCTTTGGAAAGCTCTTTTCCTCCTTAAGCATGAGGAAGTTTACCATAATCAATACAACTCCCTAGTTTCTTTGCAGTTCCAGTATTTTCTCCTATTCCTTCAGAGTGGTGCATGGAGCATATTCCTACGTGAAACTAAAGGTGAAAAACAGTTGAGTATCTCAGATAATTGTCCTTGAGTTTCAGAATCTCTGGCAGGATTGTCCCAAATGTAGCCACCCTTACTTGCTAGGTCAGTGAGAGGGTGTTGGGCCTATAAACATACTTATCATCTAAAACATTTTCATAGTATATTAGGATATCTCTAAGTTGAACATCAGGCTTGTGCCTTTCTTTATGGTGGTATAAAATCTCTCATGCAGATACATTTGGGTTAAAAAGTTAAATTGATTTTAAAGGAAACTGTTAAGGAACTCTCCGGAGAAGATAAGAAGATGAGAGAATTGAGAAGTCCTGAGAACCGGGACCAAGGCACCCAGGCCTAAACAAGTGATTAGCACATGTTTTCTTTGTTTAATGTATAGAAATGTGAGAAAGATTGTTTTCCTTTCTTTTTTTTAAATTTTATTTATTTTCGAGAGAGAGAGAGAGAGAGAGCACAAGCTGGGGAGGGGCAGAGAGAGAGAGGGAGACCCAGAAACTGAAGGCTCCAGGCTTTGAGCTGTCAGCACAGAGCCCAACGTGGGACTTGAACCCATGAGAATCCATGAGCCATGAGATCATGACCTGAGCCGAAGTCTGGTGCTTAATCAAATGTGCCACCCAAGCACCTGAAGAAAGATCGTTCTTATTCAGTATCTTCAGAATAAAAATTTGAAGAGAGGGGAAAGATTAACCAGCACTTGGACCCCCTGTTTATTCTCTGATGGGCTGGAGGGTTCCCACATGGGCCCCTAGGGCAGAAGAGGACAGTGAGGAGATGCTGCTTAACCAGCCGGATTAGCCAAGTCACTGCTGGCTTTCTGGTGGCTGGAAGAGCAGTGCTCCCATTGTTTGATGTCCACGTCCTCATAACCCTGCCCTGGCTGTGGACCCACAGAACCCCTAAGTCTTCTCTAGCAGCCCTTGACCCCAAAGTTGGGCAAGGCTTAGCAAACTTGAATCTGTTCCGAACTCAGAAACTAGAGAGGGAACAATTTGTACTTACTGGCCACCCTACAACCCTGGCAGTTGCCTGTCTTGTGGGAATGCCCCAATTCAAAGAATTTAGCATGGGAATATTTTTAGATGGTTAATGTGTGGGTCTTTCAGTGTCAACAACTGCTAGTAGTTTTGAACACATCAGTACATGCTGACAACTGCTCTTAGCCCACCTCGCTTGATGATTTTACTATAATGGAAAAGAGACGGGTGCAAATTCCTAAGTAAATAAGCCTTGTTTATTGTAGATCTCTACTGTCCAATATGATAGCCACTAGCCAATGGGGCCACTTGAATCTAATTTAATTCAAAATAAAATAGAACTTAAAATTCACTTTAAATGTAAAGTCCAAAGTTGAGCTTAAAATTCTCCTTTGTACTAGCCACCTTCTATGTGCTTAGTAGCATCATGCGGCTATTAATACTGGGTATTGCGTTTGATTGCACCAATATAGAAAATCCAGGGCAGGACATTCTTTGGATAGTGTTGTATGAATGAACCCTTTCTGGAACTTTGGACCAAACCAGCCTATTTTCAGGGAGGATCCCCATGTCCTAGAGGACTTGGGGGTGTGTGTGTAGAGGGGCATTGGGCAGTTTCTCAGCTCCTAGCTGTTTCTTAATTCGCTCGCGTCCCCCCGGGATGTGCCTCTTGTCGGCATATCTACTCCATCTGAGGTTGATTGGCTTCTCCACATGAGCGTGTTGTCTATTTTGAGTTTTCTAATTCAAAGGAATTCTTGCCATTTCTGGAGAGGGGCAAGAGACAATGAATCAAAAAGGAAAAGTCACAAATAAATCCATTCTTAAGACTTTCACCCACTGATGGTCTTCTCCTTAAGGCAGTGAAATAGTCCACAGACAACACTTGCTCTCTCCAGTAGAGAGTATGTTTAAAAGAATTTAAAAAAAAGGTGATTTAGAGGTGGAAGAAAATTTATTTTCCGGTTTTTCTAGAGTCAGGACACTAGATGGGCTCTGGCAAAACTCTGGGTGTTTTTTTGTTGAATGGGTCTTGTCCCTAGCAGCTCAGATTCATTGCTGCCCTTTGACTGATGAGAGAAGAAACATCGATTGAGCCTCTGCTAAGAAAACAAGTATCTCCACTCGATTCAAGAAAATACAATGTGTCACACACTTAGTGAAAATCAATAATGCAGGAAGATTTACTGGCTGCTATTCAAATCTCAGTTCCTCTAATTGTAGGAGCTGGCACTGTCCAGCATTTGGGCAATAGGTACCCATCACTAGCTCTCCTGTAGACCTGGGAAGAGCCCCACTGTGTTGCTTCCTGTGAAAATGAAACGTGAGACAAGTGGAGAAAGCCAATTGCAAAACAGTCTGGAAGCTCCTGAGGCTTGGGGGTTTGAGATGCAGAAGAGAAAGCTGAAGAACTGCATGGAACAGTGCTTCTAAAAATAAGAATCCTCACCTGGTTCGCTACACCCCCAGAAGTTGTCCACCCGGTTCTGGTTAGGATTTGAGTTTATGACCCTCCTTTCAGGAAACCTAGGCATTGCTTATAAATAGACCCAATTTCAGGGCTCCTGGGTTCCTCGTTTGGTTAAGCATCCCACTCTTGGTTTTGGCGCAGGTCATGATCTCATGCTTCGGGGGATCGAGCCCCATGTTGGGTTCTGTACCGACAACACAGAGCCTGTTTGGATTTCTCTCTCTCCCTCTGTCTCTCTGTTCCTCGCTCGCTTGTATGTGCTTTCTCTCTCAAATAAATAAAT
Source organism: Paguma larvata (assembly GCA_030068075.1). Lineage (NCBI taxonomy): Eukaryota > Metazoa > Chordata > Mammalia > Carnivora > Viverridae > Paguma > Paguma larvata. Next base: position 38,493,789 of record CM057842.1, read on the forward strand.
CAACATTAAAAAAAAAAAAACCAGACCCAATTTGAATAGAGAAGAAAAGGGAGCCATGGGATGGAGGATTTGGCAGCTCTGGTCAGAATCGGGGGCAAAAGTTGGTTACCACTCTCTCTTCCTTCCCGAGCCACTAACAGAAGGAATTTAGAAACAGAAGGGGAGATTATAGAATGCAGGGCAGGAGACAGCTGGAGGACGCGGGTACAGAAGGACGGATGAGAAGCTGTAACTGAGTATTGAACTCTGGCCGGCAATATGGTGAATTACAGCCCAGTCCTTGAATAATGGCTAGAAGCCATCAAGTGTCTCGATTTTACTAAGTTGTCATTCACATGTTATATTAGCTGAAACTGTAACTATTGCTTCCCTCTCAGAAGGGAAATTGGCTCTCCATGCTATGTGACCGCCTCCCTGGTATTGATTTTGCGTGGGTGGGCAGTGATTCATGGGACACCCCCCTCCTTTTATTTCTGGCTCCGGATTTTCAAGGGTCTCGTGTGAATTGTGCTAGTTTAAAGCAGCAGCCTGGCGTGGCCCCTCATTCTGTTTGCAAAAGATTGCTTCAGATTTGGGGAAGGGGGGAAGGCTGCTGAGAGAATCTCCACATACACAGGGAAATAAGACATGGAGTAAGACGAACTTTGGAAATCTGTCAGGGATTGGAAGAAACGCTCTGCAGGTGCCGCTCTTCCCATTTAACTCCATGGCGTCCCTGCGGAAGAAGAGAGGGGAAAGTCCAAATTGAGACTCTTGCTATTTCTGTTTCTGTTAACAGTTCTCCACACCGCTCTGTCTTGTTTTTGCTGAAAAATTTGCCCAAAGCTCTGCTCCACAGAAAGGAAGAATTAAGTGTTTATGAAGACATGAGGCTGAGTGGTTCTTAGTGAGACAGAGCTAAGTTTGTCCATCATTAGACACCGAGGTGCTCAGGGTGCTTCTCTAACTGTTCTCGGTTGGGATTCGGGATGTGAAGCCGATTTCTGCTGACTCTCGCTGTTCTTTCAGACGCTGCCCTGGAGCTTCGATTCCACTCCTTTTCACAACCTCCCCGCGAACTTGGCCGATGTCCAAGAGCGATGTTTATAGTATACTGAAATCGGGAGGTGTTTTTCCATGAGTGATGCCTTGACCTTGATCTTTGACCTAGGAATCCATAGCCGTATTCTTGTTAGGTTTTCTCTGTAATTCCATTCTGTCGTACCACATCTGTCTCCTTGTTTTTAGGCAACATATTTAGCAGGCAGTTCTGGTTCCACGTGAGATATGAGAGTAACAATATATAATAGTAACAATCACTACTATTGTTACACTTTTAGTAATATGTTACGTGTTAATTCTCTTAATATATTACATATTAATTATTGTATTTTTTAATCACTGTTGATACGATAATTATTTTGTCACAGCTAACACTTACTGAACTTGTACTATAAGCAAATGCTATGCCAAGCACTTTTCATGTGTTAACTCATTTATTTTTTAAAAAGTTTTTATTTGTTTCTTCTGAGAGAGAGAGAGAGCAGAGAAATGGAGAGAGAGAGAATCCCACGCAGATCTGCACTGTCACCACGGAGCCTGAGGTAGGGCTCAAACTCACTAACCTTGAGATCATGACCTGAGCTGAAATCAAGAGCCTGACGCCTAACTGACTGAGCCATCCAGGTGTGCCTTGTATTACCTCACTGACCCTCACTAAACCCTATAGGCGAGTTTATCATTTTGCCTGGTTTATAGAGAGGGAAACTGGAACTTACATAGGTTAAGGGAAGCACCCTCGGACACACAGTAAGAGGATGGCAGAGCCAGGCATTCTCCTTCTGTGGGCTTCATCTGTCACCCCTGTGAGCACTGCCCTGTGACCTGCTGTGGCCTGACAGATGCCTCCAGGCCCAGGTGTCTGGCCCTCCTTCAAGCCTTCTGTTCTCAGGATGATGGAGAAGCCAGTTTCAGCCTCCAGGAAGATGTCGTTTTCTGGTGAACTGGTGACTGTCCCAAGCCCCATTAGTTGCCTGGCGCTCTCGGTTTCAAGGTGGCTGTTTAAAGGATTGTGGAGCAGCTCGCTTCTGGGCCACCCCATCTTCGCTGACCCCCAACGGTGCATTGATAGCTAGGGTCTGGGGCTCTGTCCAGCCGTGGGTGCTGTCTGCAGGGTCCGGCCCAGGGGGGTAGTGCAGCAAATCTGATCTTTAGGTGAGCAGGACCTCTGCCACCCTCCCCTGGCCGGCTGCCTGCTCTAAGTCACCTGGGTGGCAGTGTGCAGGGAGCCATGTGATGATGAATCACGGCCGGGGCTGGGCCAGGGAGTGAGAAGAATCGACCCCGTCTTGTCTTTGTTCTCCTGGACGAGAATAACAACTAATCCCCGTTCCTGAAGGTGGAACCTTCCACCGCCATCTCTCCAGATCCAAAGGGCCTGAGTTTGTCTTATTCATTCTGCCCTGGGGTACCTGCACCAGCCCCCAGAGCTAGCTCGGGCAGTCTCATGCTGGTGTGGATTTTGAGAGCACGAAGAAGCAAATATCGGTGATTTGTCGTGTAACCCCTGCCTGGGAATTGACACCAACAGTGTCGTTCTAGTCCATACGGGGGGCTCTCACTGGGTCCAGAGGCCTGCCCAGTGACCTTCACCCTGGAGAACAAGATGACAGAGAGGCTACATTTCCTGGGGAGAGTGAGTTGCCCGGGACGGTTGCAGTCCGCACCTATTGCCCTGGAATAATTATTAGTTTCCCTTTGACTCTCACAAGTCTCAGGCTGAAATATAAATTACATAGCTGTGTTATGACCCGGTAAAGAATGAAGGTATTGGAGTCCACAGCCTATAAGTATGGATCTTGGGTTTTGGAATTCATAGCCCTGTGATCTTAGACAGTTAGCTTTCTGAGTTTCAACTTCCTCATCTTAAAATGGGAAGAATAATGGCATCTGTTTGCAAGGGTAGTTCTGGGGATTAAACAAGATCATATATGCAACGGGTTTAGGATGAAGGGCTTACATGTTAAGCACTCAGTGAAAATGGAGTCTATATATAGTAAGTGGGTGCGTCTCACACATTCTGGAGTACAAGAAATGAAAACTGGCTTGGTTTCTACACCTCAGCCACAGTTCTGGCTTGGACCCTCCCTTTGCTGAGGCTGGCAACACTTAACAGTTTGTGAGCCTCTGCCCGGACTTCAGTTGTGCCCACTAATACCTGTACTACCTACGTAGCTTACTTTGCAATTTTCGGTCAGTGTCCTCTCTGTAAGTCAGACCGATGGTTACAGCTGGAAGTTTGAGATTCTGGCCTCTGGAGTCAAGTGTCTGCTTTCACATCTTGACTCATCTCTCCCAGTGCTCTGTGACCTTGTGAACTTCCTCTTATCACTATTACCCATCTGTTAATTGGGGCTCGGATGTACCGTGTAGTGTGTTGTGAGGGTAAGAGACGTGAACACGTGTGAGCCTCCGAACCATGCCCCACACAGAGGAAGCATCAGTGGTACAGCGTTACTTTTCAGGGAAATGGGAAGAGATTTAAATGACTATTCACGATGCCATCATCCAGAGATAGCCACTGTTAACATTTCAGCATATATTCTTTCATTTATATTTGCATATATAGTTTTTAAAAATACCGTAATGATATATGGACATTGCTATCTTTTTTTCTTTTCTTTTACTTTGGTCAGTGATTTCGTAGCCTTATATTCCATCATATGGTGAAATCTGTTTTTTATTCTCCTGATATTAAATGTTTACATGATTTCTAACTGTTCTGTAAGTGATTGTTTGGTGAATATTGCTGAATGAAAAATGCATACAGTTTGGAACCACATCTTCGGTTTCTTCCTTTGGATAGAGTCCTTTGTGCAGAAAGACCGGGCCAACAAGTACGACTATTTTTAAGGCTCCCGAAATATCTTGTCGGGTTATACTCTAGAAATGTACCAAATTTACCTTCTTAGAGGCAGAGTATAACACTCCTTATTTCATCGCACCTTCGCCAGCATTCGGTGTCCTTATTTTTTTCCTACTCACTGACTTTGGTAAGTAACCTACTCTGTTATTTTTAGACCAATGCTGTCCAATCAAACTTTCTGCAATGATGGAAAAGCTCTCTTTCAGCACTAATATGGTAGCCACCAAGTACATGAGGTTATCGAGCTCTTGAAACGTGTCTAGGGCAACCAAGGAAATGAATTTTTAATTGAATTGAATTTATTTTAAGGGGCGCCTGAGTGGCTCGGTTGGTTAAGCGGCCGACTTCGGCTCAGGTCATGATCTCATGGTCTCTGAGTTCAAGCCCCGCGTCGGGCTCTGTGCTGACGACTCAGAGCCTGGACCCTGCTTCGGATTCTGTGTCTCCCTCTCTCTCTGCCCTTCCCCTGCTCAAAGTCTGTCTCTATGTCTCTCAAAAATAAATAAACATTAAAAAAGTTATTTTGCTAAATAAGTTTTTATTTTCATGTTTTTAAAAAATTTAGCTCGAGTGTAGGTAACATAGTCTGTTACATTAGTTTCAGGTGTACAATATGGTGCTTCCACAATTCTGTACCTTACTCAGTACCGTACCTTACGTATTTGCTTTATCCCCTGTATCTACTTCACCCATCTCCCCTCCCCCCCTTCCCTCTGGTAACCACCATCTGTTTGTTCTCTATAGTTGAGAGTCTGTTTTGGTCTCTCTCTTTATCCTTTATTCATTTGTCTTGTTCCTTAAATTCCATGTATGAGTGAGATCGTATGTTATTTGTCTTTCGCTTCCTAACTTATTTCATTTAGCATTAGACTCTGTAGGTCCATCCATGTTGTGGCAAGGTTCATTTGAATTTAAACAGCCACGTGTGGCTAGCGGCCACGGTGTTGGACCCAGCAGTCTTGCATTGTGTTTACCGTGAACACGGCAGGGCCTCACGGTGCGTTATCATCCAGGAGCTCATCCGGTGCTCTTTTCTGGTCCCCACCGGAGGCAGGACCAAGTGGTGGCATCACTGCTACCACTTAGTGATGATTTGGGTGAACAATCCTATTTTTTTCTCCTGTTCTCACTCGGTAGCATTCCCAGAAGGCCAGCAGCCCTGAGACCCGGTGTCACCTCTTCCATCAGGGGAGATTTAAGTTGTGTGCCCAGTCATTGCCGTTTTCTTTTGTCTGCTATCCAGGGTGAGATGTTAACCCCAGAAGAGCCGTCTCTCCCCCTGGCTTCACCACCTGTCTCGTGTTGGTTTGGAAGGTGGCGAGTTGGTTCTCTGCTTCCTCAATCGTAGATGCTGATGGTAGCTCAGAATCCTGGGTGTTAGTTGCTCACTCCTCACAGTCTCGGCTTGTGATGCCTTTTGTTGCTGTTCATCCCGGTCATGTGACCAGTAGGACAGCGCGGTCGCTGCAGGCCTGAGCCCAGTACCTCTGTGATGGAGAGCCAGCCGGCCTCTGTGAAGTGCGACTCCATCTGCTCAGCCCTGACCAGCGGGGCCGGAGCCAAACAAGGCCAAACCGCCCGAGGATGCAGCTGCCAAATGGCTCTTGGCAGCCGTGGAGATGCCCTATGGCCTCCTCCTGACCACATCAGAAGAGAAATTAATGTCACACCATATAATCTAGTTTCTTAATTCTTGGCAAGCTCAAGCTGTAGATAATCTCATTTGTAAATAAATGGAATCATTTCAAAACCCTAACAGAAATAGGCAGGAAGGCATGGTAAAAAGGATTTGAAGTCTGCTTTTAGGTGACACTTGTTTCCCGTTCTGTTCGGATGAGAGTTACATGGTCCCCTGTGGTCTGACTTTGCCTTTTATTTTTTAATCAACTTCTAATTCCCCAATTTGAAGGAGTGGCCAGGAATTCACACATGTCTCCTATTATGTACGAATTCTTTCTAAGGCCAGTTCTTTTCAAAACTGCTGTGACAGTGATAAGAGACAGCCCTCTTAGATTGTGCCTGTGTGTTTGCTGAGTGTCAGGCTCTGTGCTAAATGCTTCTCGTGGATTCAATCCTTACAATGTCCTCTAGAGCCTGTGACATTGGTACTCTCACTTCCAGATGAAGAGATTGAAGGGTAGGTAAAGAACTTAAGTTTCCTCATGTTAGGCTTTTAGTAGGTGATAAAGCTGGGATTTCGGTCCAAGCAAACGGACTACAGGCGCTATATTCCTACCTTCCGTGCTAATCGTATTTAGCACAAAGAACATATGTATGTCCCAGACACAGTGCTAGACTCTTTATGCAGATTCTTCTTCTTTTTAAAATTCTCACAACAGTCTTATAGGCCGTGGGTACTACTCATCCCCAATTTACAGATGAGCAAAAGGGGGGTTAAAACTTCAGGGATAAAGACCAAGGTCACCTAGCAAGGAATGTGGTGGAATCAGGATGGGCCATAGGTTGGCTCATCCAGAGCATAAGTTCTTAGCTGCCAGGTTGTAGTCCGACCCTGACAGCTAAAAGATTTGTCTTGTTTGGAAGCGGCCAAAGTGTTATTACTGAGAGATTGTCAACCGATAAATAACATAGTTTATGCTTTTAAAGTGTGAATCGGGGCACTGCCACAGGTCTGCAGTGATGCCTTGGGGGAGATGTAGTCGAAGAGATCACCGCTGCTCAAAGTAGTTGCCATAGTGATGGGTCCCTCCCCTCCCCTCCCCTCCTCTCCCCTTCCCAACTCCTTGTGGTCCTCCTGTGCGTGGAAAGTGATGCAGCTTGTGGCTCACACAGTCAACTAGGGTGTTGGCCGGACCTCACATTCAGAGACAAGACCACAAACCTATGCTCAGGTATCAACCATGTCAATCTGCGGCAAGACTTTCTACATGTTTTCTCTTGAATTCTGTACACATCTCATTGTAGACTGGTCACAAATAGTTCACAGACCACTGCTGGCCATGGACCACACTTTGAGAATCATTACCAAAAATGAGATTTCAGGCTCATGATTCAGGAACCACTGATTCTAGCTCCTATTCCTGGCTTCCTGTGTGGCCCTAGGAAAGTTGCTTAATCTCTGAGTTTAGCTTCTTCATTTAGCGGATAGATTTGAAGCAGACAAATACCAGATCCCTGCCAGTTCCAAGCCACTATGATTCCATGTTGATTTTAAGGGTGTTCTGCACTAGAGAGGCCAGTGGCCAGAAGCAAAAGAACAACATGCATTCGCAATATGCTGAAAGTGGTCTGTTTCTTGACAAAGCCTCGCACCGACAACTCCTGAACTTAATAAGAGACTCTCGTGATTTATAGTCTGTGGCATCTCTGTGTTTGACAGATGAATTTCAAGGGTACTGGCATAGGTCGAGGCCGCTGAAAATCAAAGCACGCCCAACATGCCAAAGCGAGTTGTGTGTGGTAAGTCTTTGGAGCTTAATTACAGTGATAGTTAAAATAACAGGAAATATAATGAGGTTTGTAAAGGACAATTCCCTTGTTGGTTGTTAAATGTGGTTTCTTTCAATATCAGGAAGCTGGAGTCGAAGTCCCGGGTTTCTATATCAAAAGCATTTGAGAAAGTGATTCAGGGACCTCCACTTACCTCTAAGCTTCAGAGAGATCCCTTTATGCTATGATTCTAAGTGCCTGCCACCTGTAGTGCGGTCCATGGCCCAGCAGCCTCGGCATCTCCTAGGAGCTCTTTAGAAATTCAGAGTCTCAGGTCCCACCCCAGACTGAACAAATCAGAATATGCATTTTAACAAGATTCCAAAGTGAACCATATGCATTATAGTTTGAGAAGTACAGCCCGACGTCCCTGGAATTGCTCTTGGAATGGGAAAATGGAAGATTGAGTCATTCTTTGAGTGACAATCTTGGTGGTTATATGAGATGGCAGGCTGTGGCCTGGGCCCTGGACTCGGGTTGGAAGTGACAGATTTGGCCTCCTATAGAATTAGGACCATGCAGTTATGTGTGTCACACTGGACTCAGTGTTCTGACGGAGCTCATGAATGGTGCCAGAGGCACACAGCAGGGGCACCTTGCCTGCCCCATGGAGGTTGGGGAAGTCTTCCTGGACCTTCGGCTTTTAAGCTAAGATGCAACTGTGGAATCAGGAAGCATGGGAAAGCGCTGGCCTAGGACCTTTCTGTTCTGGAAAGATTTGAGACAGATTTGTAGTTAGCTCCTGATTCCCTTAGAATGGTGGATGGCAAACTGTGGTCCATGGGGCTTACTCTGTCCTGCCCTTTATTCTTGTAAATAAAGTTTTATTGGAACACACCCACAATCATTTGTTAGCATATCGTCCTTGGCTTCCTTCGTGATAAACGGCAGAGTTGAGTGTTTGCAACAGAGACTTTTCTGGTCTGCAGCATGGAACAAATACTTACTGTCCCCATACCAAGTTTGTGGACTTGTTTCCTGGAGCAGTGGTTCTCCAAGTGTGGGCTCCAGCTTGGCTGTCTCCACATCTGGGGATGCACTAGACAGGAAACTTCTCAGGCTCCACTCCAGACCCACTGAGCTAAACTTGCTAGAGTGAGGCCTGGTGATGTGTGATGGACAAGCCTGGGAGACACATGGAGTTTGAGTCCTCTGTGCTTTGGAGACTTCACATAGTCCCATCCTTTCCCTGGTCTGGGAGGTCCTTGCATGCCTGGTTCGTTCTGTCTGTGAGGCTACAGCTCAGGTAACCCTCGTTCAGAAAGACATGGCTCAAGCACCCCGTTGAAGGTGACTCCTTGGCCAGTCTGTCTCATCTCTCCTTCTGTTTTTCACAGCACATAAGCTCTTTCCCCCCTTACTACCCCCCTCCTTTTTTTCCTGCCTACAAAGTCATTTATTTTCTCTTTGCTTCAGTTCCTCATCTTTACAGTGAGGATGATAATAGTATCGGTGTTATCAAGTTATTGTGGGGAATCAGTGAGTCACCATGTTTTAAGTGCTTAGTCCCTGGCACATGTAAGTGTTAGCCTAAGAGGTGATACAATGTTCTGGAAGTTTCCTCGGCTTTGTTGGCAGGAGTCACTTGCCAGAGGGAGTGAACTGGCTTTGGTTTGGTACTCGCATCTCTTGAGCCCGAAACGGAAGTTATTTTCACTGGTCTCTGTGGCCTTTGTTCCACTAACTGCACCAGTTGGGTGTTGGAACTGACAGCCTTGAAGATAATCCGCTCTAATCTGTTTGTTAGTAGAGCAAAAGAGCCCCTGTCTGCTCTGTTGATGTAGACTGTCCTTGGTTTTTACAACCCTCCTCCTTATCCCCAAGTTTAGGTGAATACCCATGGCTCAGAGAGTTTCACTCATTTGGCTTACCACCATATCTCTGGAAAATGGCCGAGTGGTGGCCCGCCCCCTAAAGTCTGTGTTTTTGACAGATGACTGCCCGTTGTCCTAAGGTGTCACAAGTGGGCATGAATTCTATCTCTGTTGCCTTCTTTTCAACTCATCTTCTTCTGGAACGGTAGGGTCTCACCTCCCAACATCCCCATACAAGTCATAGACATTATTACAACTCTGTCCTGGTGTCACGTCTATGGCCTTCTCTTTGCTACGGACGCACGTATCAGCAAGATCTTGCTCAAGTACATGCCACACAGACAGGTTAGGCTCATATTCCTTGTGTGCTTTGCTTCTCTCATTACATTTGGAATTGTTGACCCTGAACTTGGTATTGCTAGCATACCTTTTAGCAGCCAATTAGCTTAAGATCTGGGTGGAGGGGATAGGAAAGCAAAAAAAAAAAAAAAAAAAAAAAAAAGCACACTATGTGGGAAAGTGAACTGTGAATTGTTGGGGTTACTAACAAAGGTAAGGCCAGTAAAATAGCTACTTACCCATGGATTCCCTAAGATGCCTTTGGGAGAATATTAATATGTAACGAAGAATTGCTAGCAAAAACAAATAATTTCTTAGACTGTATATTTTAAAGGTGAGGCCTTTTTGAAATAAGAAAGGTATGAAATTGATGGTTACATAAAGCCAGGTCCTTCTCGTTCAAAGATTTAAGCAATAATAAGGGATGCCAGCTTTCCCAGGCAGTTCAGCTCAGGACTTTGTAATTACTTTCATCTTGATAACATCCTAGCCTGGGGTATTTTTATTGCTTGCGAAGAAGAAGAACTGCCCTCAAGATATCTAAGAAAAACCAGTCAAAGTCCCGTTTATAAAGGTATTGACCTTAAGATAATAATAAAGTGTGTGGTTGAAGGAGTGTGAAGGCATATTGGGTTTGTGCAGGATTCTGAGGGAAGGGGGTTGTCACTGGGGAACAGAAGGATGGGAGAAAAATTGGAAAACTGGAACGTAGCAAATGATTGAAATGCATTTGGATTCTTTTATTTATTTTGTCCTGACTTGGAGAGGCCAGAAGGATTTACAGAACATGGATGACTGTGGTGCCCACGGCTCACAGGACTTTCCTTGAGGCGGCTTCAGTGTTCTAGAAAGTGCAGGGTGGGAAAAGGAAAGGGATTTTAAATAAATACACAAGTTTAGGACTGCTGTCTTAGCTGGTCAACAAAAGTTGGATAATCAAAGCTTTTCAGGGGTGCTTCAGTCCTCAGACCTGAAGTACAGCCTTTTGTTAGAGAATCGCTCTGGGACAAGTAAACCTCTTTCCCCCCTCTCTCTGAACTAAATACCATGAAAATCAAGCAGGCTCTGGTCCTTAAGTGAGCCTCGGTTGTGGGATTCAAGGGAGTAAAGAAGCTTACAGCACTCAAGACATCTCTCAAATTCCTGCTCCTAGGTCACGACCCAAGATGGCAGGTGGCTTCCTTACTCCCTTCCTTTCCTTCTCTTCCTTTCCTTCTCTTCCTTCCTTCCTTCCTTCCTTCCTTCCTTCCTTCCTTCCTTCCTTCCTTTCCTTCCTTCCTTTCCTTCCTTTCCTTCCTTCCTTTCCTTCCTTTCCTTCCTTCCTTTCCTTCCTTCCTTTCCTTCCTTCCCTTCCTTCCTTCCCTTCCTTCCCTCCCTCCCTCCCTTCCTTTCCTTCCTTTCCTTCCTTTCCTTCCTTTCCTTCCTTCCTTCCTTCCTTCCTTCCTTCCTTCCTTCCTTCCTTCCTTCCTTCCTTCCTTCCTTCCTCCCTTCCTCCCTCCCTCCCTCCCTTTCCTTCCTTCCTTTCCTTCCTTCCTGTTTTACTGAGATATAATTGACATAGAACAGTGTATAAGTTTCAGGTGTACAACATAACGGTTCTGTCTGTCTCTCTGTCTAACGAAATGATCATCACACCAGGTTCAGTTAACATTGATTACTTCACAGTACATTTTTTTTTCTTGTGATGAGAACTTTTAAGATTTAGTGTCTTAGCAACTTGCAAACAAACAATACCATGTTGTTAACTACAGTCACCATGCTATACGTTACATCTCAGAACTTATTTATCTTTCAACTATAAGTTCATACTTTTTGAGCCCTTTCACCTGTTTGCCCACTCCCTATCCCTTGCCCCTGGCAATCACCAATGCATTCTCTGTTCCTGTGAGTTTTTGTTGCTGTTGTGTGTGTCTTTTTAGATTCCACTTAGAAGTGAGCTCATGCAGTATTTGTTTTTCTCTGTCCAACTTATTTCACTTGGTGAGTTCCTTTATTTAGATAACTCTGGTTAATTGGTTGTAGATGACTGAAGTCTGCGTTGATCAGGGTTCAGAGGTCAAACCTGACCTCAGCAGGAAAGAGTGCCACAACTGATTAAAAATGTCTGCCATGCAGATGAAAGAGGAGTGTGGTTTCACATGTACCAAGCAGTGGTACATTCACCGTGTTAATGTGGACCTATGACGCTGTCCCAAAAGAGCGCTGTGCTGTACAAATCTGTTACATAGGTGGGACAATAGTCACATTTTTCCCTTAATTATTTTAGAGCAGGTTTAGCTTCACAGCAAAATGGAGAAGAGAGTATGGAGGTTTTCCACATACCCCCTGCCCTCATGAATGCAGAGCCTCATTCCCCACCAGCCTGGTGTATTTGTTACAACTGATGAATCTGTATTGGTGCTCCAATCACATCCAAAGTCCATAGTTGATATTAGGGTTCCTTCATGGTGATTTACATTCTGTGGGCTTGGGCAGATGTCTAATGACATAGGTCCATCGAGGTATCCATTACAACATCACACAGAGTATTTTCCCCGCCCTAAAAATCCTCTGTGCTTTTCCTTTGCATCTTTTCCCTACAAACCCCGGACAGTCACCATGATTCCTACTGTCTCCATGGTTTTGCTTTTTCCGGAATGCCGCAGAGTTGGAATCACACAATTTGTGTAGTTTTCTTCGGATTGAATAGCCACATTCTTAACAAGAGATTTGGAGATGTTTCTTAGACAAATAGGTTTAATTACTTAGGTTCTGCAGGTGGGTATGTGTCCTATTCTGAATGGTGAATGATTCCGTAAAGCAAGAGTTGGCAAAATTTTTCTAGAAAGGGACAGAGAGTAAATATTTTAGGCTTTGAGGGTCAAGAGGCAAAAGCAAGAATCATTTAAAATGTAACTGTTTAAAAATCTAAAAATTGTTCTTCATCTGTGGGCTGTACAAGAACAGGTGGAGTGCCAAACTTGGTCCGTAGGCTGTAGCTTGCAGACCTTCGATACAGCGGATTTAGAGAAAGACTTGACCAAGTAGACAGGGCATTTCCTCCTCAGTTTCCCACAGACCGTGCCCCTCCCATAAACTGGATTTTTCTTTTATTTACATTGCCCATCCGAATTTAGGTAAATAAGTTTGCAACTCCTGGTCTACAGGAATGAACTCTAAAGCATGAAATTATTTTTCCAATATTTATGTGTCATGTCTTCCAGAGTTGGTGTCATTATCAGGTATGAGGGAGACTAAGAGGGGCAGTTGAGGGTGGAGAAGCATTAGGAACTAAGAGAACAAGGACCACTGGGTTCCGGTAGACAGTGCTCTTTGGTTGGAGTAATTCATTGGAACAAAGGCCAGCCCCGACTCGGCCATTTATAATCTGTGTGGCCGTGGACCAAACAGCTTTCTGAATCTCAGTGTTCTCATCCATGTAATGGAGTTACTGCTATCTACCTATTGGCCGAATAGGCTCGTTGGAAGACTCAGATCATATTCTTTTGTTATGTGAATCTGTTGGGAAGTGTACTATTAAGTATTTTTGGATCATGGAAAATTGAATGAAGGTGAGTTTGAAGTGTGGTGTGATGGGCTCGAGAACCACATCCTGAGCTGGAGAGTCCCCCTGGGCTCCTGAGTGAGTTCGTTTTAGAAATGAGAGAAGAAATGTCACTGACAGGCAGATTATTCTTGAGGAGCTGTTACTGTGCAAAACCTGACAAACGGGAAATATCCGTCGAGAGACTTAATTAGCACAAGTAAAGCTCTCTTCGGTCCAGGGTCTGGCCCTCAGCCATGTGGCCTCAGCTGTGGGACTGTCCACACTTCCGTGGCTGTGTCTGTCTTTCAGGGAAGGGTTCAGTCTGGTCAGAGTTTGCTTGGCTGATGCCCCAGAACCTGGACTAATCATGAATTCATTTCTGGTGAAAACTGCAGTTGCTACAGGGATCAAGATGCTCTTGCTTGGGTGATCAGCTGTGTCTCTCCCTCCTGGCAGATCTTTGTGGGAAGACAAGTCTTACCAAGAAGCCTGCTGGGGAGAGGGGATCGGTGCTCGGCAGGCGAATGAAGTGAGTCCACAGGCCCAAGGCAGGGATAGCCTGCTTCCATTATATCTCGAGTGTCCCTGGCTGGCTTTGTGCAGGAGACTGGAAAATGTAGTCTTTTGCTTCGAGTGTTCTAAATGAGATGTGTGTGTGTGTGTGTATGTGTGTGTATAAACATGTGTGTGTATGTGTCTATCTATTATAGCACAGCATTTGGAAAATGCAGAAAAGCGCAAAAAAGAAAGTGTAAATCATCTGTCATTTCATTACTCAGTTACCACCTCAGTTAATATTTAATGGACAGTTCTTTTCTATGTATACACACATTTCTAGAAAATGTCACATGCTATATGTAACAGAACCAACAGTATACATACATAAGTGTATATGCACATATATGTCAAGATATACAGAGATATCTTGATATATATAAAGATATATAAAGGATATACATGGATATATATATGGATATATATATATGGATATATATATCTTTATCTACGTCTGTCTTTCTGTCTGAAAGAAAGAGAGACTTAGAAGGAATTGGCTCACACCATTACAGAACCTGAGAAGTCCTCCAGTGGCAGTCATCAAGCTGGAGACCCCCGTGGGAGCTTGAGTCCCACGGCCAACAGACTTCTAACCCAAGAAGAGCCCGTGTTTCCGTTCTTGTCCAGGAATAGGAAAAGACTAATATCCCCACTGAAGTCAGGCGGGCAGGCAGGCATTCCTTACTCTTGGAAGGTCAGCCATTTTGGTCTGTTCAAGTCTCCACTGCCTTAGATGGAGCCACCCACTTTGGGGAAGGCAGTTTGCTTTCCTATGTCAACTGATTCAAGTGCAGTCTCATCCAGCGAACACCCTCACGACAGGCTCAGAATAATCTTTAACCACATATCTGGGCATCCTGTAGCCCAGTCAAATTCACACATTAAATTAACCATCAGAACACTGCTTTAGAAATGACCTTTCTGATATAATACATTAGGAATGTTTCCCCATTTCATCACATACTCTTTCAAAGCAACATTTAAATTATACCATATTTTAATAATTTCTCCATCGTTAGACATTGATGTTGTCATTCCTAGGTCTTGATGTACTTCCTGAAAATCCTTTCTGTCCTCCTAAAACAGCTCTAGTTTTTTTTGTGTGTGAAACCCCTTTATGTAGATCTGATGTTTGGAGGCCCCTTCTCTGTGGCCCGCATTTCCTGCTCCTTCCCTAAAACTTAGCACAGTTCTTGGCATAGAGTAGGTGAATGCCCCTGCATTTCTTGCCTAAAATTATACCCCCCACACCATTATTCTGTACTACACATTCTATTGTTTGTTTCATAGCATTTACCTCTATCTAAAATATTCTTGTTTATTTGTTACTTATTCTTTCCCACTAGAATGGAAACTCTATAAGCGACCATTGTCGCTCATACACTTAGAACATAGACAGGCATAAAGCAGGTGCTCAGTGACTATCAAAGAAAAGAAAAAAGACTGTGAGCAACTGATCTTTAAAAAAAACCCTGAATTTCTGGAATCTAATTGGTCAGTCTGGGAGAGAAAGGTATCTGATTCTCTTGTATGGTGAAAAATAACAAACATAAACCCGACTTTGATGAGCTTTTGCCACAGTTGGACCATGGAAGCTTGATTGTTGTTCAGAGGTCTGTTTTTATGCACTGACGTGCATTCCTGATGGCACTGTGTCAAATAAGATTTCAGAAGCATGTCCTCTGCGTGCTTCTTTCCTCCTCTTTTTTAGCTTGGCGTTTCTGTCCTCGAAGCCTTTCCAATGCCTTTAAAAGTCTGTCACTGAAAACATGGCAGGTAGTATTTCGAACACTTGTGAGTTGATTCCACATAAGACATGGATCTTGCTAACCCCATCTTCTGTGGCTTTTACTGGAGAAGGTCGTGGGGGGGCAGTAGCAGAAGAGGGAAGGAGATGTATGCCTGGTTCAGAAAGCTTATTGGCCTTTTCACCTTTGACCTCTTGATTCCAGTAAGCATGAGCCTTCCTTGTCATAGGCCAAAAGGCAGCATGTAGACTACCGGGGCTGGCCAGACAAGGCTGGGCCATCGTGGCACAGAAGCCCACCACTCTGGCATGGTATCTGCCAATTGAGTGGCTTCTATTGGACAGTGAACATTATTGGTTAGGTATTTTGGTCTCTTCTGATTTTGAGTTGAGTTCTCTTCTCATGGATTAGGGCATTAAACTGTACTGGGGTCAGCAAACTTTTTCTGGTAAAGGCTCAGACAGAAGATAGGTTCGGCTTTGCAACTGCTCAACTTGCTTATTGCATCACGAAAGCAGTTCTACACAATACATATTTGAATGGCATAGTGGTGCTCCAATAAAACTGTATTTATAGGACAGGTGGCGGGCTGGATTTGGCCCGTGGGCTGTGGTTTGAGCACTTCTACGCTATAGCCTTGTGATTACAGATGTGGATTCTGGAATCAAACACAACTGGCTTCACCCCTTTCTGGGGTGTGACCTTGGGGAGAACAGCTCACTAACTTGAACTTTATCTCCTTATTCAAGTTCAACCAGTCAAGGAGTTCTGTTAAGAAAGCGTGGGGACTCCTTGTTAGCATTATTTTTTCTCAGAAATTACACCAGGAAAAGTTTACCTTTTACTCAGACCCTCTGCAGTGGGAAAGGAAAAAACCCATTCTGAGGCAGAAAATTAGACTCTCCTTTAACTTGGCAGCCTGTGATTCTGTGGCCACCCGAGCCACTGAGCGACATAAGACATCCGGAAGGAAACCGATCCATAAAGAACCTTTGCTTTTAAAGTCCTGGAATAAACCAGAACCTTCAAAACTGTTAACTGGTTTTGTTTTCCCTTCAAGAAAATAAAAATAGGTTTCTAAAATCACATTTCACTTTGCTTCCTGTACAGAAGTCCTCAGAATAGAGAGAATAGCCCCACCGTGCCTGCAGAGCCACCTCCATGTGGTCCAGCCAAAGCTGCCTCCTGTAAAGCCTGTCACAGCAGTGGCTGCTCAGCAAAATCCAGGGGGGTTGCTTAATGAGGGGTGAAGACAATATGGACTCAGGGATGCGGCCAGTTGCTTCTTCACAGTTGGTAGGCAGTGTTGCAGGTGCATTCTCTTAATGAGGGTTAATTTGTCTCATATTTTAATCTGACAGAATCTGGCCATGTTGTTGTGTATTCCTCGGAGGTGACTTGGTTGTTCTTGGTTGGCGTAAAGAGAGAGAGCGGAGTGCAATTTGGGGTCTGTTCGAATGATAGAACAGCAAGCAGGAATTGGTAAGAAATCCTCCATTTCTGGTGCCCAGAGTAACAATTACGTGGAGGAAGCACATTTGTGCACAAACAGCCAAGACAAAGGAGGGGTCACTGGTGTTTCTGGAAGACTCCCGTTCGCAGTGGCTCACTGTACAGTGAACTCAATCAGCATATGTACCAGAGCTGTTATCTTGCACTGCGTGTGTGATTTCGCCTGTTGCAGATTTGCTACCTACAGGGTATTTAATGGTTCTTACTCCAAGAGTGAACACGGATTCTTTCCATCCTTAATTGGAGGCAAAAATGTTTTTGGAAAAACAACAACAACAACATGTTTTCACTGAAAAAAAAAAAGTCATAAAAAACTCGTAGGTACTTATTGAAAAAGTTAAAATAAGTGAGTAAAATTGATCCGCCTCCCCACTTTAATCTTGATCATAGATCATCACATGTAAGTACTGTTGAATTGCTTGCATGTGTTTTGGATTTTGAGTGCGAGACATCCAGAAGCTTCCATGTCTATATCCATGGTATTTGGGTGAAGTCTTTAATTTGCACGTGACGGAAAGCAAACTCAAACTAGCGTTAAGTCACAAGTGAAAATGCTATGCTACTGGGAAGTCAGAGAGCAGATCTGAGTTCTTGATTGGATCCCGGGGTTCACTGGGGGTCTTCTCTCCTCCTCTTCCTTTGCCTCTCCTTGTCCGTCATCCAGTTCTCCTCTCTTCTTTCCAGTCCTCTGCAGACAGCTTTCCTTCCCTCAGTGGGAAGGATGCTAACCTACATCCTCAGCTTCCTAATCTGCCAGTTTAGCAGCTCTCGCAGAGAGAACTTCTTTATCCAGGGACCTGTATTAACCAGTGCCAGTGAAGGACAGTGACTGGATCTGCGGGGGCTAATCTTTGTGGTCAGGCGGACAGTAATGGGATAGACAGGGGTCACTTCCGTCTCTTTGACCAGGTGGAGGGATAGTTGTTATTAGGGTCTCTGAAGCACCAGACCACATGAACTCAAAGGAGAGGGAATTTCTGATTCCACGAAAAGGAGAGAAAGAATGCTAGTTAAAAAACACAGTGTAGGTGCTCCTGGGTGGCTCAGTCGGTTAAGTGTCTAACTCTCGATTTTGAGTCAGGTCATGATGTAACAGCTCAAGCCCCAGGCTGGACTGTGTGCTGACAGTGCAGAGCCTGCTTGGGATTCTTTCTCCTCTTCCTGTCTCTCCTCCATGCATGTGCTTGTGTGTTCTCTTTCTCTCTCAAAATAAGTAAACTTTGAAAAAAAATTCCATAAAACACACACACAGTGCACCTGTGACATGCGCACCTTAATTTAAACAATAAAACAAGGAATGAGAGTCTTTGTCATTCCATAGCTTTGTTTTTGGCTTGGTACATACCTTTGTGTGTGTCCCTGTGTGTCCTTACACCTTTCTTCTCCTTTTTTTAATTGTTTACTTTTTTATGAGAGAGTGAGACAGCGCATGACCTGGGGAGGAGCAGAGAGAGGGAGAGAGAGAATCCCAAGCAATCTCCACACTCAGTGCAGAGCCCAACATAGGGTTCGATCTCACACCCATGAGATATGACCTGAGCAAAACCCAAGAGTCAGACGCCTAACCAGCTGAACCACGCAGATGCCCCTACAGCTTTCTTTTAAAAATTTGTGTAAGACTGGGGTGCCTGGTGGCTCAGTTGGTGGAGCATCTGAGTCTTGATTTCAGCTCAGGTCATGATCTCATGGTTTATGCATTTGAGCCCCCCAACAGGCTCTGTACTGATGGTGTGGAGCCTTTCAAGGATTCCTTTCTCTCCCTCTCTCTCTGCCCCTTCCCCACTTGCCCTCTCTTTTAAAATAAATAAATAAACTTTAAAAGTTTAAAAGCATGTATTCTGTTTTACCAAAGCCAGAGGTACCAGCACTTAATGAAAAAGAATTATATAGTATTTGTCTTAGAGCACATGACAATTTATATTTTGATTATTTTCTCATGGGTCTTTGACAGCTATCTCAAAGTCCTAATTTCATTAAAGAGTTTTAAAAAACAGAGATGTCATATTATGTGTAGGATTGGCCTTTGTCAGATTTCTGACCCTTCACCAAAGCTTCTGACTTGTCCCTGGTTGCCTGGAATTCTGCTTCCGTGGCTCCTTTCCTTTTTGTTTGAAAAATGACCATCATAGCCGTGAGTTGGGGCAGAGGCAGTGATGATTTTGGCAAAGAGTCATTTTTGTTCCTTGAGGTAAATGAATTTATCAGAGCTTTTTCCTGCACAGAGCTTTTGATTGGAGGTGGGAGGGGATTCTGGATCCCAGGAGCAGAGTGCTTCTTTGGGGTGGGGACTCTGTGCGGAATGGGGACAAATGTCAAGGTGGGTGGAGACAACACCAAATACATGGGAGTTTCTGGTGGCATGTTGGAGCTCAGTGCTTCGTTAGAGAAAAGGGATGGAAAACTCTCCTGGCTCTTGGGGATTTGGTGCCACCTGTGCCTGTTTCTGTAAGAGCCCCAAGTGCCCCCCGCACTTTCTGCCATGTCCTTCCGCCTCCCCGCCTCCCCATCTGTCCATGCTGCTTCGATTCCACAAAGCCCAGACCCTTCTCGATTTCCACAAAGCAATTGGTGAGCCTAACTTCTTACTGAAAATTTTGGGAGTTCGTGGAAAGGAGTAATGTTGGGGTTCACGTGTCTCTTTGGACCACTTTCTGGCACCAATGTGATTTTTTTCCCCTCATTCCTGATTGCCTTTATTTCTAGGATAAGAAGAAATTCTTCCGTATTCCTCTTATAGGATAGTTCAGTTTGACATTTCTGAGTTCTCGCCTTATAACCCCAGGCACTTGGCAAGAAGTCAAATAATTATTTATCTGCTAAAACACTGTAAGGGAAAGAACACATGTGTTGGAATCAGGCAGGCTTGGTTTCAGATTCTTGTCCTTCTGCGTACTGTGTACCTTTGGGTCAGTTACAAAACCTTCCCAGACTTGGTTTCTTCAGCTGTAAGAAAGCAATTGTAATGCCCTACTCAAAGCGTTGCCATGAGTATGAACTGGAGACTCCCTGGCAGAAACCACAGTGCCTGGAGCATTGTGGGGCTGGGGGGTAGTGGGTGGGTACCTCTTCGAGAGATGGGGCGGAACAAGAGAGCAGAAGGCTACATTGTGGAATCTTCTAAATGTACACCCAGTTTTTGGCTGTACATTGAATCCAGTTGGGAGTCATTAAAGGTAGGCGAATAGAGCTAGGTTATAGCAAGTGAATTCTGGGAGCATGGAGGAAGATGGGTGGTCCAGGCAGGCCCACACGGATGACCATAAGCTCTGGTGCTAAGACAACAGCAGATTTGAGCCAAGTCGTGAATTGATGTCAACAGAACTTGAGAAGTTACTAGATTCTTCCTTGGAGTGGGCTTCCATTCATGGCTTTCCCTCTGCATTTATTTTTGTGATTTCTCATACTTATTCATTATCCATCTTGTATATTGTTTAACCATTTATTATAATTATTTTTCTAATGGCAATCAAGAAGACATCTCTGCAAAGTGTGTAACCTTTGTAGGCTCTGGTTCCCAAGCATGAGGGCTGCTTAATCACTGTGCTGCCTTAGAGAACTGTCACCCAGCACAATGGGCACCTTAGTTACTATGAAGCAAGCTGTTACTTCTGCACTGTTCACCTAGGAAGCATGAATTGAGAGGTATGGATTGTAGGGGTCTTTGGAAGGAAAGGAATCTCTCTCCCAAGCAAAATGGCAAACACCTCTCTACACATGGTACTTATCCCTGATTATGAGTAGCATCTAGAATATATATACCCCAAAAGAACTCGATCCTCAGCCACTCACATTTGAAAGAGTGTTTAGACTCTTCTGACATCTACCATGGGGGGTGGGATTGTCAAGGAGATGCAGTTGGGCTGTTTGCAGGAAAGGGGATCAGACAGTGCCCCAAGAAACTGTGTATTCAGACAAAGCCCAAAGCTGTTGGTAATAAGTTTGCCTTTTGGCAAAGGCATCAGGGCTTCAGAATTTCCCAGGATCTCAGGTGTGAAAGCTCAAGTTACCTCTAGGCTGTTTCCCCTAGTTGCATGATTGGTACTTCTTTGATAAATCCCAGTCTCTGAAGGCTTGGCAACCAGAAAGGCTCATCTTTCACAGGGTTAAGCAGTCCTCAAATAATTTCGCTGTCATGAGAGGCACTAACCTGCTTTCCCCCACCTCCAGCCTAGCCCCATCAGTAATGCCTCCCGCCTTGTTCCACTCTGGAGTTTATTTACTGGGGGGTAGTGTGAAATCCCCAATTTCTGTTTACATCTGACATGCCCTGTGTCTATCAGGCTCATCACTCCTTAATTATGAATCACTGAGACGGACCTTTGAAATGGAAGCCAGATCTTATTAAAAACTTAATAATAGGTCTTTAAGTCCCATAATTGTTTGTGATCTCTCTTTCTCAGTACCTTTTAGGCAAAGTTAAGTTTGGTGTCTCCATTTCTGTAAGGTCACTGAGCTAGAAGTGGCGGGATCCAGTGGAAGTCTATGCACATTGCACAGAAACGTGTGTGCGTGGCTCGAGCATGTGTGGGGAGGACAGACTCTTGTTGCCTATACTGCCTGTTCAATTAATCTTTCTAGATGCACGACCTCGTGAACGAGTCTCAAATCATGTTGTCTCCCTGGGGTGGCCCTGGAAAAGTGAAGCTTGCGAGCCAGGCCGGGTCTGTAGAATGATGGGTTTCTTTCACAGCCTGAACATCTTACCGCTCCTGTGACTTTGGGGTGGGGGTCTCTGTCTGCATTTCTCTTTCAGTAGGATCCAGGAACCTTCACATCTCACTCCCAGAGGAACGCGAGTCTCATCTCTTGATGAAACCAAGAATTTTTTTTCTGAGTTAGATAACGTTCGAGTTAGATAATGTTCAGGTCTGCCTAAGGGCTTGAGTGTGCGGAAATGAGAAAAAGTAAAAAAAAAAACAAAAGC
This sequence comes from Paguma larvata, assembly GCA_030068075.1. NCBI lineage: Eukaryota > Metazoa > Chordata > Mammalia > Carnivora > Viverridae > Paguma > Paguma larvata. Next base: position 38,515,561 of record CM057842.1, read on the forward strand.
ACCAAAAAAAAAAAAAACCCAACACAAAACTGTGGTTTATTGAGTTCATCCAGTCAAGGCTAAAATAAAATGGGTAAAACAGTGAAAGGAGGCCTTTTGCTAAGTTTTCTTTCATATTTTGCATGCTGTACCCAGAACTTTCTGTTGTCCATTTGCAGAGTAATAAGCAAGTTACCCCCTGTTATCCTTGTCTCTACTTTACAGCCCTTGAAAAATCAAACTGCCCTTTATTCTGACTGTTTTTCATCAAATACAAATGCTTACAAATACGCCAAGGCACAAGGTCAGAAATCAATTCCGTCTTCCTAAAATTACTTACATGTGGGAGGTGGCTGCTCCAGGGAGCCTAGTTCAATATCTCATATTTTACTTGCAGAGATCAGTTGTTTAGCTTCCTAATGTCTGGAACATGCCATGGGATATATTCTCTTATTTCCTTTTAAAGCAAAGAATTCGAAAGTGCCTGATGAAGGAGACCAGATAGAGGGGGACCAGGGGAGGGAGACCGGTGTCCGGACTCGGTTTGCACGTAGCACTGAGCACCTGGATCCTGAGTGCTGGGTCGTTCCTCTGGGCTGAGAAGCTGAGGATCGTGTTTTGTCAGAGGGCCTAGGAGTCCTTACCTTCCCCATGATCCTTGTACAGTGCTTTCGTGGTATCACTGGCCTTCAGAGCAGTTTTCTTCTCACCCGTAAACTAAAACATTTGTCATAAAGATTCTTTTCCCCATTACTAGTAGTTTCCAGTATGCTCGCCCATTGTGAGCTGTGCTGCAAGTGATGTGATCTGAATAATTCATGTATCAAAACCATCTGGTGGTAAATTATTTTTAAAAGGAAATTAATGATTTCAAGCTAATCTCTATAATAACATCCCTCTCACCTGAATCCTGATAATTGTTTTGAGTGGAACAAAAGGAGTAGAGTTATATTCATTAAAACTTGAATGTATCCCTCCATGTTTCCAACTGTCTTCATCCATCCATCTACTTATCCATACATCCACCCATCTGTCTGTCCTCTCCTCATCCATCTATCCATCATCTGTCCATCGATCCATCCATCATGTGTCCATCCATCCATTTACTGCTTACTGAGCACCTGCTCTGTGCTGGGCACTGAGGTGGGAGTCCAGAGAAGTAGTAAACAAGGCAGCCAGGGTTCCTAATCTCATGAAGCTTTCAGTGTTTGGGGAGAAATAGAACATAAAAAGGTGAACAAATTGGGGCACCTGGTTACCTCAGTAGGTTACGTGTCCAAATTTGGCTCAGGTCATGATCTCACAGTTTGTGAGTTCCAGCCTCGCATTGGGCTCTGTGCTTACAGCTCAGAGCCTGGATCCCGCTTTGGATTCTGTGTCTCCTTCTCTCTCTGCCTCTCCCCTGCTCGTGCTCTGTCTGTCTCTCTCTCTCTCAAAAATAAAATAGCATAAAAATTTATTTAAAAATGAACAAATTATTAATAAACAAGAAATAATTTTTAAAAAGATAGCAAAAAAGCACTTTCAGATGTGGTAAGTGGCATGGAAGGAGTGAAATGGATAGTGTGGTGCAGGGATGGAGGTGGGACAGAGCTCCCTGTACGTTTTCTTTTTTTGAGAAAGAAAGGTGTATGGGGGAGGGGCAGAGGAAGAGAGAGAGTCTTAAGCAGAGTCCATGCTCAGTGAGAAGTCTGACGTGGGCCTCAATCCCATGACCCCGGGATCATGACCTGAGCCGAAACCAAGAGTCAGATGCTCAGCTGAGTGAGCCACCACGTGTGCCCCAGGAAGTCAACTTTTGAGCTGAGACCTAAACGTTAGAAAGACTGTGCCATGGGGCACCTGGGTGGCTCGGTCGGTTAAGCCTCTGGTCATAGTCACACAGTTCGTGAGTTTGAACCTCACATTGGACTCTGTGCTGAAAGCTTAGAGCCTGGAGCCTGCTTTGGATTCTGTGTCTCCCTCTTTCTATGCCCCTGCCCCTCTCACACTCTGTTTCTCTCTCTCTCTCTCAAAAATAAATAAAACATTTAAAAAATTTAAAAAAGAAATAAAGACTATGCTAGGCAAAGATCTGGAGAAGAGTATTGACAGAAGACTGAATGACCAGTGCAGAAGCCCTGATGTGGGAATGAACTGGGTAGATTGAAGAACAGAAAGGAGGCTCATAGGTGAGGACCAGAGAGTCGGCATAGTGCTGTGTTTAAAGTGTATGGACTTGGAGCTGCCCGAACTGGAATCCCAGTTGCCTTACTTACTAGCTGTGTGACCTTGGATAAGTTCCTTAATCTCTCTGTGCCTTTCCTCCTCTGTAAAGTGGGGGACAATGATAGCCCTACTCACTGGATTTGCTGATAATTAAATGAGCTGATATTCATGAAGTACATGGAATAGTGCCTAGCACACGGCAAGCACTATTTAAGTATTTGCTAACTAAAAAATTTTTAAATTAAGGGGCACCTGGGTGCCTCAGTCGGTTAAGTCCAACTTTGGCTCAGGTCATGATCTCGTAGTTTGTGAGTTCGAGCCCCGTGTTGGGCTCTCTGCTGACAGCTCAGAGCCTGGAGCCTGCTTCGGATTCTGTGTCTCCCCCTCTCTCTGCCCCTCCCAAGCTCATGCTCTGTCTCTCTCTGGAGCTCAATAATAAATAAAAATGTTTAAAAATTTAAAAAATTTTAAATTAAGTTGAGGAGTCACATGAGATCTATTTTACCTGTACCTAATGATGATAGTAATTCCTTGACACAAATCTTACAATATATCCTGGCTTTTCATGACAGGGGGGAAAAGGGAGTTGCTGACCTAGTTCAGCATCCTCATTGTAGAGAGGAGATTGAGAATTACATGCAGATTTCACTTAAATTATTTATGACGTGGAATATATATGACTGTGTTCTTGTTAGGAAACACTCACAGAATGCCACCAAGGCTGCGTTTTGCACTGTTCTCCCCCTCGACTCTAGGGCCCTCCCTGGAGCTCACTGTCTGGCTCTGCGGGCATTTATCTATACTTTCATGTGCTTAAGTGACACGTATGAAAATACATAGTTCTGTGTTTGAAGATACATGGAGAACACATTATATTTTTTAAGTTGTGTTAAAATACATGTCTTAACCCCTTTGAAGTGCGTAGTTTTGTGGCCCTAAGCACGTTCCTGCTGCTGTGTTAGAATATCTCGCTCCTCAACTTCTTTGTCATTTTCACTTTTAATTTTAATTTTAATTTTCTTTTTACTTAACGGCTTGTCTTAGAGATTTTTCTTAAGTCTTTTTTGTAGCCTTTCTCATTCCTCTTAACCTCATCTTGGCATTTCACGTGTTGTAAATAGTTCTCTGAATCATTCCCCTATTAGCGAACGTTAAATACTTCCAACTTCCTGCTCTTGTATGGAAACTGACTCTTTAAAATATTTTCTTTCTTCACTGCTGAATAATAAAACATGAGCCAGAGCCATATTGGCCCAAAGTACAACTTTTCAACATTTTCTCATTTCTTGTAAACCAGAATGATCCCTTCCACTTTGGCAGAAAGGCGTCTTTATTTTATTTTATTTTATTTTATTTTATTTAATTTTATTTTATTTTATTTTATTTTATTTAAAAAAATGTTTTTTAACATTTACTTATTTGAGAGACAAGAGAGACAAGCATGAGCAGGGGAAGGGCAGAGAGAGAGGCAGACACAGAATCCGAAACAGGCTCCAGGCTCTGAGCCATCAGCACAGAGCCCAATGCGGGGCTTGAACTCACAGACCGTAAGATCATGACCTGAGCTGAAGTTGGCCGCTTAACCTATTGAGCCACTCAGGTGCCCCAGAAAGGTGTCTTTAAATCAGGGAGCAAGAGATGGGCAGTTGCTCTGGGATAACTGTCTAAGGCTCCAACCCGGTCCAAATGGAGCTTTAGCTGAATGAATTACGCGGGCGAGGTACCTTCTAAATAAGGCCCCGCCAGAGAGAACTGCCATCCGTTTTGTCTCCTGTTGTTGTCCTTCCTTCATAATTTGAGGGGTGCTCAGATGTGGCCTGGTAAGTAAGGGCGATGTGATTTGTTGTCAGACACCTGTCCCTCCCATCGGCGAGGGGCCCGCCACATACAGGGCAGACCTGGTAGCACCTGCAGGGCTGAGCATCCTCGTAGCGGCCGAGGGCCTGAGAGGGAGGGAGGCTCCCCGGGAGCTGAGTCCGGGCCCTGGAAACCCTCAGCCCCCACGGACCGGTCGAGGTTCTCCTGAACTGCTGTTCGAGCCCACCGTGGAGCAAAGTGGGGCGTGTGCGGTTGTCAGGAAGGGGGGTGAGCACTGTTGGCAAGGACGGACGTATTACAGGTGAACTTAAATAGGAAGCCTTGTTTTTCTTCCTCCTCATGCTGTACGTTCTATCTCCAGGACTTTTATTTTCTACACGGAGATTTGTACCTTTTTACCCCCTTCACCCGTTTCACCCCACCCACCCCTAGCGGACACCAGGCTACTCTCTGTATCCAGGAGGAGTTTTGTTTTTTAGACTTTGCATATAACTGAGATTGTATAGTATTTGTCTTTCTGTCCGACTTACTTCACTTAGCATGATGCCCTCAGTGTCCATCCATGTTGCAAATGACAGGATTTCTGTTTTCTTTTTCTTCTTCTTTTTTTTTTTTTAATGGCGCAATAGTATTCCCTTGTAAATTTGCACCACATTTTCTTTATCCATTGATCTCTCAGTATACTTGGTCGTTTCCATGTCTTGGCTCTTGTAAGCAATGCTGCGATGAACTGGAAGGTGCACCTGGCTCACTGGGACGGGGCTTTTGTTCGTTTCCTTTGGACAAATATCCAGAAGCAGAAATGCTAGATTGTAAGGTGTTCCAGTGTTCATTTTTGAAAGAAACTGCATAGTATTTTCCGTAGTAGCTACACCAAAATAAAAAGACAAGGAAGGAAGGAAGGAGGAAAGGGAAGGCAAGGAAAGAAGAAAGAAAAGAAAAAAGCAAGAGTTTGAAAAGACGTTTTTGCTCACAGTCTATAACAGATTCGGAGATGTCCCTTGTCCACATCAAGTATTATTATTGTCCCTCTTGTTACCACTTCCTCGAGTGGCCATGTGGAGGTGAGAGGTTGTTGGATGGGCCTGAAGCCTCTCTCAGAATCCACGGTGACACTCTTCCCTGGGTCCCTGCTGACTTGTTGGCAGGTCATGTCTCTCTCTGCCACCCTTTTCTAAAGAGGCAGGTTCATGGTCCCTGTTTCCACAAAAGGCCCTCTCTTCTCCCTCCTCAGATTGGCCAGGTGTCCTAATACCGGTTCAGTTTGACATAGTAGCATTTAATCTAGAAAGGTTTCCTTTTTTGGAAAAGTCAGGAATTTTTCTGTCTGGCGCTGAAGTTCGGTCAGAAGAGTTATGAATGGGACTCTCTGGGCATCCGAAATTGTCAGGAAAGACAGGGTTGTATGCAGTCAGGTGCACAAATTATCTCATAAGTCCTATAAGCAAAACAAAAAAATGACAGTTTTAAAAAAGCCTAAAATGATTCTATCCAAAGGAACCATCCACCTTAGACCTTCTCAAGAGGATCAGGAACTGGGATCTGGCTGACGAGGCTGTTTGATATTTTGAGTGAAACGTGCACACTCAAAATGTGTGTGTATCAGGGATTCCATGCTGCTGCAAGGAAAAGAAGGAACGGAAGAGTCAGGTGCTCAAGTGGCTCCTTTGTTACCTGCACACCATTAATATCGCCAGTGATCATTTGTCTTATTTGTTGGGGAATGGTACCCTGTGTTTTGTAACCAACCCAGACTGTCTAAAGGAGGGTGCTACCGTTCAGGGACCCCCAGACTCAAGTTAATTGCCGAGGCTGCCCACTCACTGTCCGTGACATGAGGACGTGCCCGTATCCTGACAGGGTCTCTGTCCAGGTCTGTGAAGAGACCGGTGTCGTGATGCTGCCCCTACGAAAGTGGCCCCGCAGCCTAGTTAAAAATGGTTAGGGGCGCCTGGGTGGCTCGGTCGGTTGAGCGTCTGACTTCAGCTCAGGTCATGATCTTGCGGTCTGTGAATTCGAGCCCCGCGTCGGGCTCTGTGCTGATAGCTCGAGCCTGGAGCCTGCTTCGAGTTCTGGGTCTTCCTCTCTCTCTGCCCCTCCCCCACTCATGCTCTGTCTCTCTTTGTTTCAAAAATGAACATTAAAAAGAAAAAATGGTTAATGGGTTTGCTCCTAATGAGACTTGACGTTTACCGAGCGTTCACACATGTGCCCAGCTTTCTGATGAGTTCTCGTGTGTTAGGTCATTTAACCTTTATAGCAACTCTCAGATGTAAGTAGTATTATCAGATTTTAGAGGCTTAGAAGGACTAACTTGCTCAATGTCATCTAATAGGTATCACCCCCGAGAAATCACTCTTTGTTTTCTAAATTTTTTAAAATTTATTTTGAGAGAGAGAAGCAAGTGGGTGAGGGGCAGAAAGAGGGAGACAGAATCCCAAGCAGGCTCTGAGCTGTCAGCGCAGAGCCCGACGCAAGGCTCGAACTCACCAACTGCGAGATCATGACCTGAGCCAAAACCAAGAGTCAGCTGCTTAACCAACCGAGCCACCAGATGCCCCCTCTGGAGCCGTCACTCTTAGTCAGGGCAGCAAACTATGGCCCACGGGCCCAATGCAGCCCCTGTTTTTATACGTGGCTCATGATCTAAGAATCGTTTTTATATTTTAAAGCTGGTTTTTAGAAAATCAAGAGAAGAGTGACCTTTTGTAACAGGTGACAGTTATATGGAATTCAGATGTTGGTGTCTCTAAGCAAAGTTTGATTTTAACAAAGCCTCATCGTTCTAAGTCGTTGCCTAAGACTGCTCGGCTGCTTTGGCTTTCGCAGCAGAACTTGCACAGCTTCAGGTATTTACAGTTTGGCCATTTATTTAAAGAGCCTGCCCACCTCTGCTCTTAATCATGGCACAGGCAGATTGCACCTGCCTGTGAATCATCACTACTGATAACAGCCAACACTTCGGCTACATCCGCTCGGCACCAGGCTCTGTCCTGGGCGCTTCTCTCCACTCATTCATGGCCCTTTGCCACAGATGCCGTCTTTCCTCCTTTTACGGAAGAGGAAACTGAGGCATCCAGAGACACCGTTGCAGGCACGTGACGTCCGTGAACACGATCCTGTCGACAGGCACTGCCACTGCCTGTATCTGACATGGGAGGAAAACGTAGGACCCAGGGGACCAGTGACCTTCCCTCGGCGGCACAGGAGACCAGAGGCAGACATGTTCTCGACGCCTTCCCAGGGCTACGACATTTGTACAGAGGGACTGTCGCCACGTGTCCAACAGGTCAGGGTGTGGCTCTCGGTGACTCTCTCAGCCTGCTTCAGCCCGGCCACATCCTCAGAGAGCCGCCCCCCCCCCCGTTGCCCCTCGGCACCCCCCACTCCCATCCATCCCTGCGAACTGCGCCTCAGTAACCATCTCATATACACCCAGGAGGGAGGAGAAGATTTAGTTCAAAACCAAGCAGCCAGAGACGCATTCCGTTTCCGTGTCTTTTAAGCCGCGTGCTAAAGCGGGTCTCGGTAATACCTTCTCTCCCTGGAACCAGAGGCTTCAAACCCCGGCAGGCCGGCAGCCGGCCCCTCGCCTTTCATGTGGGATGAGCGGAGGCTGGCGAGGCAGCAGCCGGCACGGTTCCGATGGTCTCGCGAGGCGGGCGCCTTTCCCGCGCCTTTGAAGGCCTTGCTTTTTAGGAGTTCTGGCGGGGTCCCCGTTGGAATAGATTTCGATGGTATTTCTTGAAAGCTCTGGGGCTCACGCTGTGGATGCATAAGTAGGACATCTGTTTTGGAGGCGTGAGAGGAGAAAGGTACTCTCTGTATCCGAACGACGGCTTCCCTGCGAGACTTCTGTCCGTCTCCCGTGACTCCAGCTCGCCTGCCCCCCTCCCCGCCCCCGCGCGCACATCCCTCGCATCAGTCACCAGGAAATGCTCCGGCGGCGGCTCGTGCCAAAAGCAGCTTCAGTTTTTGTGATTTGTATCTGCTCCTGTAAATACTCATCTCTATTTGAATCCCGGACAGACAGAATTCCACAGACATCCGAATCTGCTGTAAGAAAACTGTTACTGTGTGCAGACAGGCCCCGGGCTCCAGGGCAGAGACCTACACGCATTTAAAATAGAAGACAGAATCTTCTAAACCCCACGCTAAGGCAAGGGCAGAGTTTGCAATCCTATAATTTCTGTTGACCTCCGTTGCCTGCGAGGGTAAGGAGGAAAGGCTGATTCGTCGGGGGCGGCTGGGGGTAGTCTGGGAATGCTCCCTGATGGAGGCAGAGGCAGCAATCAGCCTTGAAAAGAGAGGAAGATTTATAGAAAAGCGTTGGGGATGTATTTGCAACCGGAAATGGGCAGCGTCGTTGGAGAAGTGAGAAGAAAATAAACATGCTTGGCTTCCTTAGCGTGACCCAGGAAAGCCTAATGGGTTGGTACGCTCCAGCACGTGGGCCAGACCTGACCGTCTACCTTCTTTCGTCAATAAAGTTTTCGTGGGCCACGGCCACCCCCCATTTGTTTGCATACTCTGTCGCCTTTGCCGTCCGGTGGCAGAGCGGAATTGTGTAAAGACCAAACGGCCCTGCGAAGGCTGGAATATTGACTCTCTGATCCCTTTATAAAGAAGGTTGCCCTCCACCCTGCATGGATAACAATGGACCAGGTGAAGGGAAGGTGGGGGGAAAAACGGAAGGTTTAGAAGAGGAGTTAGAACAAAAAGAAAGGCAAGTGGGGGGAGGCCGGGGCAAGCACCTCCAAGGTTTCATGTACACACATGTGAATCCCCTTTTCAGTTCACTGTTTCTCCGTTTCGACCCCATATGGCACGACTGTTATTCACCGTCCTTGACAATTCCCCTCCCTGTGGGATTCTGGAATCACAGTGTCGTCCCTGTTGGCAGAAGGAGCCCTTTGATAACGGTGTGCCCCCAAGCGTTCAGTGTCCTAGGAAATTTGAAAGTATAAATTCAAAACTCCAGAGAGCTGTAGGACGCATGGCTGATGGCCCCCGGAGGCCCGAAGGCCAGCGTACCGACACCCTGCGGGAGGAGTGCCGCGTGGAATATGACAACCACACAGCTCACGGGGGTGAACTTGACTCTTCCCTAATTTTTAGAGGGTTCTCTGTGGTATAACAGGTTTGGTCAGGTAAGTTAGGGAAATGGTGGCTTGCAGATAATTAAACATATTTACTTGCTGCAGGACTTCTCAGAGACTTTAATAAGTCTCATGAAGCTCTGGGAGCAGAAGATAAGGTGTAGTGTCTGTCAGATGTATTTCATAATGAGCTTTACCCTCCCCCTGCCTTTTTTCACTGATAAAGCTTGGCGCCCATGGAGCCCATTTTGGGATTTGGTGGCCTAGGCATTATTTTAAGGTCAATGCATTTGGATACATTTAAAGCTAGATGGAGTCTTAAAAGTCACGAAGTTGCGTGCCCTCCTAATGTTACGCTTCTTCCCAGGAATTTTATAAGATCAAATTGAGGCCTGAATGTCTGTGCTAGTGGCTTTAATGTTGCTCTCGGAAATTTGTTTTTGGTGTTTGGGTTTAGGGATTTTGTAATTGCAATTTCTAATCAAATTCCAGCCTCACAGTCTACACTCCGATTGGCCTCTGAATTCTCTCCTCCCCAAGGGGGTAATGCCAAAAAGGGGGTGGAAATAATAAAACTTTGTAATTGGACACTTAAAGGTCAGTCACTGGAAAAAATGAACCATCGCGTCCATGCTTGTGGATGATGAGTTTCTGGTTTAAAAAAAAAAAATAAAAAGCCTGTATTTCAAATAGAGCCTAGCAGCAGCCCTAATTGCCTGAACCGTGGGTTTCCAAATGAGTGTTTGGAAATTGGCAATCAGCACAAGTCCACATCTGCTGTGATAAACTCCTGACTCTGCCGTGTCCTGGATCACGTGAAGAAGCCGTCCTTCTTTCCCAAGTAACACTGTCACTTGCTTGTGGGTTTTGCTTCCTCCGTGACATGCTCTGCAGGCAAGGGAGGGTTACCCCGCGGCCTTGGGGAAGTGTGCCGTGGTTTACTCAGAGCTCTGGGATGAACCCCATGTGTTTTCTTGAAGTCTTAAATAACTTTTTATTGACATAACACACACACACACACACACACACACACACACACACACACACAGAAGGACATGCCTGTCCAATTGTGCAACTCAGGTTTTCAACATAGGAACATAACCCCATAACCAGCACCCCTGAAGCACCCATGGCGGTCCCACATTTTATATTAAAGCAAGTATAGATACTTTACCGGATCATCCACCATACGTTTAAGAATAAAATAGAAGATCTCAAGTAACTTTCAGAACTCTTGAGGAACTACTACATTTTTTCTTCTTGGAAAAGCTGCCCGCTTCTCTAAGTGAACTAATGTATTCTCCTTGGTCATTCGCTGCTGTTCGATGGCGAAGTGCGAGGAAAAATGACTAGGCAGAAAGCAGAAGTGGCCGGCTCCCCCGAGTCCTTATGCAGCGTTAGGCATGGGACACGCATCTCCCCCCATGATCCTGAGAAGCCTGAGCGTAAGGACACAGTACAGTTCAAGCAACCGAAGCTTCCACATCCTGCCTGGGACGTACAGAGCTAACATCCCAGATCCGTCTGACCTGAACATTTATTCTCTTAATTGCTCTGTTTAATTTGCCTCCGTGACATTTCTCTGTTACCCTTTGTTTGGGGCAAATGAACTCACAAAAGAGTATTTTGGTTATTTTTTTTTTTTTAAATGAATCGAATATCCTGACTCCCTTTTGTCCTGCTCTAAAAGTGGGAAATTTATTTTTCAGTCCGAGATACACGTCGCTGGTCTCGCTGCGTAGCCCTCTGTCCGTTTTAGAGGCAGAGCAATCCAAGTTGAATTTGGAATGAATTACCTTCAAATGGCCATGCTTTGCAATGTACTACTGTAATCTTGGATATTGCAAGGCAGCTTAATGTGCTGGGTGATGACACGTATGACTATTATGTGGCTCTCCCTCATTGAATGCGTTGGGCGCAACCCAAGTCATAAATCTGTCGGCAGACAAAACATAAAATTTACATGCAAGATCAAATCTCCCCTGTTCTGATTTTTACACAAGGGTCACCAGTGGGTAGTAAATTAAGATTCAGAATAAAAGTTACCTGCAGGTGCTAAATCACTAGACCATGTCAGGATCATAGAATTTTCTTTTGTTAATAATGCCGCGGTTTGTTATCAGAGCCTGTGCTTACATGAACCCTGGGTCACTGTTTGTATAAGGAAAAGTGCCCTTTGTCCCTCAGAGATTTTGGATTTCTTTTGTCGAGTGTAGTCACGTTGTTTTCTCAAGCAGCAGGGTGTCTGGTACCAAGATCTGGGTTTGAAAGCTAAACATAGGCGAGCAGCCATGCTCGGATGATCTGTCATACTAATAAATCTCCTATTGCCAAGAAATTACACATATATTTTAATTTCATTAGCTTTCAAGAAATATTTATTGAGCACCTGCTGCCAGATATTGTTGTAGGCACCGAGTGTGCAAATATGAATAAGACAGTCCCATCGAGAAATGTTCAATCAGGATCAGCGCAAGAAAAAGAAATCGCCCTAGGTGTTTCAAGCAGGTGGAGATTGAAGGCTGGAAGTCTGATGCTTAGAAAATCCCAGGAACTGTCAAAGGAGTGATTCCCTGAGTACCTCTGTGGCACGGTCCGGTCAGCTGAAAGGAGGAAACCACGAATCCATTGTCACCGGCATTGCCATCTCAACGCCTCTTGACACTCACAGGGTGAAGACTACATGCCAAATGCTGTTGTACAGAAACCCCACCTTTCCGAGCTCTTTAGAACAAAGGCAGGGAGATGACCTCTGCCTCGCTTCAGCCTTCCAGAGGTGACGTGAGTGTAGCGAGCATGCAGACTCAAATTTACATCCAGCTGCAAAGGAGGCTGGCAAACGGCATCCCGTACTCTCCCAGCGGAAGGAGGAGGGAGTGGAGATCAGGACAGTTGGTCCGTAACGTTCCCCACTGGAAATAAGGTGGGGTACAGGTGCAAAAATGCCCAACTTCAGAGCAGTGTGTGGAGTAAGTCACTGTCTTCTGGGAATAGAGAGGACCTACACTTATCCTAGCCCGGAGGATCTCTAAGAAGGATTCTTGGTGGGAGATGCATGGTGGGAGATGTGACTTTGAATCTCACAAGATCAGGAGGAGTAATCCAGGCAGAGAAGTCATGAGGAAAGTTGAGAAAAGCAGAAGGGTGTATGCATATGCATGCGTGTGTGCATGCGTGTGTGTGTGTGTATGCGCCTACAAGCCACAGACTTTTCAGAATTAATAAACAGTAGCCTGAAAGTGGATATTACCAGGACATGGGGGGACTGGAGACAGATACAAATAACAGTAATTTTAAAAAGGACTGTTTGTCAAAACAAGGAATATGGCCATTCCATGAGACGATGGATCATGTTATGTACATTTATGGTTTTGGCCTATTTTTGTTCATTCTCCATACTTTTAAGAGTATCCCTTAATTCCTCCGGGGAACTTCTTTTCCCCAAACGCAGTCAGCATGGTCCAAGTGAGACTGACACCACACTCTGACTGCAGTTAGAAGACACGTGACCCAGGCCTGCCCATGAGGGTATAATGTATTCATGGCCGTGGGATAGGAGGTTTGAGGCAAGCCAATCAGAGACAATAAGCATCAGACCTTAGACTCGCATTGCATTTCTTAGTAAATATGAGCATTCAAGGTTTGTTTTACTCTGCTAGGGTTGCCAAGTGGAACACATAAGCTTGGAGATGCTGAGGGTTCCCAAAGAGGCTGCTTGGGAATGATACGGACAGGGTGGGAAACAAAACCCAGAGATGGAGAAGATTAAGGGCTAATAATTTCCCTTGGGTCCACAAGCTGTTGGCTGCGCTTCTAGCTAACCCAACAACCCCAGTCTCCTCAGTCACAGGGGCCAGTCATCTCCCCTCTCTTGTTCAAGTCAGTGTGAATTAGATTTCTGCCATTTGTGACGGAAGATGTCTTGAAGAGTATGTGGGGCCACTGAAAGTTCTTAAGACCTGCATCAGTATGATCAGATGGAATGAGTGGGTGTAAAGCACAAAGCAGGGAGAAGAGTGTGTAGGCACTCATCCCAAGGAGATATGGTGTGAGCTGGGCTTGGCAGTGATGGCAGGCACAGATTTGGGAAAATGGTTAGGGGGGTAAAGTCAGTAGTGTATGACTGCTAATTTTATCTGGGCTAATGGCCACATGTCATAGCCTTGCAGCTTGAACAGTCATGTTACTACGTAGAAACTTGTGGGAAGTACACAGAGGTGATGTCTGCGAACCCCAGGTCTTGTCTTTAAAAAAAAAATGTTAGTTTATTTTGAGGGAGGAGGGGGACAGAGAGAGCGAGAGAGAATCCCAAGCGGGCTCTATGCTGTCAGTGCAGAGCCTGATGCTCCAAGGAGCTGTGAGATCATGACCTGAGCTGAAATCAGGAGTCAGATGCTGAACCGACTGAGCCACCCAGCATCCCCTCCCTCCAGGTCTTGTCTTTAAAACAAAGCTCCTCCTGTCCTCTTCTTTGCTTCTCCTCCTCATCCTCCCCACCCCCCTCCACTGATGGGCTGAAATATGGGCATGGCGATTGTAGGCAAGCTTAGACATGCTGACGAGACGAATGCTTTAGGAAGGCCAGGCCTGCAAGAGCTTGGATTCTGATGCCTTCGTAGAGCAAAACGACCTACATTCTTCAATCACTGGCCACTGTGTCCTTTTACCAAGAGAGGAAGGAAGGTTTTATCTCGTTTAAGCCAACGTTTCTTGGTCTGTCAAGGCAGCTGACTCATTGCCATGACTAACATGACAGCATTTTAAATTTAGAGAGTGCGGATGGGGAAAGGTCCAGGGGAAATGATGGCTGGGCAGATTTGTGTTTCAGAAAGATTTCTCTGATGGAGAATGGATTTGGAGGGTGGCACCATCTGGTGTCATGGAGGCCAGGGCACTGTTCTGAAGTGGAGAGAACAGTGTTTGGAACTAGGGTATTGGTAGATGGGATGGAGGGAGATAAATGGATGGACTAGAAATATAATTAGAAGCTAGAACCCAGAATACAGGGTGACTGATTGATGATGGTATTGAGGGGAAAGAAAAGCAAATTGCCTTAGCCATTGGGTGGAAGATGGCACAATTTACTGAATTTGGGACCACATTAAGTAGGACAGGATTGAAGAGAGAAAACGAAGACAGGTTGGGGCATATTGAGTTTGAGGTGTGACATCCAAGAAGTCATGTCCAATAGGTGTTAGGATAAGTAGGACCAGAGGTAAAGACCTTAAAAATGGCCATCGAATTGATGAGTATTGATGGACTTGCCCCAGAAGGGGACAAGGTCTAGAGCAGGATCTTGAGAGTGTAGCATTTACGAAAAGGAAGACAAGTGTGCAAGATAGAGAAGGAGTGGTCAGAGGGTTGGGGGGAAGGTCAGCATAGGAAATGTGGGCTGTGAGAGGAGGATGTGGGTGAGAAATAGTTTGCTGCTCGGAGGCCAAAAGAGAATGGTGCTACGAAGTGTCTGTTGGATCTGGTAACACATGGGCTGATGACCTTGACAAGAGTGATTTCAGGGAAGGGGTGGGAGCAGAAACCACCCGGGAATGATTTGGGAAGTGAGGAGGAGGAAGATAGGGAAGAAAGAACATAGACCTCTCCTTCAAGAACTTGGTTATAAAGGGGAAACAAGGGATCAAGTGTTGGCTGGAGGATGACATTACATTCGAGGTGAAAGTCCATCTGTGTTCTTTCTTCCCTATTTCTAACTCTCGTAAACCTGTGAATCAGTGGGTAGGTATGCATAAAGGATGTAACATTTTCCTGAAAACACCTAGGAGTTGATTATTTTAATGTCTAGCCAGACAAAACATTGTAAAGATCTCTGAACCAGCCAACTGGCCCATGGCATATATAACCGACTCACTCTGCTTTCAGTCAACTAAGTGGCATTTACTGAGCAACTGCTGTGTGCCCAGCAGCATGCTAGATGTTCCAAGGAAGACAGAAGGCATGGATACTGTGATTTCTGTTCTGTAGGAGTTTATAGTGATAACACCTTGTGAAGGCACAGCATTTAAAAATTACACAGTGTTCTTGAATACATTTTGTTAATATGACCTGGTAGCCACACACCAAAGGAATGGCATACTGAATATCCGGAAGATGCCGGAAGTGTTCTCCACCTTACACAACATGGACCGCCCAGCGGAGAGGCAGTGGGAAGCAGAGCTCTTGATCCCCACCCCTACCCCCATGATTGCCAGGGTTTCCCTAAGGGCATACAGTATATGCAAAGGATGATTGGCGTGCTGGTACAGATGCACGTCAAGAGGCAGGGGCTGGTGGTCTGGGGGCCTAGAGGTAGGCAGGGTTGGGTTTGAGTCAAAAAGAACCCAGGAGTCTGCATTTCACCTTCTTCTGCTCGTCATCATCCCTAAACGGAGCTTTTGTAGCTGGAGAGGTCCTTTGCCTTGCAAGGAATAGAATCTTCTTCAGGTGATGTTAGCGGGAAAAGAGGGGAAGGGATGGCTGGGCCCTGGCTAAGTTAGTATGAGAAGACGGTAAGGAACGTGGAACATTCAGCCACGTCCCATGATGCCAGGGCCATCATGGAGGACACGGTGGAAGTTCTAGAGTCGACTAAAGCCACCCCCACCCTCCCCGCCAATAGTCATGATAAATAATCATAACAAAAGCCACTAATAGTTGCCAAGAGCTTATTACATTCCAGGTACTGTGCTAAGAGCTCTTCATTATTTCTCCTTCCTTCCTTGCTTCCTTCCTTCCTTCTTTCCTCCCTCCCTCCCTCCCTTCCTTCCTTCCTTCCTTCCATAATAGAGTCACAATTCCAAAAAAGCATCAGTGAATATTCCTGTCTGTTGGACCAAAATGCTATTAATTTTTTAAAATAATTTTTTAACATTTTTTTTTTGAGAGAGAGAGAGCACAAGTGGGGGAGGATCAGAGAGAGGTAGGCACGGAATCCGAAGCAGGCTCCAGGGTCGGAGCCGTCTGCACAGAGCCTGACGCAGGGCTTGAACTCGCGGACTGTGAGATCATGACCTGAGCCGAAGTTGGATGCTTAACTGAGCCACCGAGGTAGCCCTTATTTTTTAGGGGAAAACAAAAAGATTAACGGTTTTTGTATATCCTTGCAGAAACTCTTTACCTTTATCTCTTTTTTATGTTTTTTATTTACTTATTTTTAAAAATTTTATGTTTACATTATCTCAACACCCAAAGTGGGGCTCAGTCTTAAAAGAGTTGAGATCAAGAATTGCATGCTTTACTGCTGGAGCCAGCCAGGTGCCCCTAATTCTTTATTTCTTAAAACACAAGTGGAAGCATTCTGTACCCCTGTTTTGTATTCAACATTTTCACTCAACAATATACTATACTATAGCTTACGGTTCTTTCCAGGTCAGAACATAAAAGAACCCATTTTTTTTGTTTATTTGGGGGAAGACAGCCCTGTATCCATTGTTTACACTGATATAATTTGTTTAGTCTTCTGTAAAAAGCCATTGAAATTTGTTTCCATTTGTTGGCAAATATGAGCAATGCCGGAATGAAAAACCTTGCATAGAAGTCATTTTCCTCACAGCTGTATCTGTAGGATAAACTCCTAGAAGTATAAGTGCCACGTCAAGGAGTTTGTGCCTTTGTGATTTCGTGTATAACGCCATAGAGCCCTGCATGTCGGGTACATTTCTTTATACAGCTGCAGCCCTGTGTCTGTTGCACAGAGCACAGCGGGCTGCCCGACCTTTGCGTTGTTGCCAATAAAGTAGGTAAAACCTGGCATCTTAGTGTAGTGATGGTGGACATTTCTCAAGGTGTGTACGAGCTTTTTTTTGCCTCTTCGGTTATTTGCATTTTGCATTTATGTTTTCTTCTGTCTTCAGGGTTATCTCTCTAACTTCCATTTCTAGAAATTCATATTTATTGAGAAAGGTTAGTGTTTTGTCCATGGTTATCTCCAGCTTGTCAGTTAGTCTTTGACTTTAATGAGCAGTTTTGCCATGCTAGTTTAAAAACATTTTATAGAAGTGAATGTATCAGTCTTCTGTATTTTGTTCTGTTATCAAAGGATGTCTCCCATTGTGATGCTATGAAAACACATTCCCGTTCTTTTCCCTAGTGCTTCTTTAGCTCTGTTTTCTTTTTTTTTTTTTTTTCATGTTTGTTTATTTTCGAGAGAGAGAGAGAGAGGCAGAGCATGAGTGGGGGAGGGGCAAAGAGGGAGAGGGAGACATAGAATCCAAAGCACGCTCCAGGCTCTGAGTTGTCAGTACAGAGCCTGACGCGGGGCACAAACCCACGAGCCATGAGATCATGACCTGAGCTGAAGTTGGAAGGTCAACCACCTGAGCCACCCAGGTGCCCCATGTTAGGTCTATTTTCATAATTCTGTCTTTCATCTGTCGCTGTTTATTCTGGTGTATGATTTAGGTACGTGTACTTCTTTCTGCATTTCTGATGGCTACCCGTCTTGTCTCAACACCATTTATTAAAAACACTTCTTTCTTTACTGGTGTGAAATACTTCATTTATTTTACACCGTTATTTCATCTCATTCTCATGATACCCTTTGAAGTCAAAATTAGTCTCCCATTATACAGACGAGGAAACTGAGAGAGAGGTTAAACATCTAGAAGTGGTATTGCCGAGATTTGAATCTAAGCCTGCTCTAATGGCTCTGTTTTCTCTTGACAGAAATCCTAGAAGGTGCCCTGTTGGGAGCTCGTGTCTTTCCTCTGTACCAGTACCCTCATGTTACTGGGGTTCAGCTCTTGTCTGTCTCTGCTGCTACCCTCCAGCCACAGTCTACTGACTCCTCCTCTCTGCAGCTTTTGGGCTCAAATGTTTTCAAAGGGAGAGTGATCAGGTCTCCCTGCCGGTGTCCACTGGAGCATTCTTGCTGGATGAGACTTCTAGGCCGTGGGCAGCTGGCTGTTTGTAGATCCATCGTCCGTTCCACCTTCCACGTGACGTGTAGCCACAGTCAGGTAGAAGTGCCAGCCTCTGTGGTGTCAGTCACCCACCAAGGAGGAATGCCCTTCATTCTGAGACTTTCTAGAGGGTGGGGCACTTTGCTCCACTGCCTAGGGGTATGGGCAACGTTCCTCAGTCTTGGTGTGAATGACATCTTGTGTCCTCTGTATAGATCGGGACTTTTGGGCTGTAAATGACAGGAAATCCAACTTGAGCTAACTGTAAACAAAGGGAAAGTTTATCTTCTCTTTTAATAAAACCATGATAAAAGCTGAGGTCTTACTGGCCCGGGGAGGCCAGGATTCAGGAAATCAAAACTATTAAGCCTTTGTCTGTCTTCCTTCACTCTTCTTGTTGTTCCTTTTTCTCCTGTGACACGGTAATTCCGGGGCTTATAACATTGTAAGTCACAAAATCTCAGGGAAAGTTTCTGACTGACCCGTCTTGGGTCATAGATCTTGCCTGAAATGATCACTGTGGCCAAGAAAGGGAGGCTGGGACCTTGGATTGGCCCAGCCTGGCTAGGAGACCATCACCAGGGTAAGGGTGGGTGGGTAGTGACTTTGGAAATGCCACCAAAATCATGCAATGGGAGTGGAGAAAAACAGAGAGGGATGACTTTTACCAGAGGCCACTAGAGAGAGCAGAAGAAGAGATGGGCTCCATTTTTGTCCTGCCCTTTGGTTCAGAGCCAAGTCAAAGTACTTTGCCTGGCATCACCTAATTGTGGCACCAAACCCTGCCTCCTTCTCCCCTTCTTATTTTTAGGAGGTGACTCATTCTGCATGGACGTCCCTGTGGATTTTAAATCAACCATCGTCTTCTTGAACTTGAGGCTAGTGATCAGTTTGTCTCACATTCATTCATTTGCATATTTATACTCTAATCCAACAAGCTTTAATTGAATTCCATGTGCTGGTGGGTCTGCTCCATTACCAATATTGTGGGATTAGAGAGTCAAGATTTAAGAATGCTCAGTGCTGCAACAGAAACCTCCCTGAAACCAGCTCAAACAGAATGGCAGGGTTCAGTTAAGGTACATTGGGAACTAAAATTTCAGGAAGACACCAGAAGCTTAGAGGCTTAGAAAGGCCTCACCAGTTCTCCTGCACCTCTTGTGCCTGCTTCTGCCCTCTTCTGCCCATGGACCTTCCTTATAGGGTTCAGCTGACTGACTGTCCCACTGGCCACATGTACCCTCCTGCGCCCATCTTTCAAGCTTATGAATTGTAGTTGTGGACACCTACCGAGACGAATTGTATCAGACGGCTAGGGACTGCCGGAATGAAGTGCCACAACGTGGATAGCTTATACAACAGAGAGAGACTGTCTCATAGTTCTGAAGTCTACAAGTCCAAAATCATGATGTCTACTGGGTGAGTTCCCTCCGAGGGCTGTGAAGAAGAATGCCTTTCCTCTCTCCTAGCTTTGCTGGCAACTCGTGCATTCCTTGGCACATAGAAGCATCCCCTGACCTCTATTTTCCTTGTAACATGGTGTTCTTTCTGTGTGTGAGGGCTCTGTGTCCAAATGTCCCTTTTTTATATGGACACAGTCATATTAGCGCCCACCCTGTGACTTCACTTTAATTAATTATATCTACAGTGATCCCATTTCCAAATAAGATCATGTTCTGAGGTGAACTTCAACATAAGAATTTTGGGGGGATGTGATTAAGTCCATGACACCAATTGAAGTCCTTTTCTTGTCTAAATTCTAAACCTCTGGACGGATGCTGACTGGCCCATCTTGAGTCAGGTGGTAGGTGTCTACTGCCAACTGAATCAACATGGAGTTTTAACAGTGGAGGTAGGTGGTACCTACCCCTGTGGATTGGGGAGCTTTCCAGAAACCACAGGAAGGGTCTATTAGCTTTGTACATTGACCTCTCCCCAACCACTTCTAAATGGCTAATGTCCCTCAGTGGTCATTCATTATCAGGCAGACATCTTGGCAGTGAATAAGCAGAGCTGTTCAGATGTATCTCTGTCTGGTAACTAAAATTAGGCTTAACCTGTCCAAACCGGGACCCAGTCACATTCCCTGAGCTTTGTTATATCTGGCCAAATGTGCTATGTTTACTCAAATATCTGTTCTCCTTTCTTATTTTCCCTAAGCAAGGAATAAACTTTGTTTTGGATTGTAAGTGTTCATCTTAAAAAAAAAACAAAGAACAAAATTGTCACCTGGGTGACTCAGTCTGTTAAGCGTCTGATTTCAGCTCAGGTCGTGATCTCATGGTTCATGGGTTCAAGCCCCGCATCAGGCTCTGTGCTGACAGCTCAGAGCCTGGAGCCTGCTTCGGATTCTATGACTCTCTCTCTCTTTGCCCCTCCCCCGCTCATGCTCTGTCTCTCTCTCTCTCTTTCTCTCTCTCAAAAATAAATAAACATTAAAAAATAATGAAAAAATAAAAAAGGAAAGTGGATAACACAAAATACGAAGAGGAAAGTATGATGCACCCCCAATCCCACCTGTCTGAAATAAACACTGGTAAGAGTTTGAGGCACTTTCTTCCAGGCTGTTGTCATTTATCATTAATCGTGTACACATTCAGAGGGATGCGTACCTATGTTAATGGAATCATATGGTATGTAGTATCGTAGCTTTTTTACTGGACTGTTATTGATAGCATTTTGTGTAATCTGTGTGGATGGACATGGACTTTATAAAATAGCTACATAGCATTTTTGTATTTATCCATTCCATTAATGGACTTTTTAGGTTATTTTCATTTTTTTTTAGAGAGAGTGAGTGGGGGAGAGGGGCAAAGAGAGAGGGAGAGGGAGAGAGAAAGAATCTGAAGCAGGCTCCATGCTCAGCACAGAGCCTGATGCAGGGATCGATCCCACGACCCTGAAATCAAGAGTCGGATGATCAACCACCTGAGCCACCCAGGTGCTTCTCAGTTTTTTTGTTTTTGTTTTTGCTTTTGTTTTTGTTTTTTGTTTTTAACACTGGTATGTGAGTGATTTTTCTTGTCCTTGCGTCCTGATGAATTCCTGGAAGGAGGTCGGTTGTGGGCTCCGCTGTAGAGGGAGAGATGGTAGGAGAGGACTAGCCGCACCCAGGCCGCTTCATCCCTCTCCCCGACCTTTCTCAGAACACACAGCCGCTTAGAGAACAATCTGCTTCTGAGTAGCATTCAGGAGAGGAGAGAATGCCAGTTTCCTGGCAGGGGCTCTCTCGGTGGGGGTTCGCGTCGACTGCTCATGTTAGCGGCCCAATCATCTTTGCTCTCATGTATCAATTTACAGCCTCCAGCCTTGGACTCCAGCAGCCTTGGGCACAGACCCATGATCAGGCTCCCACCCTTCGGAGCCAAGAGGGATGAGTTTTCCTCTTCTGTTTACAGTCTCACTGTAAATTTCTTTTCTTCCTGTGTCTTTGTGTCTCGGTTGAAATCTTGTTTGTGAGATGGCCTGCTTCCCACTGAGCCCAAACTGGGTGCCGATCAGAGCAGGCGGTGGACCGGCTGTGGCCCCAGAGTCTGGCGGAGAGTGGGTTTTATTTTGACCAAAGCGGGCAGGGTGTTTTGGCCTTGAAAGCCACCCACAGACCAACAAAAACAGCAACAGGAGATAAATTCTGGGGCCCTTTCCTCTCTAAGAAAATGTCTTGGCTTCCCTGCTTTTTAAAGGTCTCTGCATTAAACAGAGGGATTGATGTATGGCATTTTCTTTAAGCCCGTGTTATTCATTATGTCCACAAAGTCTGCTTTCAAATCACCTCCACGTGACAGATGATAAAAATCGGGCAGTTGTGATGTCTGGGTTGAAAGACAGTCCCCTGTAGGGCTTTGTTTTCTGGGATGTTTGTAGATCCCTAAATCTCGGCTTGTTTGTCTTTGGATTTTTGGAGCCTGTGGAGGAGCACTGCGGGGGGTGGGGGGTGGAGGGGAAGGGCGTGTGAGTGCGTGCGTGTGTGCACACCTACAGGTGCGGCCCGAAGCCATCAGGCACCCTTTTAGGGCCTCGTCAAGGGAGTTTAACCTGGGTGCAATTGCACTGCTGCCTAAAAGCCGCCTGCAGAAATATGTTCTTAAAATTGTCCCCACACTCCTCCTACATCCTCTCATTCATCCCGAGCGTGTTGCAGTTATGGACAGGCTTTGCTTCACGACAGCCGTGCGTCAGCCCGTGGGCCACAGCGACTGCGCGGCCGCAGAATGATGGAGAAGCGGGGCACCTGGGTGGCTCAGTCGGTTAAGCCTTGACTTCAGCTCGGGTCATGATCTCACGGTCTGTGAGTCTGAACCCCGCGTCAGGCTCTGTGCTGACAGCTCAGAGCCTGGAGCCTGCTTTGGATTCTGTGTCTCCCCCTCTCTGCCTCTCCTCCACTCGTGCTCTGTCTCTCAAAAACAAACAAACATTTAAAAAAATTTCTTTAAATGATAAATAAACATTAAAAAAGAACTTGTTGACTCCAGGTGGTCTAATGTAAAGGGTTGCGATAAGGAGAATATTAGGAAGATTTTTAGAGGGCGAACATCTAACCCAGCTTAGGAGTTGGGACAAGCTGCTTTTTAAAATTCTTTCGTGTACAAATGGGGAAATATCAAGGTTCCTACCCAAACACTGCACACACTTTTTGCAAGAGGGGCCCTGGCTTCCCTGGCACTTCTTGCTCTGAAGTTAGTCTTTCTACAAAACCATTTAAAATCCTGCCCTGTGGCTCCGCAGGCTAGAGCACTGTGCCCCAGGCGTCTCTCTCTGAAACCAGCAGGGGAAAGCTCAAGGAAGGAATTTTTAACAAAAAGCTATGGAGCTAACGCAACATGGACCCCAGAGGCTGTTCCCTCTCCCATGCCGAGGCTTCAACCCTTCCCTTGCTCTGGACAGGACTGTGGAAACCAAGAAGATACCGAATCTGAGCTTCAGAAAAGAAGGCACCAACTTGCAAACAGGTGCCAGGTTCCTTTTTCCTTTTATGTCTTCGCCATTTCTTCCTTACCTATGTGAAGCACCCACTGAGTCCTTTCTCTGATCAGACATCGTGCTCAGGAAGGGTTTGCAAACGAGGGCGCTAATGATTTGTGGCCGGAACATCCTCTAGGGGGCTGTCGTGAGCACTATAGAATCTTGAGCAGCATCCTTGGCCTCTGCTTTCTCGATGCCAGTAGCCCTCCGTTCCCATTCGTGGCAGTTGAAAATGCCACAAGACGTCGCTCTATGTCCCTTGGGAGGCAAAACCACCCTACTTGAGAACCGCTGTGCTTAGTGATTTGCATACATTATAGCATTTAATCCTCTGCAGCCTACCAGCTCTTATTCCCCATTTTGTAGGGTTGGAGCCTGAGGCGTAAGGTTGTTAAATGTTGCGCCCGACGTCTCAGGGCGGGAGAACGTGCGCCCAGAGCTGAGGTTTTTAACTGCACTGCTCTGTCACGCTGAGAATTCCACTGGCATCTTCCTAGAAAGCCATGTTGCCTATCTCAGCTGAGCGATTTCTGTCCTATTTCTGTTCTTTTATTTGTCGAACACATATTTTTGGAGAATCTCCGATGTGCCAGGTCGTGTTCTCGATGCCGGATGGGAGACTGCGGTGAATGAAATCGTATAAATCCTCACCCTGCGGGATTTAGGAAGTACAAATACGCAGCCTCTCGTGGCCCAAGCCATCAGGACAAGTGAAGGGGCTGTGTGGCCACATTATCACACAGGTGACCGCCCACGTTGAGAGTTTCCTTTTCTTCCTAGTTTTAGTGTTAATTTTACTAATAGTGATCTCTTTGTAAGAGCTGTAGTACAGTCAAGCTTTGAATTCCTGCTCACTGAAATTTAGCTTTTGAAACTAAGCTCTGCGCGGCTCTGGTGGAATTTGAAGTAAGACTCAGGAATGGAAAGCATATGTTTTTTTAATGCAATATTGCAGAATAGCTGCTCAGCGTTTTTCAGGTCTAATCAGTTAAATTTTTTCTCACTTTCTCTGCCTTCCTGGGTTAGTGATGAGGTTTTGATGCTTTTGCAAGTCATTTAATAATAAAGGCATGGGTCTAGTCCATTTTAACTCGCTCTTAATGGGCTAGCGTTGATGTTGTGATTTTTTTTTTTTCGAAAAGGAGAATTCTGTGTCATTTTAGGTGCGGTGTGGATTTTTGTCATACGAGCACACGCGCAAGTTTCTAACACTTATGGAAGTCTTTTGATAAATAGCACCATAAACACGGGCAATTTTCTCTGTCTTGTTCGTAGGCTTTTGAAATTTACAAGGTTTTTCTTTAATACAATTGTCTATGCCAGCTAACAAGCAGTTTTACAGTCTCTGCGTATTTATCATTAGGATAAAAAAAAAAAAAAACCTTCCCTTAGATTCTTTATTCTCACAGGAACATAAATAATTCCAAGTAACCAGCAACAGATCGGCCACAATTTGATTTGGTTGCTCTGGGGAAATAGCTCCTATTTTGCTAACTGTTAAGCCCCTTTCTGCCGCCACACATTTGAGTTTTAAAAGGCCTCGGCAAATTCCAAACGGTGTGCTATCAATCTGACTCATGCATACAGAAATGTCAAAATGCAGTTTTGAAACAATCATTGCATGATTGAAGTTCCACTGAATGCTTTTCACGCTTTTTATTCAGGCTACTTTGGGGGAGTAAGAGAGAAACTTGTTCAGAGAGGGCAGGTTTTGAGGCTCTGTTTGAGACTGTCCGAGGTCACAAATGCATAGAATTGTTGAAAATTGAGTTATGTTTCTATTCTATTGGGACAAGCAGTCAAACAGTTTTTCATTCTTTTAAGACAATAAGACCAACTCGGTTTTTCCCTCAAATGCCTAAATTCACCTGTGAGGATAATTTTTAATAGTTGTTTTTAATATAGACTTTGGCCCCTACTCTGTTTACATATAAGTAACTGGTACCAATGTGTTATAAAACATGACAAATAGATGTGTAGTTGGAGATATATTTTTATATATATTATATAGAAATATGTGTTATACAGAGGTATATCTTAGATGTGTAAAAAATTATATTTTTCTCATTCGCTATTAGTTATTGCCTATTGCTCACAAATGACTTTATCAGACTTCTTCAACTGTATACTATTTCAACAAGTAAAAGGAAAATGATAGAGACTTAACCAAGATTTACTTTATTTTCCACATTAAAAAATAGTCTGAAGGGGAAGGTTTCAGGGCTGAGGACCCAGAAAGTCCTCAGGGACCCCGACTGACTGTTTCTAGCTATTTGTTTTCCTTTCTTGGAGTGTGGCCATGGACTCATGGTCCAAAATGGTTGCTGGGATACCTGTCATCACAGCCAGTTTCCTGGCAACAGAATGGAGGAAGGAGAAAAGTCTCTGCTCCCATTCTTTTAAGAGACTTTGTAGGAGTCTCAGTTAGTATTTCTCTTCCTCTTACTGTCATAACCTGATTACATAGTCACGTCTACCTGCAAGGTTGAGGGGGGAGATGGTATAATCTGAAATTTGGTTTGCAATGTACGCAGCTAAAAATCATGATTCTGTCACTGAAAAAGTTGGACAGCAAGCCACATCTTCGTTCTACTAGGGGGGAGACACTTAGGCTTGCTAAGTAAGGGTAACTCATATCCTTCCTGTTGAAGATAGTTGCTTTCAGGTTAAGTCTCTTTTGTGTAAATGCCGATTCCCTCCTTTGTGAGTCCTCTTCTCCCTGAGTGGTGTCTGGTTAAGAAGCAGGTTAGTAACCTCAGGAGGGGGACAGCTGGGTGGAGGGAGACACCTCCTACTCGTGCCGACCCTCAGGCCTGAGTGGGTCCTGCTGTGGTGTGGCAGCCAACGCCTGGGACAGCTAGCTGGCTGTCACTGCCTGTCTGGTCCCATCTCAGCTAGCTGGCTGTCACTGCCGGTCTGGTTCCATCTCTGGGGTTTTGCACTGGCTCCTTGCTGCTGCCGAGGACAGACTCGATTATGCCTTCTGATCGTGAGGTCTCTCCCGGCCTCTCCTGATCGGCCAGCCTTCTGGGAACTTCTTAGCCTGGCATGTTCCAGGAGAAGGGAACTGAGGCGGGACCCCGGGCACACATATTTTACCTTACATGTGCTGTCTTCCCCACAGTTCTTTGGGGTGCAGGGTTCTGGCTCACAAGTTTCTGCCACCTCCTCTTTTAAGGTCCGGTCCTGTGGGTGGAGGAAGGAGAAAATTAGGGACTCTGTGACCTCAAGTCTTTGTTCTGCTTTTCTTCCTTCTCTCCATGGGTCTCTCTGCTCTGTGGACCTCAATGTTCTGGTAAACTGCCCTCTGCTTCCCCAACAGACTTTATAGCTAAGCCCCAAAGAACTGCAGAGGAAATAAGAAGGAAAAGAAATTATCATAAAGGAAAGTACTTCATAAAATGTCGTTTTGACACTTGCTAAAACCTCTGTTCTCTCTCTCTCTCTTTTTTTTAAATGTTATTTTTGAGACAGAGCGTGAACGGGGCAGGGACAGAGAGCGAGAGGGAGATCTAGAATCCGAAGCAGGCTGCAGGCTCTGAGCTGTCAGCATAGAGCCCGACACGGGGCTCGAACTCACAAACTGTGAGATGGTGACCTGAGCCGAAGTCGGGTGTGTAATTGACTGAGCCACCCAGGCACCCCTAAAACTGCTTGTTTTCTAACTAAGTCAGAAACAGCACCACAGTGACCCGGATTCGTATGTGTGTGCCTGTGTGTGTTCTCTTCCAGAGGTCATGAAAGTCAGCTTTGATTCCGCCCTGGTCCCATTCACAAGAACATCAAAATCACAACTATCCTGGTCACTCTTGTTCCTCATACTATTTATATGTGTTAAGATTAGAATATACCCTGCTTTAATGAATACCGAGTTATTTGGATTTAAAAAAAAAAGATAGTGTTTTTTACTACGATCAGCGTTTCTAGTTCCTGGCATGTTTGTTGATTCAATGAATGAGCAAATACATGAATAAGCTACAGATAGATCTCAAATCAAGACTACATAAGGGAAAAAAGAACAAAAAGAATTCAGAATCCTCAGATCGGGCTTTTATTTTACCCCGAGATATCCTTTCCCCTTTGGCATTTTGATTGTCTTCATTCAAACTCGGGTGCCCCTCGGCACGTTTTTTTTATCTTGCTCAGAGGCGGTATGAAATTTACGCCGTCTGTCATTGGCAGTAATTGCTTTAGGGAAGCCTCACGAACACACTCCTCCGCCTCACATCAGCTTATCCCTGTCGAAAGGCATGGCACCCACATTAAGAACATGTTTTATTCTGCCTCCCTTTCTCCGTGACACTGAGAAAGAAGCATCATTACAGAGTCGAGAGGGAGCGCCGCTGTTGCTAAAGCAATAAACATTTTCCCTATCTTTTTCTTCTTCCATGTTGCTGGCTATTAATTGTAAACTTTCGTGATATCGGGAACAGTAAAAAGGGCAATAAAATTGCTCCTGTGAATTGTGGGGCTTTGGGCCCGTGGCATTTATTTGTTTAGAAATTTATTTATTACTTAAAATATTTTTTTTTTCTTTAGAGATCTAATAAGTCTGCTTGAGAGACCCAGGGTAGCCACTTCTTTTTTTTTTTTTTTATAAGGTGTCCAAAGATTAATCTAAAGATTAATAAAGTTCTGCTGGTTTCCTGGGGCTATACAAGGTACTATGATTTTTGGTCATACTTATCTTTTTTTTTTTTTTTTTTCTTTGAGAGAGGAAAATGCGTTTTGATTTCAGGAGGGCTTTATTGAACTGTAACTGGAAGTTTGAGGCTTTGTAATTTATCTGTGGAAGAGAAACAACCGTCTCTGAATTACTGGTATAATACTTGCTGGGTGTGTTATTTGTGGAGAACATTTGCTTTGGAAGGAGAAGGCTGGTTTTTCACTCCTCTTAGTGAGCTCTTGGAACGGTTCCTCTGGGTCAACTTGGATCCTTTGAGGAATTTATACCTGTGCAGTCCTCTAAGTCCTAAACCATATTCCAAAGGAAAACGTAAATGGATATGGGTATGAGTCTCAGAGCACACCTCAGGCTGATCGGAGGTTGTCTGTCTCACCCACACTTCCCGTAGTCCCTGGTCCCCATCCCTGGTCTGCTGCAAAGTAAGCTCATTATTTAGGTTTTTGTTTCTTTTCACTCATGGTTAAAGCAGTACAGAAATAGACACATACCTGAAATAAAATAATACAGAAATATAAAAAAGAATACAGCACAAGTATCTGGGTAATCCCCTATAAGAAATAACTATTACTTGATACATACAAAATTACCTGGATTTAAATTTTTTTTCAAGCTTATTTCTTTATTTTGAGAGAGACAGAATGAGCTAGGGAGGGGCAGAGAGAGAGAGGGAGAGAGAGAATCCCAAGCAGATTCCGCAGTGTCAGCGCAGAGCCAATGTGGGGCTCAAACTCACGAAACGTGAGATCGTGACCTGAGCTGAAACCAAGAGCTGGATGCTTAACCGATTGAGCCACCCAGGCGCACCCATACTGCATGGATTTTAAAAGATGTGGAAAATTTAGACCGTACAGAAACTATAGTGTTTAGAAAATGGGGCAGAGCAGAGACGCGATTATTATGGAGATGAGTGATTCCGCTCATACACACGCCTGTCTGAAGGGACGATGTCACCAATCTCTGGGGAGTTAAGAAAATAATAATGTAGGTTCTGCCCTTCCTATTTTCGTGGTGTTAAAATATTATCACGATGATAAGAGATGTTAGTTAATATTGCCTTAAGTCCTCTCGGAGCTTTAGACTGGCGGTCCTTCAGAGTATTTGTTACCCCTCCCAAGAGGAGAACCATATATCCCCTCCTGCTCCGGCCCCCAAGACATCAAGCTTGGCCACACAACTTGCTTTGGCTATTTCATTGGCCAAGTTTATAATTTCCTACCAGAATTCTTAAGAGATAGTGTATGTTCCTTCATTATCTCTCCCTTCTTTTGTAAGATATGACGTATTCCATCTGCCTGGGTCTCAGAGTGAAGATGATTTGGAGTAAAGTGGCAGGAAACCCATATTGGCCGTCTTACATGGGGAGGAAATAATGGTTGTTCCAAGCGACTGCAGTCTGGGGCTACTTGTTACTGTAGCATGACTTTACCTAAGCGCTTGGCCAAATTAAATATGGCCAACCCTCTCTGGCTTCAGAGATGAGTGTATGAAACTCAAGCATCTAAGATTCCATGCTATATGCAAAAATAACAGTAGGTAGCGATTTTGCATATGACTGTAGGTCTGTGCTGTCCAGTATCGTAGTCACTAGCCACATGTGGCTATTGAGCACTTGAAATGTGGCCAGTCCGAATTAAGATGTGGTGTAAGTGTGAAACACCCACCAGATTTCGAAGACTTAATACTAAAGAATGAGAAATATCTCAGTAATGTTTATATTCATTCCATGTTGAAATGATAATGCTCCAAATTGATGGGGTTACTGTAGATAGAGTAGTAGCATTAATTTTGCCTGGTGCTTTTTACTTTTTTAATGTGGCTACTAAAACTTTTTAAATGATGTAGGTAGCTCACATTAGATTTTGATCAGACAGCCTTGCTCTAAGCTATGTTAGCTCTGGCTGTGTTTATTAGGGACACCTTGTAGAAGTAGCATCCTGCCTTACCCTCACACCTCATGTGTAAGACAGGGAGAACATTATGCTGGGAGCACAGTTAATTCCATAACGTCCAACTGCCTCTGAAATTTAGAACCTTGGAGTTGTGGGTGAGACGAACTCGTTGGGCCAAAGTTTTTCCCTGAGTAACCTGAGTGACTCTCCTCATTCTGCTTCTTCACATTGGCTTCTCTGGAGGGGCGAGAATTGTCTTGGATTATGGTTCACCCTGATTTCATTATTCACCTCTTTAGAGAATGCAAATGGCCCGTGCACTCTAATGTATTATGTTGGGATGTTCGTCTTGAAATCATTCATCTTTATTGATTCTTTTGACAAAGCACATTTGGGGCTGCATAAAGCACATTCCCCGTGGACTAAAAATTAATTTCCTTCATGAATCTACTCAAAGATGCCACGTTAGTTTATTTTTCCTGGTGGCTGATCCATGAGGCACTTCGAGTCGCTTGATAAATGTCTGTGTTATCAGAGTCTAAAAAATTTTTATTTAAAGACTTCCTTTTACTTTAGTTAGCTATTCAAATTAAGTTCCCTAGATTTGTTTTACCAATGTTTGGAGTCCTCTTGAGAATTCTTGGCCTATGTGGTTAGCAGTCTGCCAAGTTTTGGAGCATCATTTAGATGTTGGGTCTCTTGATCCAACAGCCTCAGACTGTGGCGTTGCTCCGTGTTGTGACTAGCAAATCACGAAGCTGCAAGTTTTATGCTCTACGGCCCATGGTTCAGACATCACCATGTTTTGTGGTGCTCATAGTCCTTTTTTTCTGACCCCCCACCTTTTTTTTAATTTTCAATTTTTAATTTAAATTCTAGCTAGTTAATAGAAAGTGCAATATTGGTTTCAGGAGAATTCAGTGATTCATCACTTATAAACAACACCCAGTGCTCATCACGGCAAGTGCCCTTCTTAGCACCCATCACCCATCTAGCCCCTCCCCCACCTATCTCCCTCCATCAACGTCAGTTTTTTCTCTATCATTACGAGTCTCTTATGGCTTGTTTCCCTCTCTCTCTCTCTCCCTCCCTCTCTCTCTCCCTCCCTCCCTCTCTCTCTCTCTCTCTCTCTCTCTCTCTCTTTCTCTTTTCCCTTCCCTTATGTTCATCTGTTTTGTGTCTTAAAGTCCACACATGAGTGAAGTCATTTGGTATTTGTCTTTCTCTGACCGACTTCTTTCCCTTGACATAGTACACTCTAGCTCCATCCACATTGTTGCAAATGGCAAGATTTCATTCTTTTCGATGGCTGAGTAGTACCCCATTGCATAAATATACCACATCTTCTTGATCCATTCATCCGTTGACAAACATTTGGCCTCTGTCCATAGTTTGTCTGTTTTTGATAATGCTGCCATAAACATCGGGGTGCATGCAATCCTTTGCATCTGTGTTTTTGTATCCTTTGTATAGATACCTAGTACCTCACAGTTCTTTTTCTCCTTATTTCCATCAGTAAGGCCTAAGGTAAAGGAGTGGACGTTGGATATAGCCTTCAGGGGAAGCAGAGATAAGCTCCAGGGTTGAGGTATTATGACTGTCATGCCTAAAACCTCTACCACCATCAGCAGCCTATGTCGCTGGGCTCTGGTATATACAAGGCACTGTATAAGCCTTGTATATGTGAGCATCTGTTGAGTTTCTAATTTTCCACAAGCCCTGTTAGCCTGTCTCATTATTTGGGACATCGTTTTGTCCAGAACAGGCCTGGAATTTTGGGTCTCTTTAAGCACCTGTATTATTTAATTTCAGATCCAGCTACACATGAAGGATGACCCAAAATAACAATGACTTAATGAGACTGAAATTAATTCTCTCCTGTGTGATCAAAGACCTGAGATGTAGGCATTTAGGACTGCTGGTGTAGTCTCAGTCCCCAGGGGACCAGCTTCCTTTTGTCCTGCTGCTCCGTAGTTGTCCGCCTTCTGGTCCTAAATAGCTGCTCCACTCCAGCCATGGTGGCCACATGCTGATCCGCAGAAAAGAAGAAGGCAAGGAAGGGTCTGCCTATAGCCTTTTCTGTTCAAATCAGCTTTTGATTAGTTTATTTAAGTGTTTTAAGTTTATTTATTGTGAGGGAGACCAAGTGCACATGCACAAGTAAGGGAAGGGCAGAGAGAGTGAGGATCCCATGCAGGCTCCGCAGTGTCAATATGGAGCCCCATGCGGGGCTTGATCCCTTGAACCATGAGATCATGACCTGAGCCAACACCAAGAGTCCGCAGCTTAACTGCCTGAGCCACTCGGGCACCCCTAAATCAGCTTTTCAGAAGTTACTCATAACACTTCTGCTTTCGTGAGATTGGTCAACCCTTAGTTGCTTGGTTGTATAAAGCTGACAAAGAGCTTGGGAGATACTGTCTTGATTGGGAACAGTTCTGCCTCCTGCCAAAAGTTAGAGGTCCTTTTAGCAAAAATAGAAGGGGAGAGAAGATAGAGGTGAAGAACAAGTATTCTCTTCTGTATTACCTTTCATTTATGAGTCCTCAAATAGATGGAGACTTCTGTGGACCTTATTTTAAAATACTCGGCTTGTCTTTTTCCCAAACAAATGAGGGAGGTGCTAGTAGTTCCATTTTTCAGATAAGTAACTGAAGTTCAGAAAGTTTGCCTTTCTGTTAAGTCAAAGTTATAACAGTAGTGCTAGTTATTGTTACTCTGAACATTTTATGTACATTAACTGCCGTTAATTTTAGTCCCTCCAAAACCCAGTGAGTAGTCTCTGCTATATCCACTTCTATATAAGGGAATGTTGGCTAACTTGTCCAAGGTCATAGGCTACTAAACACAAAGAAGAACTGAAAGGAGCACATCAGCAATCTGCTTTGCACTTTTGGGAATATTTTCTATTTACTATTGCTGTCCTAAATACTTACCACAAATTTAGGGGCTCGAAACTACACCCATTTGTGACCATGCAGTTCTGTAGGTCAGAAAGCCTAGGGGCCATTTCCTGAAATGAGAGAGGAGAAAAATATCTCCCTCTTTTAAGATTAGCAGATCAGTAAACTGATTAGTCACCTTAATTCCATGTGCAAAATCCCTTTTGCCTTGTGATGTAACATTCAGAAGTTCAGGGGCTGGGGTATGAAATCTCCGGGGCGCCATTATTCAGTTTACCACAGACTTTGCCTCATACTAAGATGTATGTTTTACACTGTAGCTCAGACACACATGGACCAGAGAGAGTTGGAATGAGTTTCACCAAACAATACTTACTATTCAATTCTGCCACTTCACTTTTAAGAAATGCGGGGCTTGATCCAGCAAATAGATTTTGTGACCCACAGCTTGCAAAACACTGCCTAGGCTTCTCTCCTGTCCACTGCTGTCACCTCAGTCTGGTCATCTTCCTCTCTTGTCTGGATTTTCGGAGCAGGTGCCTCCCAGGTGCAATTCATGGTTCTCGACTCTCCCCCTTTAAGAGAACCCCCCAACACAGCGCCCTTTCCCGTCACTACCCGTGTTCTCCCCGATAGCTCTATTCCCCATGATTACCAAGCTAAGAACTAAGATGGGCATGTCAAAGAGTGTCGCTGAGTGAGGTGATGCCTACTTTTCATAACCAAGGCCTCGGGCTAGGTGATCACTGCCTAGGTGGCAGATGGGTTTTACTTGGATCTACTGGTGATGCCTGAGACCGGGGTGCCGTGAAAAGCAGACATCTCAGGAAGGACCCGTGGAGGGTGCTGGTACCGAAGAGGGCTGGTTGCTGTGGACACAGGAGCAGAGAGAGATACCGCAAGGACCCGGCACGTGCCATCTCTGCAGTTAGTGGAGGTACAGTGAACATCCCTCAAGAAGGAAAACTGACAGGAAGGGTGGGAAACTTTAAGCAGCACTCGATCTGAATCTTAAGACGAGGAAGCTCTCCCGTGTTTGTGTGAAGAAGAGGATAAATAAGGTCTAGCAATTTGTGGAAGGCTGGGAAAAAATGATTTTGGTAATTTGGGAGCGTGGAACGGGGAAGGGTACAAATCACCTTCTTAGGCTAAAAGAATTCTTAGCTCATTAAAGCCCATTGCTGCTTTTATCATCAATTTCAGCACCATAAATCTGTACTTTATCATTTCGAGAGGTCTTGATATTTTCCTTGGTGGTAGGCCTGGTTCCTCAGACCAGAGAGCAGGAGCTCACACACCCGCAAGAAAGACATTTGGAGCCAGCCTCACGACCTGGTCCAGAGCCCTGCTCTGGAGTCGGGCTGCCTCGGTTTAAATCCCTGCTCTGCCGCCAACAATGAGCTTGATTTTCAGCAAATTGCTTTACCTCTCGGGGTCTCAGTTTATTTTTATGACGTCGACAACTGGGGGTGACGGGCAGCAGGGTAGCGTTTGCAGACTGATGGCCTGTGGATAATGCCTCCTGCTCGGGAGGGTCGTTGAGAGTAATAAATCAGACACCGGGTGAAGAACATGAGGCGTGTCGGCAGGGACTGATCAGTGGCAGTTGTTAGTATTGCTCAGTACCAGTGGCTCTTATTTGTACCATTGCTTAGCTCTGTTGTAATTATTCGTTTATGCGTTTCTTTCTCCCAGAGAGGCCGACTTCAGCTTCTGGAGGCTGGAGGTCTGCTGCATTCTATGCACGCATCCTTGTTCCCCACAGTCTCCTCCCCGTATGGTGGCCGCATGGATCTTTATCCCCGCATCAGGTCACGCTGCCCCCGGTCAAGCTTCCTCCTGGTTCCGGTGGCCTACGGGGCGCTCCACGATCTTTGCTCCCTCCCTGTACCGCTCTGACCCCCTCACCTGTCGCACCTCATTCCACGCCAGCACATGGGCTCCTCGTGATTCTTCCAGTGTGCCCAGTGTGTGTCCCCCTTAGCTGTCGCAGTAGCTGTTTCTGCTTGCTAGAACGTTCTACACATAAAATCTTCATGGCTGTGTTTTCACTTTATCCAGAACTTTGCTTATATCACTTTGTCAGAAAGGCCTTTCAAAATCACTTTTTCTAAAAAAGAAACCTCTCCCCCTGCAGTCGCTCTATTCTCTTGCTCTGTGGTATTTTTTTCCTAAACATTTTGTCATACCCAGGTATGTTGTATTTTTGCTTGATGATTAGGTTTTTGGTCTGTCTTTGCCCATTTAAAATGAAAGCTCCATTACAGAAAGGACTTGGTTGGTTTTGTTTATAGCTGTATCTACTGTGCCCAAAACTCTGTCCACCACAGTGTAGGCCCTCGATAATATTTACTGATTTAATTATTAAATCAAATCTGAACAGATTTTAACTGAGGACCTACTATGTTCCAGGCGCTGCATCTGACTGCAGTATATGCAAACCAAACAAGATTGGATATGTCCCTATCATCTTGAATTTTGTGTTTGATTAAGAGAAACACACAGGCAGGTACATAATTTCCCAATTATGAACTTGGGAACATTATGATAAAAGAACTCAAGATAGCTCTGGGGAGATACTAGAGAGTCTTATTTCATCTAGGGTCTTTTGGAAGAAGGGGTGTTTAATCTATACCTAAAAGGATCAGTAGGCCTTGAGCTAAGGATGGGGTATTTTGTGGGGGAGGAGGAGAGTGTTTCTGGCCCAACTAGGAATTCACCCCCTCACTGGAGACTTTCGTGGTGTCCTGGGGTTTTGATACCTCAGCACTTTTACAAATGATGGTAGTCGCACCCTGGGGGCTCCAGCGTCTCTCTGCATAATGATTTAGAGGCAAACATTTGGTTGAAATAGGGATTGCTCTGAAGCGGTATTTGCCCATGATGTTTGTACTTAGATCTTATTTTATTTTCATTGGGAACTTAGGGGGTCTGAGAGATGAATTAAGTGCCATAGTCACTCCTGGCCCCTTGTTAGTGCCCCAACCATGGAGGCTTCTCACAGAGGTTGTCTGGCAGACATGATGGTGTGTAATTTCCCAGATAAGGTCAAATAAAGCACTGTGGCCTTCAACTGGTCCTCTCTCCTGGCTCACTTGGCGTAAGGGAAGCTGGCACCGGGTCACGAAGGCACTCATGCAGCCCGTAGAGAGGCCCATGGGGGGAGGAGCCGAGGTCTCCCACTGGTATCCAGCACCACGGGAGCGGGCCATCCTGGAAGGGACCCTCTCACCTCAGTCAAGCCTTCGGATGGCTAGAGACCCGCTCCACATCTTGAATGAAACTTCGTGAGAGACCGTGAGCCAGAAGCACCCAGCGAAGGTGGCCTCGAACACCTGACCCACAGAAATTGCAAGGCAACAAGTGCTTGTTTTAAGCTACTAAGTTTTAGGGTCATTCGATTCACAGGAAGAGATCAGTGACCCAGAATTGTACTCCTGCGATTGCTCTTTCTCTGCTGTAGTAAGCAACACTTTCCTTGGCTCTTACCCCAACTTTCAGACGTGGTCTTTTTTTCCCTTTTTCTTCTCTGTGTTATGGATCATTATTGACCCCACTGCGTAGATAAAGAAATTGAGGCAAGGTTTCTTAACGGATCTGTAAAAAGTCCATTGCAAAACCAGAAATGGCCCCATTGGTGACTTTGTACCTTTGCACATTTGTACTGTTACTTGGCCTCTTATTATGTGCAAGGCATCCCGTTGTGAATACGGTGAACACATTATCTCATTTGATCCTTTCCTCTTTCCCTTGAAGTTGTTACTATTATTTCTCCCTATTTTCTAACGAGAAACCTGCGGGTCAACAAGGCTAAGGAGGCTCGCTAAGATCACACAGCTTGTCCCTGCCAAGGCTGCTCTCTCACCAGCTCTGTGTTTAACCATGCCCTGAGCAGCTGTCCGCATTTTGGGGACAGAGGCAGGGAGGCGTGAGGTCCAAGTGATGACGGTGTCACCCAGGGTTTCTCCAAGTTTCACGTGCATGCAAGCCACCTATAAATCAGCCGAGGAATCTGCACTTCTTTCTTTTTAAAAAACTATTTATTCGTTGTGGGGAGAGTCAAAGCAGGAAGAGGGTGAAAGAGAGGAAGACAGAGGATCCGAACTGGGTTCTGTCCTGACAGGCTGATAGCAGCGAGCCCGATGTGGGGCTTGAACTCACAAACCGAGAGATCAAGACCCAAGCCAAAGTCGGACGCTTAACCGACTGGGCCTCCCAGGTGCCTCGGAATCTGCATTTCTAACCAGCCTCCAGCCGGTCTACTGCAACTAGCCCCAAACCACCCTTCGGTGAGCACGGGTGTAGAAGACTGGAAACGTGAGCTAAGATGACCACGGGGACCCCATGCGCCCCCAAGCCTTGGATCTCCACAAAGCTTTGGAGATCAGATTTCTTGGAACGGTAGGTGCTGACCGAGCTGTGAAGGGAAGCGTTCTAGGGAGTTTTGCCTCATTTTGGACGCACTTAGCCGGCTAATTTGGTTTAATCATTGCATGGAAATACAAACAGAGAGGAGAGGACATGCCGCCCTCATCCGCCGCGTTATGTTTCGGGCTGCCAGACCTCTGGACTCCAGGCTTTCACCCGTAGCGCATGCAGGATTTATATGTGGAATAAATATTCTTAAATCTTTATAAGGTGCCTAAAATATTTATGGTGGTTTTAGTTTGGTTTGCACGCCATATTGCACTCTTACATTAAGCGGTTTTTACACCATCAAGCTTTTCCATTAATCATTTCGGCCTGCGCCCAGCAATCTTAACCGAGGGGAGATCTATTACATTCGGCGACCAGAGCCAAATGATCTAATTTCTCCTTTGGCTGTTGCGTCGAATGGTTCATAAACCTATGGCTATTATTGTATTAGGAAGACACATTGTGGTCCTCGCGTGTCATGTTGACATGTTTACGTTTCTCTTTCTTAAGAGAAATCATGATTAAAATGGAATATCCTTCCACAGGCGGGCGTTTTATAACAATTCCGGCCTGATGAAATTAAAATAGGGGGACATTCAGTCTCCCACAAATGCTGAATTGGTCGAATCGACGTCGCTGAAAGATCAAAATAATCTCGCTCCTCTCTTCTTAGGACACGGAACTATTTCAGTGTAGCTTTAAAGGACAGAGAGATTTGCTGCACGAGAATAGTGTCCCAGGAGGGCCAAAAATGGTGATGGTGTTTTTTAGGAGTGTTGGGGCTTGGAATGGGAGGGTCCTCAGGATGATATTCCTTTCCTGTTGACCGAGTGCGTACACATTCTTAAGAAAGAATTTCCTGCGTGGCTCAGAGTCCAACTTGACCCTTGAGAAGATGACAGATAGCGTTTTGCATCCAGCTGGCTGTCACACAACATGAGTTTGAACAACGTGAATCCACTTTCATGCAGATATTTCTTGATAAGTACACTACGGTGTCCTTATGATGTTGTCGATAACATTTTCTTTTCTCTAGCTTCATTGATTGTAAGAACACAGGATGTAATACACATAACAGAATATATGTTAGTCAATTGCTTAGGTTATTAGTAAGGCTTCCGGTCAACATCAAGCTATCACTAGTGAAATTTTGGGAGAGTCAGACATTATATGTGGATATTCTATTGTGTGGAGGTCAGCACTCCTAATCCCCAAGATATTCAAGGATCGATTATAATGTTAAAGACAAGAAAAAGGGCAAAGTTGACTCAAGTAAGTTTCGTTTCCATTATTTTTTGGAGAGTGTGTGTGTATGTGTTCCTTTTTGACTGGAGGGAAAATGATCGTGATTACCCTTGCACCTAAGCCATATTTAGACTTTTCTATGTACTGACTAATGTTAAGAACAAATGGTCAGCCTCACCTCTTTAATCATGGGACAGCTTGGCTGTTAGGAGAAAGCAAAGCCCTCCATCTATTTAAGTTACAAAGTGCCCTTAACATATTAAACTTACCTTTGATAACATACATATCCGAAGTTTTCATGCAGGAAGGAAATATGTTACTCTTAGCTTCACCAAAAGCAGAATTTGGAGATGAGATCTAATTGAGTTCAAAAGTCATTTTTGGAAACAGTCACTTTCCTTCACAGAGTCGTTACTAGCAGAACGTTGACTCCGACACACCACTGCCCTATTCCTTTGAAAACCACACATCACATCAGCATTTTTCACAAGCATCCCTCTTTGCTTTTGGCTGTCATTTGCATTATTATAGACAAATATGAACTGCCCATGCCACTGTCTGCCACGTAAGCCTGATTAATTTGCCATGGTGTCCAAAACTAGACATGGCATTTGGGGCGGGCTCTTTACATGTAATCAAAACAAGCCCACATCAATTCCAACGGGCCGAACCCCAAACCCTGGAGACTCTCCCCCATCCATCCATTGTCACGGCCACTTTTGTGAATGCAGGTTGTAAGATTCAATGTGTCTCTTGGTTTGCTGACAACTATAATTTTTAAAATAACTCTTGCTGGAGTAGCCCACTGGTGAGGAGAACTCACAAAGGGCCAAAATTCAGTATTCTTGACCAGGATTCAAAACCTAACCTAGGTTTTGTTTGTAGGTTGACAGCCCAAAACGGTCCATTAAAAATACATGAATGCAGATGGCTGTGTGCAAGAAAGTCACAGCTGTTCAACCTGGTAAGATTCACACGCACACATGTTCTCAGCCAAGGTATCTCAAACTTTAAGCGAAAAGGCACCATAGGGGGTGTCCTTGTTCTGATATAATTACCGCTTACCTCTGCCCTTCCTTGCACCTCTCCTCGCTCCAGCATTATGAGGCATGAAACACCACCAGTCCCCCTCAGTCCCACTGGGCCATGATTATTTCATGATAACACTGCTCCCTGGAGTGGTCTTATTGGTATTATAAAAAGTGTTTATTGTGGAGAAAGGCTGTATTTTTGGTCCTGGCAGCAAAGGCTTTTGAGAGACAAGCCCAGCTGTGGTTGTGGTTCGAATTGATTAATCTCACGCTTTAGACATCTCATTAGCCAATCCAAGTCATCTGAAAATAAGAAGGAAGTTGGTAGAGAGGAGTAGAGCCCATTCAGAATGAGGCCCTTCCTTGTTTCCTGCTGCAAAGAGCAGCGAAGCTTCTCCTGAGTTCTGTTGGCTCCCATTGCAGGGGAAAATGATTCATCACAAACCCTTCCCTCTCTCAGTCAAATCCAGGGACCTGATTGGCTCTCTCAGTATTTTCTAAGCCATAAAGTGCCTCAGTTTTATCCTCAGAGACCAGATTAGAAGCTGAACATCGGAGGCAGCCAAAAATCAAATGACATTCGCCCTAAACATGAGGATGTTGGCAACACGATGTCTGGGAGTGAGGGGTAGCGGCCACATGGCACCCTTGTCCAGGCAGCACCCCCAGAATCACTACCCTGGGTGTAGTCCTCGGTGCAGGCTGCAGGAGGAAGTCCAACTGGGGCCCCCACAGTGAATGGAGGGGTTAGTGGTTGGTTCTTTAAGGCACAGACATGACTGAGAAAAACCAGTTAGATCCATCTGTCTTTAAAACATTGCCTCAGTAGCGAAAACCTCATTATATGCCTTTAGTGGAGAGATGGTGAACATTCTGTCAGGAGTTGTTTATTGAGCATCTTTTCTGCGCATTGTTCTGGGTGCAGAACGGTGGGGTTCAAAAGTGAGTGAGGTCTGGACTTTGCCCTTGAGCCAAAGGGCTTATAATCCAGAGCATCGATAGATGTTTCCTATCAAATGCTGTGGACCCTTTAAGTCATCCAGCGAAGCTTTAGGCTCCCTTCAGAATGCGTTTTAAAATTATTAAATAGATATTATAGGATCACGAGAGAAACCAGTAGTACTGACAGTGATCAGAATATTAAAAAAAAATCTGTGATATAGTAGTAAAATGTGGTTCCTTACTACTACATTAAATAGCCACAATTAGTAGTGGGTCTACCAAATTAGGAATTTGGAGAAAAATACTTTGATGTATCTGTAATTAGTATGACATGATGTCAAAATATTTGCCATTTTTATGAACGGCAAAGTCACAGGTACTTGTTTCCTTTATTTATAATTGAAGGGTACATCCAATTTCAAGTAAATGTCTTTGAAATTAGGGGTGTAGATTTTTTCATATCTAAGTTCAGGGTGGGTTTGACTATTTAAAACTTGCCTTAAGAAGTCTGTCGGAGCACATCTATGCTTAGAACGCCTTAGAATTCTCTCCTTGTCTTCTCTCCCTCTAACACAGGTTAAAGCTGAGGCCAAGGGGAAGAGATAGAATGTTATCTCCTGCGGTTTCCAGTCATTGAGACCTGGATGATGGAGGCAGGGAGGAGGGAAAAGTACCTATCACGAGTCAGCAAACTCTTGATGGAGAGGTGACATTTGGGCTCTGGTTTAGAGCTCCCCATAAAGTGGGCAGGGGATTAAGAAAAAGGCATGGTCGGTCCTGGCTCCTTCTCCAACAGAATCCTTTATTGGTCTGTCTTCAAGCTCTCCTTCCTGTGTGAGCTGGGACGTGGCCCTCCTCTGGCGGGGCTGCAGGTACCAAGCCCAGGTGCTGCCCCTCCCCCACCCCATGCCCAGGGCAGAAGTTGGGCTCCCACGGAGCTTCCTAAGAAGAGTTTCAGCGGCGCCTGTGTGCCTCAGTGGGTTAAGCTTCCTACTCTTGATTTCAGCTCTGGTCATGATCCAGGGTTGTGGTATCAAGTTCCATGATGGGCTCCACTCCAGGCATGGAGCATGCTTGGGATTCTCTGTCTCTCTTCCCCAGCCCTTCTCCCCCTCTCATATGCTTTCTTTAAAAAATTAAAGTAAAATAAAATAGTAGAGTTTCAAATAGACAGTGCCAACTCATGGGTATTCTGGAATCAAATGTATTTGCCTTTTCAGCCCTGTGTGACAGTGCCCCTGACAGTATTGTGTAGCCGGGTGACAGTGTATAAGATCCTAAAGTGAAGACCTAGTTTGAGCTATGCTGAGTTTGTGAGCAATGAATATTGCTTGGTCCTACTGTGGTTTCCTCTGTCCACGGTACTTGTGTACAACCTAATGAATTCAGCTTGCTCTGAGCAGAGGTGCTGGGTATGATTGCGTAGATTATGAACTGACCAAGCGTGTGAGGTCTGAGGGCAGGAGGTGCCAAAATTCCCATCTGGTGCAGGACCGAGTTTACCTTCTGGGGCCTTTCTATATCTTTAAATTTTCTCCAAAGAACCTTATATGCCAGTAGGAATTTTAAGTCTTGATATAACAATTTTTTCAAAAGTGTCTATTTTTCTAGTTCTATCCTTCTCCTCTGCCCAGGCCAAGTAAATACCTCCTCTTTGGTCATTAAGGGAATTAGAAGCTCCCAGGCTGTAGGAGAAGTCACTTAAACCTTCCTTATAAAACTCTACTTTGTCCTATTGACAAGGTTCAATATATCTTAGACTCACATTCCCCCAAACTTGAGTCCTTTCTCTTCCATGTGTTTTTCCTCATATTCCCTTGCTAGCTATGCTGTTACTCATTTAATATTTTTATTCTTAAAAAAAATTTGGGGGGGGGCGCCTGGGTGGCTCAGTTGGTTGAGTGTCCTACTTTGGCTCAGGTCATGATCTCACGGATTTTGGGTTTGAGTCCTGCATTGGGCTGTGGGCTGAAAGCTCAGAGCCTGGAGCCTGCTTCGGATTCTGTATCTCCCTCCCTCTCTGCCCCTCCCCTACTTGTGCTCTGCTCTCTCTCAAAAATAAATATTAAAA
This sequence comes from Paguma larvata, assembly GCA_030068075.1. Lineage (NCBI taxonomy): Eukaryota > Metazoa > Chordata > Mammalia > Carnivora > Viverridae > Paguma > Paguma larvata. The sequence continues at coordinate 38,557,705 of CM057842.1, forward strand.
AAATTAAAGTAAAAATTTTTTTAAGTTTATTTAACTTGAGAGAGAGAAGGAGAGAGATAGCACAAGTAGGGGAGGGACAGAGAGAAGGAGAGAAAGAATCCCAAGCAGACTCCGCACTGTCAGCACAGAACCAGATGTGGGGCTCGAACTCACAAACTGTAAGATCATGACCTGAGCTGAGATCAAGAGTCAGATACTTAACTGACTGTGCCACCCAGACACCCCTTTACTTGATATTTTTAAAATAAAAATTCTTCTTAAAGCCTCAGCATACACAGTAAGAAAAGTCCAACTTGAAATTATTAATGGAAAATAGGAATTAATTGCCATAAAGAGAGGTAATTGTGAGAATAGGTACCATGCTATGAAAATTAAATATTGACATTCAATTCTACTTAAAGACTGTTGTCTGACAACTCTGAGCTCAAGGACCCACCATCTGTTAGAGCAAAGAATTAAAAGCATTACAGAAGTTCTGAGGACCCATTCATACCAGTCCGAGGCTTTTTCTTTAGAAAAATAGAAAGAAAATTGAGGAGGAAATAGCTTTATGTTTGTGTGTGTTTGCTGGTTTTATCTGAGTATAGTTGACATACAATGCTACATTAGTGTCAGGTATAAAACATAGTGATTCACCATCTCTAATGTTATGCTGTGCTCACCGCAGGTGTAGCTACCCTTTGTCACCATACAGTGCTGTTATAATATTGGCTATATTCCCTATGCTTTTATTACGTGTATATATATTATGTGTATATATATTATGTGTATATATATATTATGTGTATATATATGTATACAATTTTTATTTATAATTTATTATGTATATATTTTTTATTCTTATGCCTTATTCAGTAACTCGAAGACTGTGTCTCCCTCTCCACTCCACATTTTTTCTCCATTCCCCGCCCACTCTCCCCTCTGGCAACCATCCCTCCATTCTCTATTTATAGGTCTGCTTCTGTGTTTTGTTGGTTTATTCATCTGTTTTGTGTTTTAGATTCCAGACATGAGTGGAATCTTACGGCGTTTGTCTTTCTCAGCCTGATTTACTTCACAGAGCATAATACCCTCTAGGTCCATCCCTGTTGTCACAAATGCCAACAGTCCATCCTTTTTTGTGGCTGTGCAGTATTCATTTGTCTGTGTATATATGCACATATATGTATGTATCACATACCACATCTTCTTTAAACATTCATCTCTGGATGGACGACTGGGTCACTTCCATATCTTGGCTATCGTAAATAATGCTGCAATAAACAGGGGCACATATATCTTATTCAATTAGTATTTTCTTTTGCTTTGAGTGAATACCCACTAGTAGAATTATTGGATCTTTGTGGTATTTCTTTTTTTAATCGTTTGAAGAAACTCTCTCCTTTTTTCCACTGTGGCTGTACTCATATGCATTTCCACAGCAGTGCACGAGGGTTCCTGTTTCTCCACATCCTCGCCGACACTTTTTTTTTTCTTCATTTTAGCTCTTCTGGTAGGTGAAAGTGGTAGTTGATTGTGGTTTTGATTTGCATTTCCCTGATGAAAGGTAATGTTGAGCATCTTTTCAGGTGTCTGTCAGCCATCAGTATGCCTTCTTTGGAAAAATGCTGTTCAGTTCCTCTGTGCATTTTTAATCTCATTATTTTCTCATGTTCAACTGAGTTATAGAAGGTCTTTATATGTTTCGGATATTAACCCATTATCAGATATACCATTTGCAAATATCTTCTCCCTATCAAATAGGTCGCTTTTTGTTTTGTTTGATGGTTTCCTTCACTGTGCAGAAAGATTTTATTTTGGGGTAGCCCCAATAATTGATTTTTGCTTTGGTTTCTCTTGTCTGAGGAGACATATCTAGAAAAATGTTGCTATGGCTAGTGTCAAAATATACTGCCTGTGTTCTCTTCTGGGATTTTTCTTGTTTCAGGTCTCATATTTAAGTTGTTAACCTATTTTGAGTTTATTTTTATGTATGATGTTAAAAGGTGGTCCACTTTTATTCTTTGGCAGGTATCTGTCCATTTTCTTCAGCATCATTTATTGAAAAGATTGTCTTTCTCCACTGTGTATTCTTGCCTCCTTTGTCATAGATTAACCATACAACTGGGTTTCTTTCTGGGCTCTCTTTGCTGTTCCATTGATCTATGTGTTTCCTTTTGTGCCTGTTTCATATTGTTTTGATGACTGCAGCTTTGTAATATCTCTTGAAATCTGGAACTGTGGTACCTCCTGCTTTGTTCTTTCTAAAGACAACTTTGGCTCTTTGGGGTCTTTTGTGGTTTCATACAAATCTTAGTATTATTTGTTGTAGTTCTTTGAAAAATGCTGTTGGTATTTTGATAGGGATCACATTAAATTTGTCGATTGCCTTGGGTAGTGTAGACACTGTAGTGGTTTTAATTCTAATCCATCAGTGTGGAATATGTTTCCATTTGTCTGTCATCTTCAATTTCTTTCATCAGTGTTTTATAGTTTGCAGAGTACAGATCTTTCACCTCCTTGGTTAAGGTATTTTATTGTCTTTGCTGGAATTTTAAATGGGATTGTTTTCTTAATTTCTCTCTCTCCTACATCATTATTATTGTATAGGAATGCTATCAATTTCTGGGTGTTAATTTTGTATCCTGCAACTTCACTGAACTAATTTACAACTTCTCATAGTTTTTTGGTGGGATCTTTAGGAGTTTCTGCATATAGAATCATGCCATCTTCAGGTAGTAACGGTTTAACTTTTCCTTACGAATATGGATACTGCATTTCTTTCTCTTGTCTGATGGTTGTGACTAGGACTGTGTTGAATAAAAGTGGTGAGAGTGGACATCCTCGTCTTGCTCCTGATATTAGAGGAAAAGCTCTCAGTTTTTCACCATTGAGTATGATGTTGGATGTGGATTTTTCATATATGGTCTTTATTATGTTAAGCCATTGGCTCTTCTTTCAATGTTTGGTAGAATTTACCTGTGAAGATGTCCAGGCCTAAACTTTTATTTTCGGGTAATTTTTTGATGACAGATTTAATTTTGTTACTAGTAATTGCTCTTTTTGGATTTTCCGTCTTTTCCTGACAAGTTTTAGAAGATCGTATGATTCTAGGGATTTATGCATTTCTTCTAGGTTGTCCAATTTGTTGGCATATAATTTTACGTCTTATTCTTTTTTATTTCTGAAGTGTCAATTGTTAATTCTCTTTTGCTTCTATTTTTATTTGGGTCCTTTCTTTCTTTTTTTCTTTTTACTTATTTTTTTTTTTTTTTATGAATCTCACTAAGGGTCTATCAATTTTGTTTACCTTTTTAAAAAACCAGCTCTTGGTTTCATTGATTTTATATATATGTATACATACATGTATATATGTATATATAATATTTATAAATTTCTATATGGTATATAAATTCAGTCTCCATGTCTTTATTTTTCTTTTTCTAGTCCCTTTAGTTGTACGGTTAAGTTGTTTATTTGAGCTTTTTCTTGTTTCTCAAGTAGGCTTGTACTGCTGTATTTCTGTCTTAGAACTGCCTTTGCTGTATCCCAAAGATTTGGGGCCATTGTGCTTTTATTTTCACATGTCGCCGTGTATTCTTTGATTTCTTCATTGACTCATTCGTTATTCAGTAGCATGTTGTTTGGCCTCCATGTCTTGTGTCTTTTCCAGTTTTGTCCTTGTGATTTCTTTCTAGGTTGTTACTGTTGTGGTTGGAAAAGATGGATAGTATGATTTCAGTCCTCTTAAATTTATTGAGACTTTTGTGGCCTAACATGTGATGTCTTCTGGAGCATTTTCCATGTGCACTTGAAAAGAAGGTGTGTTCTGTTGTTTTGGAAGAAATGTCCTTTCTGTATGTATCTGGGCCAATGCGTCATTTAAAGGCACTGTTTACTCACTTTCTGACTGAATGATGTGTTTATTGATGTAATTAGCATGTTAAAGTCCCCTCCTATTACTATATTACTAAAAATATCTCCCTTTATGTCTCTTAGTATTTGCTTTATGTATTTAGGTGCTCCAGTGTTGGGTGCATTGGTATTTACGCATAGATATTTATAATTGTTTATAATTGTTATATCCTCTTGTTGGATTGATCTCTTTATCATTATGTAATGCCTTTTTTGTCTTTTGTTAGTCTTTGTTTTAAAGTCCATTTTGTCTGATGTAAGTATTGCTAACCCGGCTTATTTTTCACTGCCATTTGCATGGTAAATGTTTTTCCAATTCTTTACTTTCAGTCTGCGTGTGTCTCTAGGTCAGTCTCTGGAAGGCAGCATGTAGATGGGTCTTGTTTTTTACCAGCCACTTTATGTCCTTTGATTAGAGCAATTAGGCCATTTACCTTTAAAGTAATTATAGGTATGTACTTACTGCCATTTCGTTAATTTTTTTCTTTACTTTTCTTTTCTTTTTTTTTTTTTTTTGTAGTTCTCCTCTGTTCTTTTGTTGTTCTCTTTGTGATCAATGAGTTTCTATAATGTTAGGTTTGGTTTTCTTTTTATTTTTTGTATATCTATTATAGGTTTTGGGTTTGTGACTTTAATGAGGTTCATATATAATATCCTAAGTATACAGCAATCTATATTAAGTTGCTAGTCATTTAGGCTCAAACATATTCTAAAATAAGTTTTTTACTCCCTCTCCACATTATATATATATATATGCTGTCATACTTTACATCTTTTAATTTATAATTTTCTTAAATCCAATCATGGCCCTTTCTTTTCCATGTAAAGAAATTCCTTTAACATTTCTCTTAAGGCTGGTTTAGTGGTGATAAATTGCTTTATCTTTTGTTTGGGAAATTCTTTATCTCTTCAAATCTGAATGGTAACCTTGCTGGGTAGAGTATTCTTGGTTGTGGGTTTTTTCCTTTCTGCAGTTTTAATATATCATGATATTCCCTTCTGACCTACAAAGTTTTTCTGAAAAATCAGCTAATACTTTTGTAGGGTTTCACTTGTATATCCCATTTTGCTTATCTCTTGCTGTTTTTAAAATTCTCTCTTTATCTTAATCTTTGACACTCTAATTATTATATGTCATGCTGTGGACCTCTTTGGGTTCATTTTGTTTGGAATGTTCTGTGCTTCTTGTCCTTGGATGTCTATTTATATCCCTCGACGAAGGAAGTTTTCAGCTATTATTTCTTCAAATGAGTTTTTTCCTTTCTCTCTACTTTCTTCTTTCGGGACCCCCATAATGTGAATGTGAATGTTCACTCGATGTTGTTCAATATGCTGTTAACTTACCTCATTTTTAAAACAATTGTCTCTTTTTGCTGTTCGCTTTGGCTGCTATTACCCTTTTCCCGATTGCTGGTACGTTCTTCTGCATCTTCTGACCTGTTGATTCTGTCGAGTTTGTTGTTCATTTCAACCATCGTATTCTTCATCTCTCATTGATTCCTTTAAATATTTTCTGCCTCTTTGTCGAAGGTCTCACTGAATACTTAAATTCTTGTCTGTGGCCCAGTTAGCATTTTCACGGTCATTACTTTTAACTCTAGCCATGTTGCGTATCTCCATTTCGTCTACTTTTTTTCCTGAGGTTTTGTCTTTTTCTTTCTTGAGGAGCATATCCCTCAGGCTCCCCACTTTGTGGGACTTTCTGGGTTTGTTTCTCTAGATAGGTGGAACAGCTACCTCTCTTAAACTTGAAGGCATGGTCTTGCGTATGGTCATCCCTCATGTATGCTGAGTGTGCTTAGTGACTTCTTTTGGCTGGATGGAGCTGTGGCCGGTGTGGGTTGGAGGTCTTGGGGCACCTTGGCGGGACAAGTAAAGCTGAAGTGGACTCAGGTTGGTGCAGTCCCTGGGCTCTCCATGCAGTAGGTATCCTGGTAGGACAGCTAAACCTGAAGTGAGTGTAGGCGGGGTGCCCCGGGGTTTCAGGGTGCTCTGCTCAGACGGTGCCCTGGCAGGACAGATGAAGCTGAAGTGGGTGTAAACTTGGGTGCTCCAGGAATGGCTGCATAAAGGCTGCCCTAGAGGGGCAGCTGGGGCTGAATGAGGGTATGGACTGGGAGCTCCTGGGCTGCTCTGCATAGAGCTCACCCTGGCAGGAGCCCTGAAGCTCAGGTGGGCATGGGCTGGTATGATCTCCAGGCCCTCTGTGCCAAGTATGCCCTGCCAGGACAGCCGCAGCTGAGGTGGGTGTGAGCTGAGACCTCTTGGGGTGCTCATTGCGGGGAGTGCCCTGGCCGGGTGAGTGGAGCCAAGGCTGATGTGAGTAGGGGGTCTCCAGGGCTCTCTCTGCAGGTTGGCTGGGACCACAGCATGAGCTGGGGGTTCCCGTGGGGCCTCGTGTCGGGGGCACCTTGGTGGGTAGGCTGGATCCAAGGCAGCTGTCAGCCAGGAGGCACCTGAGTGCTCTGTTCCAGGGGTGCCCTCGCAAGCCATCTGAAGCTGAAGTGGCATGAGCCCAGAACGTTCAGGGGCGCTTTCCGCCTGCATCACCTTGGCACAAAGCCTCAGAGCCGTAGCGAGCAGTAATCAAGGGTGTCCCAGTGTGCACCACTCTGTGGCCACCTCGGTCGAACGGCTGGGGCTGGTGTGGGTTAGGGACCCGGGGCTCACTGAGACAGTAGGTCAGTTATGGTGCCTGAACCCTCTACTGGTCTGTACTTGCAAGGGAGAAAGAGGAGCACAGACTGTGTCGGCCAGCTCCTTCCTCCGTAGAGAATTCCAGAAGCACTCAGCAAAGTCCTAGAAGCAGCTCTTTTACATGCCCGTTGATTCTGCAACTGCAGCTTTTGTTCTCCGCCCCAGTGTCTGCAAAGCAGCATGCTGGCGGTGGTATCTGGACACCGTTGTGGTCTCACTTGGAGGGTGGAGCAGGAGCATAGATTGTGTTGTTCGCCAGTCCCTCTGACCCCAAGGGAGTGTTCCAGCAGCACCTCTGCCATTTGGCAGAGTTCTCGTGCTGTCTCTTCTGTGCTGGTTGCTCTTTTTTTTTTTTTTTAATATAATTTATTGTCAAATTGGTTTCCATACAACCCCAGTGCTCATCTCAGCAAGTGCCCCCCTCAGTGCCTGTCACCCACTTTCTGCTCTCCCCCAGCCCCCATCAACCCTCAGTTTGTTCTCAGTCTTTAAGAGTCTCTAATGTTTTGCCTCCCTCCCTCTGTAACTTTTTTTTCCCCCCGTTTCCCTCTCCCATGGTCTTCTGTTAAGTTTCTCAAGATCTATCTATGAGTGAAAACATATGGTATCTGTCTTTCTCTGACTGACTTATTTCACTCAGCATAATATCCTCCAGTTCCATCCACGTTACTATAGTGGCCAGATTTCATTCTTCCTCATTGCTATGTAGTATCCCATTGTATATATATACCACATCTTCTTTATCCATTCGTCATTTGATGGACATTTAGGCTCTTTCCATGATTTGGCTATTGTCGAAAGTGCTGCTATGAACATTGGGGCACATTTGCCCCTATGCATCAGCACTCCTGTGTCTCTTGGGTAGATTCCTAGCAGTGCTATTGCTGAGTCATAGGGTAGCTCTATTTTTAATTGTTTGAGGAAACTCAACCCTGTTTTCCAGAGCGTACCAATCAAACCACAGTGACATACCCCCTCACGTGGTTAGAGTGGCTAAAATGAACAAATCAGGAGACTATAGATGCTGGTGAGGATGTGGAGAAACGGACAACCTCACATGCTGATTGCTCTTTTAAACCACAGCCTTTTTTCTGTACCTAAGGAGAGAGGAATCTGCCCTTGGTCCCTCAGTATTATTCTTCTCTACTGCAGTTGGTAGTGTGGTTGTGAGGGTTCCCTTTGTCTCCCCTTTTCTCTTATTGTTCTCTTCTGTCATTCTAATGTTTTGCAGAAGCTGTTCAATTAGCTGTCAGTTCTTCCTTCAGGAGAACTTGTTTTTTAAATAGGTTTAATCTGATGTGATCTCTGGAGAAAGTAGGTTCAGGGTCTTCCTTTGTCACCATCTTGGACCAGAACCTTCTCTGTGGGTTTTTTTTTTAATTTTTTATTTTCAAATTGGTTTCCATACAACATCCAGTGCTCATTCTAACCCGTGCCCTGCTCATTGCCCGTCACCCACTCTCCCCCATCCCTTACCCCCCTCAACCCTCAGTTTGTTCTTAGTTTTTAGGAGTCTCTTATGTTTTGTCTCCCTCCCTCTCTGTGTCTTTTTTCTTTCCCCTCTTCCCCTCCCCCCTAGTTTTCTGTTAAGTCTCGCAAAGTCCACCTATGTGTGCAGCCGCTCTGGAGAACTGTGTGGAGGTTCCTCTGTGTTTTTTAATTTAATATTATTTAATGCCTTTTCCATAGGGACCACGTTCCACACAGTGGCAAATCATCCCTTAATGCAATCTACCTTGTCCAATAAAGGAAATCAGACAGAGGAGGTATCTACTTCCATGGAATTAAAGAAAGAATAGTCTCATTTTACAAGATGTACAGAAATGGTTTATGTCAGCCAGCTCATTTGCAACTAAATGTGGAAAAGCTGCACTTTCTAGATTTTGTCACCTCAATCCAGTTATTTCCAGAGCTTAATTTGAGTGGGTCTTGGAGAGGCAGCTGGCATGATTGGGGGCTGGGGGGGATGTTCATTACCAAGGCAGACCTTCCCCCTGATCTAGTCTCCATGTGTTTTTGGGAGCAAGCTAGCTCACACTCAGCCCGACTGGTACGATATATCAGCATCCAAGGCCCCCAGGACTTGGAAACAGCATGACATATAATTTCAGTAGTTTATGGGACATGTCTCATGGCTTTGTCACCACAATCTCTCTAGGAAAATTTAAACAAGAAGGTAAAGGATCTATACACTGAAAACTGTAAGATATTGATGAAAGAAATTGAAGAATGCACAAATAAATGGAAAGATACACTCTGTTTTTGGATCTTAAGAATTAGTGTTAAAATGTCCATACCACCCAAGCCATTTATGAATTCAGTGAGGTTTCTATCAGAATTTCATAACTTCATTTTTCACAAAAATAGGAAAAGCAGTTTTAAAATTCATTAAAACGCAAAAGGCCCTGAATAGCCAAAGCAATGCCAAGAAAAAAGAGCAAATTTGGAAGCCTCACTCTTGCTGATTTCAAACTATACTTCAAAGCTGTATTGATCAAAACAACATGGCCTCAGCATAAAAAACAGACACATAGACCAATGGAACAGAATCAAGAGCCTAGAAATAAACCAAATTAAACTCTTAGGATTAGAATACACTCTGCCTCCTTCTTTGTCATAGCAAATGACAAGATTTCATTCTTTTTGATGAAATCAAAAGATATATCTATTCATTATTTGATGGACTTGAGTTCTTTACATATTTTGGCTATTGTTAATCAGCCTGGTGTAAATATCAGCGTGCATATATCCTTTGGGGTCAGTGTTTTTGTATTCTTTGAGTCAGTGAAAAAAATCAGTCAGAGAAAGACAAATACCATATGATTTCATTGAGGTGCAATTTAAGAAACAAAACAGATGAACATACAAGAAGTGGAAAAAAGAGAGAAAGGGAGAAATAAATGATAAGAGATTCTTAATGATAGAGAACAGACTGAGGGTTGATGGAGGGAGGTGATGGGGGATGGGCTAAACGAGGGATAAGCACTGGGTACTGTATCTAAACGCTGAATCACTGAATTCTGTTTCTAAAACCAGTATTACACTGTACGTCAACCTAGAATTTAAATAAAAATTGAAAAAAAATTTTAAATGAACTCTTAGGACTATATTTAAAAAAAGAAATGGTGTTTAAAGAGGTTTGTAATGAAATGTGAGGTGGCTTAATGGTACAAAAAACATCTCTTTTTTTTTATTATAATAGTTTGTTTTCAAATTGGTTTACATATAACATCCAGTGTTCATCCCAACATGTGCCCTTTTTAATGCCCATCACCCCCTCTCCCCGCTCCCTCACCCCCCTCACCCCCCTCACCCTCAGTTTGTTCTTAGTTTTTGAGAGTCTTTTATGTTTTATCTCCCTCCCTCTCTGTGTCTTTTTTTCCTTTCCCCTCTTCCCCTCCCCCTGGTTTTTGCTTAGTCTCACAAAGTCCACCTATGCGTGGAAACATATGGTATCTGTCTTTTTCTGACTGACTTATTTCACCTAACATAATACCCTCCAGTTCCATCCATGTTGCTACACATGGCCAGATTTCATTTTTTCTCATTGCCACGTAGTAGTCCATTGTATATACGTGCCACAACTTCTTTATCCACTCGTCAGTTGATGGGCACTTGGTGTTTTTCCATGATTTGGCTATTGTCGAAAGTGCCGCTGTGAACATTGGGGTACACGTGCCCCTATGCATCAGCAGTCCTGTGTCTCTTGGGTAGATTCCTAACAGTGCTATTGCTGGGTCATAGGGTAGCTCTATTTTCATTGTTTTGAGGAACCTCCACACCGAAGAAACAGCTCTTCTAGTAAACCAGAAAGGAGATGACGGATTCGTGTGGTAATGTCATCCTCAGGTATGCTGGGTCAGGCATGCTGGGTCAGGCATGCGATACCCTTTTACATCCTTCCTTCCATCTGATCATTGTGACAACTCTCTTGGGCAGGTCTTGTTATTCGCACTTTCTAGATGAGAACACTCAGGGTTGGTACGTTTAGTAATTTGCTCAAAGTCATATCAGTACATTCTTCATCACTAAGGAGCTGTGACTTGTGGAAAGCCATGCCACTTTCTATTCCCCTGTCTTCCTCATTTCTAGAATCAGGAACCCTGACCAGTAGTTTTGAGCTAGAAACTCAATCACAAACTAGGTGTTTTAAAACAGAAGAAATGTATTCTTTCACAATTCTGGACTGTGGACTTCCAAAATCATGGTGTCCACAGGCCCACATGCCCTCCAAAGGCTCTGAGGGACAATCCTGCCTTGTTTCTTTTCACTTCTGGTGGCTCTGGACATTCTTTGTCATGTGACCACACCCCTCCTGCCTCACGAGTTCTTTTCGTCTTCTGTGTCTTCTCTTCTCTGTCTCTTATAAGGGTGCTTACTGGATTTAGGGCCCACCTTGGTTAATCTATGATGATCTCATCCTGAGACCCTTAACTCTGACTTTGGAGATTCTTTCCAAATAAGGTCACATTCACAGGCATGGGGGGTAGGACGTGGACATAACTTTCGGGGGCTGTCATTCAACACCTGCACTGCATCTCTGTTTCCCGATTGGAGAAGGAAGAAACTCAAGAACACTGTGATACTTCCAGTCAGTCCTAAAATATTGCAACTCCCCTTCCGGCATTAGGACAGTGGCATTGAAAAAAGTGAGGGAGGAATAAGGGAAAGACACCACGATGGAGGAAAAGGAGCTGTTTCATGGCTTTCGGAGTCACCTAGTTTCCGTGACTGCAGTGTAGTGCCAGCCCCAAGGCCAAATCACCCAGCCGCACGCCTGCCTTCCATGCCCATGGCACGCGGGCTTCTGAGAAAAGCTACCCTCGAATTGCCCTGATACACAGTGCGCCCCAGGTCTTCACAGTCCTCCCCAGGTCTTCAGCCGTTTCCCAATGGGCTGCCCCTCTGAAACGAACGAAGTTATCATTCAGAAAGGGCCTGCTGATATCCTCAGATTTGCATACCCAGATGAGGCCGCAAAGCCATTTATCTCTCGAGAGCAGCCTGCTGTGGTCCCTTTTATTTTTTTATGGGATTGTCCTTAAATGGGTGATTAGTTTGGGGTGATTTATAAATGCTTCAAGCTTGGCAATTTCCTCCCTAATGAGTGGACAGATTTGTGTCTGGCTTTAAGCAGCCTTGGTTTTTGTGGTTTGAGCATGTACGCCCACCCCCCACCCCGCAGCCCCCCTCTGAGTTGGCTTCAGCCTCAGTCAGCTTGATCTTTCACCACGGTTTCCCAACATTTAAAATCTGCCTGTCTTTAGCCATTTATTTTTTTGGAAAGGCAGAAAACGAGACACACATGGCTTCTCCTTTTCCTCTCATTCAGGCACAAGAGGGAATTGCATTGACCTTGGCTCTGTTATTTATCCTTGCCGGGCCTTGGTTTACTCATTGGAAGGTAGAAAAATGATAGAATTTTGTTCTGTCTTAGGGGTTGTTGGAGACTGGAATTAGCTAACGTTAGGAAACTGCTAGGTGACTTTCTCTCTTCTCAGTTAGCCCTTGATGAATGTTACCTGCTTTTTTTCCCTGTTTTAATGATATGGCAAGAGGCAGGCATGAAAAGTGAGGACACTTTGAGCTTGATGCTCTTAAACCCCATTTTATCTACTTACCATTCTTCATTCTTGGCCTCGCACGGTGAGGCTTATCTTTGGTGAGTCCGGCTTTCTACCTCACTGTGATGATACACCCTCACTTGCTAGGTTACTCCATTATATTTTGCTTTGTTCTATTTTTAATTTAATTTTGAGTCTTACTGAAGTAATAAGTGTACAGCGAAAGTCACCTTCCTGTTCCTGGAACTCCCTTCCTGAAGGCAAAGTGCTCTCATCTTTTTCAGCTGTTTTCCACAATGGCTACTTCTACATTTTTAAGAAATACAGTTACACTGTTGTTTCTCGACTTAGGTATTTTAGACTATTCAAAGGTTTCCTAAAATGGAAGATGACGGTTTCAGTTTTTATATACCCTCCCACAGAGACACAAACCCGCACATAAGCTTCCCTTTTCCTCGTTCTGCCATTATTGTTATATCCTAATTTTGGGTCACATTCCTATTCTGTCCTCTGATTAGTTGTATGATGTAGGTATTGTTGACTACTGAGCCATGCAGTGAATGATACAGTTAACTCTTCCTTTCCTGTACACCTTGGATAATTTGATTATTTATTTTCGTTTGCTTAGCTTTTTGGGTACTTGTCACTGATTTTTTTTCTCAAATACTCAGGTAAAATTTTAAGACCATTTTCCATATAGATCAAGTAAACCATCAATTTTATTTCCTGAGAGTCATTGCTCTGTGCCACCCCGACTTGGCTGTCCCGTAAGCCAGCTGCGTGATTATCTAACAGGGATTTCCTTTCCTCCTGTGATTGGTGTTCTCTTTCCTGGAACTGTTGGAAATTATTCTTGGTTTACTCGCTCATTTCAGTGTCCCAAATCCTCTAGCAACCTGGTGAGAAAGGATGTATGGAACACCAACAGTATGCATGCTAGACATTGGGGAAAAGACATTTTATTGTTACATTTGACTGATACCTCATTTGGGTGTATAATTCTGGGTTGAAAGTAATTATTTATTAGAACATTCGAGGTCTTGCTCTATTGCCTTTAGCTTTCAAGTTTGCTGTTGAGAAGTCCAATGTTGATTTCTTTTTTAGTTTTTTTTTTTTTTTTAGAGAGTGAGCAAGCTGGGGTTGGAGTTGGGGAGAGGGGGGCGCAGAGAATGAGGAAGAGAGAGAATCCCAAGAAGGCTCTGGACTTTTAGCCAGTGGCTTGGTCTGGACATCTCTGGGCTCTTTCATTCTAGAAATTCATTTTCTGCTGCTCCGGCGCATTTTCTAGTTTTATACATTGATGGATTCCTTTCCCTGCTAGTTTTCCTGTTTCCTTCTTCCGAGTCTCCCATTTTGGACTCTTTAGACTGAGCCTCTAATTTTATCCAGTCTCTTCTACTTCCTGTATTTTTGGTCTTTTGTTATACTTTCTGAGAGATTCTTCTCAACTCTTTCTTCCATTTCTTGAACTGATTTTCTTCTATCACAAGTTTGTAGATATTCTTTGTTATTCTCAAAATGCTTCCTTTTTTTCTTTAACAATTTATTGTCAAATTGGTTTCTATACAACACCCGGTGCTCATCCCAAAAGTGCCCTCCTATCAATGCCTGTCACCCACTCTCCCCTCTCCCATACCCCCCATCGACCCTCAGTTTGTTCCTAGACAAATGCTTCCTTTTATAGAATTCTGGTTTTGTTTGCTGAATAAGATATCTTTTTTTTTTTTAATCTCTGTAAGTATTGTGATTATGGTCTTTGGAGATTGAATTCTGTTTCTTGTCCTTTATTTTTTTCTTCAACTTCACCCCAGTCTATTTGTTTCGGTACTAAGCTTTCATTCTCAAAGATTATCCACGAATCTGGTTGTCTTTGATTGCTCATTCATATTTTAAGAAGTAGGGAAGAAGGTGATTGAAAGTTGAGTGGGTGCGCTGGTGTATGTGTTCGAAGTAAGCGTGCATGTTGAGACAAGCGCGTAGCATTTCATATTTTTCTATGTGTGTATGTGTATGATGCGTGTGTGTGTTTGGCTTATGTATGTTAGGAATGTATGTGCATGTGTCTTTGGGGTATATGTGGGGGAGGAGTGCATATTTGTATATTTTTGGAGTATGCATATCTGGAGTGTGTGACTCTTGTGTGGGTATGCGTGTGTGTTTGGAGTGTGCGTTTGGTGGGAAGAGATTGGTGGCTTAACTGTAAGGTAAGCAGGCGTATTCCAACCGTTTTGTCTTGATAATCCTCAAATGTCTGCTTCGGAGATTTTTTTCTTTTGTATCAGTCAGTTTCTCAGCTTAGGAATCCTTCAGTCTCCTGCCTTGGGAAGTATAAACTCAGCTCCCAAGATGATTCTAGGAGCCACAGGGGACAGCAGGGAAGGGGGCTTGTTATTGGTGTGTACACTTTGACTGTGTCCCCATTTTCTGCTCGGTGCCTCACCAAATTCTTTGCTGTGCCTTGAGTTTTCATGGTTGGAATACCATGTTTTCTGGTTTGATATCTCCTGATAAAAAAAATCCCATTAACTCTTGAGGTCAGGATGAGTCCTAGTGCAGGAGCAAGGTGTTGGAGATAGTCCCCTGGAAGTCTAACTGTCCCTTTTATAGACTTTGAGCTAATTCTCCTCTTTTTGGCCTCACCCTCTGCGCCTTCCTTTTGAGACGCCTTGTGTCTCAGTTCCTGATTCCTTTGTCGGATTCAGCGTCACAAACTGGCATCCTTGTGGCGTCCCTCCCCACCCGCACAACCTTTCCTGTGTTGAGAAAAGAGTTGTTGTTTTCTTTCAACTCTGGGCATCTTATCTTCTGTTCTTTTTTTTACTTGTGAGTTTATAGCTTTTTGTACCTTTATAGTATCTTAATGAGATTTTGGAAGGAACAGAAATAACTGCATGAGTGCAATCACTGCTTTCCAAAAGTCTCACTTTACTCTTTGCTAACTTACCATGGGGTCCTTACATCTCCAAGGAATGTGACAGAAAGTGGGGGTGACATACATTTCTAGATATATATATATAGATGGATATTTTTGCTAAGCTCTGTGCATTCTGGTGGGCTGTCCAAATTTGTTTCTTTCGACATACATTTCCTGAGCATCTATCATATGGCCAGGCATTGTTTTAAAAGGAGGCAAGGCAGACACAGAGACTAGCAGACATCTCTGCTTGGAAGAAAATTACACTCTAGACAGTGGTGGGAGATGGAATGCAAACCTCGTCAGGTGGTTTTAAGTACTACGTGGAGAGTAAAATAGATGAGTGCTGGAAAGTAACTAGGGGACTAGTTTGGGGATAGTCAGGGCAGACCTCTCTGGAAAGAAGATATTTAAACTGATCTCTGATTGGGGTGCCTCGTGGCTCACTTGGTTAAATGTCTTCCTTCTGCTCAGGTCATGATCTCAGGGCTTGTGGATTTGAGCCCCAAGTCGGATTCTGTGCTGACATCTCAGCCTGGAGGCTGCTTCGGATTCTGTCTCCCTCTCTCTCTCTTCCTCTCCCTGACTTTCACTCTATCTCTTTCTTTCAAAAAATAAACATTAAAAAAAATTACACTCCTCTCTGATTGACCAGAAGGAGCCAGCAGTACCAAGGCCAGGGGCAAGGGCAATATGGACACCAGGAGTAGCTGGAACAAAGGCTCTTCGGTGGAAACTGATGGTGTCAAGAAGCATAAAGAAGGATGGCCAGTTAGGGCTCAGCAAGTTTTCCTTGGTGGGGAGAGAGTAGGGGATGTAGCATGATTTGATTGCTGCTTCTGTAAGCTCACTCTGGCTGCTCGTTCTGGAGCAGAATGCAAGGTAGGGGCTAGGATGGAATCCACAGGGTCTTTTGGAAACTGAGTAACTCGGGGAGAGGTGCTGATGGTTTGGGCAGAAGGCAGGGATGGCTCAGTTGTCATGGCAGTTGTAATGGCAGCCCAGAATGCAGGACTTACCGTTGTACTGGGTATGGAAAGAGAATAATCAAGAGTAATGTTGGGATTTTGGGTTTCTTTGGGAGAACTTGAGGAGCAAGTTTACAGAAAAGAACAATTTCGAGGATGGTTCTGGAATGTGAATTCTAAAAAATCTTTTTATTACAGTATAAGCTATATACAGAAAAGCCCAACCATTCTCAGTGGTGAATTTTTACCAAGTGAACACATTCATGTAAACCTTGTGCAGATCAAGACAGAGACCATTACCAGTCCTCAGGGTGTGTTGATTTTGAGATTTGGGTGTTTTCCATAGTCAAGTGGGGATATTAACTGTCTGGAAGTAAGAGCTGGGACCCATTGGCCTACAAATGATATTTAAAACTGTGGGACTAGATGAAACTAACAGGGAAGAGATCATCATGATGGAACCCAGGTTTTTTGCTGCTGCAGCGTGGGTAGTGTGGATGGTCAGGTTGGGAGTCCACAGGGGCAGAATCACGTTAGGTCTCCGAGCAGCAGCTGTTAGGTAGGCGAGACCAGAGACCATGGTGGGCTGGAAGTCAAGAGAGGGTTTTGAGAAGAGCATAAGCAGATACATGGAAAGGTGATGAGAGACTTGGAATAATGGGGTCAGACACGGGTTCTCTGGGCCTGCACAAGGTTCCCTGGCAATGCTGAGGCATGGCTTCACTTGTGGGACTGCTGTCCAGTTAAGTGAAGAAGGAAAATGCTTGTGAGGAAGTTGAGATAGCAGCACGACACAGAAAGAGACTATCCAATGAGAAAGGGGGCACAGGCATGTTTTCATGTCTACAGGGAGTCCTGGGGTTAAGTGAGACAAGTGGGTCCTTTTTAAAGGATGAGAGATGTTCTCCAAGTCTCTTTACTCGCAGACCATTTCCAAGACATCACTTTACTCTCAGTAATGGGCTGAGAGTGAGATGGGAAGGAGTGGGTCTGAGCTCTAAAGAAAGGCAAGCAAGCAGAGAACATGTTTATTTTAAGGAATAACATTTTCCCGTTAGATTTTCCCGTTAGAACAGAAATTGTGAGCTGAGAGGGGGGTGTACATGTAGGTCAGCTCATGGGCACGGCGGTAGAGTTCTCACCTTACCATTTCCATTTTCTTCCTGAAGTGTCAGCAAGGGCATTGGCAGAGGAGAGAAGGAGAGGTGCAGAGGGTGGTGCAGAGAGGAGAAGAGTCGGGGGTGGGGAAGGAGAAAAAGGTAGGAAAGAGCCACCCTGGGAAAGAAAACATACCAGAGAGGTGCAATCAGCTTGAAAGTTCTCGGTGTCCTCCTGAGATCCGCAAGCAGGAATCTCCAGTGGGGCCAGTCGGCATAGTGGTAGCTTTGTTTCCTGTGGCCATGTTCAAGTGCTTGGGGGCCCCAGTGGAGTAGGCAGGTGGAACATCAGCAATGACATCACTTAGTGCTGGCAACAGCCCCACCGGGATGAGGTAAGCTGCCCGGGGACACAGAGCTCATCTCTCATGGGGCAGAACTTCCTTCTGACTCTACAGGCAGTGCCATTCTGTCCTGTAGAACTGCTGTCACAGAGTGAAGACAGAAGGCAACCTAAGAGTGAGAACGGGGACTTTCTCAAGTGTGGTGCTTTATGGTTTTTCTTCTGAGAAGAGTCCCTCTTGATTTCCAGCAGGAAGTAAAACCATGTGGTGCCTGGATGGCTCAGTTGATTGAGTGTCTGATTCTTGACTTGAGCTCAGGTCAAGATCCTAGAGTTGTGGAATCGAGCCCCACGTCAGTCTCCACGATGAGCATGGAATCTGCTTAAGATTTTCTGTATCTCTCCCTCTGTCCCTGCTCCCCCCCTTAAAAAAAGGGAAGTAAAACCAAAGGGAACAGGTGTGGGAAGCCAAACCGATTTCCAACTCCTTCAAGGTCTAATCGTCAAAGACGGTCATCTTTAGTTTGCTTCCATTTTCAAAGGATCAGTTTGCCAAGCACATCCTAACATGATTTGTGGGCTATTCAGCATGCTGTGTCTTCTCTCTTTGTTATCTTCTTGATTGACGGGAACAGTAATGAGTTCAGTCTGTCAGGGTAGCAGGGAACTCATCCCCAAGTCACATCTACTCACCCTGTTTCAGATTTCGGTCAAAGCCACGAGGGCTGTTCTGTAGAAGTGCAAGTGCACATCGAATCACATGTTCCACCTTGAGTGTGCCCGTTTCTGCTTTCTGTCCCAGGGCCTTGCTGTGAGGGCTCATTCAGCTGGTACCCAGAAGCATTGGTATGTATGCACACACACAAGTGTGTGTATGTGTGTGTTAACATCCCAGGAGCCAACCTTAGACCAAAGGGAGATGGGAGCTGGGACATCCTGGCCCTCTCACCTTTCCTGACACTTCTGGAAGGCAGGACATCCGGTCAGGAGGTCCCAGGAGCATGGAGCCCCTGATGCTCCCAGGAGCACCGATGACCATTCCCTCTTACGTTGGCTTTCTCTTCACCCTGCCTTGCTCTCCCCGCCCTATCTCCTGTTTTTGAGGTTTCTTTCTAAATGAACCCCTGTCCCGAAGTCCTTGGGCCAGGTTCTTCTGTCAAGAAACCTTCTGATACAGACTTGGGCAATGATTCTTTTGGAGTGACTCCGACAAAACTGAAAACATTTCAGGACGGTGTTGGTGAATTTGACAGGGGTCAGCATGAGTAGAAAGAAAAATATAAGCTGCTGTTGAGGAAGGGGCTAAGAGCTTAGGCTTTGGGGTCTGATAGACCTGGGACCCGGAGGCCTCTGACCCATGCAGATTAGACACTAGACAAATTACATAAGCTCTCTGAGCCTCCCTCTTCACATCTTTAAAATGGGCATGATGGGTAAGGGTTTCCCACTGGAGATGCATGTAGAAGCCTGGGGTTCTTGTTAGAGACAGAGATTCCGGGCTCCCCTCTCACGGAGGTAGAGTGGCTCGGGCCGTCTTTTTCTCTTGTAGCCCCAGCAGTTCTGCTCCAGGCTGTGTGCCCACCACGCCCTGAGCAACCGCTGTCCTGGAATCTTACTAAATGGGGTAGAGCCCTGTGCATGGGGAGAAGGGGCGGGACCTGCTCTACCCCCTAGCGAGGCCCTGCTAAATGCTAATGGAGAGGTTGATGGCGATGGTTTCTCATCCTTGTTCTTAAGGTGCCACCTTTAATTACTGTGCCAAGACTCCCACCTGCAACCTTCCTTCTCCAGAACAGAAACAGGAATTGGAAGAGTAGATGGTGTCCATGGCAACCACCCAAGGAGAGAACAGATACCTGGGTGACCCTGGTCAGTCACTTCCGGGCGGCAATGCCTGTGGGCCAGACAAGAATATCAGCGTTTACGCAAGGGGAAAAAGCCACCCCTGTGGCTTGCCACTGGATCCTGAGCGTGTACGGAAAGGGGTGCCTTGTGTGTTCCTCACCAGCCCAAGAAGAGCCCCAGCTCTCTCCCTGAGATGTCTGGGAGTTGCTCTTAGCACAATATTTATCTCATCATGTAAACCAATCTAGCTGGTTAGAAAAACAAGTTTTATTGCATTCTTAGGCAGTGCACTTAGCTGGCTGGTCTCCTATAAAGCCATCTGTGTCTGACGATAGAAATAACTTATCTGTATAAAGGCTGGGTAAATTGGATTAAGAAATCACCGTGCACTGAGAAAGTAGACAGAATACATTTAGAAATGGAAAAGAGGGTACAAAAAAAAAAAAAATCAGGGAGTGAGAATGGAGTGGTGGCTGAACACAGCTACAAGTCCTAATTCCTCTACTTGGCTGTCCCTGTGACTGAGGGCAGGTTACTTGGCTTCTCTGTGCCTCAGCTCACACATAAAATGGAGAATTCAGTGAGAGAACGCATGTATTAACAAAGTCCCTGGAGCCGTGTCTGTAGGTAGTAAGAGTTCAGGAATATCAAGTTATGGGAAACTATGGACAAGTTGGGGTGTGCGCTCTGCGAGGCTAGGACTAGGGTGAGTAGTGTGAGGCACTTGGGTGAATTTCAGGGGGTGCCAGGAAGCTCAATAATCAAGGTAAATAGTACTTTCATGTAATATTTTTAAAACCTCAAAATCCATGATAAACAAGTACCAAATTTTTTAAAAAAAATTTTTAACATTTATTCATTTAAAAAAAATATTTTTTTAACGTTTTTATTTTATTTTTGAGAGACAGAGAGACAGAGCGTGAGCAAGGGAAGAGCAGAGAGAGAGAGACAGACATAGAATCCGAAGAAGGCTCCAGGCTCTGAGCCATCACCACAGGGCTCGATGCGGGGCTCAAACCCACAGACCATGAGATCATGACCTGAGCCGAAGACGGGCGCTCAACCGACTGAGCCACCCAGGCGCCCCCATTTATTCATTTTTGAGAGACAGACTAGAGCATGAGCAGGAAAGGGGCAGAGGGAGAGGGAGACAGAATCCGAAGCAGGCTCCAGGCTCTGAGCCATCAGCATAGAGCCCAATGCGGGGCTCGAACTTACTGACAACGACATCATGACCTGAGCCAAAGTCAGACCCTCAACCCAATGAGCCACCCAGGAGCTCCGCAAATTTTTAAATAAAGACAAGATGTGACCTTACAGCTGTATTACCCTGCCTCACTTGCCTTACGCTAATCCTGGCCCTGGTCTTCCAATCAAACTTTATTTACTAAAACAGGTGACTAGCACAAGGGCTGTAGTTTGATGCTTTCAATTTTTACTTATTTTTTTAAGTTTATTTATTTTGAGAGAGAGAGATAGAGACCGAATGGGGGTGGGGGGCAGAGAGAGGGAGAGAGAGAATCCCAAGTAGGCTTTGTGCCATCAGTGTGGAGCCTGATGCAGGGCTTGAACTCATGCACCGTGAGATTCTGATCTGAAGGAAAAACAAGAGATGGACACTAACTTAAGCCACCCAGGTGCTCCTGATGCCTTTAATTTTTAAAAAGGATTGCACTAAAATGTTATTTACGCTTATTACTGGTTTTTCGGCACCCCCTTATATTTTGTACCTCAGGTCGGTGTCTTACCTGCCTCACCCGAGTCCCCATCCTGGGTATTCTCTCTGTGACTCTCAGAAAAATTCTAGATTACTCTATGAGCTCTCCGATGCTCTCAGAGGCAAACCAGAGTTTCCTGTTGAGCCAGAGATACGAAATATTAATCGAGTGCATGCATGTGACACTTTGTGGGGAGTGGCAGGCCACAGGGGTGGCTCCAAGGTCCCCTTAAGGCAAAACTCCCAGTCCAGAAAGAGAAAGATCTGCTTCCGTACAGCCTCCTTTCACCCACAAGGTGTATTTTTGAAGTTAGACTAAGTGCAGGAGGGGAGGGACGAGCAGAGGCCAGGAGAAAGCTGGATGAAAAAACTCCAGAACCAAGAGTTGCTGCCTTGTTCTTTGTTGTTTTAACCTTCTCGGTGCTCTTCCAAAGGAGGCATTTGTCAGCACTGCTATCAACTTTAGTGCCCTGTGTTTATAGCTCCGGATTTAATAGGAAGGACATAAACATATACTTTTCATCCATTCTCACTGTTGTGTGCTCAGCTCAGACAACAGTTAGGATTATCATAACCCTTTGGAGGGAGCTATTATGGGGCCCGTGGTTTATCCCTGCCCTAGCAGGGCCATAAAGCCCGCGCCTCCATGTGCAGAGACACACCATTAAGGCATCCTGGTCATTATCCGAGGCCCCCACCCCACCCCATTTGTTAGGATTAATCCCCTCTTTTCAAGGCTTCAAGTCAACCAGTTTTTACCTCTCCCCTGACAGTGGCTCAGACATGGCAGGGGCTGTGTCTAAGACACGGGCTGTGGACTGACCTTTCCTGAGGGCAAGTAAGCTAGGGCTGGGGATGTCTCCTCATTTGGCCCTTTGGCTAGAGCAGGGGCACTCCTGTGTCATTTGGACCCAGAGTGCTGCTGACACAGTTGCTCACCCCAGCGAGCCAGGGAGAAAATGAGCTTTCTCGCGAGCGTACCCACCAGCAGCCAGTGTGATCTGAGCCAGGCCAGTTAACCAGCCCCGGCCTCCCACCTGTGGGTGGGAAATACGGTCAAAGATGGGTGACTTCCTGCTTGGGAAGATTATAGGTCTAGGAGAAAGGCACTGCCCTCGGGAGGAACCATGAATGCCCCATCCCAGCTCAAAAGTCCGGGGACTGTGACTACACATTGTGCAGTTTTGCAGAGTATCTAGCAAGGGAAGGAGACCTTCTGCTGTTAGACTGACCTAAGCAAAGTGCGTAGGAAATAACTCAGATGCAAAAGGAAGACACAGACTGACACACACACACACACACACACACACACACACACACACACACACACACACACACACATACCAAGCAACCATCCTATTTTAATGAGGAAATCAAAAAAAAGATTGGTTTTGTATTATTTCTGACACATCAAAGAAAAGTTGGTTTTGTATTATTTCCATGCTGTTCTTCGACTTGGTGGGAAGTTGTTTCTTTGCATGAAAGTGAGTTTTATGACTTCCGGGAGTGCAAAAAAACTATTCAGTAGTTTTTTTGTTTTTTAAATACTCACTTTATTAAAACTATCCTTTAATCTTTCCTCACACTTTTTAATTCCAGTTTCTAAATCTCATGATCCTATTTATAAATCTCACATTTTAGCAATCTCATTAAAGGAGATTTTGTTTATCATTTTAGCTCATTTATTAAACTTAGTTAATGAAGCCTTTTTAAACATTTTAAACTTAATTTCTGAGCTGACTGTATTTATCTTCCTTTTCAAGAACTTTGTCTTATTGTATGAGTGTTCAAAACTTTCCAAGTACTCACCCAATTCCTATAACTCTAATAAATTAAACTTAAATATGGTTTTAAGATCTCTTAAGTGTTGCAATACTGTTTTAAAAATACATCAGAGCAGTTGCAGGCTTAAGTTACTCAAGTGTCTGTGTCAAATGGGAATTTGTTAAGGGTGATGGATGAACTCACTCAAACTCACTTCTCACAAAAAATTTAAGTATGCAAGAAGTAAGCAAAGATTTTCTAATGTAAAAAAAATTATATGGGTTTATTACTCACGGACCTTCCTTTACTCAATTCTAAATCCTTGTTTAAAAGATGCTTATCTAGGACACAGATACCATTTCAGGCATTAGGGGTCTGCCTTTTTCCAACAAGATTTGAGCTCACTGCTCAGGCTCCTGAAGTTCCCCAGTGATCAGAGATACCAGCCGAATGCAGAGTAGAGTCACGTCTTGTCCCCGATGCCCACAGTCTACTCCAGGGTCTCCAGAGCTCAGCGTACCGATCCCACAGATCCACACTGTGGATGGAGTTTGCAGTTCTCTGACCTTTTAAAATATTTGAATTTGGTAGAACGCTGCCCTCGAAACCATATGTACTCTTACTGATACTAAAGTTACATCCGAGTGGTTTCTGTATATCACCAGGCTGTATTTGACTCATGAACACTATTCTGAGCTAAAATGATATGTTAATGTCCTTACTCTCAGTGTTTCAAAATGTGACCTTGTTTGGAGAGATGGTCTTTACAGAGGTAGTTAAACTAAAATGCGATTATCAGGGTGGGCCCTAATCTTAGGGGACTAGCGTCCTTATCACTGGGGAAGCTTGACCACGGAGACAGCCATAGACAGAGGGAGTGTGATGTGAGGACAGCCCTGTGACGTCAAGCCGAGGGGCGCCCGAGCCTCTCAGTAGCCGGGAGATAGGCGTGGGACAGATCCTTCCCGAGCACCTGCCTGGGGAGCATGGCCCTGCCAACACCTTGATTTCAAAATTTGGCCTCCCAAACCATAAGACAATAGTCTTCTGTGGTTCTAAGCCACTCTATTTGTGGTGGGTTGTTATGGCCGTCCTAGGAAACGAATCTACATAGTGAGGATATCATTCCTATGACCCTTTGTTTCTACCACTTGGACAGATTTAATCTCAGCTTCAGAGTAAGATGACTCCATCTTGTTTTTAAAATTCACCTTCGGGGTATCTCTCTCCGTTAGGCGTCCGAGTCTCAATTTCGGCTCAGGTCGTGATCTCGCGGTTCATGAGTTCGATCCTCTTGTCTGGCTCTGTGCTGAAAGGGTAGAGCCTGCTTGGGATCTTCTCTCTTCCTCTTTCTCTGCCCCTGGCCCTCCCTCACTCCCTCCCTTTCTCTCTTTCTCTCTCTCTCTCTCTCTCTCTCTGTCTCAAAAATAAATAAAAAAACTTTAAGAAATTATTACAATATTAAATAATAAAAAATAAATAAAAATCACCTTTTACTTTACCCTGCCCTTCATTCTTCTTTGTTGCTGTCTCCTCCTGTGTCACCTCCTCAGAGAGGCCTTCCCTGACTGTCCCCATTGGAAATAGCAGTCTCCACTCTGACTCTTCATGACTGACCTCCCTTATAGACTATGTAAGTGTTCTTTCCAGTATGAAGTTGTCCTGTTCGCATCCTTGTTTATTGCTTATTTGTTCTCTCCTCTCCCATCTCACCAGGACATGAGTTCCAGTAGGTTAAGGACCTTGCCTGAATTGTGGCCTTTCTGTATCTCTGGTGTCTAGGACAGTTGCTTAGTATATAATAGGTGTCTGGTGAATATTTATCCAGTTGCTGAGCTCAGAGCAAGTTCAAGATAATAAAACCAGTAGTTCTTCACTTGCTACATAAGTTCTTCCTCTCCTTTTCCCCGTTTCCTTGGGTGATATCACTGGAAAACCTAACTCCCTCCTCTGCTTCTCTTTCCTCCCTCCCCTTTATTCCTCTTCCCTTTCTCTTTTCAACCGTCCCTCTTGTTAAACTCCTTCCATGACAGGAAGCATCTTCCATGTTCTAGGCACTGTGCCAGGTATCAGCAGGTCTTCATGAAGCTTAGATTTATTGGGGTGACAGCATTAAGTTAATCGTAAGCATCTTCATTAATGTTAGGAAGGGAAACCTCAAGGTGCTGTGTATGTTTATCATGCGGGACCTTCCTTAGTCTGGAGAGTGTGTGGATGGATGGACTTCTTTGAGGAGATGACATCTTACCTGCAGCCTAAAAGTAGATGGGGGTTACCAGGGAAAGAGATGAGGAAGAAGATTCTAGAAAATGGAACAGCATGTGAAAAGGTCCTGAGTGGAAAGGAATGCTCTGGAAGAAATGAAAGTAGGCAAGTGTGGTGGAAACATGGATAAGGCTGAAGAAGGAACCTGAAGGAGTCACGCAAAGGATGTGGGGGCTTTTCATAAGAGCGTGGGATTTAGGCTAAATGAGGGACATGACCAAGTTTGTGTTTAAAAGAGATCATTTTGACTGCCTCAAGGAGGGATGTGCAAAATTGAATTTGGGAGACCACTTAAAAGACTACAGCAGGGGCCTTGCTGAAAAATGCTGGCCCCTTAGACACTGCATAGCCCCCTTTCTAACAGACAGCCATTTGTATGAATGGTATTTTTTAGGTTGTCAAGTGAATGGATCTCCTAACACACTCTATACTGCCAGGCAGTGTAGCAGTTGGCACAGCCTTCTTGGAAGGGGCATCTCTCAAAATGAAAAAGGATTTTGTGGGGCCCCAGTGTGGCTCAGTCAATGAGCACCTGACTCTCAGTTTCTGCTCAGTTCATGATCCTGGGGTCATGGGATTGAGCCCTGTGTCAGGCTGCATGCTGAGCAAGGAGACTGCTTAAGATTCTCTCTTTCTCCCCTTCTCCCTTGCTCATGCTCGCTCTCTCTCTCTAATTAAAAAAAAAAAAGATTTTGCAGTACCACTTGTGGAATTGCTAAATAACGGAAGAATGGAACAAATGTGCAAAGATGAGTCTGCTAAGAAGTTTACTGGAGTGCGGATCAAGAGAGTCAAACACTGGATGGCCCTTCCCACGGCATGACTGACCACGTGGGCACCCGTGTGACGGTGCCCTCCGCACTTCTGAGCACTGATGCAGATACTCGTTCTTTGGCATGGGAAAATGCAGTATCATTTTTTTAGGGCAAAAACAAATTTACAGAAGTTATCATCCTATTTCTTTAAATAAACAGACAAGTGTGCTCTGACTTCTCAGCAAACACAGAAATGTTTCTTCTAGTATTTTCTTATGCAAGAAACTATATGCTCACTCTCACTCAGGCGTGAGAAAAAGAAAGAACTGGTTGGGGGATGCTGTAGTTGGTCTCTTGCTAAGACATAGGGCTGAAGCAAAGTGACCTCATGAGGTCACTCTCACTCATGCCATTTGTTTTAGGACTGTCCTTGCATGCTAAAGGAAGTCCTAAAAACGTGTACTTGTTTGTGTAAAGTGGTGCTCTCAATTTCGTGAGTACTCAGCAAAGAGTGCTGGCTCTGGCCTGAGCCTCGAGAGTGCACCCCAGCTCTGTATGGGACTTGAATAGGTCATGGAGCCTTGCTGAAGATGGACATCCTCGTTAAGGCACCTATTCGGAGGGTTTTCTAAGCACTAGCTGAGATTCAAAACTTGAGCTTAACGCCTGACACATCTTAGGTGCTCACTAAAAGTTGAGAAGTTGTCATGGCTGTTCTCTTAGTATGTACCTGCTCCCAGACACCTGAAAGTTTGCAGTTTTAATTGGCTTTTTTAGGGGACCACATTCAAGGATGGATGGTGAGAGATAAAAACACGGGAAGAAGTAAGTAAGGTCTGGCTTCTTCGAACTCTTGGTTTCCCATGAATCCTTTTAGCACCACTCAGCCCCACTGGGCTAAGTTTCTTTAACTGTAAAGATAGAAGGTTGGGTTGGGCAAGCTTCCATCTCTCTAAATCTATGACTGTATGGCCTAAGGCACTGATAAAACTTACGTGACTCTCTTGTTGAGATTTCTAGGTAGAAACCCTTATCTGTGTGCCTTCAGCTGGAAGGGATCTTTAGTGAACTAATAACAAAGAATTCTGTGTCTATTTGCTTTCTGACCCTCTTGCACCAGCTGATAGGCCTGCATAATGCTGTTATCAACAATTTATGGTCACCTCCGTGCCACGCTCTTATCAGCAAAGCTAATCACATTTTAAGCTTTTTGAGGTTTTTCTCCTTCAAATAATTGCTTGGATTTCCTGTCTAGCAAATCTTTAAATGGTAGTTTGATTCTTTGGTGTGGGAGAACTGGAAGATGGTTCTGGTAAACTCCAGTGATTTCTGCCTCCAGGAGGGACCTCTTAGGAGAAAATGGCAGTGACACACTTTTTCTTTCTTTTCAGGGCGCTGTGGGCCTTGGCTCTGGCTGGCTCAATATTGGCTGACTTATTGCTTTCTCTTCTATGGGTGTCTCTAAAATTATCCATAATTCAAAGTTTATTACCAGCATTTCCCAATTATGTTTCTTAGTGAGTTGTTCTCAGAGATGTGATTGATTGGCTATTGTGAAAAGAAATACAAGAAGAAAAAAAAAAAGATTGCAATAAAATAAAACTGGAGTCTTTGGAGGTTTTCTTTCTTCCTTTCTTTCTTATTTTCGGAGACTCATAAAGTCCCTGGTCATATCAAAGTCAGTAAAAGTTCCTATGGTCAAGAAACCGTGTCCACCTAGTTGAATCCACTTTTGTGAATAATGCTTTTGTGTGTGTGTGTGTGAATAACAGTTAGTGTTATAACACTACTTAGCATCTTGGTGAATATTTGGAAGATAATCTAAACTGTGTTCTTGATTTTTTGAACAGAGTTGAACCCTAATGGTAGCTTCTATTTATAAGAACTCTTGAAAAACATTTGACCTTGACCGTCAATTACCTCGCTAAGGGGTGACTGCAAGCGTCCTCTCTGTGGAGGTTGGCTGGCTCTTCCTCCGTCCCCACCACACTGAGTGTACCCCTTGGGGTTCTGTGAGATGTCTTCTTTCCCAGCTTCTTGGGCCTTTGTGTAGCTGAGTTAGGCTCTCAGGATTGGTGGTGAGGCGAGCATCACCACCTCTTGCACCAGCCCCGTACCGCCTAGCAGCTCTGGGGAAGCCCAGGAGGCAAGTGGCCCTTTGTTTCTTGAAATCCAGATTCTCCTATGCCTTCTTGTTCTTTCGTCATTGGGAATCTGGACTGGCTGCTTCCTGTCTGGAGACCTGACATTCCCAGTCTTCACTTCTTCTTCCCACATGCTGATTGGGGTGGTGCCTGTGCTTGCCTCTTTAGAGACTGACTCTGATTTTAGTTTTGAAATAGGCACTCACAAAACAAGGCAGTGGTGCACCTGGGTGGCTCAGTCGGTTAAATGTCTGATTCTTGATTTCGGCTCAGGTCGTGGTCTTTTGGTTCATGAGATCAAGCTCCACAATGGGCTCTGCTCTGACAGGGTGGAGTCTGCTGGTCATTTTCTCTGTCTCTGTCTCTCTCTCTCTCTGTGCCTCTCCAATCCCCAAATTAAATACATAAAAATTAACCAGGTAGCGATCCTATTTGAGAGAAAGCAAAAAGAGTGATAGGAAACTTCCCCATAAAGAGAAACTCCGGTAAACATTTTGCCCCTGTCATGTGCTGGACTGGGTTAGTTCACTAGGGCCACTATGACAAAGTACTAGAAATGGAGTGGCTTAAACAATCGATATTAATTCTCTCACTGTTTTAGGCTATGTGTTCGAAGATAAGAATATGGGCAGATACGGCTCCTTCTGAGAGCTGAGGGGGACAGTGTGTTCCCTGCCCCTTTCCTAGCTTCTGGTGGTTTGCTGGCCATCTTTGGCATTCTTTGACTTGGAGAAGTGTCCTTCATCTTCACACAGCGTTCTCCCTGTCTTTGTGTTGGACTCCAGCTTTCCCCTTTTTATAAGGACATGGGTCAGATTAGGTGAGGGCCCACCCTATGATCTCATTTTAACTTGGTTGCCCCTATAAAGGCTTTAAACAAGGTCACGTGCTGAGGGGCTGGGGGTTAGGACTTTGGCCTATGAATTTGAGGGGGACCCAGTTCAACTCATAAGATAGAGCATTTGGGAGCACCACAATGGTGATCCCACCATGGCCTCCTCGATGCACTCCTGATGGTCAGCTGGAGGAAGGGGGCTGTTGACATTGCCTTGCCAAGACCCATGAGAAGCTGTGGTTTCCCCAGCAGCAGGAACACCAAACATTTTGGATGTGTCCTTTGTTCATTTAGTGTTTATAGAGCATCAAGCAAGTTCGTATAAATTATCTCATTAAATCCTTATAAAACCACCCCACTTCCCTAGGGGTTCCTGCCCGACTCATCCCAGTGCCTACCTCCTCCTTTGGGATCTTCCTTTATTTCCTTTTGTTTTCCCACTCAAGCCCTGCAGGTCGCCGTGCTGTTCCTGTACCATATCGTTGCCCTTGGTGTTTCCCCAGCCTGCATGGTCTACCACCCATGCGGACCCACCTAGCTCCCTCCCTCCGCATTCTCATCTTGCTTCCAATGGCACAGTGAGGCCTTTGTTGACCATCCTATTTAAGATAACAATACGTCTGGGATGTCTGGATGACTCCGTCCCTTAGGCATCTGACTTCAGCTCAGGTCATGATCTCATGGTCAGGTTTGTGGGCTCAAGCCCTGCATTGGGCTCTCTGCTGACAGCTCAGAGCCTGGAACCTGCTTCGGATTCTGTGTCTCCCTCTCTCTCTGCCCCTCCTCTGCTTGCTCTCTCTCTCTCTCAAAAAGAAAATTAAATAAAAGCTTTCAAATAACAAAACTCAGTAGCCCCAGAACACCTTACCCCTTCTTTGCTTTATTTTTTCTGTAGCATTTATCATTGAATACATTCTATGATTTTCTTCTTTGTTGTTGTTTATTGTCAATCTCTCTGTTTTTGGAAGGTAAGCTCCCAGAGGGCAAAGATTTGTTTTCTGTTTTGTTTACTGTGGTAGCTCTAGCCCATCACATAACATTTTGCGTAGAGTGAGTGCTCAGCATATATCTCTAAAATGAATGGATGAATGATTGGAGTAATTGTTAATAGCCTAAGTTACAGAAACAAAAATAAATCCAGAGCGCTGCAGACCAAGAACGCACGGAGCTGGGAGGCAGGGCTGCAATTAAAATCCACACTCTTAGAGACTTGCAAATCAAAACCACAATGAGGTATCTCCTCACCCCATTGAGACGGCTACTATCAACCAAACAGAAGGTAACAAGTGTTGGATAAGGTGTGGAGAAATTGGGACCCTCCAACACTGTGGTGGGATTTTAGGATTGTACAACTGCCATGGAAAACGGTGTGCTGGTTCCTCAAATAATTAAGACTGTAACTTCGATTTGACCCAGTAATTCCACTTTCCGAACTATATCCGAAAGCATTGAAAGCATGGTCTCAGAGAGATACTCGGTTGCGTACCCATGCTCACAGCAGCACTGTTCACAAGAACCAAGACATGGGAGCAAGTCCACTGTCTGTTGACAGAGAAATGGATTGAGAAAATGTGGTGTGTACATAAAATGAAATATTGTTCACCCTTAAAAAGGAAGGAAATTCTGACCTATAATATGGGTGAATGTGGAAGACATTATAGAGTGAAATAAGATAGTCACAAAAAGACAAATACTGTCGGATTCCATTTATATGAGGTACCTAAAACAGAGACAGAAAGTCGAAGGGTGGTTTTGAGGCCCCAGCCGTGAGGGGGAAGTGCGTGGCAAGGCAGGTTCTTATTTCATGCATACAGAGCTTCATTGTTATACGTGAAACAGGTTCAGGAAGTCTGTTTCACAGAAACGTGAACAAACCTGACACTGATCTGCACACTTCAAAATGGTTAAGATGGTAAAAGAATAATAATGACAGTTATTGTTTGTATAACATTGTATATTATTTTTAAATCTATTCACTGAAATAAAATGAGGGAGGGTTGCATCGCAAGAAATGGCAACTAATAAATATGGAAGGAATATAAAAAGACAAAGGCAAAACCATCCATCCTCTGGAGCCTCCTGGGGGTGTTACCTCTTGCGTGTGCCTGCTGCGTGTTGGCAATGTGTATATCGAATGGTCACGACCCCAGCAGGAGCTGCCTCTGTGCAGAAGCAGAAGAGACTGGCCCTGGACCTCATCATGAAACCAAGTAGGGCCTTCTGAGACTCATGGAGAGCCTTGCCCTTCACAAAGAAGAATCCCTTAGTCAAGAGGAATCCAATATCAGGGAGGTAGGCAGAGACCACATAGAAAAATGAAGGGCAAATGCATTTGCTCTGGTAGAGGGTCTTCTCCATCAGAGCCAGGCCACACCCTAGAGTGTGGTAGGAGTGGGGTGTTGAGGTTGTTTCTCCGAGCAGTTAGGGCAGTGAATACAGAAGAGCTTGCATTGGGCAAAAGTCAAAAAAAGGGCCTGAAGAAATGTTCGTAAACACTACATACCCAGGAAATTGTTTTCCAACCAGGGATTAAAAGATGGGGAGCTTGGGGAGGGGAGAAATGGCCCCACAGGGAATACAGGAGACACGAGTGTGTTTGAGAATGCCTGGGATGCAGGCGATGGAGACATGTCTAGGGACACCTCAGATCTCAGCCAGACAGAACCAGAGCCTCTGCCCCCACCCTGGAGCTGTGCCCGTGCAGGAGTAGGTAGGGCCACACACGTCCTTGCAGCCGCATGATGAGTACTCAAATTTGGATAGTGATGGTTGGGTTAATTTTATGTGTCACCTTCACCGGGTGGGCCACGAGGTGCTCAGATACTTGGTCATACATTATTCTGGGCATTTCTGTGAGAACAGTTTTGGATGAAATTAGCATTTGAATTGGTAGACTGAATAACGCAGATGGCTCTTACCAATGTAAGTGGGCCTCATCCATGTAGGTGAAGCTCTGGGTAGAATAAAAGCTTACCCCCTTCTTCGAGTAAGAGAGTTCTTCTTGCCTGATGACCTTTATACTGGACATTAATGTTTTCCCTGCCTTCAGACTTGAACTGAAGCATTAGCAATCCCTAGGTCTCAACTTGTCAGCCTTTGGACTGGAACTAAACTGTCTGCCCTCTTGGGTCTCCAGCTTGCCCATTCTCCCTGCAGATCTTGGGATTAATCACGTGAGCCAATTCCTTATAATAAATACCACCCCACTAATATCTACATACACGTGCATACACGCCCGCACACACATACACACCTACATCCCATCGGTTCAGTTTCTCAGGAGGACTCTGACTAATGGTCCAAGCTAGGAGTTAGGAGCCTCTGTGCCATGAGCCAAATCCAACCTGCACCTGTTGCTGTATAGCCCATAAACTAAGAATGGTTTTACCATAAATATATGTAATCACTGTGATGACAGGAATACAAAGTTTGAACCCAAAGTAAGGAAAAGTCCTGCACCCTCAAATTCTTCTCATTAGTGAAGAATTATATTACATTATATTATTATAATATTCTATTATATTCTAGTCATTATATTACTAA
This sequence comes from Paguma larvata, assembly GCA_030068075.1. NCBI lineage: Eukaryota > Metazoa > Chordata > Mammalia > Carnivora > Viverridae > Paguma > Paguma larvata. The sequence continues at coordinate 38,590,050 of CM057842.1, forward strand.
CACACCTACAAACTTGGGAATTCATCAACAAAACATAGTGGAAATTTGTTTTCTTCTTTTTCTAAATACAGTCTCTACACCCCATGTGGGGTTCACACTCATGACCGTGACGTCAAGAGTCACATGCTCTACTGACCAAGCCAGCCAGGAGCTCCCTGTTTTCTGTCCTTTTAGATAAATGCCAAGTTAACATTCTTGATTTTGTCTCTTGACCCACATATCCTAAAGTATTTGCTATCGAGTCTTTATTTTTTATTTAACTTTCTGAGAGAGTGTGAGTGGGGAAGGGTCAGAGAGAGAAGGAGACGCAGAATCCAAAGCAGGTTCCAGGTTCCAGGTTGTCCACGCAGAGCCCAACACAGGCTTCAAACTCACTGTGGGATCATCACCTGAGCGGAAGTCTTCACCGACTGAGCCCCCCAGGGACCCCCTATTGGGTCTTTTGAAGGTTTGCTGACCCCTCACCTAAATGCCAATCTTTTGCTCTAAGTGAAAAAAATTTGCGGGTAGCTTAAAGCCATCCAACACAATTTTCGTGTTTTTGCTTTTTCAGCTGTAAAAAGTATCTCTGTTAATATTCTGCTAATTTTTAACATTAAAAAATGAAATCAAAGAAATATTCCCAGTGGGCATAATTAGAGCAACACGTGCGTCTTTTCTTGCTGATGAAGGTAAATGCAGGTGACGAGGGGAGCTGCCCCTTCCCTGTCTTGCGGGCTGCCAGCGTCGCGTGCTGCCCAGGCTGCAACCCGGCTGGGTATTGATGAGGTAGTATCAGCATTGACGTTCCCTGTGGCTCCAGGCAACTTAAATCACCACGGTCGTGTTTGTCACCGCTTTCTCTTATTTGCTGCTTTTCAACCCGTCTTTGTGAAGCCATCTTGAATTTGTTTTGCAGCGCGCTTTGTTTATGGTGGGGATGGTGAGGGCTGGGCCAGCTTCACAATGCACTGTGGGAAGTCAGAGCTGCCGCACACCACCCAGGTTCTCCAGCCTTGCTTGCTGGGTGACTGCGGCGGACCAGCCGTAGCTGAATCGAACGGTTCTTGATCGGGGGTGGGGCGAGGATGAACTGATACACAAGGCACAGTTGTTAAGGGAGGGCTGACGCCCCCAAGCGTCACCAGCAACGAGTTTATTTTCACTTGGGTATTCATCCACATTCTGAGGATGGTGTACGTACAAGACATGTCTCCTTTCATAAGTTTTCAGCAGGCAAACTGTATTTTGCTATATTAAACTTTACAAAAGCATTCTGAACCTCCCCACACGACCTGGCTGCGGTCCGACTCAAGGACAAAGGCTGCGCTCAAAGCCTTCGGTTCCCAAAACACCGCTCAAGGTCTCTGACTCTTAACATGGCTCAAAGCCTCCGGCTCCCAAAACACCGCTCAAGGCCACTGGCTCTCAAGAGGTGACCCCTGGGAGCCTTTTTGTCCAAGGCCGCTGAGAGGTCATTCTGACAGGAGAAAAATCAGGCTCTCCAAATATGGCCTTGTCAGCAGCGTGGTCCCGCATGGTGATTCGTACGTGCACACCCGAACAGGAAAGGCAGCCATGCTCACAGAGAGGTCAGGTTTTCATCTACTAGTTAAGCTAAGAGGAGACCTACCCTTGTGGTCCTTGGAGAGGTAAGGCTCTGGATCCCAGAAGTAGAGATGGGACTCCTGAACTGCAATGCATGCCTTGGGAGGCAGTCTGGTTCTAAAGAAAGGTTTTTCCTACCTCAGGACTTTTGTGCTTGTGTCTTCCAGTTGGCATGGAACATTCTTGCCCAAACTCTTTGCATGGCTGAGTCTTTGTCATACTTTTAGCCTACAGGTTAAATATTTAGAGAGGTCTTCTCTGATAACTGAGCTTAAAGTATCATATTCTTCCCCAGGTGTTCATTCATATATCATCTTTTATAAAGTATGTGATGTTTCCAGGAACTTCTGAGGGTTAGGGGTAAAAAAACCCAAATAGCGAAAATCGCTGCTTCTTTGCAGTATTTGTCAAACTTCGGCGTGCACCTGAGTCATCTGGTGGGCCCAATACCTTGACCCATGATTGTCTGAGCCAGTTGGTATTGGTGGGGCCCAAGAATCTGCATTTCCAGCAATCAGTATTCCTGGGGTTGCTGGTCCAGGGACCCCACTTCGAAAACCACTGGTCTGTGGTAAGTCTCTTCTCAGACCTGAGTCCTTGTTTCCGTGTCATGATTTGCAAGTCTTTATCTTTCTTTGTTTACTCATGTTTCTTTTTTTCTGAATGGTTACTCTGGGGGGGGGTCATCTCTGCCTTGTCCCCAGGGTGTCCCCCATGCCTAGCAGGTGACCAGCACATAGTAGGTGCTCCAGAGATACTTGAAGGCGCGAAGGCCAGGGAACAGCAAGAAAAAGCCCTTCGTTGCTCTTCCTCCCTGTGAACACCCCTCTTAATTTAGCCGCTTCCATTTTGCACAAGAAATCTTAGAAAGAGGGACAAGCAGAACCAGAGTTAGTCTCTCATCCCCAGTGAGAACCTCATGTATTTAGTCTGAGGACTTCAGCGAAAACAGTGCTTTATGACACAGGTGTAAGACTGCAGAGTAGGTGAGTGAGTAAGAGACAAGAGTGAGAGACCGGCAGACAGAGAGCTTGAGACTGTGTGATGGCAGGTTGTTCACAGGGATAGAACGGGTGGTAGGAAGAAGGATTTTGCATCAGAGACCTCTATGGCGTTTAAGCTCCCAGTCTTTATTTATTTATTTTTATTTTTTTTAAAGAGTTTATTTTCAAATTGGTTTACATATAACACCCAGTGTTCATCCCAACATGTGCCCTCCTTAATGCCCATCACCCCCTCTCCCCCCTCCCTCACTCACCTCACCATCAGTTGTTCTTAGTCTTTGAGAGTCTCTTATGTTTTATCTCCCTCCCTCTCTGTGTCTTTTTTTCCTTTCCCCTCTTCCCCTCCCCCATGTTTTTTGCTAAGTCTCTCAAAATCCACCTATGGTGGAAACATATGGTATCTGTCTTTTTCTGACTGACTTATTTCACCTAACATAATACCCTCCAGTTCCATCCATGTTGCTACACATGGCCAGATTTCATTTTTTCTCATTGCCACGTAGTATTCCATTGTGTATATATACCACCTCTTCTTTATCCACTCGTCAGTTGATGGGCACTTGGTCTCTTTCCATGATTTGGCTCTTGTCGAAAGTGCTGCTGTGAACATTGGGGTACACGTGCCCCTATGCATCAGCATTCCTGTGTCTCTTGGGTAGATTCCTAGCAGTGCTATTGCTGGGTCATAGGGTAGCTCTATTTTCATTTTTTTGATGAACCTCCACACCGTTCTCCAGAGTGGCTGCACCAGTTTGCATTCCCACCAACAGTGTAGGAGGGTGCCTGCTTCTCCATGTCCTCACCAGCATCTATAGTTTCCTGATTTGTTCATTTTAGCCACTCTAACTGGTGTAACGTGGTATCTCAGTGTGGTTTTGATTTGTATTTCCCTGATGATGGGTGACTTTGAGCATCGTTTCATGTGTCTGTTGGCCACCTTCAGACAGTCGTTAAAAAGAGCTCCTAGAATTCGGGCAGTGAGGTCATTCTTGCTGAGAGCCGTCTTTGTGCCTAGGTGCTTTAGAGTAGAGACAGCTCCATGCGGTGAAATCTCATTCAAGCAACGAGAGGCAGGCCATGTTACTTCATCCCTGGAGATAGACCCCTGTCCCCTGCCAGTGACAGCAGAGCCCAAAGTGTCTTTGTAACTTACAACGAGGCATCCTAAGAAGTTTCCTAAGGAATGTTGGGGTATTTGGTGCCCTTTGCAACTGATGGTTTTATAAGAGATACACAGCATCCTACAGTCTGTTCCGACTGCTGTTTAAAAAAATACCACAGATTGGGTGGCTTAAAAACAGCAGAAATCTATTTCCCGCAGTGGTGGAGACCGGAAGTCTGAGATCAGGGTGCCAACATGGTTGAGTCCCAGCGAAGGCCCTCCTCTGTGTTGTCCACGGCTGCCTCCTTAATGTGTCCTTGCTGGGCAGAAGTGGGGAGGTCGGTCTCTGGGGCCTTTTGTAAGAACACCAACCCCATTCATGAGACCCTGTCCTCATGCGCTCATCACCTTGCAAAGGCCCCATCTCCTGATACCGTCACCTTGGGGGTTAGGTTTCAACATAGGAATTTTAGGGGATACTCAGTCTATAACACCAAAGGACGCTTGACTCAAACGCTGAGCAGTTCCCAAGCCCAGGAGACATTGGTGTAGTTTATTTCCTTAGCACCTAAAGAAAGAAAAGCATCTTCAGCACAGATGTAGAGACACTGGCTTCATTTTGCCTTGGATCCATTCTCCCTCAGATTAGAACCAACCTGATGTCTAATACTTCTTTTGCAAAAACCGTGAACTCAAATAAATAAAAAGTGGCATCTATATATTCATTTTCTGAGAGACTGTGTTCAGTTCTCAATAGTATTGTGACACTCCGATGCTCTCAAGAAGCCAAAGGGAATTTGGTTTGAAAGTTAGAAGACATAAATTATTTTTTAATTGTGATTTTAATTGTGATTATGCACACACATCATAAAATTTACTATTTCAACCATTGTGAGCCCACAATTCAGTGCATTACATTTATAATGTTGTACAACCATCACCGCTGTCGGTTTCCAAAACATTTTCATCACGTTGAATGATTAGTTTGTAACCATTCAGCAATAATTCTGCACCTCCCTCCCTCAGTCCCCGTTATCACATTTTGGCTTTCCGTCTCTATGAATTTATCTATTATGTGTATTTCATATAACTGTAATGAGACCTTATTTGTCTCTTTTTCTTCAGCTTATTTCACTTAGGATAACGTTTTCACTGTTCATCTATGTTGCGACATTTATCAGAATGCTCTTCCGTTTTATAGCTGAATAATATTCCACCGTGTGCCTCGATCGCATTTTTTTATTCATCTTTTAATGGATACTTGTGCCGTTTCCATTCTTGGATTGTATGAGTAATACTGCTATGAAAATTAGTTTACAAATACGTTTCAAGTTGCTTTCAGTTTTTGTTTGTTTGTTTGTTTGTTTGTTTTATATCCAGAAGTGAAATCCCTGGAACATGGGGTAGTTCTCTGTACACTTTTGTGAGTATTGTTTTCCAAATAGTTTCCCAGAATGGCTGCACCATTTTTACCTTCCCGCCAGTAACCTGTGTGTTCCCATTTCACCACTCCTCGACCACGCTGGTTATTTTGTTTCTGTTTTGTTTAGGTTTTGATAGCACTCGTTCCAGTGGATACGAAGTTTTATCTCACTGTGGTTCTGATAGTGTTTGCCCCAGTGAGTAGCGGTATTGAGTGTCTTTTCCTGTGCTTAATTCTTGTACATCTTTTGAGGAGAACTGTCTGTTGAAGTCCTTTGCCCGTTTTTAAATTGGGTTATCTTTTTGCCATGGAGTTTGATTAAAGTGGGCCCCTAATCTCAATGATTGGGGATTTTGATACATTCTGGATATTAAATCCTTATCAGGCATATGATTTGCGAGTATTTTCTCCAGTCATGTAAACTGTCTTTTCACTTTCTTAATACTGTCCATTAGTGCACAAAGTTTTTAATTTCGATGAAGTCCAATTTATCTATTTTGTCTTTCGTTGTTCATACATTTGACATCATATTTAAGAATCCATTGCCAAATCCGAGGTCATGAACGTGATGTGAGGTTTTCTGGACTAGCGATCAAGTCAGCATTTGATATGACTGTAAGACAGCACTTTGGTTTGTGAGTCCCCTGAATTATATGCACAATTTTGTGCTTGTCTGGAGTGTTAAAGAGATCTCTGTATTAAAGATAAATAACGCGGGAACATTCTGGCATAATACGACTTACTGGCTGCTTGCTTTAGAGCCTTGTTTGGTGACACTCCCAAAGCATGACTGTGAGAGGCAGGCATCCTGGCTCGCCCTGTGGCGTGACCCGGAACCTGTTTATTGAGTTGGGTGCAGGAGATCTCTCACACCTCTTATATGTCTTTTCTCTTTATATATGCTGAGTATTCATGAGCCTTAGTGGGTTTTAAGAAACGCATTTAATACTTGGCTCGTTTTTAAATGTATCCCTATATACTTCCTTTGGAATTAGGCTTGATGTTAATTGAAGGAATGAATTCCAAGCCTAGTTTATAAATTGCATTTGTTCATAAGGGAAATCAGATCATGGTTCCTTAGGTAGATATTAAAGAAGTGACCCTGGTGAAGAGGAGAAAAAAGCAGGAGGGTTAATGGAGTAGAAAACAGAAACAGGTTGCATTCCTGAAAAGGCTGGGTCAAAAAGAGCCAGAAGACTGAAAAGTTGATGAAGAAAAATTGGTCAGGTGTAAGCCTCCTCATCAAAATACTCCTTCACATGTTGGCTTGGAATCCCAAAAGGGGGCGTGCACGTGTTCGTGAGGTAACAAAATCCATAAATGCTCATAACAAGGCTAGGGTCACAGTGCAGGTGGCTCTTAGAAACTCATTTTTTCATTGGAACCAGTAGCCCTTATCCCCAAGACTCTGCTCTACAATCATCCTGTGTAAATATGAGGCATTTGCAAAGCCTATGTTCCTTGTCTTAAATGTCTCCTCAGGAAATAGAAGCCTTAAATTATATTTAATTCGGTTTTATTTAGCTCCTCCGTGCTTTCAGTTGATGAGCCCTGAGAAACTTCTTTATGGAGGTGGATGTTTAGTGCCTTTGCAAATCCACGGCCTCTGCTAGGACACCGTGGAGATCACTTCTGGAAGGAAGCTCTGAATGAGTGGCAGCAGGGGTTGGAAAACCTCCCTCTGATACGGAGTCACCCCGTTAGTTCACACAGCGGGTCACGACTCGGGGGAGGTGTTTCAGAAGGTTGGCTAATCAGAGAAGCCGTGTGGTCCTCAAATTACTTAAATTGCCTTCTTCATTATACAGTCGGTAGGACCCTTTCATCAGGTCAGATTCTCTACCTGCGGATGGTGGTAAGATGTGGGAGGAAGGGCTTTAGCTGGGAAGGAAGGGAGGTAGAAACGTGCTCCTGATCTGTGTGTTCATGATGGCTGATGGAAAAAGAAGCCTGGATCGGGTGGTGTGTTCTTGCCAATGGTCACCTTGGTTAACCCCTTAGAAATCAATTGGCCAACTGTGGTAAGCTATCCTCTGCGGCAGCATAGACGGGGGAAACGACAGGGTTACAGACGGATTTATCCCTGCATTTGAGAAAGGCACCAAATGATCAACAGAAGTTTTGCAGATACTTACCGACTAAATATTTGTATGCCTCCCAGATTGATGCGCTGAAGTCCTAACCCTCACTGTACTGGCATTTGGAGGTTGGGCTTCTGGGAGGTAATTAAGTTTAGATGAAGTGGTGAGGATGGGGTTATGGGATTAGTGTCCTTATAAGCAGAGAAGGACACCAGAGCTCCCTGTGTCTCCACAACAGAAAAACAGCCATCTTACAAGCCAGAAAGAGAATTGTCATCAGAAGCTGACCACGCTGGCACCCTGAGCTTATACTTCCTGTCTCCAGAAGTGTGAGAAATACATTTCTCTTGTTTAAGCTCCAGCTAAGTAAGACATAAGCAAACCAGTCTGGCATCTGCTGAAATATGAGCCTGTCTCAGAGTGAAAATCCATGAGCCCCCGGTCATGGAAACGCGATTTCTGAGCGGTGATTGGGAATGGCTGGAAAGACCTGGTTTTTCCTTCCCCCTTAGTTGTTCACTAGCTCTTTCACTCTGAGCAAGTAGCTTCCTGAATACTTGTTTGTTTTCTCACCTGCAGAAGGACAACAATCCCCCCCATCTTATAGCCTCTTTATGCTCAAGCGGGTTAGCACATAGAGACATTTAGCATAGTTTCTAACATACATTAGGTGCTCAATAAATGTTGGCCATATTGAGTGGGTGTTGATGCTCATGCAGAGAGTTTGCCTCTTTCCTACCTCCCCAGTCCTATCATACACCATTCTCCCCACTGCTTTCTGAGCATAAGCTATACTGGCTCTCTTTGGTCATTTTTGTTTGTTTGTTTCAAATAAGCCACGTCTCTCCCACCTCAGGGCCTTTGCATATGCTGTTACCTCTGTCTCGAATATAACCACTCTCTTTGCCTAGTTAACCTACATTCATCCATTGGCTTTCAGCTCAAGTGTAACTTTTTTGGGAGGCCCTCCTTGAATTCTCTGGTCCTAGCTCTCCATCCACCCCCTGCTGTAGCCATGCTGACATATTTTTTCAAGTATTTTTGTGATGATTGGATTATTATTTTTCTTTCCCACCAGACTGTAAGCTTTATGAGAACTCGCTGTGGCCTCAAACTCTGTGGGCTCAAGAAATCCCTCCTGCATTTCGGTGTAGCTCCTAGAACACACGGTGGTAACAGCTCCTCAGAGCTGAAAATGTGAAGTCAAACCTATAATGTCTGGGGTGGCAGCTAAGGAGGAGGGCTAAATGTACAATTCAACCTGATCCCAATATAATTTTGAGAGGCTGAGGTCTAGGCAGTTTCATTTGGCTTCTGAGGACTTTGGCAAGACTCACTAAATTGGTAAGCAAGTTTAACTCTCCAATAGCCCCACTGAAGAAACAGTCATTAACGGCCCATTTTTCATTTTAAGAAGTAGCCGAGTGCACTGAGGTCAGCATACGGCCATTGAAAGGCAAAACCACGTTATTGGCCAATCTCAGGCCCCCGTGGACACTGGTCTTTCAGGACCAGTTGAAACTGGAAGCTGAAACAAAATGGATCATTTAAGCAGAAAAACCTGTCTGAATGATACCAAAAAACCATGCTTTCTTTTCTAACTGCTTTAGGGAATTCACATTTAATCAGAATCACAGGCTACGGCATTTGCCATGAGAATTCTTGCATCTTATCTCGGTTTTAGTGATTTCTTTTTAATTAGTTGCTGCTCTGCAGAAATCCTAACGTGCTTCAAATAATCGGGAGACAAATAAAACTGGGAGTTGCACTTGCTTATGGCACAACTGTTTGCTTCCTTGGTTTGGGGCAATTTTGCTAACAAGTGACCTGTAACCTCCTTCTAAGGCGATCAGTGGATAATTATTTGGTAAATTTTCATACTTCAGTTTATGATACTAATTAGTTCTCCAGCCAGTATTCCCCGGGCAGTGTCTATAGTCCCTACCTCATCACATTTGTGATTCTTGCCACTTGGGATCTCCTGTTTTCATTTAAAAGATGAAAAGCTTAATTGTGCCCCCAAATTCCTGTATTTTTCTGTGTTGTCTGTCATACGTTCTTGCCAGGAAAGTTAGAATTCTCTGTAATTTAAAACTCAAAGAAAGCTGAGCAAAAGGCTTGTCATTTTGAAGCAGTTTCTTTTATTGCAATCACAACTGTATTAAAAGTAATAACATAACTCAAAGAGACTTCAAGTTACTTCTTGAGAAGGGGTTGGAGGCACAGTGGTGACAGGTGAAGGGTTTGGCCTCAGGTGGTTGCAAATTCAGATAGCATCCCTCCGCTCAACTGGGCAAATTTCGTCATAATCTGAGTATAAACTGTCGATAAGGCCATCTACCTTGCAGAACCGCCCACCGATGTGGGGAGATCACGAGGTGGTTTTGTACACACGTGCGTGATAATGTCTGTCAATGCTATGCAGTAGAAATCTATTATATGCCACATAGGTAATTAAATTTCTTCTAGGAGCCACATTAGAGAAAAAAGAGATGAAATTAAAATTATTTAACCCAACATGTGTGAAATACTATTTCAACATGTGTAAATATTGAAATACATCCTTTTAAAAATTTTAGTAGTCTTTTAAATTTATTTTATTAGAACATTTCAGTTTAGGCTAGCCCTATTTTAAATGTTCAACAGTCATATATGGCTAGGGGCTCCTGAACTGGACCATGTAGCAGTGAATCATTAATAAATTCTCATTTCTATTCCCTCCCCCACCTTTCTTTTTTTGAGAGAGAGAAGGTGTGAGAGAGGGGCAGAGAGAATCCCATGTAGGCTGTGTACTCTCAGCACAGAGCCCGAAGGACGGCTCAGACTCATGAGCCATGACATCATGATGTGACCCGAAGTCAGATGCTTAACGGACTGAGCCACCCAAGTGCTCCATCCCTTTGTATTTTAGAAGTATTGTTTAAGCTTGAGTTTTCCAGCTAGTGGAGTGGCTGATATGGAGAAATGGGAATCTCTTCTTGAAGTCCTGAAATTTATGTAACTATGAGAGGAATTACCATGAGCACAGTGACTGCTAGAGTGTAGGTGCTAGTGGTTTCTTGAATTTTCATTGCCATAGGCAGTATGGTTCTAATAAGAAAAAAATTATTCCTTGATAATAAAAATGGACATCCAAATCAAACAGTGCTTCAGAAAGAAATCCATAGAATTGTCTAGTTCATTCGGTCTAATATTTAGGTTTTTAGCTCTTAAGAGGAGGTCCACGAATTGGCTTGGGCACATCAGACCTTCAAAGTGATTCACAACTTGTGAGTGTTGTTTATTTTTTATTAAAAGACTTTTTTAATGTTCATTTTTGAGAGACAGAGCGTGAGTGGGGGATGGGCAGAGAGAGAGACAGAGAATCTGAACCAGGCTCTGAGTTGTCAGCACAGTGCCCGATGTGGGGTTCGAACTTACCGCAAGATCGTGACCTGAGCTGAGGTCAGATACTTTACCAACTGAGCCACCGAGGCGCCCCTTGGTGTTTATTATACGTGTATTTTTCTGTGTAGAGAATCCACAGCTTCCGTCAGATTCTTACATGGGCCAAGGAAATCAAGCAAATAAAGTGTCAGCAGTTGAGGCGGTAGAAAATTCCATTGGTTACAGACGAAGTTCTGTTTACACAAGAGCTAGGCTTTGACACCAGTGAGAACAGAAGTTGTGAATTGTCTCTTGCCACCATTACCCAGGAAAATCCGTCAGCTCACCCACCGGCTGGGAAATGCCTCCAACACGAGGCACTTGGGAGCTCAGATTCGCTAAAGAAATGGCAGGTCCATGTCTCCTGACTTATGCTCGCTCCAGGGCATCCACTGGTGAAATGGGTTTATGTTCTGGTCGAGAGCACCTGAATGAACTGTGTATATGACAGCTGCCTCTACTTTGTGGCCACGCAATAACAGGGTGGGAATAGGTGGTGGGTTCATAAGTCAAATCCTCATTTGTTTATTAAATGAGCCACATTTGTCTCCTCGAGCCTCTTGCTCCTGGATAAAATGATGATTTGTCATGTGTCTCCCGATTTCTTTGCAGAGTGGATCTGCTCAGATTTGGATACTTCCTGTCACGTTGCAAATTATGACCTAATGTATTTATAGGATAGAGTGATTTCAAAAGTAAGTTGTGATGGAAGGATCTAGAATTGGATTTGTTTTTCAGTGGTGCTGGCTGATTCCTACATCTGGAGGCACATGGGAAGCTCTGATGAGAAACTTCTCTGCTGGACTCTGGTGTCACGTGACTGGACCTCTTTGTTGTAGTGGCCATATGCAAGCCTCTGACCTTGGATGAGAACAGACAAGGGGAGGAAAGCTATTTCCCCACAGAAACCTGCACACTTCCATGTGTCTTGTAGCAGTGTTTATTGTGAGGTGTGAGGTAAGACCACTATAGTTTCGCATCTTGTGGGAGCAGAGGATCGGTTCTGTTGGCCAGTGGACTTGGGAGAATGTTGGAAAACCATGTCCCTAATAGTCCACCCTTTTGCAAAAACTTCTTTGGAGGGTTAATATAGTAGATGTAATGACCGTTTGCAATGCCTGATCCGGAAAAGGCAACGGACAGACATCTTAAGCACTTCACTGTCCGACCTCCGTTAAGTGACATTGCCAAGAGTGGCTGACTCTTAGTCTCAAGATTTTAGCCCCAAAGAAGGCATTTTGGTTGGAGTAGGGTGCAGGGGAGGAAGGTTTGAGATGCCTACACACCTGGTCATTTCAAACAAATTTTTGGCCCGATCAGTGAGTAAACCAGATGTCTGACATCACGGCAAATGACAACGATCCCCTTTCAGTTCCTGTCTTTATCTTTTGTTTTCATTAGGGGTTATAGCTGCAGTTGGCGTCAACACTAGAACCGGGGAACAATTTGTAGCAAATTCATTATTTGAGACCCTGGGGCTCCTTGGGCTTCTAAAAGATACCAGTTTTGAAACCCACTCATTTTGGTGACCTATGTTATTCTGTGGAAATACCAGATAATTTGAAGAAATGCAAAGTTGGGTCTAGCCCCCCAGAATTGTTTTACTGGCAGGCAGTAATGGTTGCAACAGACCAAAGAGATTTTATTGTAAACGTGACCCTGACGAACTTGCTCCTACTTACTCTTGTCTACAGGGTAACTGGGCCAGGTTGAGGCTTTCTGCAAGACAGGAGTCAGAATGCTGGATTGAATGGTGAGTTTGATGCCTTCTTCTTCTCTGACAGACGTTGGCTTCATGTCTGTCTTTGGGTTCTGGGCGGAATGCAGGTACTGGATATCTAAAAGACTCAGATAATGTCATGGAGGAAGAAAAAAACATTGCACAAGGCTTTTATTTTATCAGCACCACTGCAAAAAATGAGGAATCACTTCAAAACATATCAAATAGAAAATAATTTATTTTAACTTCATTTTACTTAATGTTTGTAACTAATCATGATTTCGTGAGCTTGCTTATAAAACTCTGTCCCTTCCAATCTACAAAGCAAAGGTTTACTACAATGAGCACTTAAAATTCCACAAACCATCTCCCTCCACAACCTCCCTGGACATGCAAATTCTTCCATCGGACTGCAATTTTTGCAAACATGCTTAAACTTCCATAAAGCTGCATGGTATTTTGCTTTCTGTTAAAACCTTTTACACACTCTGGGGAACTTGAAGCAGAAAAATGTTTAAATGTGTATCCCAACTCTAAACACTGCTGGTTTGGTTATTCTATTAAATCATTAACCACACAGTGTGGTAGTTTTGAGTCGAAGCCTTGACCTAAATTATATATTAATGGTCACTCATATGAAATACATCCAACAAAGTAACATTATAAAATAGGGTTCCATTAAAAATACACACTGGCGCGGTTGTATCTGTTTTCGGCAGGAAAAAAAAAAGCGTGTTTAACTTTTTTATACGAATATAGTTTAAACAAATTATTCTGTGAAAGTATGCTTAGTAAAAGATCTTTTTGAAATTTAAACACTTTATGTAAAAGGTAGCAAGTAAAAAAGTACAATTGCTATTTGAAAAAAGCTCTGTTGGTTAATATTGCCTTTGTTAAGGGTGGTTTTTCTCCACTTAAAATAGAGCTCCTTGCAGAGTTGGCCAATCTGGACTATAAACAGGATGACCTTATTTATCTTATATACAAAAACTTGCCGCATTGAACGAGGCAGGAATTTCTACCCCAACGGTAGCGTTCTCTTTTATGTACACAACGCAGAAGTGAAAATTATACAGTAGTCACGGACAGGAAGGAGTTGTATACTCTCGTGCCGTCCGGCGACTTCGTGCCGTGGGTTAGGAGTTCTTGGATTGTCATCCAGTTATCAAATATCTTTTTATTCCTCTTCTTCATCATCTTTTTGTGGCTCAGTTCCAGGATGTTCATCTCCTTCCGGTCGTCGGCCGCCTGCTGCTCCTTGAGGCAATCCAGCCGGCTCTGCATCATGAACTCGCGCCGGCGCCGCTGCTCCTTGGCCTTGACCACGTGCTGCTTCCTCTCCTCTTTGCTCCAGTAGCGCCCCAGCTTGAGCTCGCTCACCGCGTCGTCGTCCGTGGTCATGCCGCTGCGCTCCTCGCGGATCTTGAGCGCGCGCTCCCGCAGCAGGCGGTCGCGCACCGGCCGCTTGGTGATGTAGCGCGTGCCGTCGCTGCGGACCTTCACCTTCCACTCCATGCGCGCCTCGGCCGCGCCCGCCGAGCTCAGGTCCTTGCACATGCTCACCAGGCTCATCTGGCTCTGCGCGTACTCCACGGCCGACTTCTGCTGGATCAGCTGCATGTAGCTCTGGTAGTGCTGCGCGTGCGCGGGGATGTGGGCGTGTTTGTAGGGCGAGTGCGGGAAGGGCGACAGGTAGGAGCTTCGGCCAGCTTCGTCGCCGCCGCCGGGCCGCCGCTCCCTGCTCTCGGGGGCCGGGCTGGGCCCCAGCTCTCGCGGCGGAGGAGGGGGGCTGTAGTCGGCGCCGCCCACCTCGGGGTCTTCGGTGATGGACAGCAGGTTCTTTGGGGACGGCCCGTAAGCCTCCGTGGTCCCCGCGGCCCCCTCGCTGCCCGCGCAGCTGCCGCCCTCTGCCACTCTCCGCAGCGAGTTGTCGGGGGACATCTCCAGGGTGAGCGGGGTGCTGCGGCAGCTCTCCCCCGTGTTGTAGGCGCTCGAGCTGTCTTTGTCGGACTTCTCGGGAGCTCGGTGATGTCCGACAGCTCGTGCCTGCGGACGTCGCCGCTGGTGTTGTAGTTGCGGAAGCCGCTGTGGTGCAGCATCCAGGACTCGCGGTACTGCTCCCGCAGCTGCTGCATCTTGTGCGCGCGCACGATGCTCAGGCACTCGAGCTCGATGCTGCGCAGCTCCTCGTTCAGCAGCTCCAGCTCCTTGTCCACGCTCTCGGGGTCGCTCTTGCTGGCGTCCAGGGGGCTGCTGGCGTAGTACAGGCCGTAGGGGCTGCCGCTCTTGGCCTGGCACTTGAGCTCCAGCAGCTCCCGGAAGCGCTCGCACTCGTCCACGGGGATGCCCAGGTAGTCGGCGTCGGCGCAGTCGGCCGACAGGAAGGACTCGTTGCTGAAAGGCAGGTCGCCGCTGCCCAGGGTGTCCTGGCTGCACGTGAGCTTCCTCTGGCCGGCCAGCGGCGTGGACGACGCGGTGGCGTCGTCGACGTTGTTCTCCTGCTCCGAGCTCTCGTCGTTGCGCGTGCTCTCGTCCGTCCGTCCCACACCGCTGTCCTTCTCGTGCTGGTTGGACAGGATGGTGGCCGTGTCTGTGGTTCCCCCGTCTTCGTCATGCTTCTTCTAGAACAAGAACAAAGGGCCCGGTGAGGGAGGCCCCGCCTGTGCTTACCGGGTTCCACCTTTCCCGTAGGACAGGGCCGGCTCTGCATTTCCAAGGGGGAGGGACAGCCTCTGGGATCAGTTCTAGTTCGAGGACCTGGCCAGACCTACCTGGGCTGAACACCTACCTCCCGAGGGGAAGGGTTCCCTTACCTCAGTGCATGATCGGAGCGAGTCAGGGACCCAGGGCAGGGAGAGCAGGAAGCCCACAGGGCCTTATGACTTGAGGAGTGTGTTATTAGGGCTCTGACCA
Source organism: Paguma larvata (assembly GCA_030068075.1). Taxonomy (NCBI): domain Eukaryota; kingdom Metazoa; phylum Chordata; class Mammalia; order Carnivora; family Viverridae; genus Paguma; species Paguma larvata. The sequence continues at coordinate 38,605,306 of CM057842.1, forward strand.
TGGAGGTGGCACAGAGGGGGCTCTAAGCAGCTCAGGCAACACCCGGGGAATTGCTCTACTTTTGAAAACATGACTTCATGATTTCCGACGTGCATTAGAGCTAGCCCCTGTGTTTTCCAAACAGCGAGCAGGTCAGCGGTACCTCCCATTACCCCGCAGCTTTAAAAGCCCAGCTGCATGCCGTTGGCCGGAGAGAGGAGCAGCACGGACTCTGCTGGGGTGCAAACAGGAAAGCACTTGGTCTTCTTGCCCCCTTCCAGGCCCGTGGGTTTCTGATGGGCTTTAGCATCATGAGGGAGAGGGAGGGTGCGAGTTTCCCACGGCCTGGAGGCGGGGGAGGGTGAGGGGCCGTGGCATTACCTGCTGCAGCACGCTGGCCGTGAACTGCATGGCCTGCTGGTGTTGCTCCTCGAGCATGTCCATGTGCAGGTGGTCCAGAAAGTCGTTTCGGTCATCGTCCATCCAGCCCTCGTCCAGCTGGGGAGAAGAAGCAGCAGCCAACACAGGCCTCAGAAAAGATTCCTTTTGTTTTCATTTTATTGTTTTCATTTTATTCACTTCTTAAAAGCAAGGACATTCCCTGTGGGAAGGCTCACTCTTGGGCTCCTTTCAGGAGTCGTCCAAGTGAAATGTGCCCATTGGTTTGCCGTCTATCAGAAACCTGGCCTCCTTGGCGTGAAAGAGACCTCCCACCCTATGCCGTATCTGGGCCAGTCTCTGGTGTCCACGGTTTTATTTTTGCGGGGGGACAGCCTTGCATCCATAGCAGCTACCTTCAGTGGAGGAGGCTACCTGTGTGAGGGGGACGGGTAGAGGCAGCCCAGCCTGCTGGCCCACCAACAAGTTTAGCAGGCCCTGAACAGAATCTAGTTACCGTGTGGGAAGAGTTCTTTTTGACACAGAAAAGGGGTGCTAACTAGCTGTCTGGGGCCAGGCCCATATCTCCCTAGCGCAGCCTCTGCAGGGGGCTGAGATCTTACAGGCCACGGGCTGATTGTCCCCACTTTGGTGCTTAGGTGGCTGAGTCTATCAGTTGCACTGGAGACTGTCTGGCTCCCCAAGCCAAACATGTTTATTATTTGGCATTTTGAGAAAAAGTCTTCCAACCAACCATTCCTTCATTTTTTAAAATTAGTATTTTATGTGTTAGATGTACATGATGATTTAATACATGTAAACGTAGTGCAACGATTCCTACAGTCAACCTAGGGACAGAGCGTGTCCTCACGGAGCTCCGCTTTGGCGTGCGCTGAGAGCACCCAAACCCTCGGCCAAGCTGTAGGAGCCATGCCTGGTCACCACAGCCCTTGGGTTTTAGCTTCCCTACGCTCTGCGGTTAGAAGTGAGGTCCACACAGTGGATCGAGCCTGGAACACTGGTCAAACTTTAGGAACTCAAACACTTTGATGGTTATGACCCTGGCTGTGTTTTCCATTCCGTTATGTTTCCTCATCTGGTCTTTCATGACCGTTCTCGTGCTAAGGAGCCTGCTGGGCCTGTGGCTGGAATGCCAGGGTGCCTGTCAGCGCTCTCCTTACGTGGTTAAAACATGCAATAGACTTCTCACCTCAAGTGAGACTACTTTTTCATGGGACAAACTGCCTTCAAATTCAAACTCAATGCGAGGACAGTGGTTCGTAGAGGCAAGAGACTTGGGTTTTTGGTTTTAGAAATACATACCTTCGGTTAGGGGCAGGAAGCTGACTCACCTGGAGTTCGGGCCTTGCAATCAGCAAAGAAAAGTTCTTGTGTTCTTCACTGGTTAGAAGAGCCACAGCCTCTTCCCGGTTCTGCACCTCTATCCCATTAATCTTACAAAAAAAAAAAAAGTGATGAAGCAATGACAATAGCATAATTAGGTCCTCCAAAATCATTCCAGACTGTTCTGGGCCGCTGTGTGTCACCCAGTCACAAGTGGAACACAGAACGTCCACGTAGCTTGAAAAGGATGCTCATTTTCAGAGGGAAATAGTCTGTCCGTCACCGTGACAGGTGTACAAGGCTACTAATGTGGAAACTCCGGGAACAGAAGTCGCTGAGACTCCAGAAGGCAGACTGAGAAAAAACCGCCTGTTGTGAAGAGGGAACGGCTGAGCCATGTGATCAGACATCAATTTCAGGCAGGAACAGAAAGAGAACGTACTGACTCATTATTATGGATATTTTCAGACACCATGGGAGAAAAAGCAGCAGCAGGTCTGACGTGACCACTTTGGAAGTTGAAGGCAAACGAGGAAATGGCATGATGCGTGATGCTCAGGGTGCCTGTTTGGCACTTGAACCCTCTTAAGGCGGGACAGAAAGTCCAGTGAGAGGGACTCTCTCCCCTCCGGTATGGAGGAGTCAGTCCCAGGGTGGGGAATTCCTCCAGGGGGCGCAGGATGGCCCCACGGAGCAGGAAGGTGACCCTGCCACTCATCTCCTTGTGCCAGTGAACTGAGAGGCAGGAAAGGGGGTGACTCTAGTGTTTGGGGTGACTGAAGCCCGTTACCTGTGGAGGCAGGCAGGGCCGTGTCCAGAACCCAGCACTTCCATGCCCCGTGGGAAATGCAAAGGAAAGCTACGGCATCCCCAAACAGAGGACTGCAGGAGTCTCAGCGCATATAGAAATCAAGCTTTGGGTTACTCCACTGGGAAAGGGTCCATAAGCAGCTGAGGGCTGGGCTGAAGTCGGAGGAAATGGAGAAGAAGCAGGGGCAGAAGAAGAAAACAAATTGCTCGCGGTGAGGGACATGAGGGCAGATACACACACGGTGGATGAGAAATGGGAGTGTGTGACTGAGGAGAGGCAGGCGCTACGACTGGAATCCCAGTTCAAGCTGGTCTCACTTGGAGTCCAAGGGGCATGCGAGCTCCCGGTACAGAAACGATCCATAGAAGCCATTCTATGTATGGTGACATTTGACTCACAAAATTTCAAAGGCTTCTCGATCATTTTTACTAAATTTGCCCCAGATGTTTCTATTTTCAAGGCAAGACCAACACATGCAGAGAAATTGAAAGTGAGAATGATTCTGCCATTAAAAATTTTTAATAAAAGGGGGGAGGTGTCTTCGTGGCTCAGTCAGTTAAGCATGGGACTTGGGCTCAGGTCATGATCTCAGGGTTCATGGGTTCGAGCCCCATGCCAGGCTCTGTGCTGAAAGCTTGGGGCCTGCTTGAGCTTCTAGTTCTCCCTCTCTCTCTGCCCCTCCAAAATAAATTTAAAAACATTAAAAAATTTTTTAAAGGAGAATTATTCTGTTCCACAAGTGGCCAAGATTATTGACTTGACTTGGGCCTCGGCTGTGTGGTCTTTGCCCAGAGGGAGGGAAAGGAAATGAGGTTCGCCTTGCGGAGGGGGTTGGGGCACCCTCTCCAGTTTGTCCTAAGTCTCCCCTCTCCTTGGTGCATCTTACTTTCCAGAGCCTGTGCTTTGCTGATTAGTTTAACTTGTCTGGCCTCACAACACACGATCTGCTTGGGAAATTCTTGTCCTTTAAGCTCTTCTGCATTTTCAACCCATAAAATGCACCCTCCAGCGACAGGCAGGGGACAAGGCTGCTGGCCGGAAGCTGACCTACCTGGATAATGCGGTCTCCTTCTCGGATGCGCCCATCCTTGGCCGCAATGCTGTTAGGGTCGATCTGAAACAGGCAATGGACATGTCATCACAGAGTGGATAAGTAAGATGGGTATAGAAATAAATAGGACTTCGTGTCATGCAAGCAGAGACCAGTGTGGATTGCTCTGTATCCAAGCCCGTGCCTGGGCACGCTCTTGGATCCCTCCCCGGCATCCCCGCTACATGGCAGTGTGCGCAGACACTGGTGACTTGAGGGAGGGAGGGCCACAGCTGACTTCTGTTGCAGTCCCAGAAGTGAAAACCACAGTGTGATGCCAAACAGGTTCAAGGGCCCCCTTCCCTATGTTCCTCAGCACCCACTGCTGATTTTACTCAATGCTTCAATTTGCGAAAACAGCTTTAAAAATGAAATAGAACTGAGACGGGTGGGATTAAGTATGGGAAAAATCTCTCCAAACGCGGTAATGGCGGACCTTAAGCTTGGTGACCAACGTACACCCGAAGGAGTAATTATTAAGCCTAGTACACATATCACTTTGTTCTCCCCACAGAGAGAGGTTTTATTTCCTCACACTGTTGAGTTTCTGTGCCTGCAGAGATGGAGAATGTGGTGAAGGCTCTACACGGCGATGAGGCGTGTCGCACTGTCTTCTCTAGTAAGATCAAAATAGCTTCCATCTATGTACTTTGAAGATGCTTTTAACTTACATGAATTCAACTATATACACATTCAACCAAAGAGAAAAAAGAAATACTTGAAAAAGTGGCAATGATTCCATCCACCATCCGCTTCCATGAGCACGCGAGGGGGACGTGAATCTGCTCTTCCCCCAGGGCTGCATACACACTGCCATGTAAACGGCTCCATTTTATGGCCAATCTGCGGGCTTCTCCAGGGTAATTTTGCCTTACGTGCTGACATTTGAACTTGACCCCCATGCACAGATGTAATTCTGTGGACTGTGTGATGAAGGGGACAAAGACATTTGCGTCCTTGCCAAGACTTCTCAATGAGCCAGAAGTAAGGCTGGTTATTAAATAACAGAAAATCCCCCTCCTCTGGTCTGGAAAGGACAGTCCGAAACACTGAGCCTTCCTACCTCGCTTATATAAATCCCAATGTCGTCTTCGTCATCTGTCCGGTAGCACACCGTGAGGCCCAGCTTGTCCTGGCTGTTCATTCTGTAGAGATCCACTTCCTAGACAAAGAAGGGGCGTTTCCAGTGAGCCTGCAGCAAGGCAGCGGGGAGCTGGGAGGGGTCAAAGGCTTGAAAACTATTTTGTTTCAATGGTAAACTGGAGTTCTTTGTATGTGACTGCGTAGAGAGGCTAACTTACTAAACCAAAAGTGATTATGGACTCAGGATCAATGCCCACAGCATTGCTGACCTTTTAGTCAATATAAAGTCATTTTGAAAATAGTTATTTTACTGATTCCCCCAAAAGAAGAATTACCTATATTTTACTCAGTGTCAAGACTTCTGGGGTAGGGCTTTTAAAAAGCGTTTCTTCAACGTCTGCCACAAACAAGACTATTTCCGGGGCCCAAACCATCCAGCCATTTCAGTACAAATGTTTCCAATGTGTTTGGGCAGATTATTTCACGTTGCATCATTCCGTTCATATTCACAGTAATAGAACTTGCAAACAGATCACACATAAATTGATCCAAGAAAGGAGGGTAACATGATAGCGCGCAATTAATGCTTTCCACAACAGCTGTGATATTTACAGTCGAGAAAGTAGTTTCAGCCACTATTACCGCAAAGTAAGTAAGATCGAAGCAAAGTGAGCCCAAACATGAGGCACACGAGCACCGGGAACGCCACTGTACTCGCCAGTTAGTCTGCGCTTCAGCATGAACTCAGAACTTTGGAGACCGTTGGAGCCTTGGGAGGAAGTTCTGGGTTTTCTGCAAGTATTAACAGGTTATCTTGCCCTCTCTACCCACACTGCCAACACCGGCTGTGAGACTCTGCGGCAGTAAGCCACAGGCCCGTGTGAAAGGCTGCCTGAGAAGGTCTCCACCAGGGCTCTTGGCCTGGTTGTTACTGTTGACTGCTCACCAACCAGGAGGGTAGAGGCACTCGGAGAGAATGGGGCTTCGAAAACACGGTGTCTAGAGACCACTTCCTCTCTCTATACTCTTCCTCCAGGGTGGTAAGGATGCAGTTGTGTCTGTGGGAAAGCTCAAAGCAGTTATATAACAGATACTTCCTGAACCCTCTCTTGTGAAAGGTAGGGTACCGTGGATGTTTTCAAGGCAGAAGAACAGCAGGTGCAAATGTCCTGGGCCAGTAATGCCAAAGCCTGTGTGCAAGCAAGAGAGAGGTGGGCCGAGCATGACCAGGCATGAGGCCGGATTAGGTAGGACTCCATAGGCCGGCATGAGGAGCTCTGATCTGATTTTAGCATGGTGGGAACCCATGAAAAAGTTTTAAGTGAGGACTGTCCCCATCTGACAACTTTCAGCAGTCTTTCAGGCTGGTATATGGAGTGTAAGTTGTGGTGAAGAATTGGGGCTGTGAAAACAGGCAGACCTGTGTTCAGATTCTACATCTACCTCTTTTTAGCATCTGTGTCATGGAACGGTTGCTGTACCTAAGGCTCACTAGGAAATGCCATCTGCTGCCTGAGGCAGGGTCAAGACTCGCTGACGGCAAGGCACACAGGGCTCTCAGCACAGTGCCTGGCTGACAGAAAGCCAATAGGAAGTGGGAGCATAGTAATAACTGCAGGGGGGTTCACTTGCCTGAAGTCCCAGAACTGGCTTGTGGCAGAGTGGGTGCATTTCACATGCCCCTCCCACCCAATAAGATGACTTTATTTCCTGAACACTGACATGTTAATTAATTCAATGACTTCCTAATTATAGCTTCAGCAATATGGCAGACTTTCATTAAATGAAATCCCATTAATTTGTGATACTTTAGTTGAGTTGGATGGAAATTTCTTTTCTCAAGGTTTGAGAACTGGACTAAGCACAATAATGGAGGAAGTGTGAGTTTCAGGGTCATTGTTTAACTACGAGGGCCAATTCTTTCCAAAAACTCTGGAGTAACCAATTTGCATACTTCAAATATACTGTTGGTCATACATCCTCCTCTTTTGTTTCAAACACATGCCCACCGTCTCTGGCTCAGATTACACTTTATTTGGGTCTAGGTAAGAGGAAAGACTCTGTTTTGGCCCTTCTCATGGTCACTGCCAATCAGTGGGACTTCAGTCCCACTGCACAACTGTCACCAAATGCTACCACAGAGCCCTGTGCTATCTCTCACGGTGGAAGCCAGATGGTTCTGGAACAGATCCATGTGCAACCAAAGGTGAGAGAATTGGAAAGGTTGTAGAAAGAAAAATGAGAGAGACAGTAAATGTGATATTCCTTTTAAGAGAATTAAAAATGGTAATAGGAGTTATAGCTTTTTCCAAATAATTGGCCACCAAGGTAAATATCTAAACATAAAAGGTATCAGAGCTCCACTGGGCTTTATCCCAATACTCAAAGTAGGCTTCCAAGTGTGGTTGTGAGAAAGTCAGTGCAGACACTGAGGGAAGTATCTAGAAACTACTACAGCATTTGGACATTGTCATAATGTCTAAGAACAAGATTTGCAGGCTTGTCTCACTGACGGAATTGTCCATCGGTTCAGGTACTTTGGACTCGGCGGCAAGCATATATGGAGTGAGCTGCATAGTCTCACTTGGGAGAACCACATATTGGCCAGTAACACACTGAAAATTAAACCAAGCAGTCGACCTGGTCATCACGGTTTTTCAGTATGAGACCGTCTGGGAACCACGGCTCCATTTTGAGAACCCAGGAAAGTGAAAAGTCTGGAAATCATGTCTTTGAAAAGAACAGTGTAATGTCCTAGGATTATTCAAGTCAGAAGAAGGCAGGCTCATACGGAATGTGATAGCTGAAGGTCTGCTCTCTAAGAAAGGACTCCCTTTATTTGGCCGAGTTCCCAAAAGTGTAGAGTCGGCTCTCTTAAGGCCTGAGTAAATGATTTCAATAAAATCCTAACTTGAAAATCATTTCTATTATCTTTTTTTTGGTTAGTATTTGGATTGACAGATATTAGGAAAACCATGACCTATAAATGTAGACATTATTTCATGTTGCTAGTGGTAGGAAGACTTTTCCCCTTCCGAATATGCCAGTTCCTTTCAAGGAATCTTTGATAACCAGGGAGAAAACTTTCTTACAACAAAACGTCAGGCTGGAAAGCAATACATCCTCGAGTGTTAGTTGCTTTAAGAGAGTTTTCCCTGAATCCCTGAGAGTCATCCCAAGGATGTTATACCCTCCTTGAACACATTTTATATTCTGTCGTTAACCCCATGTGTGATTAGCAAGTTAATAATAGATTTCCAACAAATACTATTTGGAATTACATGCCGCACATGATGGTCAAACATTTCTACTTTTTTGCATGGGAGACCAGAGGTTCTCATTCCCCCATCTGCTCCCAGGGAGTGCCGCTGGGAGAAGGAAGTGCTCCCTTCCCACAGCAGAAAGCTCTAGCCAACATTGCATTTACCCTGGAATTCTCCTTGCAAATCCTCCCAGGGCAGCCTGTCAGGGTGGCAGTCACATTTTCACTTTGGCCAGATTTGACTTAAATACCGCAAAAGCCAAATTCCATCCTTGACACGGATACGAAGCTGACTCTAGCATGACACCCACACCACGTGGGAGGGCAGAGCACAGGAACCAGCTCTAATCCGAAACACTTGCCCTGAGATTGTTGAAGCTTTGTCTTCCAGCCTCAATTCCACCTGGCTGTGACGCAAACTTTAGGACTCGCTTTCTAAGAGAGACTCAAGAATGGGAGTGGAATTCTAGTTGAAGGCTAGTCTTTTCGGAACAGCTGTCTTAGAAATGGTCTGGTTCTGACCAGGATGAGTGGTACTGGGTGAACAATGCTGATACAACATTTCAAGCAATAATAAAGGAACGGGTGTCCTGGAGTTTTCACCAGGTATGTACTTGACATTGGTATTAGATAGGATGAGTTGGACTAGAATGTTTCCTTGTGTTACCTGGATCTTCTGAGGAGCTCTACACAAAAGCCAGGGAAGTTTCACTAGGAAGGCATATGGTGTAACTTAGCTATGATCACTCCATTTCCAAGGGATGATTCAACGTCCTCAAGAAGAGCCTGGTTGCTAACAGCCAAGCAAAGAGTGAACCATACAGGGTTTTCAGAAGCTCTAGAAAAACAACATGGTAAGAACTGCTACCCCTCCCGTCTTGGCTCTCTATAAATCTGAGTTTTATCTTGGTTTCCAATAAAGAAGATTACAGTAAGGCAACAGTAGCTGAATAATGACTTGTGCAGTAGAAAAAGTGTCTAGCCGAATACGCTGTGCACAGTAGGTGCTGAAAATCAAATGAAAGAGCTTGAGACACGAAGGCAGAAAAAAATCCAAATGAAAAACAATCCTGGCTCTGCCATTCACAAGCTAGGTTGTCTCGGGACAGTCACTTCACTTCTCTGAAACTTCTCAGCTTTTCTACGATTTCATACCCAGACACGGTATCTGGGGCTTAGCAGGCAGTTCTCCAAGCTCACTGGGTGGTTGGTCAATTCTCAACATGGCATTCTGACCCCAAGCTAAAGGCACAGCCTGACGCAACGGAGCACATCACTGAAAGCTTAGAGGTTATCAATACATATCTGTCTGCGATGATGGAGATAAGATTTCAAAGAAGACCATTAATCAAACCGGTATGAATAATGTATTAGCATTATCTGGATTACAGCTCCCCCACCACCGGTGTCCTGTTGCTTACTGGTTTAGATGGACTGTTGGATAAAAATGAACTGCTAAGCCTGACGTTTCAGATGAAATTGAAACGATAGCCCAATTAAGAGAATTAATGGGGCCATTCCACCTGGGTGATTCGAGCTTTCTGTTTCAAAGTCAGCCACTTTAATCAGAGGGGATCCCAAAGACTAATTTCAATGGCTTATCCCACTCTGGGAAGACGGGTCACTGAAGCATAACTCTGCCTTATCGGTTCCGAACTGCTGTGCATATTTCTTTAAATTATCTCCACCCTTTCTGGGTCTGTGCATAGGGCTAAATGCAACACAGAGGGGTCTCTAAAGAGGATGCACTTCCCTTTAAGAACCTTCATTTGAGATAGGGTAACAAGGCATTTGTTCCTTCACTCAGCAAATGTTCACAGGGTACCTACTGTGTGCCAAGCACTATCTAGGCATGAGGAGTGTAGGTGCAAATGAGTTGGACAAGAGCCCAGCGCTCATGGGACTTGTATTCTAGTGGGGGAGCCAGACAGTAAGGAGGAGATGGCACTGGTGGGGGAGGGATGCTTTAGACAGAGTGGTCGGGAAGCTTCCCTGGAGGGTGACGTTTGGACAAAAGACCGTGCAGGACTGGGCCAGGCTAGGATCTAGGCAGGTGCTATTTGGGCTGAGAGAAGAGGAGGTGGAAGGTTCTGGTGTGCAGACAATAGTCCAAAGAATGATAAAGTGCTGATTATAGTAACAGGGTGAGGAGGCTGACCAGGCAAGGTTCCCCGGAGGAACCCTTAAAAGGCTAAAGAAAAAAAAGTATAAATTGGCCGGGGCATCCTATATCATCTCCAGGACCGTTCCAAATCCCTAGTGATCTGCTTAGGTTACTCGATGAAACCAGGTTTGGAGGACATTTTAGTCTCCCCGTTGCAACTGTAGCTTTCTCCTCTTTTCTCACCTCAAAATTACATCATCAGAACACAACATAGGTGAGGGGAGCTTCACAGCCTGGAGAGGCGGCTACTGATGAAGCAACTGGGAAATTAAAACAATAGATGAAGGAAAAAACCTCCTTCAGACATTTATTTTCCTTCTTAATTGCCTACAGGAAGATCTGGAGCAGGTGTTCAGTACCTGAAAATTTATGGGTAATTATGTGGCTGCTTGACCCTTGGGGATACTTGGGTATAATCCTTTTAGCTTTACCCAGTTTCACAATAACAGGGATTTGACACTTACCTAAATACGATCATTTTGTGTGCTTTAAAAGACAGAACATCTGTTTTCCTCGATGCATTTGCTTCAACAGTATCCCAATACACTCATGTATTTTCCTCCTATATAATATCCATGGAACTAGTTATTTTTTGAAAGGTGTGGATGTTGATCTCATTCAACGCAGAGGATGAGTGGTGTGTTGAGATTGGGCCCCTAACTCAAAACCTGCCTGCCCTTTTTTTGTAATCCCACCCCAGAGTGGGGGAATTCAAGGGCACAGAACATAGCAGAGACAGACTGTTGGCTATTCTAAGAAATCTTACGAAAAGCATGGATGGCCAGTAGGTGCCAGTCTCCCTAAACACCGGGTCTGCTTGGGCAAACCCAGTTCTTGGCACTGAGGTTTATTACCATTTTGGAACTGACCAGACTACCTTCCACAGCCTCTAAAACAGGGTAGTCCTGGAGGTACAGACACTGTTCTCTTCCTGGTAAGCCCTCACAGTGAGCTTCAGGAAGACTCTGGAGTCTTTACCACTGGACTTAGGATGGGCCTTTTATCCAAAACCACCAGGTTCACTCTATGAGATGCGCTTAGTTAACAGAAATTACCTGGTGACATCTATGCTGCTAAGGACACAAATCGAATTGTGAGAGCAGCCTTCCTGTCTTGCCTGGACCCATGAGCATCTACTGGTGTCCTTAGGAGATGCGAACCTCACGTCTGGCAATCCTAATGGCTAATCAACCACAAGGGGCTTGAACTCCTTAAGGGCAAGCAGGGTGGTGACTTCATTTGGCATTTCTAGCACCAGTGGATTCAACGTAACAGACGCTCAGTAAAAGCAGAAATGAAAAGAATCATGGATGTAAAGTTGCAAGGTATCAAAGGTCTAACTTAAAACATTCAACTAATCTTCTAAATACTTGGGATTGTTGGTCTCTGCTTTTTAATCATGAAAAGAAAGAAGTCTTAACCTAGTGCTGCATGTCTACAAGGGGCTTAGTCACTTCTAGTCCGTAGGATTTCACTCTGCCTGGGGAAGCGTAGATGACACTGGAGTCTTGGAGGCACACTGTTACACGAGAGTGATGAAATGCGCAACCAAAGCCTCGCTGCTTTGACCCATGACAAGAGCAAATAAAAGCTTGGACTTCTTTACTTCTAGGTCAGGGCTCCTCCAGCTTTAATATGCACCGAGGCGCCTGGAGATCTTGTTCAAATGCAGATTCTGACTCAGTAGGTCTCGGGGCCAGGATTCTGCATTTCTTGCGTTCTCCCAGGTGATGCCCTGCTGTTCCTATCACCGCATTATGAATAACAAGGTTCTACGGAATTGTTTTACAGTGGCTCTTACCGAAAGGAAAATGCTTGAAGATAGTTCACACTGAGAAAGTTACTTCCTTTATGAAGGCAGACTCCATCTGGGCTAGTCTTAACACAAGCCAATATCTTCATAAAGAGAACAAGAGAGAGTGGGGGGCACATCAGCCCCAAGCTCTTGCCAGGCACCACGAAAGAACCCTAAGATGTGCTAACGCCGCCTTGTGTCCACTGTCTATGCTGTATAGCACCTTCGATTTTTGGCAGTTGATGACTTTTTGTTGGAAGCAGAGCTAAAGCATTTCCTTTCCAATAAATTTACCTTAGTTTCAGATGAGTTGGGTTAAAGCAAAATAGAAAGTAGACAATGATTCTGACAGTATTCAGATGTAACAAACTCTACAGCAGAATGGGCCAGACTGGACAGACACTCTAAGAGCTCGAAAACCTTCCAGAAACCATCTGCAAGCTCTTTCAGACATGAGCACATTTCTAGGAAGAAACCACAGCTTCCATCAGGCTCTCAAAGATGTCAGACACTAAAATGGAACTAAAGAACTCACCGCTATCAAGTCAAGTTTAACTAAGCACCCATGACTTACCAAGTCCACCCTATACAGCGGACTCTTGAACAACATGGGTTTCAACTGCATAGGTCCACTTACGTGCATAATGTTTTGGATAACTACAATAAGGTTCTGTAACAAATGTATTTCCTCTTATTTTCTTTCCTCTAGCTTACCCGATTACAAGAATACAGTATATAATACATATACAAAACACGTGTTATTCAACGTGTATGTTATTGGTAAGGCTTCTGGTCAACAGTAAGCTAATAGTTAAATTTTTGGAGACTGAAAAGGTAGATGTGGATTTTTGAATGTGTAGGGGGTCGGCACTCTAAATCCCTGTGTTGTTCAAAGGTCAAATGGGCTCCATAAATCTGGCTCCTGAGATATTTAATAGCTTTCTAAAGACCTCTGTCACAGTTACATTGATCATCAAAAAGCAGTGCTGTCCTATAAAGATTATTAAATAGCCCTTCTTCTTGTCAAGCACTGATCCAGGGAACTCTACACCCAGGAAATGTTAACAGGTACTTGACCAAAGAGAAACTGTTAGATCAAGAAAAGGAGGTGTGCCTAATTCTGCCTATTGTATTTGCTCCTCCTCCCCAGGCTCTTTCATGTATTCGAGACTGACAAGTCCTCTATGACAAAATCTCTTCACTGTGGTTCACTCTGACAGTTCTCAAACATAGCGGATTTGGCACCCCCTTTGTGAACACTGTGTATTAACACCGTAAGAACTAGGGTTCACGGATGCCTTCATGAACTAGCCCTGAAGTTGGGGAGATGAGCAAGTATAAACAAAAGGCAGAGTCCTTGATTTTCTGAACGGCACAAGGCTACATTTCATTGAGCAATCAGTGGACGGGAGGTGCCGTGGTCTACGGTTGATGGCAAGCAGGAACCGCAGCGGGTTATACAGTCAGAATTACTACCATTCCGGTTAGGCCATATGCATTTAGGACCTTTAAATTTTCAAAAAAAAAAAAAAATGTCCCAGAGTCAGTCATGACTCTAGTGCCAAATACACTGATTTTCGGCATTGGGTTATAGGACAGCAACCAGCGAAGGCATTATTTGTACACTCTGATCTTTAGCTTCTGTTCCTTAACAAAAACCCTTGGGTAACTGTAAAGGAAACCTGGAGAAACACAGCTGTTTTCCACTCGTCTGCTGCTCAACAACTCATCAACCTCACAGGTGCTGGTGGGGCAGCCCAGATTACAGGGCGGCTGGCCATACAGTTAAAGCGTATTGGATTCTTCCTGGCGTAAATTACCTTCTGATGGTGACGCACGGTTTACCCTTGACATCACGAATCTTTCTAAAAGGTTCCAATTATCCTATTCTGTAAAGTCACTTTTCAAAATATGGTCTTGTATTTTTTTTAAAAACACTATGAAATATAGGAATGAGTGTTTACCGAAAAGTGTAAATAAATGAGAACAAGAATTCTGTTGTAAACTGATGTCCTCCAGGGGAAGTGGGAGAGGGGATGGGTGACAGGTGAGGGGGATTAAGAGCACACTCATGGTGATGAGCACGGAGTTATGTATACAACTGCTGAATCACTATATCGTACACCTGAAACTAATGTAACACTACAAATTAATTATACTGGAATCAAAATAAATTAAAAAAACCTTAGAGGCCAGTGTGACTTTATACATCATCTAGAATCTTGAGTCCTATTTGGCCTCAAGTGACACTTAAGGAGACTTATGCCTTTGCTAATTTTTTCAAGCTCAGTGTTTACAGTAAACTTTGGGCAAACCCTTTGGTATTGGCGTGGACTAGCTAATCACGTGTCCACCTATTCTTGCCTTTGAGTACAAAAGGTGATGACTTCAAGAGGAGAAGGATGGGGAAGCTTACTGTAGTTACAAGATGTATGGAGTTTAGAGCCTGACGGGAAGGAGATTACACGAATTCAAAGATCTACACCAGGACTTACTACCCTCTCATTTAAGTAATTTTACTTAAAAAGATCCTAAATATCTGTTTTGGGATCGATTGTTAGCACCTGTTTTGAAGGGCGTTGGGAGAAAAGCTCAATGATGCCTTTAGGTGCATGACTGAAAATAGTTCTTTTAAATTCACTCACAGTGGCTATTTTATTAACGTCCACAAACTACGCTAACAGAGAACTTGTCAGTCTTCCTAATGAGCCCTGAATCTAGACAGGACTGTTCTTACCTCCAGCTCCAGCTCCTCCCTGTCCATGTCCTGATGGATGCCTCCAATGTAGTCATTGGGGTCATAGTACTCGTGGGCTGAGGGATGCCTGCAAAGAGAAGAAAGACCTTTCAGGCCTCTCGCACTTGGAAGTAGCTGCTTTCGTCCTCCACCCCCGCCTGTGACAAGGCCCCCGCTGTGATGAAGCACAAGTTCTCAGGCCCCTGGGTGCTGTCTCCACTTGCTTGTCCCTGGCTGTGTTTCCCAGCAGGGTCAGGACCGCCGCTGTAATACCTCCGTCCTCTGCGCTACAGTCTGTCCCCCTGGAAGAAGACGGAGGTGACAACGGGACAGCCTTCGGTGCTCCCAGGGACCATCCCCCAGCCGACTAATCATGCAAGTCAACAGCACTCATTTCGACTGTCAGCACAGACCCCACGCGGGGCCCGAACTCACCACCTATGAGATCATGACCTGAGCCCAGACCAGGAGTTGGACGTTTAATGGACTGAGCCACTCGGACGCCCCAACAAGACTCATTTCTAACTCAATCTTGAGGTAGGAGACATGCTCCTATTTCCTGCTTATCGCTTCAGTGTTAGATTTTATCTTTGGGGAGAAAAAGGCTGGACTTCAGGCAACATTCAAAGACATGTGTTGGCCTCTGAATCATGTCCAGAGGGCTATGACCAAAACTGCTATGCTGTCATCCAGGACAGTGTCCTTCCAAACTTTTGTGTTTGTTCCCCAACAGGAATACATTTGGCATGAAAACCCTGTACGGAGATACATGTGTGTAAGGAGCATACATACGTGCACATGTAAAATGCATGTGCATATAAGCACACATGCACACACAGCCGCTGCTCAGAGAACGGAAGCCTGAGTCCCTCTCTAGGACAGCGCGTGTGAAACACTATTTACAGAACCCACCGGCTCTTTGGAAATATCATTAATGGAACCTCTAGGAGCAAAGGCAGTGGGGATGCTAAGAGGGTAGGCCGGCAACTCTGAAAGGTGCCAGAGTGGATGGAAAGCTTCAGCCTGACTGCTGACCGGGGTCTCAAACCTTCCTGTTCTCAAAGGTCAGCACAGCAGTCGATGGGCTCGGGTCTTCCCTCCCACACACATCGTTTTGAAAAAACGGATCAGACATGAGTGGTCATTCAAAAAGGGCTGGCTTTCAATTTTCTGGACCCATCAGGACCTATTGGCTAAATATACTGCCAGCACTTACGGGGCTTTTAGTCCCGAGGACGCTGTTGGAAGGCCTGGGCTTTCAAGCATCAAGTTAACACTCCCCCTTCAACCCGATGCGCACTCCTGCTCTCCTCTGACCTTGCGGCCAGAACCCGGTCTGACCTCTGGACTCTACTGACATTTCTCAAGTTTCCCCTTGGGGGTAAGTCATGTCATGTAAACTAGACTTAAGAGGAAATTAAAGGTCTGGCTTCTAAAAGGCCCATCACTGTGACAGTTCACCATCTGAGAGCCGGGACTTGTCGTAAAGGCCTCATCAATACTGAGAGGCTGTTTTGGTCTATAAAGTCAAACCACTGGCTTGAATGACTGGACTCAGCGAATCGGGCAGTTCTTCCACAGGATCAGCTGGGACGCAGCCGAGCAGCTGGTGGCTCAGAACTGGGAGTCAAGGTGACACGGGACCTGCCTTTCAATCTGGCTGCCAACGGACGCTGAGGAGAACGGGTGAGCGTGCACTCGCTCACTGCATGGGAGGGGCAGTCGTGAGACATAAATGAGGTAACGGTTCTTTGCACGCTACCGTGCGCCCTGAGCACGCATGGGATCGGCGCCCCCTCCTTTCCCCTTACACGCTGTCCACTGCGGCTGAGATGACTTTGTCAGGCCTGGGCAGTTGGCCCTGGGTTCCTGGGACAGCTAATGGATAACAGCATGGGATGAAAGGCATGCCTCCATCTGGCCCCTGACAGAACCCCAGGAAACCTGTGCTTGCTCCAGCTACTGAGTTAACCCAAAACCCAACGGGTACTGCTCAGAGGTTTGCCTGGGAAGAGGTAAAATGCCCTTTAAAGCATCAAGTCAATGATCTGAACCAGGAGCAAGACAGGAAGAGCCAGGAGGGACTCTCACGTCACCCAGAGAGGCTGAGGTGTGGAGCTGGACGCGCTGCCCTCACACATGCAACATCACATGCTAAAAGCATGTGATTAAAGGGGACATCTTCTCAGCCAGTGGTCTCTCTTAAAAAATTTCTTGCTCTTCATTTTCTTCTCCTAAATATTTAATCTGTCACTAAATTAATGATGATTGCTGCTGCTGCTTATTACAGAGAGCTTCCCACACATTATTTCCTTTAACCCAACACTCTTATCCACGAAGTGCTATTATTATTTTTCCTCTATTAACATGGGGCTAACGTAAATTACTCCAGCTGCCCGGCTAGGTAGGAGTCTGAGCATCAGGCTTGTCTGACTTGAAGGCTCTGAGCTCCTCTCTCTCTGGCAGGAAGTCATGGGAGAGGAGAGTCATGTGTACAGTAATTAATGTGGGGTGTTGGATCCCAGCTGTTACTTAATCGGTAAATGCAGTCCTTATATGAGGCATGCGTGGGCTTATTAACACAGATCCAGGTTTGAAACGAGACCCAAGAAAGCAGAATGCACAACCTCCAGGGCTGTCTTTACACCCCCCACTTACTTTGTTGTCTATTTAAAAGAACCATCAGCATTCCCTCCAGTTACAACGCCAAACCTTCCCATCGCCATTTGCGGTGATTAAATTTTATTCTGAAATAACTTTGACGACATTTGTAAGTAATTTTGCTCTTGGAATATAATTTGAATAACTCCGCTCCAGGGTTATAATAAAGTAATTAATATGTCAGAGGGGTTTTGAGCAGGATTCAATTGATTGCCTCTATAAACAATCAAGTAAAGCACGGGCGACGTGGAGGAAAATTGTAAGACACATCAATTTTTTTCACCACACAGAAGAGAAGAAACCAACTTCGTTGGACTTCCTTTTTCCACACCTAACACATTCACGCCGCAGGGTCATGTGACTTACTCCTCCGGCAGGAGATAGGGGTCCAACACAGGTGGGGTGGGAGAGGACATCTTTGTGAGCGCCATGATGTGCTCGAAGGTGATGTCGGTTTGCGTTCCCGTGTCCACCAGCTGCGACTCGGACGGAGGCGTGAACATTTTGGTCCGTGGTGTTCTCCTCAACACCTGTACCACAATGGGCTCTTTGGCGGTCTTGAAAGCTTCCACAGCCTGGTCATGAGTTGCTCTGGATAAGTCTTTGCCGTTGACCTGTGGAAAAATACGTAGGGTCAGAGAGGCTTATAGTCAAGGCAGAAGCTGGGAAGGCTGCTCCCCTGTGTAGGCACACTAAAATAACAACTCTGAGGGTGTCCGACGACTGGAATTCTCTCTGGTGTAGGTTTCCTAAGGAATGCCTAGTGGGGTGGGAATGCATTTGGAGGACGACAGACCTGGCATTAAATAATAAATCTCACAGTGGGGAAGTCTCGGCTTCCTACTGGGATGTCTTTAACACAGGTTCATCACCTGCTCATCTTGCCTGTGAGAGAAAAAGAGCAGCCTCGGGGCTCAGAGCCTTTATCAGGCAATAAGAGCTAACTAGAAATTAATTACATTGTTATGTTTTAATGGGGTGTATTATGTCAGGTGACATTAGCTTTCCTTTTACGGAAGTGATACGAAGTTTCCTTTCTAAAGAAATTGCTTTGCTTTTTTTTTTTCTTTAAAAAAAAAGGCAATTAAAAATACTAAGTAAATGACAAGCCAGGCCGTAGGTGGGTATCACAGATATCGAGAAAGTACACAATGGCTGGCATTCTGGCTGACATTCCAGAAGCAAGCACTAGCGAAACTGTGGTCCCGGTTCTGTGTATAGCCCTTGTTGCTGCTGGATCCCCTGTGTATTTAGAGAGTGTCCACTGTGTGCTCCATTACTCTCATGAAGCCACCATGTAACCCTTCTCTCAACATAGTCTGGGAAGCTGGCAGAGCCAAAATCATGTCCATCTCCCTCCTACAACAGCCTCAAATAAACCGCATGACATCATCTAGCTAGTGGTGGGTCACAACTCTGGACCACTGGAAAGAACCCTGGAGGCAACAGCCAATAACAACTAACTCCACACGGCTATCTTTAGCACGGCTAATGCAAGAGGAAACGGAAGTCAGAACCTTGTTTCTAGAAAATGAGCCATTCCCAGCGACCTGTAGTCCAAGTGTTTAATTGACCCCATGTTCTGATAGTTTGGTAATGTCTAATGGCTGCATCGCATGAAAGTTATCAGGCGCCTACATATTTCAGTATTATTCTCCAAGTGGTTGGTTTGCCTTTTAAAGGCAGATACAAGATAACTGTATAGGAACCACATTCTGCAGAATTTATCTCTGCAAGAGTTCCTCACCTCACATCTCTGGAGAATAATTCGGACAAGTTCATGTCTCTTAACACAGGAAGTCTTGAATTTAGACCTCTTAGATGAATATTCCATTTTTCCAATAGGCATGTTTTTACTATTTATAAATGTCAAAAGGAACCCTGAACCTGTTCTGGTCTGACATAGACATCCTCCCCTTCGCCCCCGCCCCCCATTATCTTGTACTTCAAAGCACGGTGACAGTTAGGTCCCTCCTCTGAGGCAGAGGGCACTTTGGTTTCTTTGTCCGAGCAGAACACGAGTATCGATTATGCGGCTGTTTTTCTATTTTTGCTAAGCCCCGGCACTCGCGCCGTACAGGGACAAGAACTCTTAGGACCGAGTGTCTTGTAAACAACCGGTGGGTTAAAGAATAGATGTCGCACTCCTTTCCTTGTAATGACGCCCAAGCGCACTGTGCCCGTGGAGGTTATTAATGATCGGGATTCAATCTACTTAAGTAATTTACTTACATCGCGAGGGAGTTAGGCAGAACACCAACTCTGGGCTACATAATGTTCAAAGGCACCACTCGCCAAAGCACCATTTGCTCTCCAACAAGAGCCCTTATTTCCTCTACCCGGGGGCACCGGGAACACCAGGATTTAACACCCCAACCGTCTTCACCCCTCCTCCTTCGAGAAGAGGATCAAAGGACACAAAGGAATTCTTTCCAGCTTTCCAAACAACTGGCCATCCTGATCGCTTCCTTGCTCAGACCCAGGGTGCTGAGGGCTTGGGCTGGGAAGAAAGGGGGAAGGGGTGGGTGGTTAAACAGCAACTTGGAGATCTGTGAAATTCGTGCTGTGGCAGCACTCTCTGAGCCGTATTTTCCATCAATGCCTGACACCAAGAGTCAAGTAATACAGGAATTTACAATGTGACAGTTGATTTGTCCCTAGGTTGAATTAATGCCAGAGGCAGCACGTGCAGGAGATGTGGGTGTGGCCCAGGCCAGCTGGCCACGCTCTCCTTCTGCCCTTGGCAGTCGCTAGGGATGGCTCGTACCGAAGGTAGTTTTAGCCCCAATGAACTGGGACATTAAGACTTTTGAACGGGTCTTGCAAGATCTATCCAATCTATGCTTTCTCTATTGATACCCAAATAGCAGGCCTTTTGCCAAAAGGGAATGAACAAGGTATTTTCTTCCAGGAGTCTTTGAGTCTAAAGAAGAATCCATCCTAGGAGTTTTATTTATTTTGAGAGAGACAGCTAGAGTGCAAGCAGGGGAGAGGCCAAGAGAGAGGGAGAATCTCAGCAGGCTCTGCACTATCAGTGCAGACAGAACCCACGCAAGGCTCGAACTCACAGAACTTTTAGATCATGACCTGAGCCGAAACCAAGAGTCGGATGCTTAACTGACTGAGCCACTCAGGTACCCTTAGGAGTCTAGTTTTTAAATACACAATTAGGTCTTGCAAATACAATGGCAGACAAGGTCAGCTACTTGGTCAACTCGCGTCCTTCCCTGCCCTTCTTCTCTGCTGAGAGACAGTTTATATTTTGTTTCCTCTCCACCAGATCGGAGAGCTTTCCCTCCTGGGGAGACTGAGGTGTGGGTTTGATGGGCTTTGGCCCATTATGGTGGTCTTCTTCCTTCGGTGATGGATTTAGGCACGGGCAGGCAGCATACTACTTCTGACCAGTAGGATAAGACTGGGAATCTTGTAGAGAGATTTTGAGGTTGTTTGTTCTTAAAACAGGACACCAAGGAGGGATGGCCCTCGTCTGCCTCGGGGCGAGTCGTCAGCATGTGTTGCTTACACTCAGTGGACTATGTTGGGATCATGTTCAGAGCCAGTCTCTGAGGCCAGATTAACAACACACTGAGGGATTCAGAGCAGAAAAAATGGGAGAACTGGGGTCTCTGATGGTATCACCGAGCAAATGAACTAACCAAGCTTAGAATCTCTTCTCCCCCAAATTTCTTATCATCTTCAATACCACATTCCTTATCCTTTAGATCACTTTAACCATTTAACTTCAATCTTCCCTGCCTGCAGCCCAGAACATCCCAGGAGGTGTAAATTTCACACAGACGCAATGTAAAATTAGGAATGTATTCTGCTGAGTTCCTAGACACACCCTTCTATCTGTTATAAAAGAATTTGTGAAAATGCTTTTCTGACCAGGAGTGGATCTTAATCAGCTTATTTTTATAGAAAAGTGATGGCAACTATTACTCAGATTTTATAATTCAATGCTACAAGACTGAGCAGATGTTGAAGGGGTACCTACAAAAAGAAACACAAAGGACCCGCCTGAATTAGTCTAAGCTAACAGGACTCCCGGGGGCAGACGTCTGCCTTGCCTATCCATAAACACAAGGACAAAAAGGAGGAAAGCTTTTCCGACCCCGTCCCACCTTCCGTGTTGTTAAAAGGTGCTAGTCTGACAACATCCATACCATCTCTCCGGCCTACGATGAAGGAAAGCAACGGCAAAGCCGAAGGGGAGGCCAGGAATGTTGGGGGTGACTGTGACATGGCATCCCGTCCCCCTCCGGGATATCCCCTCTGCACCTGGCTGGGTTCCACACCGAGCCTTTCTGGCACCTGTGCCTGCGAGAGCAGTTTCAGGAGCCCAGTGCTGTGTGTGTCTGCTCATCAAACGCAGTTCCGTTAAAGCCCGCGCACCGTCTCGGGGAGCTCCTCTTCCGCTCCGGCTCAGGAATGGAGGCCACAGGGCGTGCCCCCGCCAAACCAGGGCAGGGCTGGCATCCTGACCGTGGCCTTTGGACAACTTGACTATTCCGAGTCTCACATACCTCCTCTGCAAAATAAACGTAATTACAGTGTCGTGCCTCTTAGGGTTATTATAAAGTTTAATGACATAATCTACTTCTAGCGCCTCACATGCAAATAATGGGAAATTTACGAAGATACCTAATGGGGATCCTATACCAGAAGAGTCACATTTTCCCAGGAGAAAATAATCTGCACACAAGAGCAGCAAAGCGCAGGCTAATTAGGTAGTCTTAAGAGACAGTTGTGTACTGAGACCCTCCCTGCCCATCTCCTCTTCCTGGACTACCAACAAACACTGTAATATTCTCGAGTCCTCCGAGCTGGGATTCTCCGACGGGCGGTGGGGGGTGGTTCAGGGGTGCAAGAGATCAATTTTACGGACTTGACCCCTGCCACACAAGCTTCTTGACAGGGTATTTTAGGGATCATTACATTCTCTTACAGGACGATGAGACGAGGCGGGGGTTTACTGTCCTAGACGATCCATTTTTTGCAGCCAAATTTGTTTTGAATTACCTTGTGCACATAACACTTATTACACTGTCATCTTGGAATCCCATCACCGAGAGCCTCGGCGAGGGGACGACTCCGGTACACCGTCAACCACCCGAGAATGACAGCCTTTATGCTCGGGATTAGCATTACATCTACATTACCCGGAACGGCTGTGATGATGGCTGCAATTACAGATGGAATGCTCACCCGGTGACGTGTGGCCCGGTCAAATTAAATATCATTAACTCGCCCAATTGAGCAGATTGCTTTTAAAACAGTTTATGCAGCTCTAAAACCAAGTAAATGGAATGTTTTGGAACCAGAAATGCTGATTGCAAACTTTATCTTTATTATAAATTAAAGGCTTAAGTTATTCACCTAAGGCTCTGGCTGGCCCCCGTGGGACTTAGGTGCAATTATGGTGAAAATCCAATCAGTCTGTCTCAAGGCAAACATCACTGCCACAAATATGACATGACACTAAGGAACCTTCAAGAGGTCCGTTAGCATAAGGTCTCCTGAGACAAGATCATTATGCTGAGGGGGTGGAATCACTCCTTCCTGGTTCCGATTAGGCCTGGGTAACACGCCTACTGCTCTTTGTAGGAGGCACTCGTGACTGTCTTCTCCACGGTCCTGAGAACTAGCACCAAGCTGACAGGTGTTTCCAGCTGGGGGTAGCTTTCATGGACAACCCGCCTGTCCATCTTTCAGTCATCCCACTCCCGAGAAGGTATATGCTGAGGTTATTCAATGAGAGTCGTTCCTCTCTTGGCAGACGTCAGGATGCCACTCGGGAGAATTTCTGGTGGAAAAACGAGGCTACAGCATACGTGAGCCACTCAAGAGATGGTCAGAAGGAATGTGTTGTGGGCACCATTTTCCCAAGACATCTCATGAGGGATCTGATTTGCTGAGACGGCCAGAATGTTCTGAGAGTACACAAGCTGGAACACAAATTGAGCCCATAACCCAGAGAGAGAGAGGTGCCCGGATCATCACCGTCTACCTAGAAATACCCTTGGTGGCAGCCAGTCATGCATCCGTAGTATCGCCTTTCACAACAGGAGCTGGCGAAGTTTGCATAGTGCCCTGTAACTTAACTGAGCAGTTCAGGATACCTGAGTATGTAATATTGGGAGACGACATACCATACGGTCTCTAAATTAGAAAATAAGTATCTAGTTATGGGAAGACATTTGGTTTCTGAGGATCAACATACCGCAATCGCCTCTATTTCTACTGCATGTGCAAACGACCCCAATATAAAGTGCTAATGCACTTTTGAATCCAGCCTCCTATCAATTATGCCCCTGGCTAAAACACAACTTTTATAGGGTTCGTTTAATTAAATACAGGGCCAGTGAGTTCATTCTGTAAAATATCACACCTATGTTGTCAAACTAATTAAAACTGAGGTTCCAGTGGAAGCAGCAGACAATAATAGAGTACATACCAAAAAGTACAAGGTCTCAAGCCCTGATTTAGGCTGAAAACAATTTTTTTTTCATTTGGAAAACTCTTTGTTCTGTCTTATTTCAAATATATAGTTTGCTCTGGGGCTTGACATAGGAAAAGGCCAACTTATCTAAAATATAGGTATTATGTCTGTTAAGAAGGAATAGGAGTCTGGGGCACCCAGGTGGCTCAGTCGGTTAAGCATCTGACTTTGGCTCAAGTCATGATCTCACAGTTCATGGGGTTAAGCCCCGCATCAGGCTCAGAGCCTGGAGCCTGCTTCAGAATCTCTGTCTCCCTCTCTCTCTGACCCTGACCCACTTGTGCTCAGTCTCTCTCTCTCTCTCAAAAATAAATATTAAAAAAGATTTTTAAAAAAAAGGAGGAATAGGAGTCTTAACGAACAAATGGTGTTCACAGTAATGTGTTTTCTGCGGAAAACCCTCATTTTACTATGTGATGTTTATGTGTAAATACACTACACTTCCAGAGATCTCAATTCCTTTGACGTAACTTAAGGGGTGCCTGCCTCGGTGGCTCAGACCGTTAGGGATGCAACTCTTGGTTTTGGCTCAGGTCATGATCTCATGGTTCGTGGGACTGAGCTCTGTGTCGGGCCCCACGCTGACAGCATAGAGCCTGCTTGGGATTTTCTCTCTCTCCCTGCCCTTCCCCTGCTCTCTAAAACAAATAAATAAACATTTTTTTAAAACCCTTAAGTCTGTAGCAGTACGTTTGGTATCTACCATGGTCCGCACTAGAGTCCATCCAGGTTAACTTGTAAATGTGTCCTGATGTTAGTTCCCTGGGTTTTCTCTTTCTGCAAGTGACGACGGCCTGGCTCACGCCTTCTGAGCGCTGTGCACACCTGAATTTATAGGCTAGGTAATTTCCTCTGAGAGGAGCCTTCCTGAGCTCGAACTTAAGTAACTCAGATTTTAAAGTCCTTTACTTTTTTTCTTAAAGAAAGGGTATTCCTGGCTGCCAGTCTCTGAATAATAAAATGGAGAACATGTCTGAAAGAAATCAAGGCTAAAAATTATCTATGAACTTCGTTTTTTGTAAAGTTAGTCCTAAAATATTGTAAAATGCTTTCATCTCAGGTAAAAATCTACCTTGATCAATAATGTTTCACCAATTTCTTACTCGACACATCTCCAACGGCAAGGGAGTTAAAAGCAAAGATGAACTACTGGGACCTCACCAAGATAAAAAGCTTCTGCGCGGCAAAAGAAACAACCAACAAAACTGACAGGCAGCCGATGGAATGGGAAAAAAATAGTTGCAAATGACATATCGGATAAAGGGCTAGTATCCATAATCTATAAAGAACTCACCAACCTCCACACCTGAAAAACAAATGATCCAGTGAAGAAATGGGCAGAAGATATGAATAGACACTTCTCCAAAGAAGACATCCAGATGGCCAAACAGACACATGAAACGATGCTCAATGTCACTCATCATCAGGGAAATACAAGTCAAAACCACACTGCGATACCACCTCACACCAGTCAGAGTGGCTAAAATGAACAAATCAGGAAACTATAGATGCTGGCGAGGATGTGGAGAAGCAGGCACCCTCCTACACTGTTGGTGGGAATGCAAACTGGTGCAGCCACTCTGGAGAACTGTGTGGAGGTTCCTCAAAAAAATGAAAATAGAACTACCCTATGACCCAGCAATAGCACTGCTAGGAATCTACCCAAGAGACACAGGAATGCTGATGCATGGGGGCACGTGTACCCGGATGTTCATAGCAGCGCTTTTAGCAATAGCCAAATCGTGGAAAGAAACTAAGTGCCCATCAACCGATGAATGGATAAAGAAGATGTGGTATGTATATACAATGAGATACTACGCAGCAATGAGAAAGAATGAAATCTGGCCATGTGTGTGGCAACCTGGATGGAATTGGAGGATATTATGCTGAGTGAAATAAGTCAGGCAGAGAAAGACAGATGCCATATGTTCCCACGCATAGGGAGGCTTTGGGAGACCTAACAGAAAACCAGGGGGAGGGGAAGAGGGGAAGGAAGGGAAAAAAAAAAGCCACAGAGAGGAAGGAAGACATAACATGGGAGACTCTCAAAGACTAAGAACAAACTGAGGGGAGAGGGGGGTGTGGGGGGGGAGAGTGGGTGATGGGCACAGAGGAGGGCACTTGTTGGGATTATCACAGGGTGTTGTATGGAAACCAAATTGACAATAAATTATTCAAAAAAAAAAGGAAAAAAAAATAATGTTTCATCCCTTTTAGGAAGCCTTGATGTCAACACCCCAAGGTCCCATTGTGATGACATCCAATGTGCATAAACTACAATATATTTGAACCACTCAGCATCTTAAGATAAACATGCACATTTAAAAACTATATATTTACTTATTTTTGATAGAGAACGAGAGAGGCAAGGGCGGCCAGAGAGGGGGATAGGGGATCCAAAGCAGGCTCCCTATGCTGTCAGCAGAGAGCCCCATATGGGGCTCGAACTCATGAACCATGAAGTTATGACCTGAGCTGAGATGGATGCTCAACCGACAGAGCCACCCAGGTGCCTCCAAACATGTGCATTTTTTTTACATCATCTTAAAGGTGATAATTTAAAAATGCGACTCAACATATTATAGGAAAGCCCAGTGTCATGTTCTTGGAAACAGGGTGTTCCTATAGCCAAGTCTCCCTACTTTCTATGACTCCTAAGTTCTTTGGAACGTTTCTTCTCCAGAGGTATCCTTAATGCCTTTGCAGCAGGGAATGGTTTCAGGTTTAGGGTCAGTTAAAAATGCTCGATCATATTCCATGGTCTATCCCTGTTCACTCCTGGAAGACGTTTTTTCAAATGCCTCCAACCCGCCTTGCCCTTCTCTTATTCTTCAGACTCATCTGGAAAAGCCTTAAGCAATCCTTACGGTCCAACCCCCCACGCACTGCCCATTTCCACGCGAGTGTATTGATGCCGGAGAACACTTACATGAGAGACGTCACTGAGTAGGATTCACAGCACTTCCCCTGATGTGCAGTCACACAGTCATCTTTCCAGTGGTTGCCTGCATTTTCTCACCAGGCCCTAAACTCCACGAGGGCCTGAACCACGTCTTTTGTTCCCTATAGCACACCGAAACCTTCTGGAATGCAGCAGGCTTGCCGATGTGTCCCTACTCCCTCGTTTGCAGACAGTCAGAGTCCCCGCCACTGTGCACACCTGCTGGTGTTTCCTGGTCCTTTCTACTCTTACACAGAAATACAACATCTTCCACTCTGTGACCTCACATGCGTAGCTAAGCTGAACCCAAATCTGGTGGAGTCTACTTGAGAATTTCCACATTTCGAATGAGGATAAAGGATATGTTTTATATTTTATACATGCAGGCATGCTTAGCGAGAAGCATTTCCAACGTGAAATGTATACTGCGCCGTCTTCCGTATGATCCACGGGGCCGCCAGCGGTCCCCCTGCTGGCTGTCGCTGGGGCCAAAGTCGGGACAGTGGAAGCACATGAACACTTGGCCTCTGGGCGCCTGCATTTGTGCCCTGGACACACAGAGGGAGGGCTCTGTTTGGGGGCTCAGCTCCCCCATCCCTATACCAAAAAGGTATCCCTCCCGAGAACTACCATGCTGCCGAGCCTGGGAGAGGAGGCATCACCCCTCGCTGCTCCTCTGTGCACCTGGGCATCTAAGGAGTGGCCCGATGAGCGACAGTGAGATGCAGGAGCTTCGGACACTTCAGTCCTAATCCAGGCGACAGTGGTGCCGCACTCCCTCGGTGCCAGACTCTATTCTAAGCACTGGGCATGCGATTTCTCAGGAAATCTTCGTGTGGGGAGATCACGTAACAGTATCTGCATTTTACAGATGACACTGGGAGGCCGAGAGCATCTGTGTCTCTGCAGACCTCTGATTCAAGATGCCAGGGACTTCTTCCTCGCACCTGAAGATGCGCGCTTAGTTCAGAGGTAGCTGGGCCTCTTCACGTGTCGATTTCATTGCACGTGATGGTCCATATTGGCATTATCGCCTACCAGAAAAGCAATACGGCCGCCAAAGGAGAAAGGTGTGGTTACATTTTTGCAAGCATCACACCCAAGGCCTTGTGAAAACCATTTTATTATGTCATTTCCATCTCCCTGGTGTGAACTTCACATCGGTCTCCTAAATATCTCTCATAATCTTAAACTTGTTAGCTGTTTTCCTCAAAGACCAGGGTAGTGTTTATGATAAAATTCCACCCTTAAGCCTTTAATTATCAGAGAAAAGGACTCATAGGAACACTCCTCCACCAAACCAACGCTGTCATGCAGAAATTAGAAGAGTATTAAAAAAGTGTTTAATGATGTTTTATGTGACCATGGTCACTTAAGTTTCAAATAGGATCCTAATGGAGACTGCAGGAAGCTGTCAAGGACAGGAAGGGGCTAGTTTCACCTGTGTTAAGACCCTTCCGCTCTGGGGTCTGATGGCCTCAGTTTAAATATAGGCTGTGCCATTTTGGTGTTACCTCATCTAGAGCGAGTTAACCTCCTGGTGACGCAGCGTTCACTGTGAAATGGCTCAAGAGGCAGACCTAACTCACTGGGTTGTTGTTAGAATTCATGAGGCCACACAGAGAAACGAATGAGGATTCGTGCCCCCCAGGGACTGAGTGCTCAATAAATGTTAGCTACCTATTATCCTCATTCATTGGAAGAATTACTGGGGAACCCACTCTGTGCCAGGCACTGACCAAGGGGCGACCGAAGCTCAGTGACACCGTCTGGGCTCTGGGGGAGACACGCGGGGGTGTGAATCTCCGCTCTGGCATTTTCCAGACGGGACACCGGGCGGACCACCCTACCTGTGTGTGCCTCAGTGTCCCACGCTGGAAATGGAGGTCCCTCCAGCACTTCCCTTCTCGGCTTTCTCTAACGACTCGACGGGGTAAAGTCAAGGCCCTGGCGTGGTGCTGGATGTCAGCCACTGTCACCACCCTGCAAACTTGGACGCGTTACCAGAATGCTCCCTGAACCTCACCTGTCAATGGAGTTGTGAGGATTCAGTGTGAACGGTCTGGCTCAGAGTCCGAGCTCTCAGAGGAGACACTAGTCCCCACGTGGTTCCTCGACATTCCAGCCGCCGACTTTCACTAAAACTTTCCTGCAAAGACTTTGTGGAAGGACATCAGAAAAAGATTTTATGTTGCGCTCATGCTACACTGTTGAGGTCAGCGGCATTCCGTTTGTAGAGACGAGAAAATCAAAGCCCGAGGAGTGCGAAGCAGCATCCTAAGGGTTGTGCGGCTCCTGAGCAGTAGAGATGGGATTGGAGCCATGTCTACCCAAGTTCAAGCATATGCTCTAACCCTTTAACCCCTGGCCTGCACAGCTGGAGCCCTGTGACCTGACCCCAGCCCCAAGCAAAGGTAAGGTTAGGTGTATATAAGACTGGAGGGTGGGGTGAAAAAGAAGCCTTCATCACGGGGCACGTCGGGTAGACAGGAAATGCAAGACTCTGATGAGAAGCAGAAAATTCCTGGCTTAGAAAGACCTTTATTGTTGGCGCCTGGGTGGGAACGGGTGAGTCTGGCCATGCTGAACCAAGGTGGCTGAGGCCACAGGCCTCTCCCAGGAAGTCACCTTGTCCGTGGTCCATGTTTAACGAGCAGTTTGAGAAAACACTGGTTTTGGACATTGACTCGCCCACCCCTTCCTACTGAACCGTGAGGAGCTAAAGGCACAGAATCTCTTGTCTCAATTCTCTTCTTACAAAGTTGTCCCTTCGAATTTTAGCCCGTTCATCCTACCAAGGTCCTGAGGCACTGTGTGAAGCTCTAGCAATGGGACACCGTTTACAAGAGTCCAGCTAGGAGGAAGGTCATCTTAGTCTTATGTGAAAACAGAGAGCTCTTGAGTGGGAAGAAAACCAACACCATCAGACACTTTGATGCCCTTGAGTCTTACAGGAGCCACAGGCCAAGAAATCAGATTTTGAAAGAAGCTTACTGACCTAATGATCTGTGTTTTATTTACTCCTCTTGACAAGACTATGACATTCCCTAATGCTTTTTCAACAACACCAATATCAGGTAACAAATGGGAACTAACATTGATGCACTTTAAATAGAATTTCCTGGCTCTTGTGGATTTGTGTCTCATGTTTTTAGTGCAACTTGAACATTGATTTGAAATCTTTTTTGTTTTCTATATTTTTTTAGTATTTTATTTACTATTTTAGAGAGACTTGAATATACACTCCCTGTAATGTTCTGGATCCTGATTCCTTCTTGGGGGTCCCTCACAAGTCCGCCGTGAGGGCACCATGTCAGCCCCTGCTGGTTCCTGTCCAATGTAACCTACTATTTTGTTGGAGCCTCTGTGTCCAAAGACTTCGGAATCTGATGTGTCCATTCTTTTGCCAGAAAACCAAAACCGGTTGGATTATAGGAGGAAGAATGGCTTATTCTGCCAACTGGTTAAATAAGTCACTCAGGGGCGCCTGGGTGGCTCAGTCGGTTAAGCGGCTGACTTCAGCTCCGGTCATGATCTCACGGTCTGTGAGTTCGAGCCCCGCGTTGGGCTCTGTGCTGATGGCTCAGAGCCTGGAGCCTGCTTCAGATTCTGTGTCTGCCTCTCTCTCTCTCTGCCCTTCCCCTGCTCATGCTCTGTCTCTCAAAAATAAATAAACATTAAAAAAAAATTAAAAAAAAAAAAGTCACTCAATCTTGTATTTCAACACCTTTCTCTGTACAATGGGACACAGAGTCCCAAGCCTTGACGGGGGGAAGCCCCATCCATTTGCTCCTAAAATGCTCTGTTCTTCACAAGAGCTTTCCCACATGATTGGTGTTTTAGGACTGTATTAAAAAAAAATGCAAACCGTATCTACTTACATAGTTCCTACATTTTTTGTTTTAATCTTTACCGGACATCAACAGTTCAAAGTGCTATTATGATGGGTAATTTTCAGTATTTTTTATTATGAAAAAATGTCCTCATCTTCTTTTCCCTTTTAATTATCCCCATGAGGCAAACTGTAGCATTAAGTCGGCCGTAAGCAGGACGGCTGTCACTACTCCAGCATCCTCAGGGGGTGGGGGATGGGCTCCCTATTTTCTTCTCCTAACTTGGGGCAATGGACTCCTTTTGGAGAGGGATGAGAGTATGTGTGTGTATGTGAATGATATAAATTCACTGCTTGTCTAAGTTGATATGATTAAAGCACAAAAACTAACCTCCAGTTTGCCCTGAACTGTGACAACAGTCTCTATTTTTAATTGCAAATTATTGTTCAATGCATTGAGGAAATTTAGGTTAGAAGAAAAAATATGTGTCTCTTTCCTGCTAGGTTGAGATATACTTAGAAATTTGAATAAAATTTCTAAAAGAGAGAACACTTTATGCTACCCGCTCACACTTCATCTGTACTATGTCTAAGAATTTTGCATTTAAGAGTACTTAACATGCAACGATGGATCCAGAGAGATCTTCAGTGAATTGCCAAAAGATTCATGGTTTGCAGATACTTCCCTTGCAACGAGCGACGACTTTATATCAATAGATGATATAAATTCGCTTTCGGGTATCTCCACTGAAGTACGGAGTTACCCAGTGATCACTGTGAGAAATTAATGCAGAATTCTGGAAAGATTAGCTCTGAAAGAAGAGCCAATGAAAGTGAGCAGGAATGACGGGCTCTGGAGGCGTGGAAGAAACAGAAATTGGTAAGATTTAGAACCTTGATGAATCAAAAATAAACTTCAGGTGGTATTTCTTTCTCAAAGATTTATAAATGTGATTTATAAATGGCACCAAAAGAATAATGATGACATCTCGGGATATTTATCACCGCTAAAATAGGGAATAAAATGACTCTCCCTCTCAACCTCACAGGCACCGAGGGCTTTAAAATATGACCACATTATAATAATTGATCTTCGCTTTTTTGGTGATTAAATTCTGGGGAATAAGAATGGCAGAGTAATTACAAGTTTAAGCTGCAAAGAACTCCAGAATACAGAAGGCCCATGGTTAGTTTGCTGATCTTAAGAGAGAGAGAAAATGAAAGAGATCTGTGAAAAGCATGAACATTACAGCCCTTCTAGATACAGTTCCATAATCCCCTGCTCCAGCGACTCTGCCCCGTTGTTAGTCTCTAACGATAAGGATACTTCTAACGATGCTCAACTGTTAAGACTTCTTGACTTCATTTTCTTGCTCTCAATTTTGGTTACTCGGAAGCATCGCATAAGGGTGGCAGGGTCCTTCAGACATCGCCCCGACTCTTGGGTCCAGCAGAGGATACGGAGGAGATGGACCCACCTGTGGGCCACCTGGAGAGACTCTGTTTAGGTGACAAAATAACCTGGAGTCTATTCCAATGAAGTGAGCCATGGAAGACTCCAGCGAGAGGTGGGCCAAAGCACTATTGTGAACTCTCTCCTCTGCTGTCAGAATGTTAGCTAGCTTTAATGAAGAAGCCGACAGGGTTGCTTCTGGGAAAGGAAGGGGAATAAAACTGTTTGCAGGGCACAGGGATTAGCGTGTGGACTCCCATCCCTATGACAGACAAGAACCTGCAGCATTTTCTAAGATGATTTATTAGACACGGGTAGCATTTGCTAGAAACCTACCAGGAGCAAATCATCTGGGAAGGAATTAATGATCCAAACACAACACTTGATAATGCAATTAGAGTATGAGGAAATGCGGGGGTTTTCCAGAGAGAGAGAGAGAGAGAGAGAGAGAAGTAGGGAGGAAGGGGGACACAGAGAAAGATGGAGGGAGGGGAGCAGAGAGAGAGAAAGAGGGAGAGAGACAGAAGTATGTGTACGTGATTTTGGTTATGTCAAACTTAAAGCCAGAAAAAGAATCTAACGAATTTCTGAAAGAGTCAAGTTGTACAAGGAGAGGACTGGGGGTGCTATTTCTAGTTCTGATGTGTGCCTAGAGTTAGCCGGGGTGCCCAGCCGAGTGGAAATGCGCTTGCAGCTGTGTTTCAGCGAAACGGAGTCTGGGTCCGAGGAAGAGAAATGGCTGGCTGGCAGCGGAAATCCAGAGCCCCATCGTGGGAGGGCAGCGCACAGCCCTGGGAACACGGTTTCTCTTTAGCTCCTGGAGTCAACAGTAAAGATCTCTCCCGCCCCACCACTTGTGTTTGGGTCAGGGATTTTTTCCTTTAAACTTTTCCTTAGTTGAGTTAGAAACCAAGAGTCTGAAGCTCTGGAAGCTTCTCTCTGACCACATTTCATCTTGCCTCTTGGATGAGCTCACTGAAAAATGTGTTTTCCAGGGGGAACATCTGCTGTGTGTACCTAGAGGACATGTCTGGCCGTATAGATCCTTGTTCTAACTGCCATCCTCAGATGTGCGTACACCCTCTCTCTCTGGATACGTTACCAGGTTCCTTTTGTTTTTACGACTAACTCTATCCACATTTAAAAATTTGTCGTCCAACACTCTATGTTCCCTTGTCCCCTCCGTTGGCTTTTTTAGTCTGGACCTCTCCATGGTTAACATTTTTAATGCCTTTCCAGGGCATTTCTTTATTTCAGTCTTCGGTGCGGTCATACCACCAGCTACACGCACTTTCATACTTTCTAAATACCTTCATCTGCTTTAGCTTAGCAAGTCAAAGTCAACCTTGGGACGGCACCTTGGAAGCCGAGCCCTCTCGGGATACGAGAGTGCACAGGACACATATGCACGGGGAAGGATTGGGCATGAAATACGTGTCCTACATAGCCAGGACTCCTTCTGCCCTGGAGCCTCTACCCGGCCAATGCTGACAGCTTCATGTTCAGACGGTCAGGAGGCCCAGCCCTGGCCGCCATGATGGAATCCTAGACCCCACAGGGGGGCCCCTCCTGCTGGGCACTGGCCACCCGCAGCTGGTTACTGGTGCATTTTCGTCTCCCTCTACCTCTGGGGGGTAAGATCAGGACTTTGTTAGTTCTGCAGCCCCTGCATCCTCACCAGGGGCCGCTCCTACGGGGCACGCTAGAGGTGTTCCATACGTCACATGCTGAACAGATGACGGAAGCTGAGCACTTCCTCCAAACATACTGTGTGTTTCTACCTTTGTGTGTTATGTTTGGGAAGTCTCGGTCTCTCGTACTTCTTTTGAAAGCCTGTTTCCCAGTGCCCCTTTAAAAGAAACGGCTTGGCAACAGTCGTGGCCAGTGACGTCCCCGCAAATTCTCCTTTCTGGAGCCGCCACCATCACTTCACCTGTCTCCCAGAGACCTTCCACCCCTAAGATGACTCTTTTAGACCCAACTGTGGAGGCCTGGCGGCTGCCACCTCCTCTAGGAATGCTGGCTTCGTCCCTTGGTCCCCAGAGCCTTGCTTGACTGGCTTGTTTGACAATATGTAGTATTTGACACCATGCTATACAGATGCCAGGCCATGAGTGCTGCGAGCACAGGGCTGTTTTCAGTCTTTGCCTCAGCATGGAGTCCGGAGAACAAAGGAGGCACGCAATAAATGCTGGCCTTACAACAACTGGAGGGTGACTCTCTCCTGGGATAACTTGCAAATTGAATTCCTCTCCTGCCTTACTTAACATGATGCTAAGATGCACTTCCCCTGAGTGAGCCATCACCCTGATGCGTCACGTGAGCCCACAGCTGTGGGACTACCACCCTTCCGCCAAGAAGAAAACCGAGTATGGTTTCTTGGTCCAAACTTTTGACAAGGCTTCTGTGGCAGATCTGTATTCCCTCAAGTTCACCTTACACTGTCGTTATGCACCCATGAGTGTAAGATTTACTTCCTGACTTCCAGCCGTCCCATAATCTAAGCCCCCTAGGAGGGCATTTTGCTTCTGATCACACTGCCAGGCTTTTAGTACAATGCCAGGGACATCATTCAGACGGCCAGGTCTGTACTTGAGTCATGTAATCCTGCGTGAGGATCTGGTTCTGCCCCTTTGGAGGCGTGTGATCCCAGGCCCAGGAATCAGCTTCTCTAACTAAACCTCAGTTGCCTCATCTGTAAGATGGACATAACGACAGTACCTGTACTTTTAGGGGTGGTGTTAGAATTACACGAGATTCTGCATTTAGCACATGTATATAAACCATGGACAGGACAAATAACACTCTGTTATCTCTCATTGCTATTGGCATAAAACTCCCAATCAGTGGAATGTATTAATCTCAGGCCTTCACTGCTATTTCAAGGACAAAGAACACAGTGCCGGAATTGTGCCTCCTTTCTCTGGACCTCTCTTCACTGTGACCCGATGTCAAGGAGCATTGGTTCTGAAGCTTGACGGCCCAATGAGAACAAGGTGCGCTGACTCCTCATGGTGACTTCTCCGTCATGTTTGTCCCCTCCTTCGCTGCACGGGGCACAGGCACCCGCTCTCAGGTTCTACTCCATGGAGGAACCCGGACAGAGCCCTCAAGGGTGGGAGTAGAGATGACACAGACATGCCAGACAAGTCCAACTTTAATTCCTGGCAAGTTTCCAGCTACTCAGGCTTATACTACAAATCTAGGCTTAGAGAGCTGCTAGCGAGACAACGGACAAGGAGAAAGCGCTGGGCCCAGGGAAACAGAGGCACCTCTGGTCAGGGAATCCCAACACGTGCGAACACAGTGATACACGCAGGCACGGGCAACACAGGGGAGCCGGTAGCCAACATGGAAAGTGTATGAAATACAAGTCATTCATGCGGGCATTTTACAGCCAGATAAAAAGGAACAGAATCCTGGATGTAAAATACCTCGGTGATTCTGGGGGGAAATACCCATTGCTTTTCATCTCCTGACGCCACCTGAAATACCGTTACGAAGGACAGTAATTTCTCTCTAGGTTTTCCGGACTCCCTCGACAGTCAACAGCTGCTTGATAAAGGCAAACTGGTTCATATTCTTCAGAGTTTTCTTTTATTAAAATGTATGTCGCTTCCAATGTTGCGTGCCACACCGCTGATACTTTTGGGCAGAGGAGGGGATTAATTAATTGTCACGTATGGCCAGAGAGGAATGCACCTGGGCTGTGGTAGGCTGTTTAACACGCTGGGAGGAAACTGTTATTTTCCCAGATGTCTGACAAATTAACTCTGTTTTCATTGGTTTAATGCTGTGAATAGTGTCTGTCTGCATTATTTGGTTTATGCATCGTTGGTTCACAAAAAAGACAAAATTTTTCCTTAAGATTTCTTTATATAGAAACACGCAAACATGTCAACCCCTAAGAAATGTGTTTATGTAAAGACACAAGTTCTAAGTGTTGTCTCGCAGATGTCTTCTGTTACAACAAATGGTGTAGTTTCAGAGAATTCGTTTCGAGATGAAGAATGCTTTATGCTAAGGAAAAAATTAAGCAGGATTGTAATACTTTTTAAAGATCTTTAGAGCTGACCAACCCCTTCCTCCCCATCATTGCTACTTCTGGTTTACTTTCCTTCGGAGCTTGGTTGCGGGGGAGAGAGAGGCTTTTTTAATATTTATTTTTTATTTTATTCTTATATTTTGTAGGCTTGATGCCCAGGGCAGAGCCCAACACGGGGCTTGAACTCACGACTTTGAGATCAAGACCTGAGCTGAAATCTAATATCGGACATTTAACCGACTGAGCCATTCAGGTGCCCCAGGAGGCTTTTTATAATCTCTGATATTTCTGGGGCACCTGGGTGGCTCAGTGAAAGATAGGACTCTTGACTTCAGCTCAGGTCACGATCTCATGGTTTGTGGGTTCAAGCCCCATATCAGGCTCTGTGCTGACAGCAGAGCCTGCTTGGGACTCTCTTTCTCTCTCTATGCACCTTCACCGCTTGTGCTTGCTCTCTCTCTCTAATTCAATAAAAAAATAATCTATGATATTTCTTCTTGGGGCTCTTAATATTTTTATTTTATTAAATACTGAAGACACTAAAAGTTTCCTAAGATATGTGTAAATATAAAGAATGCTACACTGACTACTTGTAAGCCCATCCCGCAATTTAAGAGAAGAGCCCACCAATACGTCACTTTGACAAGGCACACATCACATGTCCGTGGATGGACAGGGTGCCAAGAGCTCAAGAAGGTGGCACTGGAGAGACCTGCTCTCCTAGGGGACAAGAGTTACCGCAAAACTATAGCACTCTTAGGGCACTCTTGGTGCAGGGACTCTCAGGAGACCAGAACAGAAAGGCCAGAAACAGCCCCAAACACCCAGGGAAACGGGCACTTTGATGGAGAAGAGAGGGGCTGTTCTCCGTGGTGCCAGGACTCCAGCCTTATACCCTTCTGTGAAAGGCAACATTTACATAAAGCTTTTGGAAGAAAATACAGGAGGGTAGCTTTATGGCTTTCAATGTCAAAAATGTATTTCCTAACAGAGACTAAAAGCACAGACCATAAGAAAAGATTGATATATTTGACTATGTTGAATAAGGGATATGGTTCATGGGAATACATCATAAAGAGAAGGCAAAGACAAGCCACAAGCTGGGAGAAAAGGCCGGCAACTCATACCTCACAGAGGACCGGTACCAGACTATGCTTTTAAAACTCCTATGAATCAAAGGAAAAAGATGAAAAATCCAAGAGGGAAGTGGGCAGACACCTGACCAGGCACTGTACACACACAAACGGAAGCTTCCAAATATGGCCAATATACACGTCGAAAATAGAACACTCTATTTCATTAATATTCAAGACTAACCCGATTTAAAGCAAAGTGAGACGCCTCTTCATATCCACTGCAATGGAAAAACTAAGAAGTCAGGAAATACCGAGTACTAGCAGGGATGTGGGAACCAAGAACCTCTCCACTACGGTGTTGAAATTAGTAAAACCAAAGAGATACATACCCTAAATGCCTGCCTTCCCTCCCACCCTCCCTCCTGTCCTTTCATCTGCTCCTCAGTCTGTCCATCGTCCGCCCATCCATTCATCCATATGTAATCACAGATCTCTCAGAGCAGTGGTTCCCAAGGGGTGCTCCCAAGACCAGTGGGGCACAGTGGGGCCCAGGACTCAGGGTTTCTACAGCGGCCTCCCGCCGATGCTGGTGCCATGTTCAAGCTTGAGAACCACTGCCCTAAAGGGACTCTCATACCGCGAAATTGGCAAAAGGATGCAAGTTACAAATGAAGAGTCCATTCCTCTCCCCTACTCCCTTTTACTATCAAACAGAAGAAGAGAGGAAGAAGTGAGAACATCTTTAATGCCCAGTGAGTATGCGAATGAGAGGCAAGGAGAGGCAGACACTTAGCTGCTGGTGGGTGTTATACAAAGAGGCTCCTTTGGGGGGTGATTTGGCAATACCTATGAAGACCTCTACTGTTTATCCTCTGACACAACCCATCAAAATGTATACTCAGATCATTAGTAAGGATCGGTCAGTGGTACTCTTTAATTGACACATACAGTTAGACCGAGTCCTGCAACCTGGGAGTGTCCCAGGAGCAGGGTCTACAAATCGGGAGCTGCCATCGTGGTGATGGCCCCACGCTTAACCATCAGAAAGAGGACCGTGCTCTACTTATTCCACCCAGAATTCTGCAAACGACGATTCATTTGGTTCACAAGGTTCTTTCTAAAAACCCACTTTCTTCTGGCAGGAGGATTACTTTAATTAATTTCCCACTTACTATCGGGAAGGGAGTGTTTATAGGAGTAGGAGGGTGTGTACCTTAGGGAGATGCAAGATAATTCTAGAACCTAAGGTGATCTCTCTGAGAGAGATACCGGCTAAAGAAAACTGAAGGTTAATCCATAGAAGATACCCACACAGATACGTACACACATATCACGTATATACACACGTACATGTGTATGTGTGTGATGTATATATGTACATGTATACTTTTAACAGACAAAATGTCACTAACATTCCATTTTCTACTTGTAAATTACATATTATAGAACTTGCTTGAAAAAAGCCCTAATGGAAATAAAATGACCTTTTGTTTTTTGGTATTAACCAACAGATGGTTATGTTTTGATCTGAATTTAAGAGTCTGAGAGATGAGCTGGTCCTGCTACCTACTCATTCGAAGGAAGACTTAAGAAATCTGCCTAAAATCTGGGGTAACCTAAGGGTCCTGCCTCTTGTAGCATTTTTGGTTTAACGTTGAACAGAGATACTCAACGCTGAATGAGCGGCTAATTCACCTGGAGGCCTGTTCGACACAGACTGCTGGCCCCGCTCACACAGTTTCTGGCTCGGCCGGTCTGGAGTGTGGCTGGGGAACCTACGTTTCTGACAAGTTCCTATGTGATGGTGATGCTGAAACTTCTGGAGTCTCCTCAACAGTCCAGAAAAGCTCTCCTTGATCAAGATGCTTGCACTCCATAAGCGAACACTGATATTAATAACTTTCTGTCACTTCGGCACTATTTCAGCCTATTCTTTATTACAAACGGATGAGTCTGATCAAATACACTGGAAAAAGTCATCCTGCCAGGCCAGGTGACCAGCAGACTAGAAAAGGGACCCTTTCCCCAAAGGTGACCAAAAGATACCACCGACTCAATGTGCCCTTGGGGAAGAACTGTGAAGGCAGGACATCTGAAGTGGACGAATTCATTCCTGACTTTCCTCAGCACAGGACTTGCTGTTAGGGAGCAGAGGCTGATGGCATTTCACCAGTGTTAATGACCTGATGCAACGTGACGGTGATGCTTCTAGAAACATGGCTTTTGTGAGCCTTACAGAGTGGATGCTACGTTCCCTGCTAAGTATCAGGCTGGTCAGAGAAGGCAGGAGGGTTATTTTGGCTCTGGCATGCTTCCGGAGCTGCTGATGGTGTGCTTTTGTGCCGCCTCTCCACCCCCTCCCCAATATAGCCATGACCTCTCCTTGCATTATTAATGAATGCAAGAGAAGTCATTTATTAAAGCTACATTTTTTCACTGTTCCATATGTTTCTCTCTGGCAGCCATGGCAGGTGTGTCACAGGAACGCAGAGAGAGGGGCAGTCCTCTCCCGTGTGACTGTGAACCACCTGCTCATGGCAATATGCAACTGTATCTATGGAAGCCATTAGAATCCTGGGACCCTGACTCATTTGTCACTGCTCAACGCCTTCCCAGACCAAAGGGGGACCTACTTGATACATTCTTCATTCAGAAGTCAGTTTGGTAAGCATGTCCTGAGCAGTTTACCGGTTATGTCTCAGGACCTGGGGTGTCACAGAGAACAAGACAAAAGTCCGCGCGTTCATGGGGCTGACATTTTCCTGGGCACTGGGGGCTTGGAGACGAGAGACAAGTGAATGATCTTAAGTGCTAGGAGGGAATGAACCGTATACAGAGAGGTCCATATGGGTGGATGTGGGGAAGGTCTCTGGGGAGAGGGCTGTTTGAGCTGAGTCCGCAAGGATGAGCTGGTGAAGCAGGTTTCAGACGGAGGGAACAACTGGTCATAACGTCTTCAAGGGAAGGAGTAAGGTGGGTTCTGGGCACTGCAAGAAGCCAGCAAGGACCAGAGCAGACGCACGATGGGCACACAGCAGGTGGCTCCCTGGGAAGAAAGAAGAGGCCAGACCACAGAGCCCCTACAGGCCATGGTTAAGGAGCTAGTTTTATCTGAGGGGCAGGAGGGAGCCAGTGAGCAGGAGGTGAAAGCTCGGTTCTCGGCATGGGGCTGGCTGACACAAGGAAAAGTAAGAGTCTTGCAGCCCCTGTGTTCTCCAGCTGCACCTTCTTGATCTGAATCACAGTCCTCTCGACCAACAGCTCGTTTGGGGGGTCCTGACTAGAACCCTGGTTTCTGGTCTTGCTCCTCATTCCCTACCAGCCCATACAAAATCCAACATGGTCGACCAATCCCATGCTGAGGGTAGAGGTGGGGACTAGACCTCCCAGGATTTCACAGTATAACCGAAGAGGCTGAATTAACAGGTAACACCGAAACAAGGAATAGAATGACGTGCTGAGCCTCGTGGGAGGGCTCACTGAAGTAATACAGTGGTGCTCGGGGCTCATGGGTAGGCTCAGTGCAGGGATACACTGGTACCCAGGGGCTCATGGGTAGGCTCGGTGCAGGATACACTGGTGCCCAGGGTCTTGTATCTGTAGGGATACAGAGGTGCACAGGACCTCATGGAGGCTCAGTGCAGAGATGCACAGGTGTGCAGGGATACAGCAGTGCACAGGGGCTCATGGAAACACTGAGAAGAACATCTAAGCCAGGGTGGTGGCAAACTGGCCTCAGTTCTGATAGCAAAGCAAGAGAACTCCTTAATGGTCACCTAATGCTTTGTACGGCAAGAAGAGATAGGGAGAGAGAGAGGAGCGAGCCCTGGCCTGACCCTCGGCCTGTCCTTTCCCTGGCTTCATCTCCATTAAAGAGGTTCTTGATGGGAAAACAAGAACTAGTGATGGGTAAATGCCCGCCGTGAACAAAACGTGACTTTCTCAGCCACAGAGAGATGCCACGTCACTGAGGCAGGAAGAGACGGGCTTTCTGTTTTCACCGAACTTGGCCGACACCGACTCAGTTTGTGAGGCTGCTCCTAATAATAGAGCTTCACGAATTGATAGGTGGTTGAAGCAAACCTGCTCTCACTTGAAGGAACCCTAAACCACGTTCAGCATTTCTAGATGGAGGTCAAGTTCATGTTCATCCAATGAACCACCATTAACTCTGTCCATGCTGGGTCATGCCACAACGTGGCTGATTCTCAAAGCCAACAACGTTAGGCAGCACGAAAGGCACAAATTACTCCTATTTTGTTGTTGTTGTTACTGACAGGCAAAAGGACGTGAACTTTCTTAAATGATCCAGTCTTAAAAGTGTGGGGAAGGTGATGGGAACTCGGTTTTTCTCTTTGCCCACCACCCTTCCCTCGCATGAGGGACCAGAGGCCCTGTCTCAAGGCTTCTCATCTGTCAGAGAACAGACCCGAGCGTCCGCAGGCTGACAGAGGTGGCGAGCAGCACACGGCCCTGACTGAGAAGGCGGGGTCTCCGTGTCAGCTCCACCAGACGAGCTTGAGTTTTTAAAAATTAAGCTCATTGTTCCATATACGACAGGCCGTCTATTCACTGGTTTTGATAAAACTGATTTCTGTAAGACAAGTATTCAGACTTTGGAATCAGCACAGACAGTGCTGCCGCCCCCATTGATAATTCCTTTGTGTCTCAGTTTCTTTATCTTTGAAATGGGGATAATAATATCACCCATCTCTTGGTCCTGCTGTGGGGATTTGATGGAGAAATGCTTAGTCAGCACTTAGCAAAGTGCTGGCACATAGGAAGTGCTCGACACTGAGTCCTGTGGTGGCTGCAGTGAGCATCACTGGCGTGGTATCGGTGTGTTGCCCTTGCCGTCTTGAAATGTGCACGGAGACTTCGGCGAATGTATTAGTTATTACAATCTCTACTTTGAAGCCTAAGTCCCAAACGAATTATTTCTTTCTTGGCTAATCAAGGGAGCAGACTCTCTGGTTGACCTGAGACCTTAGAAGAGGTGGAGGGAATGAGTGTGTTAATCCGTTCCCCTGCCCCTGGCTTCTGTCCTGAAAACTCTCCTCAAAGCACCTACACACCGGCCTTCCCCTTGTCCTGAAAGGACACAGCTGCGCGGAGGGCTCATGCCCGACCCGGGATGAGGTCCCTGGCACCAGGCCAACAGAGCCACAGATGTCTCCTTCCCTGGTGACACTGCTCCCGCACCCCATGCCCATAGCCAGGTGGCAGGTGTTAGCTGGGTTCCGGCCACAGCTCTGGAGCTTGCAGGCTCCCCTGCCCATCACCCGCTGAGATCTGGGCAGGTCATCTACCCAAGCAGAAGACTGCATCCCCCGATAGCCGGAAACCATCTTCCTTTCCTGTTTCTCTCCTTTTCTCGGACGCAGCCATACTTCTGAGTGGTCCCAAAGGGGCTGGCCGTCCAGAGCAGGAAACAACTACCACCTTACATTGTGAAATGTCCCACAGGCACAGGCCCTGTCTTGATGCTCCCCGGGACGCTGCAGTGACCACAGAAGCACAAGGACTCCTACATCTCAACTGATCACACAAGCCCAGGGCGGAAGGCTTGTCCTATACTGTCCTCAGAAGTACTCCAGACATCCTCTAGTATCTCGGCGTATCCTGTAACGCAGGGCGTGCACCAATGTATAGGTCTGCTCCGCGGTGCCCTTTAACCATCGGGCGACCTCATGTGTTGCTGGTGTTTTTCTAATGTGATGAAAGGTACACTAAGGTATGTGTGCAACAAGAGGCAAAGCCATTGTTCTGCATCATTAGGCTCACGGCGGCCCCCAAAAGAAACTGTAGGCAGCTTGCCAAAGGCCCTAATCAAGATCATCTCTCTGAATTATCTCTGGATGAGGAAAGGATCAAGTCTGAGCCCCAGAATATTTGATCCTCTTTGTGCTGCTGTTGCGAGGGCTTACTGAAGCCAGACGCACTGGACCTTCTGGAACTGTAATTTATGGAAACCTGACTTTCTCTGCTTTTAATAAGGCTTTGCATAATAAGAAGAGGAATGCGGTTATTAATTCCTGCAAGTGTTTTGTGAATTCCTTTATGCTACGGTTCAGGACTCGCGAAGAAGAGGGGAAGGGGATTTTCCTTAGTTGGCACGAGGGTAATGGGTCCGAAAAGTAGTTTGAGTTTCCTGAAAATAAATCTGCATGGCTTCC
The DNA here is from genome assembly GCA_030068075.1 of Paguma larvata. NCBI lineage: Eukaryota > Metazoa > Chordata > Mammalia > Carnivora > Viverridae > Paguma > Paguma larvata. The sequence goes on from CM057842.1 coordinate 38,648,635, forward strand.
GAAATTGCTGACAAAGTGTATTCCAGATGGAAGTCATTTATCAGCAATTGAGCGCATGATGCGTTGGCCAGAAATACTTCCATATAAATTCACCTAGTACAAACAAACAAACAGAATCCAGGCTCGCTCTTTTTGGGAGGCAAGGAGGGGGGAAAAGCCCAAATAATACAGATGAATAAACACTGTCAAAAGAAAAACACCCCAGCAAGTTATTAAGACTCCATTTTTCACACAGTATATTGTATACACCGCAGTGGAAGTTTTTAATGTGATCACCTCGGTGATGGTTCCGCTGTTCTGCTTGGTTTGCTTCTGAACGTCTGACTTACTGAGGACCAGGGGCTGAGTGCTGGGCACACAGGATAACCTGGCAAAATCTGGATTATCGCATCACCAGATCTCCGGTGCCGGCGGCACTCTTGCCCAGGCCTCCCATGTGCCCGCAGACTGCTTTCAAAGGACAGAAGCCCAGCAGAGTGCTGGGCGTGAAGGCACGGGTCAGAAGTGTATGTCCAATACTGATTTAAAATGCTTGTTGTAAGATGTGGGCACTCTGTAGAAAAGGTGGTTGGGGGGGCAGGACCAGGCCCCCAAAGGTTTATTCTGACATTCTCTATGCTTCAGTTAAGACACACACGCAGACACACACACACACACACACACACACACACACACACACACACACACACACACACACACACACACACACACACACTTCTTTACCCAGGGTCATTCTTTCATTAGGTTGTCCACGGAGGCAGCCAACTCACAGAAGCAGGCTTATTTCACTGCGTCTTTTTAATGCCAGGCGCCCTCTGGTGGCTTGTGCAAAAATGGTGCCCAAGTGAAGGCTAATCCAATTCTTTTTTTAAGCTGTCTGGCTCTTTAAAGAATATGTTAATAAGCCATTCACTGTGATAAATCAAGGAATAAGCACCTTTTTTTTTTTCTTACCATAAAGACCGTATTCTAGCATTATGATTAAAAAAACCGATTTTTCACAGCATTATAATTTTTCGATTAATGAAGAAAAACTGGAAAGGTTCAGAATGATTTAAGGGGACAATACTTAACGGCCAAGTTAGGTTACCGACAACAGTAGGAAAACCTCAAGGTTCAAGATAAAACTTGAAGATCTAAGGACAAAACACCCAACGCAAATGTAAGGGAAGTTATCGGGGTCCTCCCTTAAATATCCTGTTTCATCTCAACTGAAATTTCACATGACCTGTGATGTAGAAGTTTCGACAAGTCACCCGCTGTGGACGACAGCACCCAAGATCAAGCCACTGGCTTGAGAAGTTCTGAAGATATGCACAGAGCGAGGCAGAGAAACGGCAAGGGAGAAGCACACACGGGAACCGCGCGTCCCAGGACAAGAAGTTGCTGTAAGAACCGCGTCTGCGGCAGCCGCCCGAGCTCCGCCGAGAGGCGCGCCTTCTAACTATTTGTAAACAGACAAAACCGCACGAGCATTAATCATCGTCCCCGTCTTCTCCAGCTGGTTCAAAGGGTGACCACGCACTGACCCTTCCCAAGACATTCGCTGACACTCCAGAGGGCGGTCACTTGTAAAGGAGCTTTGTGACACGGCTGCTGGAAACGTACTTTATGACTGTCAACATCTATTGAAATATTCAAATACGGACACCTACGCCAGTGCCACCGGGAGGGAAATGACCAAAGAGATTTAATAGAGAATCTGGGGAAAAGTCGGAAAGGCGGTCTCGTTCCGAACACAAGCACGCCCCCACGTCCCCAGTGCCTGTCCCCGAAGTTACTGTGTGGCAGGGGAGTGCCTGCCCCCGCCCACGGAATCCAATGCCAAGCGTTACCTGACAAACTTCATAGAGCAATTTGTACTGCTCCTCTTGCTTCTGCAGGCTGCACAAACTGCATCCCATGTTTGGAGGGACGTCAGAGGCAGGCTTCAGTCCTCGCCAGCACCCGGGCAGAGCAGCGTCCTGCGTGCAGGCATGAAGCTATCCTCGGAGAGCCTCAGGTGCACCAGGCGGCTGCACCACTTCACCGTGGCGTCGCTCTCTAAGGCTGAAAACAACTCTCTCCCCCTTCCACGCTTCCCCTCCTTCCCTCGCAGCATGCACACACACACACACACACGCACACGCACGCACACACACACACCACTCCCTCCTCTGAGGGACTCTGGCAGCTGGATTGTGGTCCAATGCACACGCTATATATACTGCTGCTCATGCATATTAATCAGCTCTCATTGACTATTCATAACAGACAATGATACAGAAGCTATAATTGCCAACTATGACAGTTGAAATTTCTCTAATTAACAAGCAAGTGCTCCAGTGGTAGGGAATAATAAAAGACACTAACAATTTTGTAAGCCATTTTCTGGCAGTTACAAATAAACATGACTGCATTTTTAGCAAGGTCTCGTACGATAATCCCTAATGCATTTAAGCTAAGTAGAAATTCATTTTTAAATATATCATAAAATTTCTGATGATATAAAATGTATTTAATGCTGCAGATAATGATGGCATATAAACGAGTTTTATGGAATGCACATGTTTTGAATAATATTCATATAATATTTAGCGCGTTCCCAAGTTGCAGGAAAGATCTGCCACGTATGAATAAAATATAAAAATTTAAATTCCAAGGTATACGTGTGTGTATGCAAAGTCAGCAGGGGGTTGTAAGGAGACAGGCTGCCGTAACGGTGAGCAAGTGGACCATCACGGCTAAAGTGCATTTTCAGTTCCCAAAGCGGAAAGTTATTTGTAAAAGGGCTGCCCGGCTCACTGGAAGGAAGAGAAGCGGCCGCCTCCGTGCCGTCTCTACAGCTGTGCAGACGTTTGCCCCCTTCTCCTCCGTGCACTGCGTCTAGAAAGCAGGGAGTTGCAATTACACAGGGAAGGTGAGCACCGACCGCGGTTAAGAGTTTGGATTCTTCTGCCTTGTTTCTTGCCTCCCTTCATTCAGCGTCTGACCCACTAAGTTGGACGGCTTTTATAAACAACAACTTTCTTCTCTCAAATGGTCACCCCGCCACCTCCGGGAAATGCACAAGTCATATTCCTGCAGCCCAATCACTCGCGCCCAAAGTTCTCACCGCGGTCTCCAAACCCTCGCCCTGCCTCGCCTTACAAAGGTTGAACTGTCTCTCAGGAGGACTCCCACGTGCTGTCAAGACGCATCACAGGCACTGAAGAATAATGCTCCCTTTCTCTGGGAGTCCAGACACGCCCGGGGAAGTCAGGGAAACAGCAAATCAAGTCCCACCTGGGCTGGTGGCCAGCGGATCCATCTGGTCCCATTTCTCGGACCCAGAAGATGAGGCACGGCCACTTGTCACAAATGAGCTAACAGTCCTGGCTTGTGGGAGGGGGAGGAACGGAGCCTCCACCTCAGACCCACACACCTGGGGGCACCATCGCGGCTCGCCGAGAGCTGAGGCGTGCCTCCAGGGGAAATAAGCCACGGATGGCGTTGGGCAGTGGCCGTGACCTCTGACGTGCCTGATGTTGGGAAGGACCCTCTGGGTCCAGGAGCGAGTTACCGGGAGCTCGGTTTCCTGATCTCTAAAGAGCTAGAAAACTAACCGCCTTGTAGAGTTTTGTTGGAACGATGCAAGAAAACACAAGTTGTCAAGCCAACACCAGAGGTCATGCCTGGTCACTGCCCTCATCCCCGGGGCCTTCCCTCTGTAGGTCTGCTCTCCTCTAATCCAAGGGAGAGTCATTCCTACCCTTCCTTTATCGTCTTTGGCGCACCATCCGCTCCACCCGGCTGACACGGAGAGCCTCCCCATGCGCTTTCTGCTTCCTCTCTTTCCCTCCCACGGGCCACCCACCGCGAGGCCAGGTCAGACTTCGAAAAGCAGAAAGTAACAGGATCACTTTTTTGGCTTGCTTAAACACCCTGCCATGACGTGCCCATCGAACTTGGATTAAAGTCACATTCTTCACGGGGCGTCCAATGCCCCGGACAGTCTGGTCCTTGTCCATCAGTTTCTCTACCATCTCCTGGTGCTCGCTTCACTGCCACCCAGCCGCGTCCATCCTCACGGTTCCCTCTGCCAGAACGCCCCTCCCTTCTGCTTCCTACCCGCTCAGCGCCCCAGTCTCAGCTCAAACGAAGCCTTGTTAGAAAAGCCAGTGTCGGGGCACCTTGTATGAATTTGTTTCTCAGTCCTCCAAGTTACTGTCGTATCACCCCACTCATCTCCTCAGTCTTCCTTTCATTTATGCTGTTTGCTGCCGACTGTCTCCTTGTTTAAGAACTCTGGCTTCCTGAGGGCAGGGACCCGTGTCTGCATTTCTCGCCCCCGGCTTAGCCCGCTGCAAGTGCTGGGGCAATGCATGTCCTTCGGTTGAAAGAACAGATGAAGCCTGACGCCTCCTCACAAACTCATGCCCGACAGTGTGAACCGGAAGTATCACATACAGAGGTCAACAGGGAGCTTGGCTTTCTTCCCCCAAAGCTGTGGGCCGTTAAGTAATTTTGTGCTAAGGTTTTGGGTTCCACAGTGGCTTGTACCCATCTTTTTTCCCTGCACATCCACCAATAAATCTAGAAATGGGCAAATGCAAATTCTTTTAGTCTTTGTTACAAAACTTTTCAATCTCGTTCACAAGCTAGGAGAATTTTATCACATACTGCAGAAATGTTTCTCAGGGCATCTGGGTGGCTCAGTCTGTTAAGCGTCCAACTGCGGCTCAGGTCATGACCTCATGGTTTGTGAGTTCGAGCCCCGCGTTGGGCTCTGTGCTGACAGCTCAGAGCCTGGAGCCTGCTTTGGATTCTGTGTCTCCCTCTCTCTCTGTCCTTCCCCCACTCGTACTGTGTCTCTCAAAAACTGAATAAATGTTAAAAATTAAAAACAAACAAAAAAAAGTTTCTCAATCTTTTGGGTCTGAGGAACCCTTCACACTCTTAAAAGTTATTGAGGCCGCCAAAGGGCTGCTGTTTACGTGGGTTCCATCATGTTCCGTCTGCCATGTTAGAAACCATCAGAAATATAAAAATACTTATTCCTTCCTTCATTTAAACTACCAATAATAAACCCAGTATATATGAACATAACTAACATTTTTATGAAAAATTACTGTATTTTCCAAAACAAAAAGAATTTGGGGGAAGAATGGGATTGTTTTACACTTTCACAAAGTCCTCTATGTCTAGCTTAATTGAAGACAGCTGGTCTTTTCGCTTGTGCATTCAATCTCTTCTGTTGTGCGATAGAGGGGCTTCTAGAAAACTCTACTGGACTATACATGCATGAAAGAATGAGAGCAAAAGAAAAAAAAGAGCATCTTGATGCTTCTATGAACACAGTTTAGACCTCACAGACTCCCTGAAACAGTGATGAGGAACCCCCCACCCCAGGTTCCTGGGCGATGGTATCGAGAACTGCCACTCTAGAGGGACACATCTGTGAGCTCGGAGTCTAAGAGTCTCGTGCGTGGGGGGCACTTGAGTGGCTCAGGCAGTTGGGCGTCTGACTTTGGCTCAGGCCGCACTCTCAAAGTTCATGAGTTAGAGCCCCGCATCAGGCTCTCTGCCATGAGCGCAGAGCCTGATTCGGTTCCTCTGTCCCCTTCGCCCCCTCTCTCTGCCCCTGCCCTGCTCACACACCCACGTGTGCTGTCTCTCTCTCTCGAAAATAAATAAACATAAAAAAAAAAGAGTCTCATGCTCGGGGGTGGGCAGAAGAGTGGAAGGAATATGAATTCAAATGCAACTCATGATTCCCACTCTTATGATGAATTATATAGTATTTGGACTCAAGAATGAACAACACTCATAGCCATTATGCCTCAAACAGGACTTACCAAAGTGACTGCCTGCCTTCAAGACACCCGTTCTTTTCTAAAATCATCTAGGTACATCCAGAATAGTTTCATTCCCGAAGTGTTGCTTTCACAGAGTAAGAAGCACAAGTGTGTGAGAGGAGGTTCCCCTGGATCGTGATACAAACCAAGGCAGTTAGTACCGTGGGCCCAAGAGGCACGGATCTTAGGGACAGGAAGTTATTTACAAGAGATCTGTTTCTCGGAGAACAGCTGTCCCAGTAAAAATGAACAACTACTGGCTACACAAAGACGCACATTGTTTGATGAAGATGCTGAATGTTCTTTTCAATAGTCATCCCATCGTCAGAAAGCGCCTAAGAAGCTCACCAGAGCACACGGCACGCTCGGTCGCTCTGTACCAGCAGACCGCCTCTCTTCCTGCCTTCGCGGGAATGAAAAATACAGTGCAAAGAAAGGTCACCGAGGAACAGAGAGAGACGGACAGCAGAGGCACATACAGTTAGGGCTGAGGTACCTAGGGAATAGCTTTTATAATCATTCTCTGAACTTCCTAAAGTCATCAGGGATGCTGGGAGGGTCAGCAGATGGAGACGAGAACTTAGGTTCACCGAACTGTGGAAACATCTATCTAGCTGAAGCCTATTCCTCCAGCACACAGACTGTGGTGCCTGGGTATCCGATACCTGTCACTGGACCTTCCTGCTTTTTCCTAATGCATGATGAACACAGGTGTCCTCGAACTAGAGGCTTTCAGTCAGATGGTGTATTCTTCTGGGAAGGGCAGGGACAAAAAAGAAGTGGGAAGATGGAGCCAAGTTCATCAAGTTCATCAGGTTCTTAAGAGAGGCGTGGAGTCTCTTTGGGAGCCTACACCAGTGAGTTGGGAAATCCATGCCGCCTCCCTCAAACCTGTGAGAGACCCACCCAATGGCTCTGCCTTTCCTTAAGCTCTTTTCAGCTTTCTTCTGGGGCACGCCGATTCATTAACTTGGTTTCTTCCTGGTTTGAATCTGCTTTCAATCCCTACTGTACAATGGAGCTAGCTACAACAATCCTCCCCCTCCACACACACACAGAGCTGATAAGCCACTGCCCTCAAGACACGGACCAAGCTCCCAAGCATGTGGACCTGACCCATTCTGCTCTGCCCGGCCTCCTCGGTCTACTGTCCAGCAGCAATCCCTGCATTAGGGTCCTTCACGCCTCATGTGTGTGCACATGGTGGGCCCTTGGCTTGCACCACCAGCCCCAGTGCCTTCAGTGTGTCTCTTAAACACCCCTGACTCGGTCCCCGGCAACAGGGACCCTCGGCGCTACAGTGCACTTCTGTGACCTCCTTTGGGCACACTTCACACTGTGCGATCCTTCCGTGTTTCCATCTCTCTCTTCCTCACTGAGGGAGACCAGGCCTAATTCAGCTATGGATGCCCACCCCGCCCATACCCAACCCCAGGGGCTCAATAAGTATCTCAGGAATTAATTCAGCATCTGATACTTACTAAGTGCCCCCTGAGTATGAGGCACCTTCCTGAGTTCTGATGACACAGGAGTGACCAAACTGGTGACAGAATACAACTCTCACAAGAAGATCAAGGCCATAAGCCTTGGGCTTTCATGCCTGCTATGGTCTGGATGTCGTGTCGCCCAAAAATTAACACGGAAATCCTCATGCCCAAGCAGATGCCATTAGGAGGTGGGGCCCTTGGGAAGTGCTCAGGTGATGAGGTTGGGGAGACCTCACAAATAGGATCAACGTTCTTATAAAAGAAACCCCACAGAGCTTCTAGTCCCTTCTGCAATGAGATAATACAACAGAATCTGTGTCGTGGAGCAAGCCTTCACTCAGTCTTGCTGGCCCCCTGATCTTGAACTTCCAGCCTCCAGAGCTGTGAACAATACGTTACAGCTGTATACAAGCCACGGGTCAGATGATGTTTTGTGAAGCAGCCCAAATGGACTGAGATTCTACCTTTTGTGGGACAAAAGTTGCTCCTAAGAACCTTTTAAACCAGTCACGGCCAGAGATTCAAATCCATCATCTGTCGAGGAAACGGTTTTGGGTCTTCGCGTTAACTTTCCCCTGTGCTGGTGTTTCAGGAGCCTTGTGAACCGCATTTAGTGCATTCTCAAACTAGAGCTAGAAAAAGGAGTTAGGAACTGCTTGCTCGAAAGCCAAGTGTGGATGAGAATCACATCACCATTGCGAAGAAAATAAGCAACTGCAAAGACGTTAGAACACACGAACGCACGACTGTCACAGGAGTTGGAAAAACATGCAACAGCAGCTGTAAGTGCAATTTTGTTTCTGAAAAGCTCTCTAAGCTCCAAACATCTGCGCGGGACCTCAGCTCTTAATCTTCTAAATGAGAGCATGTTTTCCCTTTGGAGCGAGTGCTGCCGTCTGGGGGGCGTTTCTGCTGGGCTCCGGGGACCTGATGAACACCCCGCCTGCCAAACACCGACAGCTTTGCTGTTTTCTGTCAAAGCCATCGGCTGTCAGGAGCTGCTTCTCGAACCCAGAAACACGCTGCTGGACAAGAACGCAGCCAGAGCAACAGGGATCCGTTGCGGGGAGGCTGGAACATGAGTACTTTTGTGGAAGGTAACCAGGGGAAAAGAGCTCCAAGAGGCCTCAACTTAAACAGAAAATGCAAGTTTTCTGACCAGCTTGAAGCCGTGGGGACACCCCAGTGGATGCTGGTATTACTTGAAGGCCCTGCAGCACGCTGTGTTCCCGGTGGTGCTTGCTACTGGTACTCAGTGCGTGCCTCTATTTCTCCAACTACAATACAACTGTAGTTGGGATTCCTGGAGGGTGGACTCCTGACCAATTCCTCTCTATGACCCCTGAAATGCCTAGAATGTCCAAACCCTTTCTAGATCGAGTTCCTCACACAGGAGAGGGAGCACGCTATTGGCCGTGGCTCAGGGAGCCCAGAGCGGAAGGGGGGGTAATGGGTCAACCCAGTCCAGTCTAAGAACAACTCTTGGGGTACAGGAAGGAAATTCACAGCCTCCTGGGACCACGGTTTCCCCACCCTACAGTGTGGCACCCACCCCCTGAAACCCTTACGAGGGTATGCCATAAACCAAAAGAGAAGTGACACACCTCGGGACCCCAAGCCCCTCCAGCATGTTCTAGAGCAGGGGCACGCGAACTTTCACCACCAAGGGCCAGAGAGTAAGTATTTTACGTTTTGTGGGCCAAAAGGCAAAATCAAGGACACTAGGTAGGAACTTGTCCAACGACCATTTTCCAGGGCAGAAAACATTCATTTGCAGGTCGTATATAAACAGGCTATGTGTTGGATGCGGCCTGTGAACTCAAACTTGCCCACCGACCATCGCGGACTGAGCCGAGAGTCCATTCCGCCTGTGTCACGTGAGGAGGCAGTGCTCCCTCTTGTCCCCGTGTCATGCAGGAGAGAACTGAGGGTCAGGCGGGCAAGGTCACTGACCCAAGAACACGCGGCTAGTACCAGCAGAGGTGAGACCGGGTAACCCCAAAGCCGGCGAGCCGCCAGGCATCCATTTGTTTCCCAGGACCTCCCGTGTTCGTTAGGAACGCCGGTGCAGGCAGAGGGGCTCTAAAAGCCAGGTCCCCGGGGGGAAACAACAGGAAGTGCTACAGAAGAAAATCTAAGTCTCATGATACACTCGCGATAATGGTGATGGACACCCAAAACCTGTCCATAACTGGCCCGCCGAACGGGACAAGGCACGCCTTTTGCTGCGATGGGGATGTGTTCCTATCTCGTGCTGGATATGAGCTTCCTCTTTGGTATTTACAGCCACCCAGCAGCCTGGTCCCAGGTGTCCCCTCTGGGGACTGGGAAATGTGTCAGGTCCTCCTGGAGCCTCTCTGTCCACATACATGGGACAGACCCCTCAAAGGGTACATTCGGAATGGCATGAGGGGTGAAGAATTGGGTAGCCCTGTGACCCTGGCCAAGCTCCCGGCGACCCTGGGGGTTCTATCTCAGGCCTGCTGCGAACCACATAGGTCCATGCCAACCACTGGATGTGGGATTCCTGAAAGGAGGAAATAAGATTCGAGGTCTGGAGTGGAGGCAGGAGAGACGGAAGAGAAGGAGATGTGACAGGGACAGATGTGTGAACACAGAAGAGGAGGAGGAGGGGAGAGATTGGAGAGGAGGGGAGAGATTGGAGAGGAGGGGAGAGGCTGGAGAGGAGGGAGGGAAGAGGCTGGGGAGGAGGGGAGAGGCTGGGGAGGAGGGTGAGACTGGAGAGGATGTCAGGACAGGATTCAGGGGAATTAAGTTGGGGGTGAGCACATCCTTCAAAGTCTGATGAGTTAAGCCAGGTTTAGCCGCATGGAGACTGAACGCGGGTGACAGAGAAGAGACAGCAAGCAACAGGACCACACCGCTTGAACAAAGGACACTCGGCAAGAGGGAGAAGGGAGAGATGTGGAACTCTCACAAGGGTATCAGCTGTGTTACCACGGATTCAGAGAAATGACTAGAGTAACAGACTGGGAAGAAAGTCCAAAAAGGGACCACTGAAGGTGACCAAACCTTTGAGGGACAGAGGACAAGACGGGACTGCGCCTCATTGTGTTAGAGGTCACAGACTGTACGCTGGACCCGTGCAGCATCTAAAATTTCGGATTAGCTGCCAGACAAAAACCAACATCAGGAACTTTCGCCTAAAATGTGTATTTTGTCAACTTTTGAGAAATCCCCCAAAATCTGACACATGGGTAGCCAACATGGATCCCCTTGAGATGGGGAGGGGAGGTCTGTGGTCCCCAGTTCCCTCCTGGGCCTCTGCACTGGCCAGTTTAAGGGGCCGTGGGGAGATGTTAAGATATAAGGCCTAAGAGTCTTGGGAGATCGCAGGCTGGGCTCCTGGATGACCCGCCGCCCTCCTCCGCCTGCAGGGAGGGGGCAGTGCCCACCAACACTGTCTCCCTGAGCTCACCCAGGAGGGGGCGTGGGAAGCAGGGCTGCTCCCAGCTACGGCCAGGGCTGGGAGGAGGAGAGCAGGCAGGAAATAAAAGAAATAAAAGCCTCGCTTCATACCCACCACCTGCTGATTCACACCTTCTGAGGAACTACCTGCTACAGCCAGACGCTGTTGTGTAGGGATAAACGAGAAACATAAACGCCCGCCCCCGTGGGAGAGCCACCCTGGGTCTGACCTGTGGCCACCCGGGACTACTGCTATGGCTAAGTTCACAGATGGCTTCCCAGTTGTCCAAGAGCAACAATCCCGTGCATAGTCCTTGGCCTGGGTGACTCGCTGCCTGCAGCCTTCCCCTGGGTGGTGGTGGCTGGAAGGAGGAATCTTTCCGTCTCTACACTGGTGGTCCATTCCAAACTTCCAGCCATAAGGAATCACCATTTTTGATACATGGCTCCAACACAACTTATTTCTTATGTTTCTTTAAAAGCTACTCCCTGAGTTTTATTTAAATAAATGTATTTTTGGAAAAAAAATTGATATCTACTGTAAATGGGAAACCATTTTCACCTACTATGTATAAAAATTACTTTAATATAATTTTTATTATTTTTTTAACATTTATTTATTTTTGAGAGACATAGAGACAGAGCATGAGCAGGGGAGGGGCAGAGACAGAGGGAGACACAGAATTAGAAGCAGGGTCCAGGCTCTGAGCTGCCAGCACAGAGCCTGACGCGGGGCTCGAACTCACAGACCGTGAGATCATGACCTGAGCCGAAGTCGGCCGCTTAACCAACTGAGCCATCCAGGCGCCCCCAAAATTAATTTAAAAATAATCAGAAATTTAAAAATAGAAAAAGTTCATTCCCCTACCACACAAGATCTCACATCCTGTCATGTTTAACACGGTTTTGGAACGAGCGTCCACTTGGCGCTGAATGGCAGCCACACCAGGACCTTTCCCAGCCCTGTTCTGCCAGCTTTCTTGGTCTCTTAATGCCCCTCCCATGCTTGGGTCTGTTTTCTGATGACACCCCCAATTCTTCCAACTCTACTGTGCTTTCACTGAGCCTGTTAGCTCTAACTAGAATACCCTCTGCACACTCTGCTTCTTGAAATTTGAATTTCAAGCTTTTAAATCCCATTCACATTAAAGCCAACCTCCATTTCACCCACCAGAATTCACCTCTAGACCCCGGGCGCTCGGCCACAGCTTCCGCTGCAATCTCCTGTTGACTAGTTTCTTGGGGGCATGTCTTTCTGCCTTCCTAACCATTTACACCGGCAACTGTTACGCTAAGTGTTTGCGAAAGAACGGGGACTCCCACCAGCTTCCTTCTAAGGGGAAAGTTACAAGTTCCTGAAGACAGAAACCCCACGCGGTCTGATGCTTCATTACAGTGATTCCTCAATAAGCAAGTATTTACCAAGCATCCGAACTGCACATTGGGAGCACAAAACTGCACGGAGGGAGCACAAAAAATTGTGAAACCTTGTCCTTCTATTCGGAGAGCAGACACCCCCCTCTGGAAGACAGGACTGAACTATAAAAGGGGGAAGGGGCAGTCTGTGCTGCGGAGCGCAGAGGTCGGGGAGGACAAGACCATTGCTCCTAATGGCCCCCCTGAGATAATTCTAACGAAGCTCCTCGGGGCCAGGCTTCTGGCTCTGCTGTAATTAAGACAGCCGCTGTGGAGGAGACAGGGCCTGAGCTGCTACTGCGAGATGGAGGCGATCTGGACAAGGGAAGTAACTCAGGCGGAGCGACGCGTGCGCAACAGCACGGGCGAGGACTTGCGAGGCGGAGACGACGCTGGATGTCGCCGCCGCGGCGGGAAGTCCCGGGGAATGATGGTCTCGAGGGTACCTGAGAGGTGGGGCGGAAGCCGCGTCTGAGGAAGCAGTCTGGGACTGGTGTGTACGCTGGCGGGAAGGGGGGGAAAGTATAAAACGGCAAGACAGTGACGCCGGGTAGAGGCAGGGATGGCAAGAAAGAGTCCAGATCTGAATTCAGAACTGGATGCCCTAACGGGCAAATCATTTGGTACTTTTCTTGCCGGATGCCAGGCTCAACTCCCGCCAAGAGTGGGTCGGGGAAAGGCGGCCTCTCTGTTGGAATCTTGGCCAGCCTCTAGGATTTAGGACGAGCCCCTGACGTAGACTTTTTTTTTCCCCCCGACACCTCGTAACTGAGCCAGACGCTCCTGGACTGTTCATGTCTGAAGGAATTTGTGATACAGGAAAGGCGTGAGCTGGATGGATGACTTAGGCACTAACGGAAAGCTAATTCAGTATTTTAAAAATCACTCAAAAAACAAGTAGTTGAGAAGAAGAGAGTTATGTGAGGGGGAAAAAATCTACCATGGCCAAGTGAGGCTTCATAATTCACGTTTACCACTAAGGTTCGTGTGCTGTCAAGTCTGACGTGACTTATCAAGCTTCTGTCCTGCATTTACTTTTGATAGAAGACAGCACTTCGGAGAATAAGAAAGCAAACACTATTATGAGCAATGGCTTGTTTTAAGAGAAAAATGCTCCCACAAATGGTACTACTAATTTTTTAACACTCTCTGGGAAAATATAACAACTGGATATACTTGAGAACTGGGTAAAAACTACTGACATTGTACTTCATCTTTAAAACTGATGTATGTGCGTCCAAAAGCTAATAAAGTTCCCTCTGATATAAATGGGGGGGCCTGGATCACAAGCCACACTCAGACGCTTCGGATTCTGGTCTTATGGGCAGAGCCCAAGGGCAGAGAAAATTGAAGTGATTTAAAATTGCCTCTGATAGGATATATCTGATATTAGTGGGCTTGCTGGAGCGGAACGGTAATATCGGAGAGATACAAAGGTGTGGAGCCCGTTAGTGTGCGTCCGAACGTTCGGATGCCTGGGCCCTCCACATCTTCCGGGTGACCCATCCATGGGGTAGGCAGAGCTATGCTGGGTGGGAGGAATGAGAAGGCCAGTAAGTGGGTGCTCTGAAACCACAATTTATTCATGGGAAGGACGAAGAAGCACTAACGGCGCCTTCTTCCCCTTCGCACCATCGGTAGGAGTCCCCGTCGATACACTGAGATCTGCCTATCTCCTTTCTGAGTCCCTCCAACAGGACCTACCTCCGGGCAAGGCATTTCACCGCAGGAAAAGAAATAAACACACAGTAACGTAGACGGAGGGTGTTTGTCAAAGCTTTTCTTGACCAAGCCGCACCACAGTGCCGCTCGCCTGTCACGCGTGCTAACCTATTAACTGTGCTGAACACGAGACGGTTCGTTCTCTGCCACTTGGGAGTGCAAGGACCAGTTAAATCATAAAGGGGAAAAGAGTCCGACTAACAGAGTGGTCAAATGTATGTACTGCCTTGTGAGGACCTTTAAAATAATTTGGTAGGGGGCGCTTGGGTGGCTCAGTCGATTAAGTGGCTGACTTCTGCTCAGGTCATGATCTTGCACTTTGTGAGTCTGAGCCCTACATGGGGCTCTGTGCAGACAGCTCAGAGCCTGGAGCCTGCTTCGGATTCTGTGTCTCCCTCTCTCTCTTGCCCCTCCCTTGCTTGGGCTCTGTCTCTCTCTCTCTCAAAAATAAACATTAAAAATAAAATAAAAATAAAAATAAAATAATTTGTTAGTATCTTAATTGGAAAAAAAAATCCCCAAAGACATAATATAATCTAAGAATTTACAAAACAATACATTTGTATTTACAAAGTACTCATTACATAGTCCTATTTAGCTGTCTGCAGATACATGCTCTGTAGGAACCGACTCTGTATGTACGGTAGGTACAGACGGCAACGCATCCCCGTGAAAGAACGTGCAAACTGGGATGCTTCTGGTGACGTGAAACTTCCCTGCCTGGAGGGAAGGGTTAACCAGCGTGCACAGAAGGATGGAGAATGAAGCACTGTTTCTTTTCTGTTCCTTCTTTAAAAGATCGAATTGGAGGTGCCCGGGGCTCAGCTGGTTAAGCATCGACTCTTGGTCACGATCTCCTGGTTCGTGGGATTGAACCCCTCATCGGGCTCCATGCTGACAGCACAGAGACTACTTGGGATTCTCTCCTCCTCCTCTTTCTGCCCCTCCCCTATTCTTTCTTCTCTCTCTCTCAAAATAAATAAACTTTAAAGAAAAAAAAACTAAACTAAAATAATGAACTGTAAGGCAGCAAGCCAATCCGTTCTGCCCTGTCCTCTTAACTGATGCCTGCTGGGTGTCCCCTGTGCTCAGTGCTGGGGGGGGCGATCTCCCAGTTCCTGCCTTGCCTCCTCCCTTCACCGCCAGCTTGTGCCAGCTCTCTCGTGACAGTCAGAAAACAGGACAGAAGGATTCCTGACTGGTTCAGGGTGACATGGGCCAAGCCTTCAATGCTTCTTGCCAACCTCATGAAAATACACCTATCTTTGCAATGCATGCGTTTGTCTCCCTGTGAATAACTCCCCCCCCCCACCCGCCCCAAGTTACTCGCACTGATGGAGAAACAAACTTTGCACAGCCTTGCCCTGACCACCCTCCCATCGTTGCGCTCCTCCAGTTCCTATGGGGAAGGGAGGCCTCTCTCCTTCTGCACTCAGGTTCTGTGGGCTCACAGAGATGGTCCCCCCAACTACAGTCCCTCCCACTATGCTGTCCATTCCAGCCCCTGCTATCTGCTTTTTTCCTCCCCAGGCCTGGAGACATTTCCTCGTTCTGAAGACTCTCAAATCACACCACACCCCAACCTATTCCTCTCCCCCCGTTCCTGCTCTTCTTTCTCCCCGCAGCACCATGTGATCTGGTTGGCCCTCACCATCCCTCCCTCCTGTGGACAAACATACTCTACCAAAACCATCTCATCCAGGGTCACCAGGACCTCTCAAATGTCACAACCACGAGCCTTTTGTAAGCCCTCGATTTAACCTAAGGAGGAAGACATACAGATCCATGGTCCAAGCTGTACCTCCACCAACTTTAGAGGTAACTAAGTTGTGGTTCAAAAAGATGGGGGGCCATGTGGCCAAGGTCACCCAGTCACTTACTGGCAGAACAGGGATATGAACCAAGCTCTCTGGCCCCTCTGTTAATGTTCTTTGCCCCCCTAAATGCCGCCACCTGCCTTGCCTTCCCTGTAAGGTCTGACCTCTTGAGCATCCCGTCCTCCTGATGGTATATATTCCTGCTCTCCGTGAGTCCCTCCAGGGACTCATGAGGGTTTTTCCTTTTTCCTTCTGCCTTCTAAATGGATGCAGATACACTCAACAGTCCTTCCAGAAGTCAGCAGAGTATCAGAACAGCCCTCAGACATCTAAAAATGTCGTTTCTTTTCATCACCTGTCAATAAGCACCTCCTGTGTGAGGTTCTGCAGAGCTGAGAGGAGCATCAGGTACTGGGGCTCAGGCTGCCTCAGCTGAAATCCTGGCTCAGCCTCTAATTTAGCACACGCCCCTGGGACTTGGCTGCTTTCTTCCTAAGTCTCTACGCCCTCCTCGAACCCCACAGGATCGCCAGGAAGACAACTGAGAAAGGTTTTTGGAACTACTCAGCACAGGCGATGGCTCAGAGCGTTCATGGTAAATGGTAGATCTTGGTTTGTTCTTCTTAAATCTTATCGCTAACGTCTGCCAGAGAGGACGTGAAGCCCTAGTTCCTTCTCTTGTGTGGCTCAGTGTCCGTAAGGCGCACAGACACACAGACTAAATGGTCCCACTGACTTCAGATGTGCCATGACAGATGCATGAGAAGCAGTGCATGGAAACCAGGTAAAGAGTTAATTCTCCTTAGGACATGAGAAAAAGCTTTATTTTCAAGAGCTGAACAATGACTAGAACCTTGTTTGCCCTCCTGGGAATTAGGCTCCTCTAGGGGCCACGTGCAAACTTTACATAAAAGGAAGCTTCTCCAAAGAGCACTATCATGTCAAGAAAACCCCCTGAAACATTTACAACAGAATTACTTAGACTTTGGGGTACATCCAAATCCCCGCTTCCTGGGTGGGTAAGGTGGAGGAGATACCTAAGCCCTACCCAAAGAGCCAACCATTCACTAGACCCGGGCACCCCCGTTTTTCACGCAGGTGGTCCAAGAATCATTGGATGAACACACAGAATGTGATGTGGCCCCAAAGACGGAAGAGGCATCTTCATATTTAAAACTAAGTACCATGCCTGGGTGGCTCAGTTGGTTGAGCGTCCGACTTCGGCTCAGGTCATGATCTCACACTCCGTGAGTTCGAGCCCCGCGTCGGGCTCTGTTTTGACAGCTCAGAGCCGGGAGCCTGCTTCGGATTCTGCGTCTCCCTCTCTCTCTGCCCCTCCCCTGCTCTCACACTGTCTCTCTCTCTCTCTCTGTCTCAAAAATAAAGATTAAAAAAAAAGTTTCTTAAAAAATAAATAAAACTAAGCACCATGACTACAGCTACCAGCATACCATGCCTATTAAGCACCTCTGATTTCTCACTACAATGTGGTGCGTGGTGTGCCTGGGGTCATAAGACCGATGTTTGTGGGCTTCTGAACCTCCGCTTCATCAATGTTTCCTTTCAGTTCTATTGAAGCCTGGTCTTTGAGAGAGAGGAGGCAGAAAACACAGATAATTAAAGCTTAAAATATTCTTATTTCATGGTGGGGATAACAAGTGAAACTACAAGTAATGATGTAATCCAACGTGTCAAAAAGGAAGAAAAGAGGAGACAGAAGGCAGGACAGAGCCTTGGGACCCGGCATCCCATGTCATCTTCTAATTAACTAACTGATCCTTTAAACTGTCAAACTCAGAGAGGAGCTCCATGGCCTGGCGTCTGATTAATATTCATATTTGGGCACCGGATGCTCTGATTTAGGCCCCAGTGGTTGTAGTTAAACATCAGTCTTTAAAAAAGAGAGAGAGAAAGAAAAACCTGCCTGGCCAGCCAAAATCTCCAGGTTTCACATTCACAGGGAAATGAGGGGAGGCCACCCTGAAGTCCAGAAGCCGCGGCAAGAACAAACCCTCCACGGATGCATATTGATTTCTGAATCATGATGAGGACTTGTCTATTGAAAAAATAATTATTTTGCTTCTGCCTACTGGCAGCCACATTGTTCATCACACTCTGTGCCTCATTGTTGAATAAGCGAACAGCGCGTGTAAAATTACACAGCATTCGGTAATATAATCAAGCTTTTAATTTCAAACAAAAATAATTGAATATGTAATTTAATCAAAGCATGCTAGAATCGATCATGTCAACTCTAATAAGCGGCAACCTGGACTTTTCTAGCCCAGGCTGCAAAAGAATACATTCCCTCCCTTATAATGACTTCCCTGGACGAAAAATATACTTCCGTCCAGAGTGCGAGAAGTAACTGTTCTAACAAATGCTTTTTGCAGAAAAGGCAGTTGACTTAAAAAAACAAAATGAGGCCCCCTCATGGTTTGTGAGTCTGGTTCACACTACCGACCACCAAGAGCTGGGCGGGACACCGTAGGGGTTGCTCTTACAGAGGTGGGGATATGAGGAAGGGTCCTGCAGAAGCACTGGAAAAGGAAGGCCTTTTCCTTCATGCTCTGGTCACATTTTAAACATTAAAAATCTTCCAAGGAAGAAAAGGATTCAACCCAGCTTCACTGTGAGTCCCAATAGCAGCAGCTGTTAGAAAAGATTTCCCAAAGTAGGGGTGCCTGGGTGGCTCAGTGGGTTAAGCATCTGACTTCGGCTCAGGTCATGTTCTCACAGCTCGTGAGTTCGAGCCCCGCGTCAGGGCTCCGTGCTGACAGCTCAGAACCTGAAGCCTGCTTCGGATTCTGTATCTCCCTCTCTCTCTGCCTCTTCTTGCTTGCTCTGTCCTTCTCTCTCTCTCAAAACTAAACATTAAGGGGTGCCTGGGTGGCTCAGTTGGTTGGGAGGCCGACTTCGGCTCAGGTCATGATCTCGCGGTCTGAGTTTGAGCCCCGCATCTGGCTCTGTGCTAATGGCTCATTAGAGCCAGGAGCCTGCTTCAGATTCTGTGTCTCCCTCTCTCTCTGCCCTTCCCCTGCTCACGCTCTGTCTCTATGTCTCTCAAAAATAAATAAAACGTTAAAAAAAATTAGAAAAAAACCTAAACATTAAAAAAAATTAAAAAAAAAAAGAAAAGTTTTCTCAAACTGTAATTTGTGCCTCGCCTCTCATGGCGTAAGCCCTGTCCCACAGTCCTCTATCCTGGATTGAGACGCCTTGCATCCCATACACCTTCTCCACTGCAATTCCTCCTCATCCTGTAGAGCTTATTAAACATTCCCAAGCTCTTGTTAAACTTACTACTACGCTATTTCAACTTAGATTTGAAAATGGGTGACATTGCTAATGAATGCTCATCTTGGGATCATAATTCACAAGCGTACTGAAAGTAAGTGGTGTGGAACAGCGAGACTCAAGTTGATGAATTCAACCAACAGATACTGAGGCCCAACCAAGTAATCAGACACATTAATAAGTCTCAGTTCATTTCCGTTTGGTGGGGAGAAAGGCCATACCGCTCAGAAAATCAATATATTTTTAATAAAGGAATAGCCCACTCCTAATAAATAAACATATACATTACGAACGACTTGGAGGATTTTCTAGATTGAGAAGAAACTCAGGGCCAAGCTGGTGCAGGGCCCAAGTTTAAATTCCAGAAGGCATTTATGGACTTTTACTAAGTAGGCCAGGAAAAGGATGAAAACCACCCAAAAGCATTAAGATGATGTTGCCTGGATCACAGCCACCTATGGAACCCCAGAGTTAAAAGACTCCAGAGGAAAGCCTGGCTGATGCCACCCATCAGGAACCTCGGTACTTTAGCCTCTTTGGATGAGACCATCAAAGTTAATGGTCAAAAATGTTGTTCCCTCAGACAATTCTTTTTTTTTTTTTAATTTTTTTTAATGTTTATTATTTTTGAGACAGAGAGAGACAGAGCATGAGTGGGGGAGGGGCAGAAAGAGAGGGAGACACAGAATCTGAAGCAGGCTCCAGGCTCTGTCAGCACAGAGCCTGACGCGGGGCTCGAACTCACGGACTGTGAGATCATGACCTGAGCCGAAGTCGGACGCTCAACCGACTGAGCCACCCAGGCACCCCTGACAATTCTTTCTAACATGACTAGGAACAGTTCTCATGCTTTAAAACAAAATAAAAAGCGGACCCAACGCCAAGTTTACAAACGCCCACCTCCACTTGGGAGTCTAGGCCATCGGGGAAACCTACCGTCACCGCGGAGCCTGCCGTGTGAGCTCCACATGGGGAGGGGTCCAGTACCAAGGCAGGGGGAGTCCTGACGTCTCACTTCTGAAGTCAACACACAATATCAGTGCACTGCTTGCCAGACGGCATCCTGTGCTGTGTTCCCGAAGCCGCGAAACACTCCTTCAGGTGGAGAGGAGACTCCAGGGACACCGAAACTGGCTCAAATCCACAGGCAATAAAGTAATTAATGGTGGCTTTCAGGGCAAGCGCAGTAAAAAAATAATTGCCCTCAAATTTTTACTGCTAATGAATGACTGGTATAGTCAATATTTGTGTTGTTGGGAGTGGACATGTGTGTGTGTTTGTGTGTGAGTGTGAGAGAGAGAGAGAGAAACAGAGACACAGAGACAGAGAGAAGGAGGGAGAGTCTTTTGGATGCAAATACTCAAACCAGTCTATCACCCTGGCTAACAGCTTTGAACCTCCGACCACAAATGCTGAATACGTTGACTTTAAATGTCTACGGGGAACATATGCCACGGATCAAAGAACACACTGATTAATCCAACAGAGACTAAAGTCTGTCACTTTGGTCATGGTGCAAAGATGTGCCAAACAAGGCCACTGAAGAGAGTAAATAGACGGGAGAGAAATACCAAAGTTAAATTGGTTTCAAAGAGGGGCCGAGCTGCCAGCTACCTGTCGAAAGGCGACTGGATGAGGTAAATGTATTTCCTTCCCCAGCACATCTGCCCACTCGTGTTAAAGCAGCACTTCCCCCTAAGACAACCACCGGCTTGCTGACGCCAGGCCGCTCTCACTCACGCCGTAATCATTTACTATTACATTAGGTCATTGGCTTTCCCTCCACTCAATCCCAGGGACGCTCCAGCTTCTCATCACACACGCACAGCCCTGTCAACAGATGGAAAGATAACTCTGCTCTTGTTTAATGGGAAGTCGGTTCTCATGAGTAACAGGAACCCACTGCTGCCGTGAACGGCGAACCCAGAGACAAAGCTGTGAGAGCCAAACGCAATCGGATCTCGGCCCGTGTACCTAAGAAACAAGCTGCCGGGTTGTTGTTATTTTTTTTTTTCTTTTTGTTTTGTTTTTTATGGGCCACTTTGCCCACTGGTTAGAACACAGATTCCCGTGTGAAGAGGACAAACGGCCTCGTGGCTGCAGAATGAATCCTTCATCTCACACCATCCCAGAAATACGCGCTCCTGGGGTGGGGGCAGAGCGCATGACTACAACAAAGACGGAGTCAGTATGGTGGGTTAGTAGTGGGGTCTCAGGCCAAAATGTGTGGGGGGGAGGGGTGGGGATAGACCGGGCCACCAACATCTGTCCTTCCTCTGCCTAGTGACTATGATTTGTTATCTGCCACCAAGAAACCACAAAGTAAGTATCTGCCATGGAGAATCCTCCAAAACTGACACGGGAATATACACCTTTGGGGGCTCTATTTACATCTTCTGTCTCACCGTGCCGAAGACAGAGCCGTGTGCTGGGAAGTCCACGCTCTCACAGGGACAAAAGGTGAGGCCGTGTCAGTTCTGGCCGAGCCCGGCTTCTTGGAGGCCCTCACTGCCGCCCCCACTGTGTCATGATTCATGCTTTGATTTAACACTGGGAATTCCAAATCACATGTGTTTCCCTGCAGCTCTCTGCCTGGGCACTGTATTTTACTTGGTTCCGAGTTCTGAGTGACTGCGATGCCACCTACCCCGGCACCCTCCCCCCCCGACCCCCGACAAACTAGGCTAATGCCTAAGAAGATACGGTTGAATAATTTTATAAGTTATTCATGAAGTAACAACTGGTCGGCACCAAAGCAGGCTTTGCAAAGGAAATGCTTTTTATTCAGCTACATATCTGGATTTTGTTGTTGTTTTTTTTGGAAGTCCACCGCAGTTGTCCTTAACTTGTTCTTCTGCATAATTTATTGCGCAGCTGTCAAACACGCATGTTCCCTGGTCTCGTATCCGACATTTGGACGCTGAGAAATGACATCGGAAATGGGCTACAAACAAACGGACACTCTGAGATTGAATCAATGACAGAAAAGGAGCACAGTGATGAGAGAAAACAGTTGGGACAAGTATGCCACGTCCTCTGCCAGCGGGCAGGCCTGTGAATGGGTTCACTGTTAACTCCTGAACGGTCCTCAGACGTGGACTTATTTCACGGAAACACTCATTTCACACTGACTGGGAGGCTTTCATTTAAACAAGCACCTTCATTTTAATATATGTGAAGTTGTCTTCTTGCTTGAACTATATACATACGTTTATATATATATATATACATATATATATATATATATATATGTAAACATACACACATACATATATATACACATCTACATCTACATATATATACACATACATATGTACATAAATACACACGTGTATATATATACATAAGTACAAATACGCATAATTTTCTATGGCCTATGATGATTTTAGAAAGTCAACAATGTTGATACCATAACGAAATACATGGTTTGAGAAACTCCTACATCTCCCTGAAGAGAACGCCTAATGCCTGCGAGTGGGCCAAATAATGCAATTCTGGCAACTTCACCTGCACAGACAATTGATCTCCATGCTAAGCCACGAAGCACTGTTGCTAAGCTAACACACTCATTCTTTTTGATCTCTTTCCATCTCCTGCATTGTATTCCGCGCCTCTCATCCTCGTCCAACAGCAACAGGTCATCTGCAGAGCGGTCAGTGTTGGCCAATATAAATAACCATTATAAAACCTCTAGCAGGTCTTAAGTCAACAACCCAAGTGGCGTACACTGTTTAAAGAATAAATTCCAAATATTTTGACGGCAGAGGGAAGCCAGGGCCTGTGAAAAGTACAGGTACAAATTATAGTTGAATAATCGGATCACGGAAAGCTGTTCTAGCAAAACGTTCTCTATTTTTAAACCAGCTGGAAAACAAATAGAGATGACAGTGCCCCTTGGGCGGGATGGTAAGCCTGGGCTTTGTACCAGAGGCAGGTGTGTTTCAGAAAAACTTCATCCATACGGCTGAAATTACCAGTACATATGTAAATGCAAGGGTTCTCAGCCAAAACTACAAGAGCCAGAGAATTAGAGAGCCCAGAGAAACTCAGAGCAGGCAGAGGCGGTGATTCTTACTCTCTGGCTGCCTCTGTCTCTATCCCACCTCCAAAGCCCATGAGCAATGGCCCCCCTACGCTCACCTGAGCAAGGCGATGCATTGCGACATGAACAAGTCTCCAAACAAACTCTCCTCTGAAAGCAGTAATAGAAACGGGCTGACGTGAACAGTCTAAGAGTTGCTGATGTCTCCCTGGGAGAAGGATGACATGCATGCTCACTCCAGATCTACCTCTTCTGTTGCCCAGGTTGTTACTGGAGTTAATCTGCATTATCTAAGAACGCAGTCATTAAGCTGGGTGGAGTAGTATCTGTAAATGCTAAGGACCAAGCAGGCCAAGAAAAATATTGACCAGGTCCATGATGAAAATCTACATTTATTGCCATGGAGAGATGGCTAGAACATGGGGTTAATTGAGAAAGAGAAGGTTCTAGAACAAATGCAAACAGTGCGGCATTATTTTACATACAACTCAACAGGTGGATAAAACAATGCATGAGTAAATAAATACAGAACATCCAGAAGATGTTCGCTCAAATCTCGTCCCTGTGTACTGGGATATCGGCTGATATCAAGTCTCTTCAATGTTATTATGAAAAACCTTTATTTTTCTACTGACTGACTCCTCATCCCTAAGGAATTTATCTTGAATTTCTACACTCTCTTGGTACCCCGGCTGATTTCTTCTAGAGTTCCATCCGATTTTGCGTCTCTTATTTCAAGGTTTCTTTAGGAGTGTACACGTCTTTCTGGTGAACTGAACCCTTAGCGTTGTGGAGTTCCCTTCTCAATTTTTGTAACAAGGTTAAGGTTTCCTCATGGAGAAAGGGAGCAATTATCATGGTGAAGGAAGGATCAAGCTGAATAATGACCAAAGACGATACTCAGATCATGAGCATTGATATGCTTTAATCTTTAGTCTGCACTGCGCATTATTTAATCCTTACGATAACTCCACGAGGTAAAAACTCTTGCCTAGCATTTCTGTCCAGTTGGGAGACAAGAAAGGTGAGGGCGAGAAGGTTAGGTAACCTACTAAGGATCGTACGATTAATGCTGGAGCCAAAACATAACCTTAGTTGATCCAAACCTAGAGCCTGCGTGTTTTTTGTTTTTTTGTTAATTTTTATGTTTATTTATTTTTGGGAGAGATAATGCGAGCGGGGGAGGGCAGAAAGGTTGGAGGGGTGGGGACAAAGGATCCAAAGCGGGCTCTGTGCAGACAGCAGAGAGCCCAACGCAGGGCTCAAACTCGCAAACCACGAGATTATGACCTGAGCCAAAGTCGGATGCTTCACCCACTGAGCAACCCCAGGTGCCCCTAGAGGTTGAGTTTTTAATAACTTCGTGATGATGTGTTAACGTGAAGAAAGAGCTGTATTACTGTCCCCACACTTGTAAAGAAAGACAATTCAGATCAAGGAATTCAAGGAAACTCCTTGAAGGAAATCAAGACTCTGGCCACCACGGGGCACCTAAGGAAACCTGCTTTCTTAGCCCAGAATCGCTCTCACTAGCAAGGCATATAGGATTTCCGATGATTTTTTTTCTCACCTGTAAAATGTATTATAATAAATCTTGTTCCAAGGATGAGAACGCCTTGTTTACACAACCCTCTGAGAGGGTGGGATGTAATATCCCACTTCTTAACAATGATGAGTCACTTTTCTCTAGCACTGAGCAAACAAAAGCATAAAACTGCACTTAGGCTTTTCAAACATGAATTCACCCATGTCGAAACATACATTTTCTTCACTTGTTTTTACCAGGCCAACTGTCCTCCTCGGACTCCCTGCTAATTTTCCTGATGATGTTTGAACAGAACCTGCTGATTTGGGTAATTCCAGGTCCATGCACAAAAATAATTGATGACATCAGCATAGTTAGGGGAATTAGACTTATTAGTTAATTACAGAGCCAGCAGAGGGAGCACAAACCCTACATAAATAATAACCACTTCTGAGCTTCTTTAAACGAAGAGTAGCACTGGCGGTAGGGAGAAATACATTTGAAACTAAATTATCAGAAGATGGTCTTTGCTTCTTTGGAATGGCATTAGGGCAGAAACCCAACATGCTGTCTATCCAATTTAGATTTAGATAAATGTCCCCTTTGTGGGTGGTGAAGAGGAAGAGGGTGGTGTTTGTGCACGTGTGCACCTGTGCCTCCGTATCACAGTGGAAAAAAAAATGATACCGTCCCCACTGGTGAATTCATTCAGGTCGGATGAAAAGACTGGCCTAGAGTTGGCAAATATTTACTTGTCCAACCCTGATATCAGAGCGGCTTTATTGCAGCTTTGTGCATCCTAACAACGCACTGAGAGAAGAGGCCAATTTTATTCTTTTAAGATGCAATCAAGGCTTACAAGTTTCGACACAAAATAGCTTAATATCGTGCTGGTAAAAACGTAAAGATAATCATATTTTTAAGGAACTATCTGTCTTAAGTACTGCTAAGATTCTTAAATAATGGTCATATTTTTGAATTTGAAATGGATGTTGGTGACCTTTTTTTCCTGGAAGAATAAATTACCAACAGACAGTAAAGAGATAGGTCCAACGAAAATAACACTTTCGTGGGTAAATGGAAGAAAAAGGGCACCCATTTCTCAATTCTTTCATAGGTTGAGTCAACTGCTTTAAAAACAGCTATGATTGCCCCACCACCCATCGAGACGTAGAATTTAGCCAGAGAGATAATGTAATTAAACTTGACTTCTGTGCTATGGATTACTCCTGCTGACTTGGGGAGGATGGTCTCCCCATTGCTGATGTGGGGGAATTACAAAAGGCAATTGTGGAACGTATATATTGACATTTAAGTGACACCCGACCTGATACACTAAAACAAAGTGTTTATTTTGCAAAAGTCTCCCGCGGAAGGACGGAGAGGGATACATTTCAGCTTTAGCTCATATTCAGAGAATTAGTAAGACCTAAGAAGAGGGAAAGGGTGTGGATGAAGAAAGGCCCCAATATAGGTCGGTCTGCCGCAAGTCAGAACCAGGTCAGGGGATGACGGAGACAGCCGTACTGGGCCCAGGTGCCGCCTGCACTTCTGCCAACCTCTTTTCTTCAGGAGGCCCCTGCCCTGTGGGCGGCGTTTCCCATCATCCTGCTAGCCTCCCACCCCAGGAAAGTGGAATGGAAAAGGCAGCCGCAGACCTACTGTGGAAGATGCTCAGGCACTCTGGTGCAGAGACCTAGAGCCTGGTTACCGATAGGGAAAGACGTGATCCACTCTTGCCTTTTATCCCCCCTTGCTTTTTTACCTTCCTTCTCCCATGAAAGTCTCTCGACGTAGTGGACCCCACAAACATGGCCCTCATCAACTGCTTGCAGTTTACTTCGGGGTGGGCTTGCTTTATCAACGCGCTCAGACAAATGAGGGTAGTCCCAGAGGATGGACTTTCCCATGGTGCCGACGGAGCTGTTAGCTGACCACTCCCACGTCTGCGGCCAGCACCTCTCTTTCAGGGAGTGGTGGCCTCTGAGTAGTGGTTTCTTCCACTGCTTTGAAAAAATCCAAGTGAGTTGAGCTTACGCGGACAGGCACTCCCTGTGACTGGGTGCTATGTCTCAGGGCAGATATTTGTGGATCCTTTTTTCCATTTAACTTTCCTCCAACGTTTTGCATATTTGAAGGTTTAATGGCAAAAAAGGATTCACTGAACACCTATCAGATACCAGCACAGGGTGAGAAGCCTTAGCTCCATGATTTCACTTAAGCCTCAAAATAGCTTTATGATTTAAATAAGCACAGTCTTTCCTTCCTAGTTCATAGATGGGGAACCTGGAACTCAGAGCAGGTAAGCGACGGGCCCAAGGTTAGTATGTGGTAGTCAGGAATCCCATCCAGATGTCTGTCTGGGTAAGTCCATGCATCCCCTTCCCATGAGAGCGCAGGGAAGGGGACGCCTATCTCACTGCTACCTCAAGTGAAAAAAGGGAGAGGACAAGGTGTATGGAAGATGGTAGACTCCACCATTATCAGATTTCTCAAACATTCATTGTGGCGATTTTTTTGTTGTTGTTTTATGCAAATAAAAGCTTGCTGGTTTGAGAAATAACAGCAAAAGAAAATGTCTGAGCGAAAGAAACCCACTGGAAAAAAATATCAACTGGTGAGAGAATATTGACTGGGAAAATAATGATCTATGCTGACACTCTCTTCCGTGATCCTTAGTACCTGTGTCACGGGCTGTGTCCTCCACGGGAACGAGCTCTCTTTTCCATCAGGATGGCTAAAGGTCATTACAGACCCAATCAACAAGCCAATGAGCTCCTCATCCATCAGAGTCATTGAGACCAAAATAAATGGGACCAACAGTCTGAGGTCTGGAATCCTGATCTGTCTTAACAATCCACGGAAAACCAGAGGTTTCCTATGAATTCAGGAATTAAAAATGTTCCCGTCAGGGAGCATATTATGTTTCCGGCAAGTGTAGCCCAATCATTTTCTTTATTTATGATACCTTATTTTCTAAATAAAGAGTTTAACATTGAACAGGAGAAGAACCTACTCTAAGTTTTTGTACTTGTTCAAGAATGAAGAAAGAAACTGACAATGTTTATTTTCACCCAACAAATGAATTTAGCACAGCTTGCCTATGAGTTGCATGTGAATATAGGGATTCATACTGTATTTATTACTATTACTCGTTATAATATGTGTCAAGTGATCTCAGAATGAGTCAGTCAAGAGAGACCAAGATGGGGGGTCTCATCTGATCGTTTCAGGAAATGGTTGGAGTCCAAACCCAACAATTTATTTCAGTGAAAAAGCCAGGCCTGAACAGAGCTAACCATTTGCCAAGCCCATGCTATGTGCACATGTTTTTATTTTTAGCAATTCACAGCATTCTTAGCCAAGTCTACGGATAGTTCAGAACGCTGCAGAAATTTAAGGTAGGTCGTATAATCTGGAAAACCCAGAAATCTTTAAAGGAATCCTTTGGACACTTCCCCCACTTAACTGAACAAACACCAGCAAGACTGTTAGTGAAACTCACCTCATGAACGTGTGACACCCTCAGAAGCACAAACGTGTTTGTGTCAAAATCAGGTAGTCTGTTTCATTCGTCTGTTTAGAGACACGGTCTCTGCATTCACACCCCCAAACACAGTTAAAGTTCTCATGATAATCTGGAAAAAAATTGCAGTGTGTTTCCAAATGATTACTGGTCTGCTTTTTTGGAAAAACCTAGAGATGATATCAAGTCATCTCGATGGTTCTATGGCCGGTGGGTGTTATACTGCAGACATGACACACATGGGTGAGAAAGTACATGTCACAGCAACTACCAAGTCATCCATAGTGTGAGGTTCCCTAAGGACAGGGGTTCAGCAATGGGGCGGCCAGAGAAAGGGCCATGATTCACTCTGGCAGCGCCAGGGCCTGGACAGACTCGTCTCTAATTGCCTGGTTGTCATCTCTGAGATACTCCTGGGTGACATTGTGGCTAGAGTAATGAAGAAAATAAATACACAGAATCCCATATATTCCAGGATCCTGAAATGCTCTATTTGCTCGATACTCATTAACGAGGAAAACAAATCAGAGTTCATCTTTCATGTTACGCATCGATACCGTGTACCGTTTTTGCCTGAGTGTAAATTGTTCTTTCAATTATATGAAAAGCAAGGTGTCAAAGACATTACTAATTTGCAGTGACATTGCTCTTCGTGCTGGCCTTTCTTATTGTGGAAGTCTACAGTTCAAGCACCGGGGTCATCAGCTCCAACTATCTGAATGGTTATTCTGCTCGAGAGGTGGAGAAGCAAGATTTCATCACAGAAGCGCTGCATAGCTTGTGAACCTTTAAAAAGGAACTTGATTCCATTTAAGGTCTAGAGACTTTCGTCCCATTGTGTAATGTCACAAAAAGTCTCTAAAGCATTTTAGACTGGGTCAAGAGAAAAGCAAGCCTCTACTTGGCCTCCAGACCCCTCCGCACGTGCCATCAGGGGGCCGTCCCATTCTCTCCAGTAACAAGAGCAGTGGCTGCGACCATTTATTCAGTGGCCACCACCAGGTAGCAGGTACCCTGGGAAGCACTTTGCACCCATCACCACGTTTAGCTTTTTCAACACCCTTCTGCCATAAGCTTTGCTTGCCACGCTCTTACACCTGAGAACAAGAGGCTTAGAGGGACGTAGTATTATGCTCACAGTCAGGATTCACACCCGGCCGGTCTTGGTTTGGACCACCTAAGCATACCACTGCCCATCGACGCTCTGCCTGTTGTGCGACTGCTCACTGTGGGGACCAGCACTGGTGGGAAGGAAACGGCATGGCCAGATGACGGGGTAAAGTCCCAGTCTTGCAAGAGAGATGTGCACTCAAGGCAAGGAGAAAAAGCCAGCTTCACAAACAACTGGTTATCTTACTGGGGGGGCCGGTGGCAGAATTCTTGCTCTCTGGGGGCTCACTGCATTGTGACCTCCAGCAGGGTCCATCCTTACTCTATGAGACTCAGGAAGGAAAGATCTAGCAAAATCATGAAGTGGACGGCTGAGACGCTCATGTGGAACAATATTTGGGAGCTTCTGGTTACTCAGTTTCGAGAGGTTTTGGGCCCTAGGGCCCCCGACTAATAGTATGAAGCATCACTGGCTCATTCATACGCTGTTACTTATTATAAATATTCCATACATATATAATATAGACACTTACTATAAGCAGATTTAGAACTGAGAAAAGGGAAGGAGGGTCTCTCTCTCTCTTTTTTTTAATCTGAATCCCAGATTCTGCTCTGCTAGGTTTCCAGAAACCCGCTTCATACCAAGGTTCAGTTGCTGCGTTGTCCCCAGGTCAAGGAATTGTCATGTAATGAATCTTTACTACATGAGAATAGAGTATCGACTCTCCTCCAGGGCTAGAAAGGAAGTGCTCACAGGCAGAACTGGGGTGGTATTGACTGTTGCTCGCCGAGGGCAGCCTGGCACAGGGCATACAGGAGGCACTCGATCGCTATTTCATGAATAACGAAGGGTATTTTCCTTTGGGTTTTTGAGTTTTTGCATTCTGAACCTCAGGCTCTCTTCCTTTTCTACGTATTTCTCTGTCTTCCCCTCGGGTCCATCATCCCCTGTTGAAAACAAAATGACTTCCTGGGGCATGGTGGTAGCGGCTGTGATGTGGACGTCCACCTGCCCGGGTGCTTCGAGGCTGCGGCATCGGAGGAGGGGACTTGGGAAACAAAACCCTAATTAAACACAACAAATATCCCTTTCTAATTTTCTCAGGAAAACCTCTGTAGGGACCAGAGTTGATGAACAAAACCACACCGCTATACTTGACCACAATGAGGCAAACCTAGTGGGAGGGTCAGGAAACGGCTACTGGGAAGTCACCATTATTGTTATATATTACTTGTGTTTAGTGCCACAGAAACGATTTTCTTTTTGCAATATCTCTGTCCCAATAAAATTAAGAACTTAGTGTTGGATCCAAATTCCCCCCAAAGGAGTCAGCTCAAAAAAATTTACTAGCTCTCCTGCCACCAGGATTTCTGGTGTCTTCTTTAATAGTTACAGTCTGACACACTAGAAGTTTCCTTGGTCACCACATAGATGCGTTTATCTTTCCTTTGAAGTACGCACTGGACATTTTACACAAATTCTGGCGCTCCGAACTGACTGAATTTTGCATCGAGGGATGAACTCTAAGATCGCTTTTGGAATGGGTCTCCGAAACAAGACGACTTTAAAATAAAAACAGATACTGAGGACTGTATTCTCCTGATTGTCAGTCGAGCTAATTACGCTTTACTCTAAAGCTGTGTCTATCACGCAAGACAGCAAAAGGCAATTGGGGGCTCTCTCCTTGCACCGCCTGATGTCTGGGAATAGAACACCAGTTTATTCACAGCAGGAGGCTGCTGTAATTGGCATCCCATTTTCCCCCTACTAGAGGGTAATTCTCAAGCGAAGAAAACACAATGTTAACAAGATTTTACAAATTTGACATATGGTGTTCTATCTGAAATGACCAACAAAAGTTCCTTCTCTCCCCAAACGGCTAACAACGGATAGGCCAAGAGAACATGAGAGGGGTAAAGGCACCTAATGTTCTTTTAAGGGATGGTAAATTCCATCGCAGGAAAAACAAGAGTAAGTCATGGCAACAAAAGGTGAGACCCTCAGGGTAGATGTGACTTAGAGAGGTAGTGGGGACAGAACAATGGCAGCCTCACCAGGCTCCGACATCAGGTGGTGCCTAAGGCATTTGAGGCGAGGATTCAGACCCAGGAGAGACTCCTTAGTGAGTCCATTAAGGTGGGGGTAGGGCTGGTGCGCA
The DNA here is from genome assembly GCA_030068075.1 of Paguma larvata. NCBI lineage: Eukaryota > Metazoa > Chordata > Mammalia > Carnivora > Viverridae > Paguma > Paguma larvata. Next base: position 38,679,981 of record CM057842.1, read on the forward strand.
ACGTGAGTGAAAGCAGGAATCACAGAAGAGAAGCAGGACCTAGAAATGGTTCTTAGCTTATATTCACTCCCTCCCTAAACTAACGCAGAAACTCTAAAATGAATTTTTAGGGAAGGTCAGATTGCCTTGACGTGAAGCCAAAAACTTTATCACAACATCCTTCTTGTATAAAATAACCATATACCTCCAATGAGGTCTCCGGATTCTGTTTTAACAAAGGAATAGAAGAAAATATTCTAGGACGTAAAAAACAAGACAGCAATGTATCAAAAGCTCTCCAGGACAACAACAGGGATTTTTCTCCCCCTTCCTCTTATGCACCATTTCATTCTTTATCGGTTGGGCATTGGGTAGATTCCAAAGAAGGGTAAAAACGGGTCCCTAGGAATTTATCCTGGATCTGCTACTAAGATACCCACGGTTTACTGTCTGTAACTGTCGCCAGACCCCATCTGATGTTCCCTCTGACCCCAGCTGCGGAGACGGTGCGCGGACTGGAGATGCGTTTTAAGGCTGGTCATCTCGAGGCGATTACACGGAGGGATTAAGGAGTGTTTGCAACCACCAGGTACTGGCAGTAAAGGCACAGAGTCAGGGCAAGTCCTGATTTTCATGGGGAATTAAACCGCCTTTTGTGACCACCTGCAGACACGTAATTGACAATCAAGGAGACTCTGCCCAGGAGAAGGAAAGGATGCGGGAGCCGCTCTTTTGTTTCAGCGCACTCAGCGACACAGACACTCCGCATCCTCCCGCAGCACCTGTTTCTCCCGTGAGACCATTTGCGTGTTCCTGTCCACTACTTCTTTCCTCCCAGGATGGCACAGCGGCACCCGAGCTATTTTTAAGTAGTACAAAGACAGGCTTTGAATGAACACCGAATCACATCACAACGAGAGTTTTGCTCTCTGCAGTGTCCGGCTATCCACTAGACTCCAAAAAAAAAAAAAAAAAAGTGAGCGCTCTGACATAAACACGTAGGAGTCTCCATTTGGTGCCGATGCGTGTTTTCGAGCTTGCTAACAGGCACTAATCTAAAAGGGAGACAGGAAATCGGAGTGCCCAAAAGACAGTAGCACCCGCTGGCACCTAATAGTGGGCTGTTTTCATTGTAATTCATTTTTACAATCATTTCTTTTTTTATGACGAGGATTACTGATTCTCCATTTCCAGAAGTTAGAGAAAATAGTTACTCACGCTAGGCAAAATAAGCGGGCCGCAGAAAGACAAATGTTTTGATTCCACTTATATGCAGTATCTAGAGTAGTCAAATTCATACAAACGAAAAGCAGTCCCGGCTGCCAGGGGCTGGGGGAAGAAGGAACGGAGAGTTGCCTCCTGGGCACAGAGTTTCAGTTACAAGATGAAAAGTTCCGAGACTGGTTGCGCTACAATGTGAATGTATTTAACACGACTGAACTGTATGCCTAAAAAAATGGTTAAACTGATGTATATTCATTGCCACACACAACAGCCCCCCCCACACACAGAATTAGACAGAAGCAGAGGTTGATATCACTGTGAAGCAAGGTCAGAAAATGTAACACTGTGGGCCTGGAAGACAGAAGCAGCAGCCTGACCCAAGGAAGGGAGGGAGCCCCCAAAAGCTAGAAAAGGACAGGAAATGGATTCTTCTCCAGAGTCTTCAGAAAGGAAGAGGGTCCTGCCGATGCCTTGATGATAACACAGCAGGGCACATGTCAACGCTGCGGCTTCCAGAGCCGTGAGATCATAAATTTGTGTGGTTTTAAGCACCCCTTACCTCTGTATCCCTCTGAAAAACACAACCACTCAACTGTATTTTCCCAAGTCAATTAGAGCGTATTTGGAAATGCTATCTGGATGACGTCTACGTCTATGGAAAAACCGTGAATACATAAGAACCGTGAATACATATGAACACCTGACGTTTGGTGAACACAGACCTTATCGGCTGGGCTATAAAAGGCAGACCAAGTTTTCCAGGATTTATTATATCTAAGAGGCCTCATGACCACGGGGGCGCGTTCAAATTAGATCGCAACATACTTAACGCACAACTTGACAGCAGGCGCTCGTCTTTAATTATTAAAACCACCTCCCTCCCCAACTTTCTCATCACGCCGACTGATGGAAAGAGGAACCAGGAGTTAAGTGGAGGAACGGGAGGTAGTAATTCCTAGATTGGGCTCATCACTTCATCTCCGAGCCTCAGTTTCCGCAACTATGAAATGGGTTCATCAGTACTTCCCTCTAAAGAGCTGCTTCGAGACTCAACCAAGATGCAGGGCAACTTTCGGCACCTGCCGGGTTCCTATGATTCATCATTACTACCAGGCGTTCTGATTCTACCCAATAGCTATTTTCTTTCTGGAAAAATAAATAAATAAAACTAAGGGGGAAAAAAAAGATTGATCACTTTAACATACATTAAGTCTGAGTCAGCCCTTCCATATCTTGGAGGTCACGTTATTTGGAGCGATCCAGGCCACTGCCATGCTGGGGCAGGCACGTCCTTGGGGACAGCTCTAGCACTTGGTCAGCCCTGAGTGACATTCGCTGGTGTTGTGTGCTGGTTCGCCGGGCCACGACCGGGACCAGAAGGGCCGGCCCAAGAGCTTGAGCCGTTTCACGTTTCAAGCCCGACCCGAGCGCCAGATTTTCCCACAGCTGTCACTTATCAGCAACACAATACCCTAGGGCTATGTATTCATCAAATGCTTATTGACTTAAGCTGCAAGGTTTTTTTCTTTCTTTCATAACATTAGAAAATATTGCTTCTGATTTCACTAGTTTTCTTTGAAGGATGGAAATAAAAAACAAAGAGCCATCTTCTGATGGTATGTGTTGACTGAAGGTGAGCACTTGTGAAAACACGTTGGGAGCTTAAGGCAGGGGTTGTCCACGCTGGCACTACTGACCTCTCGGGCCAGACGATTCTATGTTGTAGAGACTGTCCCGGGCTTTGTAAGATGTTTATAGCAGCACCTGTGACAGCTACCTGCTAGATGCCAGCAGGACCCGTACCCCCAGCTGTGACAACCAAAAATGTCTCCAGACACGGCCAAATGTGCCCCGGTGGCAAAACTGCCCTCAGCTGAGAACCACTGCGTTGGGGGACGCTATCAACTCTGAGATACAGCAGCTGTTCCCTTAGAAGAAAAATTTAAAAATATTTAACCCACAAAGAGTCACAGTTATGGCTACTAGTTGTGAATAATTTAAAAGAAGCCTTTTTATATTTTTATAGGGTCCCTCAGTCCAATAAATATAAATTAAACGTAATAATATGTGAAACTGCTTTGTAAATGGCAAAGGGCAGTGTTAATGATTATTAAAATGATATCAGCACACCCTGGGACTATAAACGTGTGGGCTGCTTGAAGAACTCACTTTTTATGGAGCCCATGCTTTGCGGTAAATACTTTGCTCACACCGTCTCATTTGAATTTCAGCCTCTGATTCACGTCAGTGAGGGAACAAAGGCTCAGGAAATAAAGTAACATGACGGAGGTCATTTGGCTAGTAAGAGGCTGTGGCGCGATCTGAACCTAGGGCTCTAACTCTCCAAAGCGCGAATCTCCTAACCCACCCACGGCCTGCCCGATGCTGGGATGCCGGTCTGGAATGGGAGGGAGATGCTCCTATGTTCTTTGACAAGTCCTTCTGGAAACAATGGCACACACATGTAGAGAAGCCAGCCAGGGGTGGAACGCCATCTCTTACCTAGAGCTGACACCACCTGAACTGGTTAAGTCGGGCCTCAATTCCGAATCCAAGACCCACTGAACCAATCACCCAACGAACTGGTTGCAAACTGACATCTGCCAGGGTCACTTCTTAATACCTGCTGTTCATTTTCTCCCTTGAGATGTTCAGAAAATTAAGCTTTGAGGCAAACAGGAGAAACACATTCCAAACTGACCTAAGTAACAAGAAGAATTTAGGCTCCGTAGTTGAATTTTTAAACTTAGTATTTGTAAAGGGTTGAAATGGGTCCCCCCTAAAAAGGTTCTCTTGAATTCTTAACCCCTAGTCCCTCAGAATGTGACCTTATTTGGAAATAGGGTCTTTGCGAGGTAATCAAGTTAAAATGAGGTCTTTAGGTGGGCCCTAATCCAATATGGCTGGTGTCCTTATAAACACAGAGGATTCAGACACAGATGTGAACGAATACAGGGAGGACACCAGGTGAAGACAGAGACTGAAGCGATACACCTAACAAGTCCAGGAGCATCGGAGCCTACCCGAAACGCTTAGAAGTTAGCAAGAGTCAAGAAGGAACTCCGCCACAGCCTTCAGAGGTAGCACCGCCCCACCAACACCTTGATTTTTAAACTCCTAGCCTAGAGAACATTGAGATGATACATTTCTTTTTTTTAAGTCACCAAGGGACTCTTACGGATGAGGGAAATGAATGTTATGGCAGCCCTAAGACACTAATCCCTAGGCAGACTTGGGATAATGCACACGGTATGCTTTCAGGGGGTTCTAGAATACTGTGTTTGCAGCAGTGCAAAGCAGAAGGAGCTGTCTGAGGTGGCTTGTCAACGGAGTCGTGCCCGCCATATGCATGTTTTGGCCCCCTGCCATGTAGTGATGGGGCCCTCACCCACGCCAACTGGCAGCTGGGCCCCAGGCGGACTCTCTGCTGTCCACATCCTCACGCCAAGACTTCTAGGTCTCAGGCAAAAGGGCCTCCTGGCTTCCCCCCGAAGGTTTAGAATGTTTTCTCACATGAATTCTAATCGATCCGTAAAAACTACCATCTCAAAGTTTCTATTATATTTCTATTAACATTTCTATTATATAAATATGTTCTGGGGAAAAAAGGAGGGCTATTTACTACAGGCGGAAACGCAGGTGGCATTAATATTCATGCGCATCTGAAATGCGGGCAAAGGCAAGGATAAAAGAGTGGGCTAGGAAAAACAGCAAAACTTTGCTCGAAATTTTTCGAACTGAAGTACAGCGCTGATCTATTGCCTTTAAGATACCAGGGTGAGGAAAATCTATGCGAAAAGTTAATAAGTTCACATCTGGCATCAGGAGGGCAATGCAGAAAACCACCCAGCTCATCTCCTTGGTGAGCTAGGCCCGTGCTGTTATTTAATTATTGCGATTCTGGCTTTGTTAGAGCTGCCGGCGCTGGATTTGTTTATAGGTGTCCTCTCCTTCAAATCCGCCCGCGGAGGCTCCCCCTTGTCATTTGTCAAGGGCTAAATAGCCCCAGGCCAAGGGAAGACATTTACTTACAGAATCTTCAGATTCTTTTAAATAGGCCTTTGGGATTTTGCCACTGAGTCTTCTGTGGCAAGAGGCTCTGGACACCTTGCACCGGGCGTTTCTTTTAATTGACTAACCTCCATGTCGCTGATCAAAACCACTGTAACCCACACATGCCCTCGGTCTGAAGCTTCTAATGACCTTTCCCTGGCCCTCAACACATATGGCCGAGACAATGCAAACATCATTTGGAAGATGAGTAAATTCGATAACCCAATTACAGCTACACCAAAGCACCATTTATCAAACTCGGACCACAGCACTTTGTCTCTCTTAGGCCTCTGTTTTTCCACAGCCGGGCATTTGGGGAAAGTCACTAATCAATTTAGGAATGATTAAATTGGAATTTGTAACACTTCCCATTATTAAACCTTCAATCTTCATTACGGCAACTTAATGATTACATCATGGCTGAGAAAAACAAATTACGGGTAGCTGGCATCATTCAGAGGGCTGCGGTAGCAAGTAAACTGTCAGAAGCACCACAAGTCTCATACGTGCGGGTGTATAAAGGGTTGTTTGAGGGGCACAAAGGAAACCCGAACTGCCACTCACGTTAGGTATAAATATGCGGTAAAACTGGACATAATACGTGGGCCTTAATGTACTCTTGTTTTCTATAGATCGAGTTGATTCACTGGGGGTGAAAGGATGGGAACTGGGAATCCCTCAAAAATCTATGTAAACCTGGACATGTGGAAATGAGCTTTAATCCCAGAGGAAGGTCCTAAGATCTTCTGTGACCCCTACAGGGGTGCAGAAAGAGAGATGGTCTCTCTTGAGTAAGGCGAAGGCATGTTCTATAGCTTTCCACTCTTACTTTCCTCCTGTGTCCCTTTGTCTTCTTTCTCTCAAACTCCAGTGTTAGTTCTCTGGTCAAAAACTCTTGCACAGGACGTAATTTTTTTCTCAACTCTTTTAAGGACATAGCCAATACCTCATGCCGGTTCTTTGCAATTTCTACCATTAACCGTATCCTTAGTATTCTGGCAGCCAGAGAAAACTCAGAAGGGCTACCCCATGTGACGTTAGGTTCGGACATGTGGGTGGGTTCGAACTGTGGGCAACCAGGAAAGAGGGTGAAATTCAAGGAAGCGAGGGCCATTATTAATGGCAAGGAGAAAAAGAAAATAGGAATTAGCAATACATATTAAGCCCATTTAAACACTTTGCGGGGCGCCCGGGTGGTTCAGTAGGTTGAGCGTCTGACTCATACTGACAACGATGATAATGATGATTAAAAATAAGTAATATTGAGAGTCTACCAGGCGTCAGATAATGAGGTAAGGACTCTAAAATTCAATCTTCACTATCACCCCTCTGAAGTAAGTATTATTTTCCTCATTTTGCAGACGAAGAAATGGAGGCACAGAGAAGTGAAATGGCCTCCCTGATTATGGTAGCTATCCACCAAGATGGCCCCCAACGGGCCCTCTCTGGTGTTCCGAGTCTTTTAGTCCTCTCCTACAATGTACCAGGGCTGCTCTGGATGCCTAATGGAATACAGAAGTGACCACATGTCACTTCTAACATTAGGGTATAAAACATACTAGGGCTTCCTTCATCTTGGGTATTCTTCCTCTTGCTATCAAGGAAGCCAGATGTAATGTCCTGAGCAGACCTCACCACGGTAGAGTAGCTGAGGCCACTTGCCAAGAGCCATGGGAGTGAACTCACAGACGTGGACCCAGCCCTGCCAAGCCTCCAATGGCAACCACCCCAGTCAACGACCTGAGTGCCCTCGGGAAAAACCCTGACCCACAGCCACTCGGCCCGAACCCACGCCAGATCCCTGACATTCACAAACTGTGTGACGACATAAACATGGGTTGTTTTAAGCTGCTAGGTTTGGGGGCAACTTGTTATGTAACAATAATTAAAATACTAATCACACACCTGGTTAACAAGAAAGCCTGGATTCAGACCCCAAGCCGGCCTGGCTCTGGAGTTTATCTTACTCTCCCTCAATGTTCCTAAGTCACTCCTTCATGCACCCAGGACCTCTGTTATGGGAAAACATAACTTTCTCTCTGCTCCCATTGCCACCTTAGTAGGCACTGGTAGAAGTAGCTGGGGTCTTCCCTGGCCTGCCGACCACCAAAGAAAAAGGTCAAAGGCACCACAGCTCATCATCCAGATGGATGGGATAAATCCCAGCGCTGAGCAGGTGTGCCCTCTCCCTGGTTCTACCAGCTTTGGAAGTTAATTTTATACACTCAGGATTCCTAAAGCTGACTGCTACCAATGGCATTCGGTGGGGAAAATACAACCGCATCTCATAACTGCCTTATTTATTTAAAAAGGTGGACCAGATTAAACTCGTCAAATACCATCTTCCAAGAGGGGGTTTACATAGTAAGAGTAAATCTGAGGAACAATAAGGTCACCGTCTTGCATTCCGTCTTCATTTAAAAATGGATGCGGGAAGAAAAACACCTGCATTAAGACACTGTAGGTCCCTAATTTCCTCGCAGTCCAAGCTTCGTTTATGGTGAGGGGGCAGAGCGAATGCTACCATCACGGCGACAGTGTACACTTTTAAGCTCAGAGAACAGAGAGGCATTAAACAAAAGAGGACCAGCGGGAGACCCATCCATTTCAGGCCCTGGGAAAGGTCCCTCTTGCCAAGTGAAGGGGGGAAAATGAGCCGTAAGGCATTAAGAAAGGAGCAAGCTGTGAAATGAACCAAGGGGTAGATGGTGCGGTTCATGACCCTGTAGCCTCATAACACAGTCCTTCAGCCACGGGATCGCTAATGAAGGGCGATGCCTGGAAATTAATGGAGTGGTAAGGAGTATTCGGGTGAAAATGGGAGCATGGTGATTTTTCCAGTCCTTTCTGCTCAAAGAGTCGGGGCAGAATGGTTATTAAAGCTTCCAGCACTTTGAGAAGTTAATATTTCACCATCGTAGGATTAGAGCAAGCCAGCCCAGGCACCAACTACCCAAGCATCTTCTTGTTCCAAAACAGAAGGAATCACGAGTCCCAGGAAGAAGAAAGAGAATAAAGACCTACCCATCTGATTCTGAGCTGTGATGTTCTGATGAGGCAAGGGCCTTCACTGTCTTCTGTTTTAATTCAAAAGGCCCCTTTAGGCCGAGGGGACCCTGTGAAAATCTTCCGCTGAGAGCTCACGCCCTAATCACCTCCTTCCCAGAGCCTCGCAAATAGATATTTATGGCAAATACAAAACACCGGGCAAGCGGACGTGCGAGAGGCGATTTGTTCCATCTGTGAATTGAGACCCGAAACCTTTCCACTTTCATGTGCGCTGTCATTTTTCTCCCACAAATGAAATGAATAATTCCTCCTTGTGGCAGTCAATTTCAAATTCGCAGGGTTCCCCCACCCCTGAACCCATTATATTTTGTTGCATAAAACCCATCTCGTAAAATAAACCTCTCAAAGTTGTAAATTAAAAAATAAACATTCTTGAGAAAATGTCAAACGCGGGCCTGAGAGAAAGGCCAAAAAACCCATTTAAGGGAATAGTGCAGCGAATCCGTCCCCGGAAAATTGGGGGAAAACACTCAGGCTGGCGATTGAATATAAATTCGCTGCCTTCAGCCAGTGTGTAATGAAATGAACCTTTAGCTAGGGGTTGCTATATACTTTGAGAAGGGACTGTGAGCCACGCCTGCAGTGCAGGGAAATCAAAAAATATGCACCAGAATATTGAAATAAAAGCGAGGGTGAACAAATGGCAGAGGGCAAACAGAGTATTTGGCACCATCCCTGGGTGTGCAAATAAAAAGTCACAGAAAACACTCCCCACACGTGCGTGGCAGTTGCATTTAACCTCTAAAACATACCCATACACTGCTCAGGCTGGGAGGCTTTCAGTGGCAAATCCTTAATGCTAAAGACGTTTTCCTAGGGTGTCCGGTCGGCTTCGCGCCTTCATGGTTTGGCACGTGCTTCGACACACTTAGAAACACAGTGGCAGTCAGCCTCCAGGACGGCCCCAATCGCCAAGCATTCTTGTATTCACACTCTGTGGACTGGCCCCCCACGTCGTGCCAGAGTTGTTTTGTGTGACACAGAAAATACGGTAGAAGCAGTGCTATGTCCTTTCCAGCATGAGGTTCTAAAAGACACTGCGGTTTCCATCTGTCGTTCAACCTCCCTCCTTCTTTCTCCTTCTGATCACTTGCCCTGGAGGAAGCCAGCTGGCATGTCTTGAGTAGCCCTTTAGAAAAGCCCACATGGGGAGCACCTGAGGCCTCATGGCAACAGCCAGTGAAGACCCTAAGAAGCCTTGGCAACAGCAAATCACTGTGAGTGAACCATCGTCAACACAGATCCTCAGGGTGAGCCTTCCGATGACCACAATCCAGAGGGCCAGCCTGACTGCAGCCTCAAGAGAGACACTGAATCTGAAGAACCCAGATGGGCTTTTCCCAGATTCCTGACCCTCAGGAACTGTGAGACAATAAATTCTTGCATTTGTAAAAGCGGTAAACCTGGGGGATATTTGTTACACAGCAATAGATAGCGACTACACCCACCAACGACACCACGTATTTAGTGAGTTCTTATAATATACCAGACAACGCATCAAGTGCTTTTCAACGAACTATCTCGTTTAAAAATATTATCACATGCCCTACTGTGCAGGTCCTATTTTATTATTCCTAGGTGTACTTCACAGGATTGCCGTGAGGATTAAATGACATATAAAGCCCTTAGAACAGTGCCTGGCAGTTAGTGAGTGCCTTCTAAATGTTAGCTATCAAGACTATGAATATTCCCATCAGAGGACAGTATCTCAGGTTAGCAAGGGCTTGCTCTATGCCACACTGCCGGGAAGCAGCAAACACAGTTAGATTCCACGTCTCCTGGATTCCAAGGCCCATGTTCTAAAACCAGGATGCTTCCTCTAACAAAAAAATCTTCAGTAAATAAAATAAAACAAAAGCAAAGATAAATAATTCCCAGGTTATCTATGGTCTTGGATTAACTATGATTTTTGGACCTTAGATTAACATCCTCTCGGCATGGGGTGGTGAGTCAATAATATTTTCGAATGCTCCAAAAGTGTTTTTAAACATTAAAAAACACTGAAAGCAAGGCCTTAGCAAAAAACAAAAGCCTATCAACAAATCAAGATTTTTATTTGGTGTAAAAGTTTACTGAGTACCACTGGTATTTACAACATGAAACCGGCTAGCTGTTGCCCTGAGTCGCTCAGTTGTGCGTATCCTTCAGAGGAAATCAAGTAACAGAAGGGGGTACGTGCACTACTCAGGCCAAACCTTGAACCTGTGGAGAGACTAATTCAAGGGTTCTGTTACCAGGTTCGGTAGTAGTTGTTCAATTAAAAACAGTCAAAGAGAGGTCTGGCGCTCTAACAAATGTTTTTTTGTCTTGAGTATACCTCAGGTAGGGTTATAATCTCTGTGAGATTAAGTACTCTATAAGAGTAATAGGAAATAAAAGACACTGCAGGCTAATAATGTTTAAAGAAACTCATTTTTGGCCAAGTCTTAAACAGCTGACTAATCCACATCCAGCTTTTATCTTGGAAGGAGAACCTTCAGTTCTACATAATTTGCTGTTGAATGAGCATGTGTCCACTGCTGAGATTTACTTATCCTAAGTGCTTGTGGAATGAGAAGCTAAGAAACGCGGCTTTAATCCTGTTCCACCTTGAAGAGGTCTCTCCTCCTCGGCGGTTAGGCAGCTGGAGAAAGGTACTGGCTTTCTGCGATCTCATTTCTTTATGGTACTGTCGTCATTTATCAAAGTAACCCAGCGACTTCAAAGAACACTGCCAAGGAGGGCATCCAAGCTCTTTGAGCCTGCGAGGAGGAAAAGTTACATTCCTTCTGGCAGTGTCTTCAAATTATGAAGGGAGCAATTAGTAGAACCAAATCCCGTGGGCCTCTATTTCCAGGACTCGTTCCTTTTTGCCAGTATATGCTTGCCCACAGGTGACCCGCCGAGTTCCTTTTCCACAGTTACTTTGTGGCCGTATCCCCTAGGTACCCAAGAGCTCCTGGGAGAGTCACCCAGACTGCTGTCGCCCAGAGAGCAGGCACCTACCGAGAGCGCTCAAATCTAGCCTCCGGGTGTGAGGTCAGCCTGAAAAGCAGGTCACCATTGGTGTGGCCGCCAGGAAGTACTTCAAACATGGTCTTTGTCATGACAGCTTTCAAGGAAGGACCCAGGCCTTTCCCCACTCTCCCTCTTGCAACAGTTTAACCAGATGGCTGGGGCAACCAGAGCAATCCTCCCTCCCCTCTCATGCCCTGCCCCAAGCCCGTGCTCCTGATTCATTACATGGGGAGCTCAACTCAGTCTATACGAATGTTGTAGATTCTCATCTATTTGCTGAAAAAACGAAACCAAACAAAAAACAAAACAACCCGCCGGCGGGACAGACTGAGCAGGAGGGGGTAGATTATGGCAGGAAGAGAAGGAAATCAGGTTACGTGCAAGGGACACCGTAGTGCATTGGAATACAATTTCCAATACAGACGCGGGCACCAGGTGTTCCAATAAACCCTTTTGTTTGTAATGTGATTTTATTGGGGGCGATCCAATTACAGAGGAGTTCAAACCACCATTCTGAGGGTAAGACCTGAGGCCAGGGTCTAACTATTAATAACTCTATTAATACTCCTCCTCACCAGACAAACTGTGGCTGCCCTTGGCTGTTGTGACTGCCTGCCAGAGAGTGCCCTGATCCTAAAACCACTGGGGCATGAAGGCCGGCCAACCTGAGGTCAGCCGTGGCTTGAAGTCACTGTTGTCAAAACTGTGGCCAAGGGGTTATAAAGTCCCGAAGAGTTCACAGCTCTCAGAGCTCAGCACCTGGGGCAAGCCCTCCGGTGATCTGGAATTTCCCACCGCTGAGAACCCCACGAGACCCTTAGAGTCTCTCTCTGCTGAAAGGCTATCAGTTGAAGATCCAAGTGAGTTGACTCACATGTTTGGTCCTGTGCACACACGGACGGGTCTCTCTGCTCAGAAAAGCTGCCCAACGTGAGTCTGACTTGTTTGTCTGGCTCTCTGGTCAACCGTGCTGAAGACAGCCTCTGCTCTGTTCTTGCCTGGACGCCGTCTCCAGGCAGCTCTTCAAGTCCGAATTAGAAAGCTCTCCCGGGACCTCCTCCCCGCCCTGCTCCCCGGAGTCCACTCTTGTCAGTGACCCAGGTGCTGGTTCGGAAACCAGGGCAGTGGGCAGTTGTGCCTCTCGCCGTACCGGACCGTGTGCTTCTCCAGAGCGGGAATCTTCCCTTGGGCGATGCGCACCCCTAGCAGAACCAGACGGTGGGGCGGTCTGAAGAAATGCTGCCCAGTGCACGCCCTTGCTCCCAATCCGACGTGTGGAGAGTGGCCCCTGCCCCTGCGCACGTGCCGCTTTCTTAACCACGCGCCCCTCCCCACTTTCTTCCCCATCACGGTGACAGGGCAAGCGGCTTCTGTACCCTGTGTTCATGCGGTTCCTGCTGGTGGCGCTACCCACGTGCCCTCTTGCATTTACCTGTCACAGTTCTGTGAATTAGGCATTTGCATTATTCTTAGTTTAGGGCTAGCAATTAGGGATCAGGTAAGTGACTTGCCCAAGGCCGTGAAAGTGTAGTACAGGACCCCGGGGCGGGGGGGCGGGGGGGATCTGGCCCGGCCTGACCCTGAAATCCGTGCTCTTCGTCACCACTAGGCACAGCGACCGCAAGGGCTGTAGATGTCCTTCAGGTGTGTCAGAGGGCAAACGGGGCACACTGCCCATGGAGGAGTACGGCACTTTGGAGAAAAAGCTTCTCTTGCCTTAAAATAACAAAAAATGGAGATAACACAATTTATTAAACTTAATAAAAAGATGCGATAAAAGGAATCCATCTCCTAAAAGACAAAGAGTTGGAGGTATGGAAACCCACTGAGTTCATGAGAAGCAAATCGCTTATTCTTACTTCTACCTTTGAAAAAAAAATGCAATGAAATACTCGAAATTTATGAACAGGTTGTTCACAAAACTGACAGTGTCATTTTATTATTGTTTTTAAATTTTTTATGTTTATTTATTTTTGAGAGAGACAGAGACAGAGAGACAGAGAGACACAGTATCTGAAGCAGGTTCTAGGTTCTGAGCCGTCAGCACAAAACCCACGTAGGGCTCGAACTCACAAACTGTGAGACCATGACTTGATCCGAAGTCGAACACTTAACCAACTGAGGCAACCCCAGGCGTCCATACAATGTCATTTAAGACACTTAAGGGGCATCTGGGTGGCTCAATCGGTCAGTTAAGCATCCGACTTCAGCTAAGGTCAGCTAAAGTCATGAGCTTCTGGTCTGTGGGTTCAAGCCCTGCACTGGGCTCTGTGCTGACAGCTCAGAGCCTGGAGCCCGCTTCGGATTCTGTGTCTCCCTCTCTCTCTGCCCCTCCCCTGCTTGCACTCTGTCTGTCTCTCTCTCGAAAATAAAACAAACATTAAAATGTAAAGAACATCAGAGTTTCTCCAATCCACTCCTGTCACATTATTAAAGAGGACAGAAAGGTCCAAGAAGAATGAAAGAGACTTGAGCAAAACCACCGCGCCGGTGGGCGGACGCATCAGGACCAAACGCAGGTGTCTTATGTCCCCGCCCCACGTCCTCTCCATTATTCAAGCATGGCAAATTGTTTCAACACGAAGGGCACCTCTGACTGACCGGCGGTGGCTGCCTGGAGTGGCCTGCTGTGAAGGCTCTGAAGCCACGGGGGGGGGGCTCTGAGGATAAGAAGGCAGCGAGTGATTAATCAGGCCTGACGCAGGGATGGGTCAAAGATGAAAGAGTCAGCTGCTCCCTTCTTGGGTCCTTTATGCAGAGAAATGTGTCCATTTAATTGTAGTGAACTCGTAATTTATCTCAAGAGCAATTACATTAATACCATCATAAGAGTCTAGTTCATTAGACTGTTACAAATCTATTTCAAAGAGAAAACGCGTTTTGATTTGCAACGCGGGATCCCGGGAACCTGGACTCCTTGGAAGAAAGCTCCCAGAAAGGGGACAGAGGCGAGCGACACCCTGGAGAACCTCCGCACTTCACCCTCTACACGGCGCGTATTACATGTACACACCGTGTCCTATTTGGCCACTCAACGAGGCTGTATTAGAACGGCTAAATCACACATTTACTCCGTGGTTCCTAAACGCATCGGAGTTGTTTTTGTTTTGTTTTGTTTTAAACATCTCTGACAGTCTTCAACTCAGTTTTCTAAAACATCATAAACCCTAAGGTACCCATGCAATGTACTAAGAGAAAGCTCTTGTCTATTTTGCGATTGCTCTGAGCAAGCTCAGGTGAGTACCCTAAGACACTGCAGGAAGTGAGGAGCCCCAGGACACCCACACGGCTGGTCTGGAAAGCCCCCCAACAATAAAAGGACCCTGTGTTGCCAAACACCACTATAGACTAAGACAGCCTCTGGCGGATTTTGAACTGACACCGTTTGTGAGGACAGAAGATTTCTGGTCTTTCTGCCAGGCAGATACAGAAACTGTCACACATGCCCTGGGTCCTACCAAGGATCCACCCTCTCTCCAACACTCCTCATTACACCAGCATGACTGGTCCCTGGACACCAAAGGGCTAAGGGAATTGCTACTGATGGTTTCCTATTCTACTGTAAATAAAATAAAATTAAATTAAATTAAAGGTTCTTGTGCATGAGAGAACCGCCATGCCTGCCTTGCCTTTGCCTCATAGTGCCGAGTAGAAGATACAATTTCTCCTCTCTTTCAGAGATCACCTAACAAGAAAAGATGACTGTGGTTGTTACAGATATCCCAGGCACCCGAGTGGCTGATCAAAGCACGAAGGGAGAGTGTCAAAACGTCCAGGGTTAAGGGAAGGGTTTCAGTTGGAAGCAGTCCTGAAGAAGCCACAAAGATGCACCTTTCTCAGCTCACTCTCCCCGCTTGCAAGGTCAACATCATGAAGGTGAGAGAGCAATTAGCGGAAAGCTTTTAGGCTAGATGCACTTTGGCCACCAGGATGCGCTGTCGACGAGGTCTTCGCAGTGCTGTCGGTTGTCCCCGGGAAGAAACAAACACGTCCCAGGCAGCAGTACTTCCGGAAAAGGACAATTCACCTTCAACTTCACCCAGGGCTATCATGGCAGCTCTTGTGAGGGGCTGTTTCCGGTTTTCTGTCCCCACCTGCTGCCTGGGCAAAGTGGCTGCCCGGTAGTTAACCACATATATGCCTATTCTTTGAAAGACAAATATGGAGGTAGTGTAAGCTACATGCTACGAAGTGAGGTCACTTATCTGGTTGATCATGTTATCCACGACATCCAGCCTTAGAGACCAATGTGGAAGGCTTAGCAAGAAGCTACAAACACAACTGCTTCTACTGAGCACTGGGTCCTGCTTTCCTGGAACCACAGCCCAAAGCAAGAATGCGATGGGGAAAAATTCTACGGATTTATCAGCAAGCTATGCTTCAAAATTAGCCGTGAAAGACTACATGCTTTTGCTTTTTTCCTGGTTTGTTTTCAGAGGATGCACAGAATGTCCATTCTCTTAGTCCCTTTCCTATGAATGAAAAGGGCAACACCATCAGTGAAAGGATGAGTTGGGTTTAACTGACAAGGCTGGGCAAGGTATCCCAAATGGAGGAGACGGTGGAGAGAAAGGCACACAAGCAGGACATTCTTGGATGCGTCTGTAACACAGGACGGCTGGTGTGTAAGGCTGGGGTTAGAGCCAACTAGCGAGGTAAGTGGGGTCTGGGGAAGGCTGGGCAGGGCCCTGGGGACCAGGCTATGGCAGCCAGAAGAACTTCCTTCGATGAGGAAAAGATACATTACATCGCGGTTTTAGAAAAATTTTACCTCGTGCAGGTAGTGTGACACGGGGATTGCGGGAAGGAGAAAATGGAGGAGGCAGGAATTAAGCAAAGAGGTACAGTGACCCTGGCAAAGGTGACGGGGGGCCTGGGGTGGAAATGCACAGGAGGGGATGGATATGAGAGATAATGACAGGAGGTGAGAGCTAGCAGGAACTGACAGGTGAGTGAGCAAGGAGAGTCCAGATCTTTCCAAGGTTGCTAGCTTCAGCAACTGGGTGGATGAGGATGCTAGGGAGACTTGGAGGGTAAGGAAGAGGAGAAGGAGGGAGAACAGGAGTCTAGATTGGAAGCCTTAGGCTTGACCTACATTGACATTTGAGCGGAGATGGCCCAGAGACGGTGGGAAAATACAAATCTGGGTTCTGGAGATGGGGAATGGTCGATACAGGAGCGAGCAGGAGGGAGGCAAGGTCAGGGGAGCACGGGGAGGGGTTGCTCAAATGCCCCAAGACCCTGGGGTTAAGAAGTGACAGTGCTCGCTGGATATGGCGGCAGAAAGGTCCTACAGCGGCCGGTGTCAGAAGAGCTTCAGGAGAAAGGTGGGGAAAGGAGCCAGACTGTGACACAGGAAGTCGGAAAGGGAAGCAAGGACAGACTGTTCTTTCAAGATGACAAGCAGCTACTAGTAGAGAGATGAGGCAATGCCACCAAGGGGAGGGGGCCCTGCTATGCAAAGTGGGGTCCTCAGGCCAGGAGCAGCAGCGCCACCTCCGGGCTTGTTAAAAATTCAGAACCTCAGGCCCACCTCCAGGTAGAGGAGTCAGACTCAGCACCTGAGCCAGACCCTCTGTGGACGTGTTGGGCGAGGGAAGTCTGAGAAACTGGTTATAAAGGAGGATTGGACTTCCTCTGTGAGCAGAACCGGAGGCACCTAGAAGGAGGGAGAGCAAACGCGCTCCTGGGAGGAGATGAGATTACAAAAGGAGTGAATTTAACCTTAAAACGAAGTCGAAAAGGCCAGATATCCTGTTTTCTTCCTTTCCCCAATTCCTAACAAACATACCTGGGTGATGAAAGTAAGCTGTCTACGGGTCTCAGTTCTCTGACTCATGAGACAGGGAGAAAGGGGAATTAATTTCACAATTACTTTAATTTATAACCCCATCAACATGATGGAATAGGAAATGCTGTCCTCAAATCGTCTTTACATCTTTTGAGAATGGGGCCCTTACAGAGTCCGAACCGAGGACGGAGGGTATTTCGGTGGCTCAGACACAGCTCCGGCTCAGATTCTTCATGGGAGAAGTAGTTTTCCTGCCACTATTTGGCTGCTACATGTCTGGCAGCTTCAGAGTCAAACATAGTTTGCATCACCGAGAATTACGCCCTCGATTGAGGACAGAATTCCATTCTTCCAGGAACTTTCGGAATGAGATCTCTGCCAAGTACAAACTTAGAGTGGTAGCAAGAAATGTTCATTTTAAATAGAAGACCATGAAAAATGGTTTCTTTAATGCAGGCAACTGTGAGAAACGTAGCTAGCATGCAAAGGATGACAATTAAGGAAGTCAATTTCAGGAAAATTGGTAGGTAATCTGATGTGTGCTGATGTCTCCGTCTCCGCACGTAATGTTTAAGAAGAAATTTGGAAAAACTTACAGGCAAGGCAAGGCTGATAAAAACCTGTAATTACAACCGAAAGGCGGCCCGTGGAGCATCTTCATCAAGTAATTAACAACATGTCTGGGAACGACGGTCCATGACTCAGTGTTTCCAATTTCCTTAAGTGAATTGTAAAGCTATTACCAATGCCCTTGCCAACACACAGCAAGAGCTGGGGCCGAGCAGCTTTTGTGTGAAAAAGTTTATCTTCATCAGAGGAAGGGAAGTGGATCAAGCTGACAGGGAGTGGGGAAACAGCACGCGGCGAGGACGGACGAGGGTGGTGAGGGAAAGAGAAAAATAATCAACACGCTACTAGACACCGTGGTCAGGGGGACGCCAATGGCTGCAAATGGCTCGCTTTTAGGTCAACAGCTTGAATCCGGCTCCGATGGGCAATAACTCCAAATTCTATGGCCTGTGTAAGAGCCCATGGATGGGAGGGGTGGGATTACAATCCAGGCACAAGGACACAGCTGGGAATTTCTACGGCTTTCGAGTTGGCAGGGCACACGCAGGCTGGAGAGAAGACTGGGAGAAAAATGATCACTGAGCCGACCTGTGTGATTTTTCAAACACCAAAAACAACCCCATTAAAAACCAACCAACGAAAAAAAGCCATAGTGGCCTAGTGGTTACAGAGTTTCTGTTTGGAACAATGGAAACATTTTGGATATAGACAGTGGTGACACTCGCCTAATCTTGCGAATGTAACTAACGCCACTCAAGTGTACATTTAAAAATGGATGAAATGGCAAATGTTAGGTCATGCAGATTAAAAAAAATAATATAACAAACAAGAACAAAACCAAAGAAGAAAACATACAGTTAACTTATCTAGTCCGTGAAAATTTCCTCAATGTTCCCTTGGCCAAGCTGGGAGGCACACAGAGCTGGGAGGTATTTTGTGTTGTGATTATTTACGAAGCTCCCAACAGCTGACTGCCATAGAGAACATTCAAACCTGATTGTCGCACTTGTTCGAGGTCAGACATTTACCTTCACATCAGAAAAACTCCGTTATTTTTAAAGCATTGGAAAAATATTAATAAAGTAACTTCACAAATACCCTTAAACCTATGGTCTATTATAAGGGACATGTGCCTTCTGGAATTAAAACGTCTTTTGCTCCAAAGTGGATGTCCGCTGTGCTGTATACTATCCTCCCTGCCACCAATAAACTGGTTCAACACTCAAAATTTCCTGCTTATATGGGAACCAAGTGCATTTTCATAGTGAACAAGATTTAAAACATTTTACCAGTACTGACTTCTTAAAGGGAAAGGGCGTAAATCTCAAGCTGTACTGACTGTCATTTGTGTCTCTGAACTTGGAGATGTTTTCTAAGGACAGTGTTAGGTTTCGAAATCCAAGGCACTTAATTAAAAAAAATTTTTTAGCCGAACTTAGCATTTAATTCTTAATCTTATTATCGGATGGTCAAGTTCTCCTTTAAAAAGAAAACAAAGAATTTTTACCCCTAGAAAAATTATCACCAATACAATAAACAACGTAAATAATAAAACGCAACAGAGGGACCCGAACTATCATTCTCTCCATTCACTGCGCACACCTCCCAGGAGAGGGCTGTCATCCCCGTCTCCATTTTCTGGGAGGTAAACTCAGGGGTTCGTTCTAACACACAAGATGAAGACGTCACAATTACCCGAAGCCAACTAATTACCGCTGAGACCGTCTGTGACACAACAGAGCTCTCTCCTCTAGCGACATCCAAGCCTTCTCTGGCTGCAAAGAAAACCAGCTTTTCTTTGCAGATTCGGAACAAATGTGCCCCCATTAAAGAGCCCAAGCATTCACGGTCTTGAATTGCTGCAAGCGCCTGAAAGAGGTTCTTCTGTAAGCCGGTAACTTCTGTGTCGCTATTCGAGGTAGTGTGGCAAACACCTGGAACCATCTAACTGTCTCAAGGATTTCTCACTCGCTGCCACTAGTGTGGCCCTCTCCTGCTCTCTGTTTAAAGCATTCAACTTTGAGGCCGTTTCTCACCAGAGCAAAGCCTCCCAGAAATACCACCTCACGAGAAGCCCAGAAACCATTTTCTTACCTCAGAGCAGCGTACAGAAAAAAAAAAAAAAAACCCACATTGTATACCAACTGCCGGCCGATTTCCTCCAATTTCAGATAAGCTCTTTACAATAGGGTTGGGATCGAAGCACGAGGCTTTTATATTTCATGAAGCAAAGGCAAGGCAAAAAGCTGAGGCTCTGGGGCAGAAACTAACCCAAGAGAATGAGGTGTTCAAAGGTACAGATACGATTTAAGGAAAAGAGGGCGGTGAGGAACTGAACTTGTCTCCAAACACATCTATCAATTCTCTATCAACCTTTCCCACCTTCTTCCACGCTGCCCTCATTATTCCTTGTGCCACAACCACAATGTCTGCTTTCAATTCCTCCAACAGGCAACTCTTTCTGGCCTCAGGGCCTTTGCACGTGCTATTTGTCCCGCTTAGAACAACCTTCTTCCCAACTCTTGCCTTGATCGCCACCTTCTTATAGCCTGGGTTCTTGGTTTAAATGACCCATTCCCCAAAAGACCACCTGCCTACCATTTCTAAAACCATCACCTTTTTGGTTTTTCTTTGCCTTGGCCTCTTTTTTTCTTATCTTAGTAGACCTTATATTCACTGGAGGTGCGAGGGTGGATGGACGTCATTCTCTTTTTCACTTGCAGGACTAGCTCCATGTAATCAGAAGAGCCCCATGCTTGGGGCTTAAGGCTCTGTGGTCACTGTCTTGAAAGCCTTAATAATTTTGCCTTCGAGTTTGTGCTCTGAAAGTGGAATCTTATTAGACAACGTAGTAGGTGCTGAAGGACTGAGAGACCTGGCCCACACTGGGTCGCCCTGGGTGCTGCTGGCCTCCTCCTCCTCCCTGCCTCCGCTCCTGACTCCATCCTTGGTGGGGCTGGGCCAGGGTGGGGTGGAGTCGGGTGGCTATGACTGCGGCATCTCGAGGTGGCCGTTCCCCAGTACGTTTGGCGGGCCGAGCACATCTCGGCACACCGGTCACACGCAATCCCCTTGGGGATCCATGGGGGGTGAGGGCTGTGGGTCCATTGGATGGGGAGACACCTTCCCTTCTGCAGTGGGATCGCAGGGTGTTGGGCAGGCAGCTGACAGGAGGGGGACCCAGGGGCGGGTTGTGCATGTAGCCGCCTGCAGGGCGGGCCCCCTGAAGCCGGTGCGGGTCTGCGCTGGCACATGTGCTGTGGACAGCTCTCTGCCTGAGGGAGCACGACATCGAACAGCAAATAAAAACACCACGGTGGGCAGACAGAGAAACCACGGCAGGAAAATGGCATCTATTCTCACGCCTTTAAATGACCAACCCTCTTCAGAGTTTTGTGCCGGCATGGCTCCAGGTTTTCGTTCTGCACCTCAGGAGGCTGGACCCCTGGCACCCAGCACAGAGTAGATACTGAATTCTTTTTTTAATGCTTATTTATTTTTGAGAGAGAGAGAGAGAAAGAACATGAGCAGGAGAGAGGCAGAGAGGAAGACACAGAATCCGAAGCAGGCTCCAGACTCTGAGCTGCCAGCACAGAGCCCGAGGCGGGGGCTCGAACCTATGAACCGTGAGATCATGACCTGAGCCCAAGTCCAACACTTACGTAACCCACAGAGGCGCCTCCCGACCTCTTTTTTTTTTTTTTTCCAACTTTGATTGAATAAAACCCTCTACTTCCTTCTGTCAAAACTAGTTCCAAGGGGCTTTCATGGGGGGGGGGGGGGGCACTACTGAAGATGGCACACAGCGTGTGAGGCTGTCCTAGCTGGGCTTCCGGGCACCTTCCAGCGATCCTGCGGGCCCCCGAGGCGGCGACGGCGCAGGTCGTTTCCGGGCGATCGAAACCCGCAAATGTGATTCCAGAATAATGGCGGGCTCCCAAGAGGGGCCTGCGAACCGAGCCGCACGACTCATACCCGCATCTCTCCATCTGCGAGCCCAGGCGCGAACTAAAACTCCCCTCATGCAGGGACTTGAACTGCCACTCTCTGCCCTACAGAACCTTAAAGACAAAATAATTCGGTTTTTTTTCTCAACAGCTCATTTCATCTTCGCGCCCCAGCACACCTCTCCCTTGGCGAGGACGTGTCGGCAGCGATGCCCGCCTCCCCCCCCACCCCCGGGGGAAAGGGGCGCCCTACAGAGCCCAGGAGGGCCCTGCACGGCTGGGGTAACACCGGCCATCCCAACTCAGGGGCCGACTGTCACCACTGCACAAGGAATCCCAAGTCCCCTGCGGGCCGCCAAGGGGAGGAAGAATCTGGGGCCCTGTCGGGATTCTTGCTTATGTACAATCGGGGTATCCGGAAGCTCTGGGGGTCCACCCGTCACTCAGCTGAGAGAGACTCCTAGCCCCTCTCAGCATTCGCTCCAAGAGAGATGCGTGCTTCACTGGAATGGGTGTCGGCGGCCGAGGGACAAATGTGGGCAAGATCCTCACAGCCACATTTGTCCCTGTGGCCAGAGAGTTCGTTCTTCTATAACTTCAAATGCACGCAACGTCAGCAAAAATTGGGGTATGTGGTTAGGCCTCCTTCCTGCTGCATCAGCACCAAGTCCGACTTGAGGAGAAAAGGCTGCTGGGAAGGTACATTCGGGCTCCTGGAGGAGGCCTGCTGCTGTGGCAGGCACGAGGCCACAGAACCTTGCCTTACGTAACGAACGCGGGCAGTGGCTACTGCGCTCTGTACCTCTGAACTTCAAAGGAATTTAAATGACTGGCCCAAGTGGCCGCCAAAGAAAACAGCGTCTGAAGACTCCCCGGCCAGAGGAAGTGCGGGTGCAGCCATCCTGAAATGCACAGGACCCCTCTCCCTCTTTCCAGGCTCAGCCTGAAACTACAGTATCGGGAGCCAATAAAACCCTGCCAGCCAAACGCTCCAAGGTCGGGGTCAGTTCAGTAAGCTCCAGGGAGTCTTGGGGGGGGGGGGGCGGCTGCGACTCCCACCAGCCCTGTTTGCTGCAGGCTCACAGGCCATGACCTTCTAGCCTGCTGGCCGGCAGGCTGCACAAGCCCCCCACCATGTGGGCCCCTGCTCAGGTGACAGAAACTCCTATTTTCTTTATTTTTACTTGGATGATTTTTTATAAAAATAACTTATTGTCAAATTGGTTTCCATACAATACCCAGTGCTCATCCCAACAAGTGCCCTCCTCTGTGCCCATCACCCCCATCCCCCCTCCCATATCCCCCATCAACCCTCAGTTTGTTCTTAGTATCTAAGAGTCTCTTATGTTTTGTCTCCCTCCCTCTCTGTGACTTTTTCCCCCCTCTTCCCCTCCCTCATGGCCTTCTGCTAAGACTCTTAAAATCCACCTATCCACGAAAACATACGGTATCTGTCTTTCTCTGACTTATTTCACTTAGCATAATACCCTCCAGTTCCATTCGCATTGCTACAAATGGCAAGCTTTCATTCTTTCTCACTGCTGCGTAGTATTCCATTGTATATATATACCACTACTTCTTTATTCATTCGTCAGTTGATAGACACTTAGTCTCTTTCCGTGATTCGGCTGTTGTTGAAAGTGCTGCTATGAACATCGGGGTATACGTACCCCTATGCATCAGCAGTCCTGTGTCTCTTGGGTAGATTCCTAGCAGTGTTATTGCTGGGTCATAGGGTAGCTCTATTTTCATTTTTTTAATGAACTTCCTCACAGTTCTCCAGAATGGCTGCACCAGTTTGCATTCCCACCAACAGTGTAGGAGGGTGCCTGCTTCTCCACATCCTCGCCAGCATCTATAGTTTCCTGATTTGTTCATTTTAGCCACTCTGACTGGTGTGAGGTGGTATCTCAGTGTGGTTTTGACTTGTATTTCCCCGATGATGAGTGACGTTGAGCATCGTTTCATGTGTCTGTTGGCCATCTGGATGTCCTCTTTGGAGAAGTGTCTATTCATATCTTCCACCCATTTCTTCACTGGATTATTCGTTTTCCAGGTGTGGAGTTTGGTAAGTTCTTTATAGATTTTATACTAGTCCTTTATCTGATATGTCATTTGCAAATATCCTTTCCCATTCCGTAGGTTGTCTATTAGTTTTGCTGATTGTTTCCTTTGCCGTGCAGAAGCTTTCTATCTTGATGAGGTCCCAATAGCTCATTTTTGCCTCTGGAGATGTGTCGAGAAAGAAATTGCTGCGATGAACTTCTCTCCGGGGTGCTGAGGGGGATTTCCTGCAGCTGCGTCACCCCTGCTTCAGGGACTCCACTATGATTACCGTATACGTGACTCCCCGGTCCGCCAGGGGCTCTGCCCCAAAAGGGAAACTCACAAACCATCGTAAAGAGCTTGGAAGAGGCTGAGAACCAGCGGTGAAGAGCCAGCCAGTGTTTCTCAAGTGCTCTAATCCTGGAATCCCCTTCCTGGGCCCTCTCAGGCCTATACATCAATTCAAGAGGTCTCTGAGATTTGCAAACTGGCTTCCACCACTAAGGAATCAATCAATACATTTGTGGAAGATCCTGGTGTGCTGTCTCCTCTTGCAAAAACGTAGAAGTTCAGGCAGCCGCGGGCTCCCGGGTCTTCGAGGCAGTGACCGGCTGGCTGTGAGTAGTGGCTTCTGTCTGTCTGAAGACAGGTTGTGTGCCCATGAGTCCCCTGACATGCCCCACCTCTCTCACTCTTGTCCTTTGCCTCCCTGGCCCTAGGGGGCACTTGGGTTTATGGCCCTTGTCCAGACCCTGCTCCGGAAAACGCGAGATTTGCCACCTGTCCACAGCACTAGAGGAGGGCATCCACCGAGTGCCTCTGTGCACGGCGCCACGCTCAGCAAGAGGGGAGCGCACAGGGGTTTAAGAAAGCCTCCCTTCCCAGGACCTGAGAGCAAGGTGCAAGACGAGGCATCCTTCAGAAGAGAGGCACTGGGGGAGGCAGTGTGGTATTGAGGCTCTAAGCTAAGGCAAGCCACTTGGATTTGCTGGAAACCCTTAAAAATAAGTATTTCCCAGGGCGCCTGGGTGGCTCAGTCGGTTTAAGTGTTCAACTTCAGCTCAGGTCATGGTCTCACTGTTTGTGAATTCAAACCCCACACTGGGCTCTGTGCTGACAGCTCAGAGCCTGGAGCCCGCTTTGGATTCTGTGCCTCCCCTTCAGATTCTGTGTCTCCTTCTCACTCTCTGCCTCTCCCCTGCTCGCATGCATGCATGCGTGTTCTCTCTCCCTCAAAAATAAACATTAAATAAAAAAAATTTTAATGAGCATTTCCCTTTGTTTACTTACAGCTTGAAAATATTTCTCATACAAAATTTTATACAAAAAGTAATCTGAAAGCGGGAGACAGGGTAGCTCTGGGACGCCCATCGCTTTGGCTTTCCTTTGTTATTCCAGACCTTCTTTTTGACCCCAGAGAGACCTCTCCTGGAGCTCAAGGTTCCCAAAAGCCCAAGCTGAGGCTCAGGGACCTGAGAGATGCCCGAGGTCTCTCCATACTCTCCCGTTCTGCCTGAGATGCTCCGTGGAAATGAGCGGGAGGAGCGGGGGAGGTGATGGGAGAATTCCCTGCTACCTGACAGAAGAATACAATCAGTAAGCGAGACAATGACAATACTTAGGACCTCATCTACACCATGGAGCCTATGAGTGACTGGAACTGTCAGGCAGAAGATCAAGCATCAGGGTAGACCTCAAACCATGAATGAGACCTCATCACCTAAACACTCAAAAAGGCACCCTACTAGATGGGAGGATGTATATGTATGTGGGTGCCTGTGTTTGTGCCAACACCTCCCCACACACACACAATACGAGCCCTTGGCAAAAACCAGACAAACTACAGGCTCAAATACCTGGTATTTCTGTCATGCAGCCCTCTTGTTGCTTATCCTGTATTTCCACTTGGTAATACCTCCTTACCTCCCCTTGGGCAACCATTCCTCCCTTCCTTCTCTCAACATGGTTCAGTTAGACTTGACTCCATTACTAGTTCCAGAGACGAGCATGGGCCTACCTCCAGTCTGGCCAATAGGATTGCTACAAATCTTTGGCATTAGTGATTGGTTAAAGGATGTCACATGACCTACACTGGTAGCGTGAGAGACTCCGTAAGATTTTTGCTGGAATTACCAAAAAAAAAAAAAAAAAGAGCTTGCTTTTACCCTGGGGGTTGCTGGGCTGACAGGAGCAATCTTGAAAATGCTGGAAAACGCTTACCACCTTGTGTGCAGAGCACGACCCCAAATGAAACCAACCAGAGTTAAGCACGGCTGAGAGAGCGGAGAGATCTACGTTAGATGCCAAGGTTTGAAGACCGGGATCTAGCTGAGCTCAAGCTAGATGCACTTGTATTTTTCCACTGCTTGAGCCAATGAATTGCCATTTGTTCTTTGTTTTGTTTTGTTTTGTTTACTGCTGAGGCCACTTTGGGCTGGGGTTGGACCCATGCATTCCAGAGAATCCTGACCAATAAATCTTCCTTCACTGAGCACCACTGTACTTTGAGCTAGTTCAATACCTTAAATGCACACGACGGGTTTCTTACTACAAACCAGAAGGTCGAATTAGAGAATGAGAAAGTAAAAGGCTATTTTCATGATCTGTGTATTCCTATCTCCCACGGTTAACTCATTTAACAACTGATTCTGACCACGTGTCCAAATCTAACCATTCCCTAAAATAACTCCCTTTCTCTTGATTAACTAAGAAGCAGGACGGTCTTGACACATTTACAGACAGCTATGCCTGGGAAGACGTATGAATAAAACCTATGTGTACCTTCTGTCAAGTCATTTGCTCTCATCCAAAGCAGCAATGAAATAATTCAAATACCTCACATAGCACTTACAAAGGGCAATATTTATAACCTATGAAATACTATTTGCAAAACTTTTGTGGCAACTGCTTATGAATTGTTTTTATTGAAATGGAATATTTAAGAGCTGCTGGTTTTGGACATCAATTTCCTTTTTCTTTAAGAAGCTTAATTTATAAAGTAATTTTTGCCCACCTGTGACCTTTTTCTTCTGTATTATTTTAAAGACACTTCTGTAACCACATGTATTTATTTAGTTTCTTCAATGCCTAAAGACAAAATCTGAAGATTGCAACTTTTTTTAAATGAAGAGTATGATTTCTGGCTCCTTGGCATGCCACAGCGTCAGACAAAGCTTACTTTTCACAAAATAAAAAAAAACAACAAATCCAGTATTGCAAAACCAGTAAATCAAAAAATTACTTTATAAATTACTTGATTTACCAAAGAGATCCTTTCAACAGCAAGATGTATTCATTCAGCAAGCGTCTTACCGTCTACGTAATTTTTAAAATGTCCAAGTAATACAAGAGTACGTTTTGTTTGTCAAAAAATTAAAACATGCCCAATATATAGCTAAATTTCCTGCACTCACCTCCACCCAGTAAAAAACCAGTGACACCTGTCTGGGACGTGCCCTTCCCAGATCTTTTTCCTTAAAGGTCTATAGTGCTTGGTATGTATGAGTCTTTCCACAAATGCTGTCAAACATTATGCAGTATTATTTCCCTTTTTTCTCCCAATCGTTGTATACATTACACCTTTCCCTATTAGTTAGTCTCATTATATTTGTTTCATTATTTTATATTCCATACTTTAACAATTCTGTTGTTGATTGGCATTTAGGTGGCTTCTGATCTTTTTTTCTCCACTAGAAACAATGTTGCAATAAACATCCAAGTATAAGCCTCTCTTATACAAATAGTAAAGTTCTCTTGGGCTGATTCATACTTCTTTTTCAGGCAGATAGCCGTTACATTAAAAAAAGGTAGACGAAAGACAAAAATATAGCTCCAAACTATCATAAACCAAGGTTTTTTTTTTCTCCATTTTTAAAGAATTAGATTATTTTGGGGGAGCCTGGGAGGCTCAGTAGGTTAAGGGTCTGGCTCTTAATTTCGTCTCCGGTCATGATCTCATGGTTCCTGGGTTTGAGCCTTGCTCTGGGCTCTGTGCTGACAGGGTGGAGCCTGCTTGAAATCCTCTCTCTGGCCCTCCTCTGCTTGTGCTCTCTCTCTCTCTCAAAATAAATAAGTTTATTTTTTTTTTAAGAATTATCTTCTTTGCTTTCCAGAAATTGTTATAGAACCATGGCTAGTACTCACTTTTACTTGATCAGATACCCTGTTCGTCCTCACCTAAGAGTTTCGACATTATATATTTTATCTGTTGTTAGTTGATGGGTTAATTATAAGGATTGTAATTTGTCAATCTACAGTCCTAAAGACTTTAACTAAGCCATAGTCAAGCTATGTATTTGAAACAACAAAACTATTCCATATAGATGAACTTCATTTTTAAAATGGGATTCATGATACATATACAAAATAATGCAGACATACACTCAATGAATGTGGAACAAAGAACAATGAATTAAATGCCCATGTACCTGTGGTAGGGTCCTTTCCCTAAGGAAAACAACAAAAAAATAAAAAACAAAAAAAAACCCTCCAGGCAACCTGGCTGTATCCATAGGTAACAACATCCCTCACGACCTTATAACATGAGACCACTTAGATCAGACTACATGTTTGTGTGTTACCATATATGGTGAGACAAAGAAGTAGAAAATACATAAAAAAAACTATGCCATGTGGCGTTCAGGGCTCAGTTCTTCAGGTCCAAACCCAACTGAGAAGTGCCGGCAGGAATAGAGTTGCTTCCTGGAAAGACAACCTCGGTGTCACGACTCTCTGTGCGAGAATCCTGCTACAATAACCCACCATTCTTAAGAACAGTCTCCAAACTGCTAATGCCTCTTGAGCAATTATCCCATTCTACTTCTTCCCAGGGGTGTGTGTGTGTGTGTGTGTGTGTGTAATTTTTCTATTTATCTACCCTTTGTTATTGACATCTTATTGTGCAAATCTTGAAACATACATAGAAGTAGAAGGAAGGACTTAACGAATGCCCATGGAACCAACACATGCTTTGAACTATTAGCAAGTTTTTGCCATTCTGATTTCTTCATCTACCCTCTCTCTTTCTATTTCTGACATCTTTTTTAAAAAAATCACAGAGACCATGCCATGTCATACATAATTACTTCATAATGAATCTCTCAGAGGACTTAAGAAAACCCCTACCATTATCACACACAGCACAATGCTTCCTTAATTTAATCTAATATCCATCCATATTCAAATCTCACATGCAAAGATACCTATTTACAGTTATTTAAAAAGTGCACTGAAAAGTTAAATAGGATACGAACCCAAAACGCTACCATATTTAAAAATATTTTATTTCAAACGTTAATAAATGGCCTTTCCCCCTCAAATTAACAATAGTGGGGTTTTATTATATAATCAACAACTTAGTGACTATTACCGAGTATACGCCCTCCTCTCCCCCGTATCTGCTATAGTATACAACACAATCATTACCATATGGGCAAAGCAATCGATGGTTTTTAGGTTCACAAGTGTACTGACGCAGTCAACAAAAGAACTTCATTATATGGTGACTACAGGGTTACAATGTGACTCATACATGCTCCGGGCCTGATTTTCCAAGCTTAAAAATAATTGGGTAAACACCACAAGAGTATTTGGGTTTGGAGCTCGTTTATTCTGCTTTCTTTAAGGAAGCAAATGATTAATTTAAAATGTGGCCATTAAGGTACATTTGCTTTCCTATGCTGGTGTGCTTTTTACACTTAGGGGGAAAAAGGATGTTTGGAAAGTACTAACAGACACACATTTGACAGAGAAGCTGTTAGGTAAATGTTGAAACTGCTTCAGTGGGGCTCTGGTCCCGCTTCTCTCCGTGAATTTATCAATAGTGAGGAAATACATGATGAAAATCATCTTGAAGATAAATGGTCAGATTTTTGTACATTCAGCTGCTTTTCTAAAGCGAATGCCTCATTATCGCTGCTGATATTATAGCTGCATGGTGCTTTAGAAAACTCAAAATCCAAAAGGCTCAAGAGTTAAAGGGTGATCGCTAATGTTTAAATTCAAACATACGTAAAAGCAAAGCGATAATATCATGAAATCCTATGTACCCATCGCCCAACTTAAATGGTTATCAACTCTTTGTTCATCTTGTTTCAATTACCCCATAGATACATTTACAATGCTGATGATGGCTGGGAATTAACTTTCCTCCAAGAGTATCTTAGGAATAAAAGGAGGGAGAGAAAACTCATTGAGAGTCTGGGCACAGCACCTCATAAGGTAGCAAATTCCACAAAAACCACAGCAGGGGTTCAAATATTCCTGGAAGGCATGGAGAACCTACAGAAATTTTCCAACCTTCCCCAAGGATCTGAGAGGTTGATTTCTGAAGAAAGACTTGAAAGGGCAGTAGGGGCTGGAAGACGCTGAACTTGCATCAAAGACATCTGGTCTACATGGGCCGACCCCCTTCCTCACCTCCAGGAAGGGATTTGCTGTTCCCGAAGGTCCCGAGGAGAGGTTAAGGTCAGAGACCTGGTTCACTTGCCTCTCTCCTATACAGACTCAAAAATTCACCCGACCCCCTCATTTTCCAGATGTGGTGAATCACCACGCCCTATCATTCCACTTGAAAATACCTCCTAGACGAGTCCTCTGTCCTCCACCTGCCTCACACCACTGTTCCCTTGTTTATGCTCCATCAATGGGTCATCCTACTTGTAGCCTAACTTGAAAAGACCCTCACCTTGGCAGCTGGGGTAAGTAGGATGTTCAGTGGTTAGTCTTGTAAGGACAGCTTTGGGACACTGCACGAAAACTGCTGCTGGAATCTAGGTATCCAAAGAGGTCACAATTCATGAGTTCAGGCCCCGCAATTGGCTCCTTGCTGACAGCATGGAGCCTGCTTGGGAGAGATTCTCTCTCTCTCTCTTTCTCTCTCTCTCTCTCTCTCTCTCAAAAGCTTGAGTACTTTTTCCTAGTTGTTACATCTGACACAATGAATAATTTTCTATTAATGATAAGCTATCTTTTCATACCAGTAGTGCAAAGAGAGTGGGATAAATATTCGAAATCCCTGGCACCTCCATAACAAGCTAAGGTTTTACAATACAGCCGGGGTAAGGCCAGTTGGTGGCCATGAAACCCCTTGGTATGACTTGCTGCTGTTTCTGGAAATAAAGCTGAGGTGACACCATCACAGCACTGCGGACACCGAGCTCTGTTCCTGTGTGAGGAGGATGCACTGAAGGTAGGTGATTCCCCATGGCCGTGGACAGCACGAGCAAGGGACCAATGACCACGTAGTTTGGTCTCATGCTTAATAAGGATTTGAGTTTCCTAGACCTCTTTTAGTCACCACCCCAAGGGCGTGCTTCCGGACTTACTCCCTTCAACATAGACCAGATGCCAGGTATTGCTATGAAGCTGTGGAAAAGACGGAGGAGGCTCTGATCTCACTACGTTTGCCTTTGGGATCTCGAAAGTGTGACTAGAGATCACTCATAACCAAGGCTGGAACCTACAAAGCCTAGGCTTGTGCCAGGTGATGCTGGGAACCCCCACAGCCACAGGCTACCGGTGCCACACTTGTGAAGGCTGAGCCATGCACGAGCCTCCTCCCAGGCTCTCACACCTGACCTGCCATAGCCTCCTGGTGAGTCCTCACACCAACGCACATCTAAAGGAGTGCTGCCTTAGAGTGCAGGGCATCTACTACTACTAGTGTACGGCTCTCGGGTGGGTGCTCTAGATCTGAATGACCAAAAGCACCGTATTTTCTGGAACTATCCTAATTTCCATGACTCCATAGATGGTTAAGAAACCACTGAAAGACCATATTGATTGAAAGATCAATACTGTGGCATCCTCGGAAATGCCCAATGTCTGGGGTTGGAAGAAGAATGGGGAGAAGGAAGGGCAAAGAAGGCTTCTGTTAAATCACCAAAGGCAGTAGGGGACCAGGGGATGCGAGGTGGCTCCGATCTAGGTTTGCTGCTGACTGTAGCTGCATCTTTGGGAGTGCATTAGAGAACTGTCCCATGCTTCGATTTCCTGGTCTGTAGGATGAAGATAAGGACAGTACCTTCCTCTACGTTGCTGTGATGATTAAATGACCTACTACATTTTCAGTGCCTAGACAGAGCCTACCACGTGGACAACCTAATGGGTATTAGTGAATATCATTGTTCTTACTGTTGTTATTGCCGGATTTCTTTCACTGTTTGGAAAACCCTGTCCCTGTAAAAATGTGGGGTTATAAAGAATACCAGGGGAAGCCCTCACTGCTTTTGAAGTCTACTATCAAGACCGAACTTGAACTCGGCATTTTAAACTTTCTGATCTCCCCCAACCCCCTTTTCCGATGTGAGGGTCCTGAGTATCTGTCAGCTGAATTACTAGGGCCGCAGAACGTTAATCGCCACGGCTCCAGTCTATACCAGTGTCACTGCCAAAGTAATCCTCCTAAAACACAGCCTTAACACGCTCTGCCCCCACCCAACAATGGTTCCTTGTTGTAAAGTGGATTAAGGGCAAGCTCCTCATCCTTTTACTCTGGCAACTCAGTCACCCAGTCTAGCCCACCTGTCAGCTCCCACCTCCACTCACGATTGGTTCCCTTTTAACCACCTACTTTGATGCTCTGGGTCCTATCTGGCCCTGTCCACCGCAGCCACGCTTTCTAGAGACAACTCCTCTCTTTCTCAATGTGTCTATCTAAAGCTCTGATTTCTCCGCCATGCCTGATCATGTTAATCTCTACATCGCGTCTTCTCCTCTCTTCTCGTTTGATACGGCTGGATTCGTGCATGTCTGGCCTCCCAAGATAGATTCCAATTTTCTCGAGCGGAGGCGTGGTGTCATACATTCCTGACAAAGTGCAAGTGCTCTCCTTCCCTGGCAAAGTCAGTTAGGTGATTCGGAAATCTTGTAATCTTTGCAACTATTTGGATAGGTTGTTATCAACTCTTGCTGAAATTTTGCTATGACTTCAAGAACTGGATTAAAGTTGCCAAGTCCTAACACAAAAACCACAGTGGCCTTGGTCTCCTGTGGGGCTCTTAACAACCAAACCGATGTCCCCGCTTGATTCCTATCTCCTATTAAACTCACGTCAACCGCCCTCCAGAGCAGGGCATCTTTCCAAGTCCCTCGTACGCTCAAGGGGGAAGTGGATGTCCGAGATGATACCCTTTACTAAGAGTCCCATCCACTGTTGTTGATTCCTAGGTTCTAGGAAATCTGCTTCCCAATCAAGACTCTTCCATCCCGTCTCCAGCATCCGGGCCATTTCCCTATCCAGGTCACCATCATGATTCACCTTGATAATAATAGTTAGCAGGAGACTCCTAACTATTCCTTCAACGTTCAGTCTCTCCCACTTCTAACCTAGCAATCATTCATTCAACACGTACCAGTCGTGTGCTGACTATGTAAAAAGCATACACAACAATGTCAGACGGAGAGGAAGATACAATCCTAGGCTCTCAGGGTGTCACTGGGAAGCCGTGTCAAGTCTGACCCTCTGGTTCCCTATTTAGTGGGAACACAGTGGTTGGCACTGTCTTAGATCTAAACTCTAAAAACCGCTGTTAGAAAAACGAAGCTCCTTGGATGATCTCCAGCTCTGAGAGTCATGTTATTAAGACAAAAAGCATAACAGCAGGCGAGAGGAGAGAAAAGCAGGTGCTACCATGCACGCATCTTGATTAAGTTGACTCGTGATGCACGGCATTAAATGTAAAACTTTTCGTCTGAAGTAATTATGATGTTTTCAGTCAAAATTATAACTTGGTTGCAGCCCAAATGATAGGTTTGGATAGAAAAGACTCCATTTCCATAATGGTGTTCTACAGTGTCTAAACAAACGGCTTCCCGGAAGAGGGGGGATCGTCAGATAGATGTGAGAAGAGAAAGGAAGATACTTAGTTTTCCAGAAGTCGAGGCCACCATCAACTACAATTATTTTCTTCAACATTCATTCAAGATTATATTTCATATCTTCCTCATCTTTTATTACGGTGGCTCCCCCCCCCCTCCCGAGACACACCTACGTCAGGCTGCTTGATCCGAGTTCCTTTTTTGTAATATGTTCTGTTCCAGAACCGGCATCATGAAATGAGGCAACTGAAAGAAATGTCAATTTCCAGTGTGTACCTACAGAGAAGACAGCTCGGTCAAGGATGGTAAGTGGTGACATGTAAGGCAAGTTTCTCAGGGATCCAGAGATTTCTGGAGATTGGGTATGCGACACCTTACAGAAAACCCTCTGGTGCGGCACAGGGCGGCTAGAGCCTCTCTCTCCTCAGCTGAAAGGAATGACCGAGACGTATGGTATCAGAGCGCCACCTCCTGGCACAGCTACGACAGTGTTTTACACACTGCAGTTCTTTCTGGAGAAATCTTTCCAATCCTCTTAAAGTAAGAAAAAGTGAAATTCTTCCTAGGCGCAAAAGAGATGCGACACACAGTGTGGTTTCTGCCTTATTGGGGCTGGAAACATGGGCACTACTGGTCACAGAATATTCTACTACCGCAGCTAGTTTTATTCTAGGTAAGGCATTTTTATTTCAAGGTTTTCTGGATCTCAGCTTCAAAACGTTAACATGTTGTTATAAACATAAAAAGTCATCTCGAAGAACTGTGGTACCTCAGTCTTTTAAAGAGAAGCTGAGTAAGTTTTAGATAGCTGTGTGTGTCTGTGTGTGTGTTTTTATATATAGGTTCAATCTAGATTTTAATGGTTCCTTCAAAAATTTTTCTATTAGGTGCCACTTTTACAATCAAATGTACAAGTGGTACATTATTTACCTAGAAGATTCTACTGAGGTCATTAATCAGATGTGAGTTCTATTTACAAATGACAGGTGGGTTCAACATCTGGGAACGCAACACCACGTTCTGGCATTACACATGGGTAATTCTTTACTTTTAAACCTTGAGGAAATATGATTTCAGAGTTTAAATACCGAGCCTTAAAAAAAGCAATTTACTCATTTAAAATCAAACTTTTATCCATAATGCTTCATTCCGAAGAGCATTCCCAGTGCCGTCTCTTCAGTTTCACCTAACAAATAATGACAAGTCCTTCTTTTTTACTCTGTTTGGTGCTTTTTGATTATAGAGGACGTCACCTATGGCTTTTCCCCATGCACGCTGCAAACTCGTACATGACAGAATATGAGTATATTTCCAGATATATAACATAGCATTTATCGTGTCTGAACTCAACTGTCTCGGTGCAACCATGAGTGTGTCTCAAGAAACCTGGTAAAAGCTTTGAACTTCTCTGGGGCAGAAAGGCATCACAGACTGAAACAAAAACCCCACAATTAAAGCTTTTATACAAAATTTATACATAGATCAAGTTCTGCTCTCTGACACATTGGCAAGAAAGGGAGGGGGGAAGGGAGAGAAGTTGGACAGATGCATTTTTGTATTACATCTACACCCTGCGCATCTGAAACAGAGCTCAGGGATGCTACAACTTTTTTGAGTAGAAATGCAAACACGGCATCCCAAAGTCACGGCGTACACGCCAGATGCTCATGTACTCATACTTCTGCCTTCTATCTTAAATGGAAATTAGTATTACACTCCTGGCTGTGTGTGCGTGTCTGCCTTTTGTAGGTATATTATTGTTTTCCCAGGATGACCAACCAATGCACCTCATTATCACCATTAATTAGAACACGTACCTGGTCAAACACACAGGAATATGGGGTTAGTTAGTAAGTGTTGCGTAACAAATGAGTTCACCTAAAATTTACATGGGATTTAATTAGCTGATAATGGGTCATTAATTGAGGGGGTTGAAGCAAGGAAACGTATTCTTTTGGACGCATAAAGGCGCCATTCAGGAAGAATACATTTGTTTTTACTCAGCCCTTCTCGGCTAGGAAAACCACCTGTGCAAATACGGGGCTCAAGCCAGATGACAAGCAGGGGTTTTATGGTACCAGGAAGATTTTCATCTCCATGACAACTTTCCTGGTTCCAAAGAGAGAATGTTATTTTTCTGGAATCAACATCTCGGCCACACTAGCGGACTCCATCCGAGCCTGGCGTGCATGTGAACACTCCTCGGGCAGCCATATTGCTGCTTCTGCCAAATCATTATTAGTTGGTGATTACAGATCTGACATACTTTATCATGACTCCGTCTTCTGAGCCTGCATTTCCCAGGAATGAAGTAATGCTCGGAGCGAACAACTCACCAGAACTACAAACCACTGCTCCCACCCCCACAGTATGCTACTTATTGTTAAGCGGGTCCATACCCATGTTAAGTCATCAGATTTTATATATAAAGATCTGATGACATAGTATCAGACCTTTATATATCTGGGGATCGCTCATGTGTGTGCACACAATACTTTAAGAAGAAGAATTCTGCAGATACTAATTCACCACAGGACTGACTGATTGGCATGTGGAAAAATACACAAAGGAGCTTCCTGGGAACTCTGCTCGAAGTAAGTATGGAAGAAACCAAACAATGAGGCCACTACGCAATTGTGCTCGTGATGTGGAAAGCGTGGTTTTTGGACCAACTCCAGCAAGTGCTTCTAGTTCCTTGGAAAGGCCATTCCATCCAGTTTCTGCTCTGTGGACAAATCCCATGCCTGGTCTACAATCTCTCCACACCCTGGAGAGGCCAACGTGGAGCTGAAGAGTAGGACACAGCGTTCCTGAAGGCAAGGGTTTTGCTCTTTTGATTAAGAATTAAACCATATGTTCGTACACAGATGATGTCACTTTATTTCACTGATTTTCCATGAATAAGCCATTTGGGCTCTTCTGATACGAAGGACCCCTCGGACCGAGCACTTCTAATAAGCCCAAAGTCCCTAAAAGTTGCAGGATTTGAAGACGGACTTTGGGATAAGCACAGACTTGTGTTAAGAAGTGCGAGTCACAGAATTTCATTCGCGTGACTTTCATCACTGTATCAGGTTTGTCACCGTTGGTTTTAAGAGAACCGAGCCACAATGCACTGGATAGAAATAATACTGCCCCCATAACCCCCAGACAAAACTCACAAAACATTCATTAACCGTATCAGCAAAAACATCTTCTAATAGACAAACCACAAGACATATCGACCTGAAAATCAAAATACTCCAACAGTCCATCTTGTGAAAGATATTCGATGACAAGTCACCAAATCTTTGAAGCCTGAAACTTAACGCATTACTTATTAATATGTTTATTAATAAGCAATGTTTATTAAAGATGGTTTATTTGTATTGCTCGAATCTCCAGAAAAGGCACAACAAATGGGTGCAAATATTTACAACGAAGATGACAATGTTGGTCCTCTTTAATAAATGAAGCTTTTTTACAGCAGTAAGACAGAAGATGGACTTAACAACCCAAACATGGGGGAACTGACAAGTCTTGCACCAAAGAGGAAATACAATTGGCTAAGGAAGAAGTGAAATGAGACCCAACTTTATATGTAAAGCAAGCACGCATTTAATTTTATTGTTATCTTTAAAAAATTTTTTTATGTTTATTTTTGAGAGAGAGAGAGAGTGTGTGAGTAGGGGAGGGACAGAGAGAGAGGGAGACAAAGAATCCGAAGCAGGCTCCAGGCTGTCAGCACAGAGCCTGATGCAGGGCTCGAACTCAGAGACCGCAAGATCATGACCGGAGCTGAAGTCGGACGCTTAACAGACTGAGCCACCCAGGCGCCCCAACAAGTACTACTTTAATTAACAAGGTACCATTTTTTCACTTATCGACAAAGCAAAGCTTAAAGGTTAAAGATTAAAGGTTAAATATAACCCAGTCCTTAGAAGGGGCAGGGGGAAGATCTGCTCAGAAATTACCTATGGGAAAGCAGAGGAGCCTGCCTTCCGAGCGACATATTCGTAATAATGGGATGAACACTCCACTTCCAGAAACTTTTAGGAAAAATGCATAAATGGACTGAAGGATTTACAGATAAAGACCTTCAACACGACACTGTTTACAACGGCAAAAACTGGCAACAATAATAGTACGGGAAGTTTCAACACTGCCATGTCAACTCCACAGCCATTAGAAGCCCTGAGGCTCCAAACTATCTCATGGCACAGGATTCCATTTATGTTATGCTAAGTAAGAACAGGCTACAATACATCAGGAAAAAAAAAGATTTCTTTTAGACCTCTGTGTGTGTACATTTTCGTCCCTGCTTTCTCTAATGCACTTACTTACACACCCCTACATACTCCTATGCTCCACAAAGTACAAATAAGGTATAAAGGAGTAACAGGGTTTCTTTCTCCACATTGTCAGGTGACAGGTGACTTCTCTGACCATCTCAGGGCTTTTAGAAACGAGACTGTATCACTTCAGTAACTTGGAGAAGTTATGGAATTTGGTAATGTCAGGTCTGATTAGCATCAGCCCAATGAGAAATGACTTTTGGCAGTTCAACACTTGGCAAAGCAAAGACAGATTTAAATGAGGCTTTCGCCGATCTCTGAAACTGTATACAGGAAGGGGCACTCGGGCATGAGCAACTCTAAGTCAGACTTCCATTTTCTAATTAAGACTCAGCTACTGGGGGCGCCTGGGTGGCTCAGCCGGTTAGGTGTCCAACTCTTGATTTCGGCTCAGGTCATGATCTCACGGTTATTGGGATGGAGCCCTCAGTCGGGCTCTGTGCTGCCAGCGTGGAGCCTGCTGGGGATCCTCTCTCTCCCTCTTTCTTTGCCACTCCCCTGCTCATGTTCTCCTTCTCTCTCTCAAAATAAATAAATATTTAAAAAAAAAAAAGATTCAGCTACTGCCACCCTGTTCTCCATTTCTCGAAACACACAGGACGACTGACGAGAAACTTAAGCGAAGAAAACTACTCTCCCTCACACGCTGGACACCCCAGCTGAACTACAGTCGCCTCCAAACAACCCCTCTCACCGTACGGCCTTGAATAAGTAAGTTCCTCTGACAGAGCACCTATCAAGGCAGGCCTCCCTCTTTTTGGGCATCAGAGCCTCATGCGTATAACGTGTCTTGAGTCATCTCTAGAACTCTGGGGACGGCAGCACAGAACAAGAAGAAGAAACCATGCAAATTAAAGAAGAAAAGCCAACTGGTTTCTCCAGACTGAATTCTGCCATCCTGGAGGTCAATTTCACCTCTGAACAACACACCAGGCTGCCGGTGCTGCCTCGAGTGGGACCAGTTCTGCCGCTACTTCTCCAGGTCCACCAATGACCCCTGGGACCACCAGGGGGCGACAGAGCAGTGACGAGTTTTCCATCCTTATGATGAGCTAAGTAAGGCCTCTAATATGGAGACGAGGAGCTCACAGGTAAGGCCTGTTTTAAATTTTAATCACAAATATAAGACGGTTCTTTCTAATCTCTCTGGAAATAGAAGGATACAGGGCTTTCTGCTGCAAATGTGAGAAAGGGGAGGGAACGGCAAGCGAAACTGTTAAGTTGGAGAATAAATATTTTGCTCTCTGCTGTCCACTTCCCTGGCCATAACCAAGGCTTCCTCCTCCAAAGGACAAAATAAACAAACAGCAGGAAAGACGATTTCACCCACTCTCGTGGCTCAGCATTTGTTACCCATAAGCCTTGGGGGGCCATCAGTTACTCACAGCCTAGTGAGGGCTCTGCTACTGGTGTTTAATGCTCCTGAGACACCTTAAATCCTTTGTGGAAGGAGGCAAGATATAAATACTAATTTTTAAAATGCACAGGCTTACTCTGCTATTTACATTTTTCACGTGTTTGACTTTTCCTTTCTTACTTTCCAAGACCCCCATGAGGCAGTGCCTCTGCCTTCAAGTTCACATTGGAAACCAGCCACCCTGGGAAAGGATTTCAGAGCAACGCACTCACTGAGTCCCACGGAACCGGAGCTGGGTGCGTCCTGAGGGTGGACTCGGCACGACACAGATCCACGCGGCGGTCTCTGCCCTCGGCAGGCAGGAGAGCTGGCTCTCCCCATTCCATTTGTTCCCGAATTTCTCCACAAGGTGTGAACTAACCTCGCCAATTAATTCCTCCTGCCTTAGTTTCCCCATCCACAGAAACGAAGAACTAAACTAGATGGTGACTCAGGCTTCCGCTGGATCTCATGGTGCTACGGCTCAAGGGGGCATCCTGTCAATATTTATTAACTAACTGACAGACTAGGCTTTGAGCCCTGGAGGGCAGAAGTCTCTCTTCGCGACAGAAACACCAAAGTGTCATTTTAAATTAGAGTCTCAGGCTTTTAGGCCTTGGGAGAAAAAACATCCTCTTCCCTAACCTAAGCAACTGCAAGCCGCAACAACTTTCAGCTCTGATGGAGTAATCAATTCTGCGGGAAACCGGGGGCCTCCCGCCACCTTTCCTTGAAAGCAATAGTTGCAAATGTTTTGAAAACAACAGATTATCTTTAAAGAAGAAGCAACAACAAAAAGCCATTTGTTTCTTCTGCCGGGAGGGATTCATTTGTTGTACACTGGGGGCTGGGGGGGGCGGGTGGAGAGAGAGGCGCTCCAACAAATGTTTCCTATCAGAGGCAAGTATTTTGATAATCAGGGAAACCCCAAATAAATGTGCAAGCAGCTCAGAAAACTACTCAGCTTGAGGATTCAACAGGGTCCCTACTGCGTTCTGTCTGCTGTCGCTTCGGGCTGTTGTCCTGTGCATTCATCTGTTGGCCAGAAAGAAGCACAATTCTAATAAATACAGTCAGCGGCTCCGTAGGTAAAGGGAGTGAGCGCTCCCGCACAGGACGTGTACGGTCCGGTCTGGCCCAAGAACCAGCAATTCCATTCCCAGGTCTGTCCCGGAGAAGAGGTGGCGGCACGTAAGCCCAAGGAAAGCGTCCAACCCAAGGAAGCTCACGGCAGCACCGCCCGGAGAAACGAGTGC
Organism: Paguma larvata; assembly: GCA_030068075.1. Classification (NCBI taxonomy): domain Eukaryota; kingdom Metazoa; phylum Chordata; class Mammalia; order Carnivora; family Viverridae; genus Paguma; species Paguma larvata. The sequence goes on from CM057842.1 coordinate 38,720,462, forward strand.
AAACACCGCGGCAATCCGGCCACAGGGGAATGGAGCCCGTGCGTGTTCTGCGAAGAGGCCTGAACCAGACGGAAGAGCTAGAGGCCTGTAAGTAGAAACTAAAAGACTGAAAGAACACAGATCGAATTCAGAGTAAGGGCTGAGCGGGGAGGGGTTATGATCCAAGGAGGGCTTTAGTTATATGTAAAATGTTTTATAGTTCTAACGATGACCTATGAAAAAAAGGATATTCAGGAATGACTTTTAATGTATAAACAGAGAAAAAAAAAAAAAACAACAACCCTACTCAAAGCGAACGCGGCAAAATGCTCACAGTGGCTACTCTTACGGGGCGCAGGAGTATGGCTAACTTAATTTCTCCTTTTCTCTATTTTTCACCCTGCCCTAAAGTCCAATAAGAAAACAAATAAGCAAGGCTTTGTTTTCATGTGGTCTCCTGCACGCCGCTCACCATGAAGAAGAAGGAATTCCACTGAAGGAGCCTCTAGTCAATGCAAAAGAGAAGGGCCGAGGCCGCAAGCAGGTAGTTACTAGTCCCTCAGCACTTCTCCAAGCGGGGAAAAATGGTCCCCCTTTCCAAGCCACTCCCACCCCAGCCCTGGATGTCCTCGGAGCCCCTCCCACAATCCCTCCGGTCCTTGGGTGGATTCCACACTTGGGCTTGCTTGTATACTGGGACATTCTTTGTGAGGCAAGCTGCTCCCTTCTCATTTGCTCAATGATACTTAAGGAAATAGCACTGTTGCGTGTCTCCTCCTTAAATTGGGTCCTTGGGGTGTCAGGCCTGGGACAGATCGGCGGGGGGTGGGGCAGGGGGGGAAGAAGCAGAAAATGGCAGCATTTCTCACCGCCCCCAAAGTATCGTCCACAGCATCAGCAGACAGAGCAGGGCGTGCTGCAAAAAGCAGTTCTGCTGGCAAACAGAAAACAGATCCGTGCCTTTGGACCAAGGCTTCGCAGCCGCATCTGAAACACACATCTCATTGTGCTCAAGTTTTCAAAGAAGCCCTTCCGAAGCAGAGGCCTTTCAGGCTGACAGTTAAATCACAACGGCCGGTATTTATACGAACGGCTTCCAACTGTCTGGGCGAATACATAATATTTCTATTTCACAGAAACCAGGGACTGTAACAACACAGAAGCTGGCAAGACCAGAAAGTAAACCTCTGATTAGTACGAATGTGCTTAAGAAGCAAAGCTTATATACTTGCAGGAGTTAACACAGTCCTTCTGTAAACAAGTTTGTTTTTTCTTTAATTAAGTGACAAATGTAATAGATCAGAATACACCCATCCATACATGTCTCAAGACGGCTTTATGCTCATTAAATCAAGTATGCTGCCGTGAGCGCTTTCGGCCACGCGGGCATTAGCAGGGAAGCTGTGTGATTCTTAGTTTCTTATTAAAAGCTAGCAAAGCCCGGCTCGGTCAGCCCAGAGCGGCAACTAAGCATTCCAAATGCAGACAGGAAACACCTGGAACTCTGTGCCCCACTCGGACCACACTTTACATTTCAAAACAGAGGATTCTGAATTGTTCATAAATATTTGTCTTGTTTCAATAAAACACTCTTCGACTAGTTTCATAAACCCTCGGTTCAGAAGGCTAATGCACACACGCTACTAGTGGGCCGCATTCTTTTAACATAGCATGTATTTATGTGGACAATATCCCAGAAACATAAAAGCCAAAGAAAGGCATTTAAGGGCATCATAAGGGAATTTCAGTTTTTGGTTTTCGTTTATTTTATTTTTTTGAGAAAGTCCAAATCATGCTTGTTTTTTAAAAAGATTTTAGAAAATACTGAATTGAAATAGAAGTTAAACCTAAGTTTCCCTAACTTGCCTATTAGGGTAAATAAGACCAAGACCAACCCTTCTGGAGGCTTAGAAAAGCTTTAATAAACCGATTTATTAAACCTCCAGCTCTAAGGGAAGCACAAGATAAAGACCTTGTAGCCAAACTTTCATACTTGCACAAACATGTCAAGCCTTTTAAAATGCTTTAAAAAGCTGGTTTTAGACACCGAAAAGAAATTAGCGCAGCTCGCGTAAAGAAAATTTTTAAAAGCTATTTTCTTATTTTCAGACGCTTCCAGATTTTCCACCATGCAGAGGACACAGATTGCTTTATTTAACGTATACTGTGATAATAAGAGTAAGGAAAGTGTCAGACACACATACGCACATTTAAACATCCAAAGAGGAAAGGAGGGGAGTGAAAAGGACAAAGATGGAGTTTCTTCAGAGCAGTTTCTAGATGTCGGGCGTCAACCCAGGAGACTGGAGTGCTGGAGACTTCTCTGGAAATTCCTAAGGGCAGGTTCCAGGCTCCAAGGCGGACTCAGCGGGGAGTGGTGCATGGCTGGAAGCACAGCTAACACAAGGGGCACTGAAATGGTCCAAAGTGGCACCAGACGAAGCCCAGACTGCCTGCCAGGGTGCCCTGTCTCTACCGCGCCAACGTGGAGTCTTCCGGACTCAAGAAGAAAATGCAGAGACCCAGGCGTACACTGAGAGTTAGGTAGGAAAGTAGGTCATGAGAATATCAACTTGTGAGCATGGTCCAGCGACTGCAATGCGTGAGATGCTGTTCTTTTTTATTTTTCTTTAAGCGGTTGTGATTGAAAATTCCTCAATTGACCATCAACTGCTTCCTCTGGTCCAAATAAGAACTGTCAGCACAGTGGCCCCTGGTTAATGAAGATTAGGCTTGGCGGTGATAAGAGATTTCATAGACGCTCCTCGGAACCATAAAAGGCAGCAGTTGGAGGTAATGATAAGCGGATTCTGAATCCACGGGGCAGCAGACGCTCAGCGTCAGGTTAATGATTAACGTGCTGGACTCTGGCCAGTTAAGAAGTTGTTTAACCAGCGGCCCTGAGAAGCAAACCTGTTAACATTCACAGGTCCACATAACAACAGCCGCCGTTTCCTCCCTCCATCCACACAGAGCTCCAACTGTAAGAAAGTTTCCACCTCTCCCTGCCTCAGACCCGGACGTGTCACATCCAGGTCCTGAACTCTGCAAGCTAGGACCCAAGAATGAAGCTCCTACGGTTTCTCGGATCCCCAAACCTCTATTGCAAAAAATCCACCAAATAAATATCGCTCTCCCACTAAACAAAGTTATGTGGACCCAGAGCTGAATGCCCACTGGTAATAGCTTAGTTTGTTATTCCTGAATGAAGTAACTTTCATCACTCGTGAAATTGGATACCCACAAAATTTAGGCTCACTGATGAGACAGGGCTTCAAATACTGGATTGAGTAGAAGAATCTTACCTGTTCCCATATACAAAACTTGCCTTGACCTTCTGGTTGGTATCTGCATAGACTGACCGCCTCTATTTAAAGGGTCAGGCTGCCTTTGTCAAACATAAGGGAACCATTTAGGGGCGTTTAATCTAATTTTAGGAACAATGCATTTGAAGAGGGTGATTAGTAATGCAAATGAAAACTCACCTTTGGTTGGGATAAGCGAAACAAAGGGAACTCCTGTGGGGGAGGGGACGCGGCTTTGATCCTGCTGAAAGATTTCTAAAAAGAATGAAAGGCTAAGTTTCCAGGATGTGAGGTCTGGGGTCTGTTGATTCTACTGGGTTCAAGTTGGAATTAATTCACTGAAAAGTCTGAGATGACGTTAAATCACTCTTGCATTGGGGAAGGGCTGAGAGCAAATAGTAGATTTAGGCAAAGGGACGACACTGACTATCTGCGCATGTGGATAACATGAAGTATGCTTCTATCAAGATCTTCTTTGGGGAAAAACAGACCTAACTAAAGGGTAGGCTGGAAGGCTGGGCAGCAGACAGAAGCAAGGTGGCGGTGATGAGTATCCTCAGGACTTTCCATCTGGGCAAATTCTTTGGTCTTGATTCGGGCTATGAGGATCGTGAAGACACAAATCAACTCACATTCCAACAATTCCGGTCAATGTCTGACCTAAGAAATTTCAACCTGTTAACACATCTGGATCTCTTGTATTCTACACTCCAAGTTAGGTAACAGTCCGGAGCCAACAGTCCTGAGTTCTGATTCTTTGACCTGCTTTCCTGTTCATGACAGGGCTGATTTGGCAACCCATCTAACTGTCAGAATCCTAAGCATTAATCTATCTGAGCTACTTGGTCTTCCTTCACGCGGGCAGAAGTGCACATACTCCTGAGCTAAGTGTGTGCAGTTGTGGTCCAATGGGAATGAAAGGTACCAACGAAGGCTTGCCAGGTGCTAGATGGGAAGATGGGCATTTCGCCTGCATTATCTCATTTAACCCTTTACCAACTCCGTAAGCAAGATGTTATTCATAAACCCATTTTAAAGACAGGAAACAAGCTATGCTACGGTACCAAGTCAGAGCCTGGCGCCTGCTTTGGAACCTATGAATCCCTCTCTCTCTGTCCCTCCCCTGCTCAAGCTCTGTCTCTGTCTCTCAAAAAATAAATAAATGTTAAAAAAAATTTTTTTTAAAGTTCCTAGAAGGAAATTACCTCATCTACACTTTCTTGTTTCCAATGTAACTCTACCCAAGACTTTTATTTTTTATTTTTTGTAAATGTCGTTTTATTTTTGAGAGAGAGACAGAGTGTGACCAGGGAAAGGGCAGAGAGAGAGGGAGACAGAATCCGAAGCAGGCTCCAGGCTCTGAGCTGCCAGCACGGAGCCCGATGCAGGGCTTGAACCCATGAACTGTGAGATCATGACCTGAGCCCAAGTCGATTGCTTAACCACCGGAGCCACCCAGGTGCCCCTACAACCTATGACTTTTAAAGAATGGATTTCCATAGGAAAGCAGAGGCTAGGATATACCCAGATCACGATGACCCTGTTTTCCTCTTCTTAAAGAATAGCTCTGGATGACTGGGTCGCACAGATGAGATCAAGACTTATAGCTAAATTTGGTTACCTATAACTGCTGGAATCACTTTCGCAGGTATTTCAGCCAAATTTTCATTTTTCAAAGACACAAGACGCATGGGAGAACAAAAATTTTCTGAAGTGTAACATAAAAAGTAAGCTGAACCACACTTTCAAACAGTAGTGCCAAAAGTTTAGCCACTGTTACCAATTTCTTGTGTATCCTTCTAGAAAAAAGCATATACTGGTAGGCAGATACCAGTATCAGAAATACACAAATCATTGTTTCATTGATAAAGCTTGAAGATCTAACAGCACCTGCAGATCTACTTTATTCTTTCTCACAGGGTGGCTCAGTGCATAATGTGTATGGTCACTTACTCAGCAGTTATGTTTCTAATTCAGGAGGCAGGGGCATCTTGGGGTGGTGCTGGTTTTGCATTGCATGACGTTACAAGTAGCATCCCTGCCTGCATGCACGTGCGTGTGTGTGTGCACACATCCATATCTTGGCATTCTCTTGTGATTTTATCCACAGCCAAATAATGGAAATTTATGGGCCAGAACGCATTATCTATTTTCATAGATATTGCCCTAAGCCACGCCAATTTAAATTCCTACCAACGGTTTATAAGGGCATTTACGTCAACACACTCATCAATGCTGCAGATTATCAGACGGTTACACCTTTGCCAACCACATCTCGATTATGAATGAAGTTGAGCACCTTTGCATACATTAACCGATGGTATTCTTGGCTAACTCTTCTATTGGGTAGTTTGTCTTTTCCCTGTTGACACCTAGGAGCCTATTAGGAAAGCAGGAAATCGGCCCTTTGTCTATTTCTGCTGGTTTAATTTGTATTATATTTTTGCCACTGTATGATAAGTTTTGTACGGTAAAATTATCAATCTTTTTCTTTACGGCTCATGGGTATACAAGGTAAAAAAAAATTTAGATTCAGACCTATAAATAGGTATCCATGAAATATGTAAAAGCAAGCCTGGCCAAAATTACCCTCGAAGGCTGATATTTAAAACAAACACTCTACACTTGTTGTAGCTCAGAAAGTTCTGGACACCTGCCCAAACCTTCCAGAGCAGAACTCGGCAAATCCATTTACGGTCCTGCTCCGCTGCCGCTTGTGATCATTTGCCTACAGACTAGAGCACGGAGGAGTCTTCCACGTCAGAGCAACACACAACGGAATACTGAGTTCCAGTTGCCGGGCCGAGCTGAGCTGAGCTGTGACCACAGCTGTGCGAGCGTTCAGGTGGAACTCCCACTGATCCCGGGTCCTCAAATCCCACCACCATGCAGAAAATCAAAATGATCCTTCTTCTTCTTCTTCTTTCTTTCTTTCTTTTTTTTTTTTAAGTAGGCTCCATGCTGAGGGTGTCCCCCAACATGGGGCTGGAACTCACAACCCTGAGATCAAGACCTGAGCTGAGATCAAGAATCGGAATCTTAACCAACAGAGCCGCCCAGGTGCGCCTCAAATTACTCCTTTTGTTTAATATTTGAGGGCAGTGTTCACTGGCTACCGATGTAGGTACTAAAGTAGTCCAAATGTCTATGGAAAAGGTGTGTGTGTGTTTACCCCACTACACGCAGCTATTGGGGGAAGAAAAGAAAGGGTGATGCAGTGGGAAGACGCAGGCTTACATTATATATCCTCCACTTACCACCTGTGTGACTTGGAGTAACTTGGTTAACCTCTCTGAATACCATACCAGTTTCCTTGATACTGATCAAGATGATGGTAATTCTATTATCTTTGTTATTAAAGTAATAATAAGATCAGATGCTTAAGACTCAAATGCTTGGGCTACAGTAAGTACTTATTAATATTACCTGTTATTCATGTGCGACAACTTTTGGGAAAGTTGTAATACAATTCCAAGCATATTACAGTTTTTAAAAAAATGTATAATCCTGGTTTACCAAGGATTTTCCAAATGCATACCATGCTTTTTACTTTTAGCACCAAAAATATAGTTTATAGAATAAGATATTATTAGATGAGCAACCAAAACCACCCAAACTTATTATCACAGTTAGGTTGAGGCCCGAAACGATGCCACAAGACACTTTAAAAGGCTGGAGAGCCTTGAAGACCGAGCTGTATTGATGAGGATACTCCCAAAATGACACAGAAGAAACTCAGGGGTTACATGTAGAATCTGTAGCCATGGCAATCAAAATACTCAGCATGCCTATAATTGAATCCATATCTGTAATTTACACATCTGCTTTGAAAATTGGCTTCATATTTCACAGGCAAGATGATGTAGAGTTTCTGCAATGCATTTTGCTAATACGTTTCGGGGACCAAAATATTTGCCAGGTCGAAATTATAAATGGGTGGAACCAAAAGCGGTTGACCTCACAGACATGACGAAAATAAGTTCCTTTGATGTGGGATACCATACAGATACAGCAACTCCAAGAGTTAGTCTTGTGGGTCAAAGTAAACAATATAAAAATAAGAGATGAAAACAATATGGGGTATTCTCAAAAAAAATTAAAAATAGAATTGCCATATGATTCAGGAATTCCACTCCTGGCGATACACCCGAAAGTATTAAAAGCAGGGTCTTGAGCACCCAGGCTCACAAGCAGCATTATTCATGACAGTCCAATGATGAAAGCAATCTCAGAGATTGAATAAACAAATGGATATCAGCAGATAAAGAAACAAAATGGGGTAGAGATGTACAATGGAGTATTATTCAGCCTTAAAAAAAGAAGGAAATTCTGGAGTGCCTGGGTGGCTCAGTCAGTTAAGCATCAGACTCCTGATTTTGGCTAGGGTCATGATCTCACCGTTTTTGAGTTCAAGCCCCACATGTGGCTCAGCAATGACCCTGAGGAGCCTACCTGGCATTCTCTCTCTTTCCCTCTCCCTCCCTCTCTGCCCCTTCCTCTCTCCCTCCCTCCCCTCTCTCTCTCTCTCTCTCTACTTTCTCTAAAAAATAAATAAAGTTAAAAAAAAAAAAGGAATTCAGACACATGCTGTAACATGGATAACCTTGAGGACGTTAAGTGAAATAATCCAATCACAAAAGGACAAATACTATATGACTCCACTTCTGTAAAATGCCACAGTAGTTAACTTCACAGAGACACAAAGCAGAGTAGTGGCTGCCAGTGGCTGGTGGACAGGAAGAAAAAGGAAGTGTCTAATGGGTAGAGTTTCAGTTTGAGACAATAAAAATGTTCTGGAAATGGGTAACAGTGGTAGTTATATAACCATGTGAATGTATTTAATACCACAGAACTGCACACTTAAAAATGACTAAGACTAGAGGAGAGGGCTCAAGATGGTTGCAGAGGAAGATCCTGAGGCTCGCATCCTCCCGAGGACACCAAGGTTATAAGCACGTATGCACAATTCCATCCAAAAAGACTTGAAGACTCCAAAACGCCTCTTCCACAACACACAACACACAACACACAACACACACAGGGGTAAAAAAAGGAAAAGAAAAAAGCCACAACTAAATCGGTAAGAGAGACAGAGAAGCAGCCTTGCCAGGACCCCCACCCCTAGCCCCTGGCACCATGACCTACAGGAGGGAGGGGTATCATAAATGCACAGCTCCTCTCAGAGGAGGAATCTGAGCCCAACATCGGACACTCTAGCCATCTGTATCACAGGGGTGAGTCCCCACACCTACTGGCTTTGAAAACCAGTGGGGCTAATATCCAAGAAAGCCAGAGGGCTGTAGGAAATGGAGACTCCATTCCCCTGGCTGTGTATGAGGGAGATACAGTGATTAATCTTAGGAAGTATACTGAAGGGGCAGGAATCTGATAGAGATCTGTCCCAGGACAGAGGTAATAGTGAGCACCTTTTATTTTTTCAAACTCTCCTTCTTCCTTGTTAGCACAGTGAGGGCAGATGCTATTTTTGGCATTCTCCATCTACTTCTCTAGTGCTACCTGCTTCACCCCTGTATTTCCCTACAGTCTACCAGACCTGGCCCAGTGCTCAACCACCTACTCTCCCACCTGGCCACAATCAGCACCTGTGCTCACCCTGCTGTCTCCATCTTCCTAAGGATGTGGAGGCCTCTGTGGCCTCTACCCTGCCCGACCCCATGGGCTCCCACGGGGACGCCTGTGAACACCTGGCACTGCTGGCCAGCAGGGTTTGCATTTCTGGGCCTTCAGGACTGAAACAATTGTGGAGACCAAACTTAGAAGGCTACTTACTCCATAAAGTGCTGTCCGGATAATAGACTGAAACACAGCACCCCATCCCCCAACCCCCGTGTTCTAGTGACCACTCCTTGAAGACTAAGAGAAACAGCTTCTTCACTTAATACACAGAAACAAACAAAGGAAAAATGAGACAGAAGAACATGTTCCAAATTAAAAAAAAAAAAAAAAAGACAAAACCTCAGGAAAAAAAATAATGAATTGGAGATAAGCAATTTATCTGATCAACAACTCAAAGACGGAGCCATAAAGGTGCTCACCAAACTTGGCTGAAAAATGGAAAGTGAGATCTTCAAAACAGAGACAGGAAAAAAAAAAAAAAAGCAACAGAAGTTACAAAGCTGAAGAGTACAGTAACCGAACTGAAAAATACACAAGAGGGATTCGACAGCAGACTGGATGAAGCAGGAGAACAGATCAGAAAGCTGCAACACCAAGCAATGGAAATTACCCAAACTGCTGGAAGATAATTAACAAAATGGCAGCAAAAGGATAAAACATTTTAAAAGGTGAAGATTTTTTAAGGGATCACTAGGACGACATCAAGAAAAATAATAGATGTCCCAGAAAGAGAAGAAAGACAAAGAGCCAAAAATCTGTTTAAAGAAATAATAGCTAAAAATTTCCCTAATCTAAAAGGAAACAGATATCCGGGTCTAGGTTGCAGAGAGTCCCAAATAAAATGAACCCAAAGATATCCACACCAAGACACATTACAATTAAAATAGCAAAAGTTCAAGATACAAGAGAATCTTGAAAGCGGCAAGAAAAAAAAACTTATTTATAAAGGAAACCCCAAAAGGCTATCAACAGATTTCTTAGCAGAAAGCTTGCAGGCCAGGAGAGAGTGGCAGGGCATACTCCAAGAGCTGAAGAGAAAAACTTCCAACCCAGAATTCTCTACCTGAAAGGTTATCATTCAGAATTGAAAGAGCGATCAAGAGTTTTCCAGATAAGCAAAAGCTGAAGAATTCATCATCACTAAACCAGCCTTACAATGTTAAAGGGACTTCTGTGAACTGAAAAGAAATGGCACTAATTAATAACAAAAATAAAACATATAAAAGTAAAAATATCATTGTAAAAGGTAAATATATAGTAAAAATAGTGGGTCAATCATTTATAAAGCATGAAGGCGAAAAGGCAAAAGTAGTAAATTTAACTAAAGCTACAATAATTAAAGAATGCATAAAATAAAAAGATGCAATATATGATATTAAAAATACAGAAAATGGGTGTAGGAGGAGTAAAATTGTAACGTTCTGTAATATGCTCAAATTTATGTTGTTCTTAACTTAAAAAAGACTTTTATATATACAGGATGCTACATGTGAACCTCACAGTAACCACAAAGCAAAAACTCACAGCAAATACACAAAAGACAATGGAAAAGGAATATAAACCTAACACACACACACACACACACACACACACACACACAGGCGCCACTGAAGTACAAGGGAAGAGAGAAACACAAAGGAACAGAGAGGAACTAAAAAACAGCTGGAAAATAATTAACAAAATGGCAGTAAGTACATACCTATTGACAATTACTTTAAATATAAATGCACGGACTGCTCCAATCAAAAGACACGATGTGGCTCAATGGATAAAAAACAAGATCTATCTATATGCTGCGTAGAGGAAACGCATTTCAAGAGCAAGTACACACACAAAGTGAAGGGATGGAAACAGATACTGTATGCAAATGGTAATTAAAAAAAGCAGGCACAGCTATACTCATAGCTGATAAAACAGACTTTAAACAAAGACTGCACGGAAACACAAAGAAAGGCATTATATAATGATGAAGGGGTCAATCCAGCAAGGATATATAATGTTTATAAATATTTATGTGCCCAACAGAGACACACCAGGATATATAAAACAAGTATTAATGGACATAAAGAGAGAAAGTGATAGTAATACAGTAATACTAAGGGACATTAACACCCTACTTACAACAGCAGATAGATCATCCGGACAGAAAATCGGTGAGAAAAGATGGACCTTAAATAACATATTAGACTAGATGGACTTAACAGACACATGAAGAACATTTCATCAAAAAGCAGTAGAATACACATTTTTCTCAAGTACACAGGGAACGTTCTGCAGGACAGATCAAATGTTGACCACAGATCAATAAAGAATGAACTCATATCAAGCATCTCCTATGACCACAATGCTGTGAAATTAGAAATCAATTACAAAAGGAAAAATAGAAAAACTATCAAAATGTGGAGATTAAACAATACTTTACTGAAAACCACTGGGTCGCTGAAGAAATCTAAGAAGAAATTTTAAAAATAGAGACAAACGAAAACAGAAAGAAATCATTCCAAACTCTATGGGATGCAACAAAAGTAGTTTAAAAAGGGAACAATACAGGACTACCTTAAGAAAAAAGAAAAATCTCAAATAAATAATCTAACTTTACACTTAAGGAACCAGAAAAAGAAGAACTAACACAACCCAAAGTTAGAATGAGGAGAATACTAAACATGAGAGGAAATAAATGACACTCAGACTAAAAAAAACAAAAAGCAAACACACACACACACACACACACACACACACACACACACATAAAGAAAAGATTAAACTAAAAATGAGGGAGGGCTCAAATAAACAAAATCAAAAATGAAAAAGGAAATATTACAATTGATATTATAGAAATAAAAAGGATCATAGGAAACAATTACCAACAATTACACGCCAACAAACTGGACAACTAGAAGAAATGGACAAATTCCTACAAACATACAATCTTTGAAGGTTGAATCATGAAGAAATAGAAAATGTGAATAGACGAGTTATTAGTAAAGAGATTAAATCAGTAATTGAAAACTTTCCAACAAACAAAAGTCCAGGACTGGATGACTTCACTGGTCAATTCTACCATTCAATACCCATACCAGTAGTATCCTTCTCAAAAAATACCAAAATATTGAAGAGGGAATGTTTCCAAACTAACTTTATGAGGCCAGCATTTCTCTGATACAACACCAGGCAAAGACACTACAAAAAAAGGTCATTACAGGCTACTATCCTTGCTGAATAAAGATGCAAAAACACTCAACAAAATACAAGCAAATTCATTTCAACGATACGTTAAAAGGATTACACAATATGATCAAGTAGAATTTAGTCCAGGGATACAAGAATGGGTCAAGCACCTGCAAATCAACCAACATGATACATCACATTAACAAATGAAGGATAAAAATCACACCATCATCTCAACAGTTGCAGAAAAATTTGACAAAACTCATTCATTTATGATAAAAACTCTCAACAAAGTGGATACAGAGGGAACATACCTAAAGATAATAAAAGCTATATATGACAAATCCACATAACATCCTATGCAAGAGTTTAAGCTGAAAGCTTTGCTTCTTCTTAGATCAGGAACAAGTGAAGAATGCCCATTCTTGTTGCTTTTATTCAACCCAATGTTGGAAGTCCACAGCAATTAGGCAAGAAAAAGAAATAAAAGGCATACAAGGTGGAGAGGAAGAAGTAAAACTGTCACTAACACACTGAAAACTATAGGACACTGATGAAGGAAACTAAAAACACAAATAAATGGAAAGATATTTGATGTCTGTGGATCAGAAAGGTTAATATTGTTAAAATGTTCATACTACCAAAAGCAATCTACAGATTGAATGCAATCCCTACTCCAATGGCATTTAAATATTATTTTAATGTTTATTTATTTTGAGAGAGAGAGTAAGTGAGCAAGGGAGGTACACACAGAGGGGGAGAGAGAGAATTCCAAGAAGGCTCCACGCTGTCAGTGCAGAGCCCGATGTGGGGCTTGAACCCACAAACCATGAGATCATGACCTGAGCTAAAACTTGAGAGTCGGATGTTCAACCGACTGAAACACCCAGGCGCCCCTCCAAAGGCATTTTGACAGAACTAGAATAATCCTGAAATTTATGTGAAACCACAAAAGATCCCAAATAAACAAAGCAATCTTAAGAAAGAACAAAGCTAGAGGTACTGTGTGTCCTGACTTCAAACCATATTACAAAGCTAGAGTAATCAACGCACTACAGTGCTGGCATAAAAACAGATACACCGATCAGTGAGACAGAACTGAGAGCCCAGAAATAATTTAGGTACGCACACACAATTTATGGCAAAGGAACCAACAGAAGAAGGGTAGTTTCTTCAATAAATGGTGCTGGGAAAACTGGACAACCACATGCAAAAGAATGAGACTAGAGCACTTAACTTACACCATACATAAAAATTAAGTCAAAATGGATTAAAGACTTGAATGTAAGACCTGAAACCAGAAAATTCCTAAAAAGAAAACACAGGCAGTAAGCTCCTTGACATCTTTTTAACACTTAAAAAAAATTTATTTTTGAGAGACAGAGAGAGCACGTGCAAGCAGGGGAGGGGCAAAGAGAAGGAGACAAAAGATCCAAAGAGGGTTCAGCAAAGACAGCTGAGAGCCCGATGTGGGGCTTGAACCCAGGGAACCATAAGATCACGACCTGAGCTGCAACTGGACTGCTTAATCGACTGAACACCAAGCACCCCTCCTTGATATCCATCTTAGTGATGTTTTTGTCGATCTGACTCCAAAGGCAAGGGACGCAAAAGCACAGATGAACAAATGGGACATCTAAGAAGCTTCTGCAGAGCAAAGAAAACCATCATCAAAGCAGAATGCAACCTACTGAATGAGACGAGATACTTGCACACTACATTAAGGGGTTAATATCCAAAATACGTAACAAATTCATATAACTTAAGACCCACGATAACCCAATTTAAAAATGGGCAGAGAATCTGAAGAGAAAGGTTTCCGAAGAAGACTTACAGATTGCAAACAGGCATATGAAATGCTATTCAAAATCAGTAACTATTACGGAAATGCAAACTGAAACAACAATGAGCTATCAGTCCATACTGGTTAGACTGACGATCACCAAAAAGACAAGAAATAACAAGTGTTGGAGAGGATGTGGACAAAAGGGAACGCCTGTGCTCTGCAGGCAGGACTGTAAGCTGGTACAGCAACTATGAAAACAGTTAGTGGAGACGACTCAACAAATTAAGAATAAAACTACCATATGATCCAGCTCTTCCACTCTCGGGTATTTGTCCTAAAGATACAGAAATACCAATTCGAAAAGATAGATGCCCCCCAATGTTCACAGCAGCATTGCTTACAGTAGCCAAGATATGGAACCACCATAAATGTCCAACGACAGATGAACGGCTAAAGACGAATGGAATATTACTCCAAGATAAAAAAGAATAAAATCTTGCCATCTATGACAACATGGAGAGACCTCAACAATATAATGTGAAGTGAAATTAGAAGAGAAAGAGTATGATTTCGCTTGTATTTGAAATCGAAAACAAAAACAAAACAGACAAAAAACAAACTCACAGACCCAAAGAAGAGATTAGCGGTTATCAGGAGGAAAGGGGGTTGGGGGCTGGGTGGAATGGGCCAACGCGGCCAAACGTAGGGGGATAGATGGAAACCAGAGTTCTGGAGGTGATCACGTTGTAATGCCTACCGTTGTCGAACTATAATTTTGTACACCTAAAACGTATATTGTGTTAATACTGTGTGGTAATTTTACCACAATCAAACAGAAAAAAGAGGTGAATACGGTAACCAATTTTATGTTCTACATATATCTTACCACCCACATACACCTAATAAAAAAGGAGTGAGGTATATACTTTTGCAGTAAGGAAACAGATGATCTACTTAACACCAATAGGGCTGACTTACGACATGAGTATGAGTGGAGGACCACAGGACCAACAGAAGTGGGCTGTTACCATCTCAAGGCCCATGTTCCGCCAAGTGCGGTGGGCTTCCGTCTACAGCCTTAGCCAACCCCAGATAACCTCGCAGGGTGTAGGGTGAGGGTGGGATAGGATCCTCCAACTTCATTTCCTTTCCTTCCTCACCCCGATACCCTGCACAGCCCCGGCCCCCCACCCTGCTGCGGCCAAACCCACTTAGAAACCAGAGAGCAGTGGACTGTTGGGTGGAACCCTGAGCAGAGGGTGGGGTGGAAACAAAGGCCGTAGATGAGAGAGGCAATCAAGATTCAGCAAAATCCCTCTATACCTTAACGGAGGCAGTGCCGAACACTGATGAATGAAAAACAGCAAGTTGCAAACCTGAAGGTCCACTATTATATGATTCACAGTAGGGGGAGGGGAACCACCACAATAAGCGTGTATTCGTCGACCAGGAAATGCAGAAGGGAGTCTAAAGGGATATACGCCAACAGGTAAAAGATACCTGGGGTAGAGAGGAGGTGAAGGGACTTTGGGCAGATCCGTAATGTTTTGAAGATTTCAAGAAAAATGCACTCATGTGTTACTTGCGTAGTTCAATATTAATAAGAAATGGGTAAATATAATCTTTTCATTGGTTTTTATAAAATGCAGGTGCCTCTAGTTCTTACAAAACTGCATCAGGATGCCTACATGCAGACATGTCCTGGAGGCTTTAAGTGAGTAAAATGTTACAGAAGTTCCATCATCATCAAGCTCTGTCAATACCAGTGGTTCTCGAAGTGTGGCCCCTGGATCAGCAGCACCACATCTCCTGGCCACGTGACAGAAATACATATTTTCCAGCCCAAGTCCAGACTACTGGTCAGAAGCTGTGGGACTGGCGTTTAAGGAGAGGGAGCTTTGAGGAGGCGCTCTATCTGTGTATACCCTTAGGGTTGTTTAAAAGCTGCACCGAGAGGGAACTAAAGTACAAGACACCTTGAATGGAAACCTAGTTGTACTTATAGCCAAACTTCAAATTCCAACTATCAGATAGTTGGGTCTGGATTAGCAGAGGAACGGGGGTAAGGAAAAGGAAGACCATCAAAGATTTGCAGATTAATTTAATACAGAGAGATTTAAGAGAGAGAGAGAGAGAAGGAAATGGAGGCAGAGTGGAGGCAAACTGGTCTTGCAGAGGAAGAGATGAGCTCTTCAAGAAGACTGTTGGAGGAAGAAACACAAAACCAGGGGACTGGTCTGGCTGGGGATATTGATCTGAAATCCATCAGTGCCCACATGGTAATGCACTACAAGGAAGGGTAGGTAAGATCAGTTGAGAGGAATGTGCAAACGCTGGAAAAGCAGTGTGCTAGGGACTGAGCCCTGCAGAAACTCTACATTTAAGAAGCACAGGGGCTGGTGAAGACGTGAGGTAAGTGGGGTGCACCTGGTTTGAAAGGTGGGAGGCTGGAAAAAAACCAGCAGGAACACAACCAAAGAACGACTGGCATGGGAGAGTCAAGAATTTAATTCAAGCAAGACACGTCAGCGAGAAAATCAGAGGCGGAGACCAGCACAGGGAAGCACTGCCAACGTCCTGTGTCCCTGGGGAGCATTCTGCTGCTGGTGGGCTCTGTCAACTGGCCTGTGTGCGTGCAGTGCCAGTGGCCCCCTCACCCCTGCACAGCCTCCAGTGAGATGTCACTGCTCTGGACACAGTCTCCTAGGACCAGTGCACACTCCCCATCCACCCACCATTCCCTGTTAACTCTCATTTTTGAAGAGTGAGATCGACTGAGGAAAGCTCCGCCAAGCTTCAGAGAACTAAAATGTGGGGGGGGGGGCAGGGGGGAGATGGTGCCGGATTAAAATGATGCCGGGTTTGCCTGCCACTCTGCGGTGTCTGAATCGTCTCCAGCATAGCAGTGTGGAATCAGGAACTTGTGAGTCTCTCCAAAAAGACTTCATGTCCTACAAGACACCGAGGCGGAAGGCAGGCAGGGCTAGACAGTCTGAGATGCCAGAAAGCCCAAGATTGACCAGAACTGTTGGAGTCAGAGATCCTGTTCATACTCTGCTGTGAGTTCAAGTATTTTTCATGCTGTACTGCAGCCCCTTAGTTTTTACCGCTTCCACCCTGCTGCCCTTCCCTCCAACCAGACTGTCAACTCTTTGAAAACAAAAGTCATCTTAATCACCTCGTGTCCTCACTGCCCGAGCTGGGGCTGCCACCTGGTAGCGGGCCCCCGAAAGTTTGTTAAGTCAACGTCACAGGAAGGGCGATGTAAGTGCTGGTCACGTGCCCACCGCTCCATTGATCTGAAGCTCTAGGACTTAAGTGTGCCAAGCAGGGTTGACCAACTCTAGCCCCCTGAGTAAACGCTGGCTGTGGGCTGTGTGGGTAGGGTTTACGAGGTTTGAAATGACTAGAGAAAATTTTTGTGATGTGTAAAAATGTTTGTGTTCATCAATAAAGTTTTATAGGAATACGAGCACACCCGTTCATCTCTGTATTATCAACAGCTGCTTTGGGGCTCAACCAGTCCTGTTGAGCAGCTGTGACAGAAAGAGCATGACCCCAAATGCGTCAACTGTTTATTCTTTTTTAAAAAATGTTTACTCATTTATTTTGAGAGAGATGGGGGGGGGCGGGGAGAGCAGAAGCAGGAGAAGGGCAGAGAAAGGTAGGGAGAGAGAATCCCAAGCAGACTCTGCCGTGTCGGCACAGAGCCTGACACGGAGCTCGAGCCACGAACCCCGAGATCCTGACCTGAACTGAGCCTAAATCCAGAGTCGGATACTTAACCAGCTGAGCCACCCAGGGGGCCTGTCAAAGTTTTAGTCTTTGATCCTCTATGGAAAAGGTTTGCTGACCCCTAACATCAAAACACTAAATCAGGAGATAAACATGACCTTTATCAGACTATAATCCCCCCGACAAGTAGAGTTCTTGAAGACCTCCCAATTACTGACATGGAAACAAAATACATTTTAACCCACTGTGGGGCACAAACATGACAACAGCCTAGTGCTATAAAACAGGAGACTCTGGACTCACAAGACCTTGCAGTGACCGCTATGCTTGTAACAATGTCTGACAGGTTACTTACTTCCTAAGCATCAGTCTCCTTGGCAGTAAAATGGCCAGCGTAAGACTTTATCAGAAGAGTGTTCTAAGAATCAGATAATACAGTAATTTTTACCTCTTAAGCTTATGCCTGACATCCAGTAAGCAGTTCATTAATCAAACTATGATAACTTTCTTCACTGTCTTTGGAGGAATATTTCACTTTGATATGTGCTCTTTGACATTCCCCCCACAATGAATTACTTCTAGGAGCGCCTGGGTGGCACAGGCGGTTGAGCGTCCAACTCTTGATTTTGGCCCATGTCATGATCTTGGGAGTTGTGGGATCAAGCCCTGCGCTGGGCTCCACGTTCAGCATGCTTAAGATTCTCTCTCTCTCTCTCCCCCCTCTCCTGCTCTCTCACGCTCTAAAATAAAATAATAAATTAAAAAAAATAATTTGAATTGAATTACTTCTATCAAATGGCAGGTTTTTATACCTAACGATAAAAGCTGAATTATCATGCTAGGACCTAAATGGTGACTACGAACTCACTCAAACCTTAAACATGAGCATCTGAATAAAATGTTAGATTCTTATGAAGATGTTCTAGCCAATGAAATATGACAAGAAAAAAAGCAATAAATGGTTGAGACATTTGAAAGAGAAACAATTCTCATTATCTAGAAATAACATGATAGATACCTCAGAAAACCTTCTAATAAGCTATAAAACTATTTGAACAGTTACCAATGACAACAGCTATGTGCATGTATACATGCACACATCCCTAGGTACATGTATGTACACATACATACACACAGAGCGTACATATACATACACACACATGCACACACACAAAATATCAAACAAAAGAAACGCATTATAATTCTCTGCAGAAAAATACAGCACGTTACTGAGGGGCACAAAGGAAGGTCATGAAAAAATATGGATCCTAACACTTCAAATCAGTGAAAACCATCACCCCAAAAGCACAACAGTTGGTTAAAGGTCCAAAGAGAAAGCTGGAGACCCGGTGGCGTCGCTACAGGGATGGAAGCGCTTCAAACAACCCCGACCTCAGTCTCACACGGCGGGCTCGCACGCAGCCCTCCCATTGCTCAGATGTCGGCCAGCGCCTTCTGGAAGCTGCTTTCATTTAGGCCTGAGCAGATGCAACTGGCAGAAAGCAAGCGGGAGGCTTTCAAAAAGCAGCAGGAAATGAAGAGGCAGAGAGCACGCTCAGAGACCCTGCCAAGGGATCCGAAGTGTTCTGTACAAGGAGCGGGGAGCCTGGGAGTCGCTTCTTCGGATTTACAAATCAGGAGGGAACCGCTTCCGTCCCGTCAAATATTTCTGACGCACAGACAGATAGCAGAGGCCACGCTTACCCTTCCCTGAAAGCTTTCGGTTCCCAGCGAACTTCTCTTCTGCTGTTGGGAAGCATCTCAGACTAGAAGGGCCGACTTTTCATTTAATTTGTAATCCTGCGAAAGGGAGACAGGGAGACCGAAGACTATATCCCTGTTTAGAGGCAAGGCTGCAAACGTACCGAAGAATTTTGGCGACTGGGAGACGGTCTGCCTGGCAGACCTGAAAAAGAAGGGGAAATTTAAGTAAAAGTAGAAGCATATACATATTTTACCTTCCTGTAATTCAAAACTCCTTTCTCCCAGAGAGACCCAAACTTAGTCTTTAAAGAAGGCTTAAACACCGCGATGGTGTCTGTGACTGCGAGCGGCCTCAAGGAAATCACAGGGAGACCTAAAGTTGTATCTGATTAACAAATGAGCCGCGCCAAACACATCCGGTCCAGAAAAAGCAGTGACCTCCGAAAGCAGGCTGTGACCTGCACAGGCTGCCGGAGGCACGGTGGTCAGGTGTGCCCGGGGAGATCTGAAAACCTCTTCATTAAAAATGAAAGAGAGCTTGATCTTCTCCTACTGCTTTGATGTGAGATCAGCAATTTCTAATAAAAGAGTTTTTTTGTTTTTTTTTTGCCTGGACAGGGCCAGAGAACCCAAATCTGTATTTAGAGGGGTATGTTTTCACTGGCAAGCCCTCGTTTAATTAGTTATGATCTATAAAGGGAGAGCGAGGCTTAGAGACACCGTTAACCAGGCATGCAAATTACAAGTGAACAGAATCCCACTTCACATTTTGGGAAAATCGCGGGGGAGCTCACGAGGTTAAAAGTACCACAGAGGGGAAAGAGATACATGATTTTCAGTATTTTTTTTCTTTTTTAAAAAAAGAAATGGCGGAATCAAAAAGCATGGGTAGGCACTCGCAAAAAGGTTTCTGAGAAAACAGTTTTGGTTGTCTGTCTGACGTCACTCTTGTTCAAAGCAGAGCAAATAAATTAGCATTCATTAATTTTATGCATAGCGTGCTCCCGCATTTATAATTATTGTGCTCTTTTGAGGACTTCTTTGCTCAGAGTTATGACTCTGTTAAAGCTTTTTTTTTTTTTTTTTTAAGAATGTATATAAAGGCAGAGGAACACATGTCAGGTTCTAAGGAACCAAGCCCCGTAAAAGACCACTGAGGAAATACTTGGAGGCAGAACTTCAAAACTGCTCCTTCTTTCTGTTTTCCCACATTTGGAGGAGGGGAGGGGGCTATGAAATGTGGCCAGTTATGGGCATTCATGAAAAGGCTAAATCTCTTTCATGTTTATAAATTTGAACACATGTAATAAAGAGAGAAAACACTACAGCCACAGGAGCAGCTGCAGAATCTTCCAACGGATCGGGAATAGTTTATTGAGATCTAAGTATTCTTTCCCAGTAACCGTGTTCGCTCATTTGGGGCAGCTACTTTATAGGAGCCCCTGGGATACAGATTTTTCCCACCTCGAGGCTCATCCACCATGTCCCCTCTGCTGAAGCCCTTCTGCTCCCCCTCCACTGGACACTCGGCTAACGGCAATTCTTCTAGGTCTTAGCTCAAGTGTCACCCACTCAGAGAGGTCTTGCCTGGTTCACTCACTTAGCTCCACCTGCCTGTCCCCTGGCCCCTTTCTTCATAGTACTTGGCATAGGGTGTTGCTTTTGTTCTGTCCTTGTCCCCCTGGAGTGTGAGCTTCAGGAGGGACCCTCTGTGTCAGCAGGGCACAGTCAACTACAATGTCACGATTAAAATGCAGGTTTTAGAGGTGGATTGTTGGGTCCCAGTCCCAGCTCCATCATGCGTGAGTTGTGTGACCTCAGCAAGTTACTTAACTACTCTAGGCAGCAGTTTCTTCATCTTATGTGGAGAAATGGTTAATGATATCTATCCTTACATTTTCTATGGTTAAAATCAAATGTGATGATACAGGTTCAACACTTAAAATGAATTTTGCCACACAATAAGCACTTCATAAAAGGGCACTATTATTATTTACCGCTGTATACCTAGTATTAGGCACAGCTGTCATACTATAACGTGCACAAACACTAACTAAATCGATACATTTTCATATAATTATACCAGAGTATTCTCACAATCCATGAAGGGTACCTGCACCCACTCCACAGGTAAGGAACTAGAGAGATTACTGATGCCTTCTCTGACGTCTCACCGAACTCTAGAAACTTCCCATTTTTGAGCCCCAGACCCACCAACAATAAACTCGGGATATTATTTCCGGTACCTCTCTCCTGATACTTTTCATGTCACCCTGTTGAGGGCAAGAGCAATCAGAAACAAAGTAAACAAAAACAATCTACAGGCGTGAGATGATGTTCCTTCAATGATGAATATGGTGTCACATGGATGTTCTCCTGTCCAGTCCCATAAACGCTTTGAACCTTGATTTGTACTATCTGTGAAATGGGGATAATAGAGATGAAAGGAGGTAGTATATGGAGAAGGTCTCCCACAGGGCTTGGCATTAATAGGTCCTCAAAACAAAGGTAACTTCTGCTATTTAGTTCCTCATACTCTCCAGGGAACGTGAACCAGTCAATGATTTACAAGGCCATAAGCTACATGGATCCTGGGTCTCATCAATTAAGAATCCACTAGAAATAGCTACTTTGCTTTCAAATCAAAGGGCAGTTCGAAAGCTGAGGTCATAAAACAGATACCGTGGGCGGCCATTCTCCCTAGAAGTTTCTAAAGTATCTTGTGAAACAGCATGAAAAATCAAAACTCCCACCTGTCCTGGAATCTGACTGCCAACCTGGCCGTTTCCAACTCCTAAACCTAGAGAAGAAAAGAAACCAACCATACCTTCTGAGCTGTTCTCAGAATTCTCGAACTCGTGAATAAAGTTGCTTTAGGCGAAGTGCCTGTCTTTCTTCGAGCTATCTATAGTAGTTCAACGAATTATTTAACGACTTTGCCCACTTCCAATATTAGAACTCTAGTCAACGAGGGGCTAGGACTGTTCCAAGAACACAGGGGGAATCCTAAAATGTTACGTTTCATCTCATGTCCCAGACCACCCACAAAGACCATGTAACCTAAAAACCAAATGATGCAAATAAAACCCCGTTTGCTAGGATTGTGCAAAATGCAAAAAACGCGTAGCTCTTCCCCACACTAAGCTGATGAGTAAGGCTCCACTCATGAGGTCGGCGGGCAGGCACTGCACAGGGCTCACTGGCTTACGTCTTTACACAAGAAACCTGGACAAATCACTCAGAGCTATGAAGGTCAATGTCAATGGCCAGAGGGCTGTGAGGTCCAGGGCTGCCCGTCACAAACTAGAGAGGCTGCAGCCGCCATCACTCCTCATTACTGACATGGTCATTCGCTTCGGATTGCCAAAAAATGGGCATGCTTGAGCAGCTGGCTTAAAAATATGCTGGTTAATCCGACAAACGCCTGGTCCTGCCTTCATACGGTGTGGCGCAAAGGTCAAACTAAATGGCTTCCCTTCCGAAAGTCAGCAAAGCTGACTAAGGAGGCGGAAAACTACCACTCGAGAGGAAAACATCTCAACGGGCATAAGAGTCAACGGGGCAAGCAGCAAGCGATGATCAATAAGATTCAGGTAAGTCATGAAATATACAGTACGGTTCTCGTGAAGTTAGATTCACGCCACAAAAAGAGAACACGGCCCCAGTTCAGCCCAAGGATCTCTGGAGGAAACCGCTGGAAATAAACACAAGACTCAGAAAGCTGATCATGTGTTACTTGCAACTGACAGGTTATATAGAGGATTCCAAATTCTGCTACTTTACACGTTCTGTAACATTCTTCACCCTTCCTGGCTGCATTGTTAATTGTCTTGGTATCCTAACAGTGCCATATAGTGGGGATCAAAACAAAACAAAGTAACAAAAGGAACCATTCTTACAGGCCAGTGAAACAGAATGAGAAATGCCCCCCATAGGACTGGGAACTATAAATGGATTTTATATCTGACGCGATTTAACACTGAGGTCTTTGCATCACTGCCTTGAGGAGTGGGGGGTGGGGGAGGGAGACTGCCACTAGGAAAAGTGGCTATTTTTAGTCTCGAGAACCTTTTCTAAACAAACAGCTAAGAGGGATTGTTTTGAAACCTTGCAAAAAACATCTAACACGAAGAGGGATAAAATTTGCTGAACAACCTATGTTCACCGAAAGAACTCTGACAAGAGTAATACATACTCAAAAATATTTTAGAGGCTTTTGTTATGGTCCCATGGCTAGGACTCGGGAGCAAAGCCTTTGGGGTTGAGGTTCCACCGGTGCAAATAAAAATTAAGCACTTCTGCCCGAAAGCATTGTACACACTGTCTTCCTGCCTAAGCTGGGCTTCGTTCATTATCCCACTAAACTTGAACTTGGAACCTCAAAAATGTTCTCCACGTTAAGAACCTGGAAGGCAGAGGCTGTAGGAGCGTTCTGACCTTTGCCTCAGCCCCTTACCACTGGTACGTCCATCTGCTCATGCAATGTATTAACACAAAACTGAATTGAGGGCAGACGCCCTGGACACGAGGGTGCGGATGGCAGCCTGGGGGTCTGTGCTACATGCTCTTCGCTACCCTCAGTCCCCAACCCTCCCTGTTACTCTGTACCCTGGGTCATTTGCACTGCTGCCTCTGGTGCCCTCCCTGCCTCACTGCACCCTAACGCAGCCCAGATCACCCATTTCCAATGCAAGCCAACAAATACGGACTCCATCATCAACGCACAGACAGACTGGGAACCGGGTCTACTTCCCGGTGAATACCAGTTCCTCTGCCCTCCTGTCCCCCAGCGGACAGAATGGGAAGACAGAGGGAAGGCGGAGACGGGGCTCTAAAAACCCAACAGGAGCTAACGTCTGCCAGAGGGAGAAGACTGAAAGACACAGCAACGAAAACTACGACTGTAGGTCTGTGAGCTCGCAAGTACATACTGGGAGTCTGAAAAGTAAAAACAAACAAACAAACAAAAACGAGACACAGTATTCCTTCTCAAGAGCTGGACAGTTATGGTCACTGTCCTTCTTGGAGTCTCAAAATCAACTCAAAAGATCTGAATTAGACTCGCTCTGTGCTCTTGAAGACAACAGGAAAGTAGAGCACACTTTATGAAGAGTTTGATACAACTGTTTTGGAAGGGTTGCATAAAAGTGCTGTGATGCACCACCTGAGCAAGTGTCTATGAATTTGCCGACTAAGCGCTGCTATAATCCCTCAAGAACCAGCTCTTCAGGCCATGGAGTGACTTAATGAACAGGCAGAAGGAATGTTTCTGTCTGTGTCTTTGTTTTCTCCAGCTCTTCTTAAAACCAGGCACAGGAGTTAAGAACGTCAACCAGATAGGACGGCCTAAATTCTCTGCCCCTTCACTAGATGCCCTACTTGGGGCAAGTCATGTCATCACCCTGTGCCTCTGACTCCCCACTTGTAAACAAGGGGGAAGAAGAATACCTTCCTCATACAGTTGTTCGGGAAATTAAATGAATTAATGCACAGCAAACCTTTCTCAGAGTAACACCTGCCACAGGTGAGCAGTCTGTAAGTGTTTGCTGTCAACATCGACAACATTGTTAGCATGATTTTTATTTCTTAACCATTTACTTCTTTAAACTTCTGATAACCACTACAAAAGCTGACTGTGAAGCCACACAACACAGATCTCTTTCCACTCTGGGAGTCGAATTATGGCCTCACTGCAGTGGTTTTGTTCAACTGTGCTCCCCCTCAGCCTGAAGTCAACAGTGGAATGCTAGAACAATGATGACAACTCAAAAGATCTGAATTAGACTCGCTCTGTGCTCTAAAGAGGTCTGGTTCTTTTACCAAGCACGGTCGAGCACGGTGTAGACACTTTTTATGACTTAATACTTATGCAATAAAAATTAAGTGGTTACATAAGACCACCACCAAATGACAAAACCACGATTATGTATCGGTTTCCGACAAAATCCTTCACAGACACGGATGCTAGTTGAGAACCACTTATTAACATGAATAACCCTAAGATCGATGCCAACAAAGTCACATTTTTATGAAAACCAAGGTAATTCTTGGTTCCTTGAGAAGTAACCAAAAAAAAAATCAAAGTAATCAATGTGATCTTGTAAAAAGTCCTAATGTACCAGGTAACGCTAAATCTGGGTCAAGTCTAAGAACCCAAGGGCCTACAAAATTGTAGATGTCACTCAAAGCAGAAAATGTATATGTTAAATTGTAGTTAAATAACAGAGATCAAATTTTTTAAAGTAAATTTAAGCCGTAAGCCTTGAATTTATTGCTTAGGAAAAAAATATCAGAGAAAACTTCAGTTTAAAATTCATTTCTTACGTACTTCAAAACATAATCAATCAAAACTTTGGAATTCTATGGAAGAGTTATCACTAATTCATCGAATGGACCAGTGAGTGAATCAACGGACATCTCTTCTGTCACTTAACTGTGACAAATTTAGCACACTGTGACGAAGACCAGAAAAGTATAAAGCTGTGAAGAAAAGAAAACCAAGGAAATGCCCAAGACGATCGCTAGACTATAAATTTTTTATCGTAGTTGAGGCTCACATTACTTTAGTTTCACGTATACAACGTGGTGAAGTCTATATGTTACGTTATGCCCACCTCAAGTGTAGCTACCCTCGGTCACCATACGACACTGTTACAACACCATGACTATTGTCCCTATACTGTTCTTTTTGTCCCTGTGTCTTACTAATTCCCTAACTAGAAGCTTGCGTCTCCCACTCCACTCCACCCATTTTGCCCATCCCTCCAGCCCCACCGCCATCTCTGGTTCACCTGCAAATCTATCTGGTCCTGTATAACTTTTTAACTACCTTATTTTGAACAAGAGGGCTGATCTGTTTCATATCTTATTTGATAAGGAATTATCCTGTCTGTTTGGAACCAGCTGAATCCTGCCTTCTCCATTATAAGCCATAGTCCCTATTCTGCTGATGCCCTCACTGTAATTTTCCCCATCGATCATCTCTACCATTTGCCACGTTTGCTCGTGGAGTCTTGAGAGTGACTAGGGGGTGCATCTGTCTCCCCGCTCAAGGGCTGGTTGTAGGGGCTGACCCTCCTTCTGAACCCCGGGTCCCGAACCCCTTCCCAAACACTACTTCTGATTAGTTGCTGTCAAAAGTGCATTCTGAATCTGATTAAAAACTGCATTTTTAAACCAGCATCCTCCTTGGAAGGAAGTGCCTCTTCTTCAGTCGGGGGCATACAAGGGATTTCCTTTCCTGGTCGGAGCCAAATACATCTCAAAGCCCATCTATAGTCTCCAAACTTCTCACAGCCATACAAAGAAAACAGACACATTTGCTCATGGCGTCCAGTCAGCCTGCTGTCTGGACTGGGTACTCTTAACACTTCAGGTGCCGTCAGGGAGCAGGCAGGAACATGAAGGAGGGAAGAGGGGTCGGTGTACTTCTCTCCACCTAAAGGAAGCCATCAGTTCTCACCTCCATGATTGTTGGTCATGCGGGGAAGAGTAGAGGAAGGGTAGTATTGCCAGAGAGTCTCGATTTCTGAATAAAGCCAGAGACCCAGACTTCTCAGTAAAACTCTCATTTTTAAATGTCGGCAACAAATTCCAAACATTTTTAGACACAGTGATAGTTTGAACAAACATCCCTCTTGGCCACATCTAGACTACAGGCTGCCAGTCGTAGGGATCACCCCTCCCCCACCACCAAAAAAAAAAAAAAAAAGGCAAGGAAACCTGAAAACTGATTCCGAGCTCTGCAATATTTGTAAAGAGCTAACCCATCAGGAGCACCAGCACCCACCACGTGCGAGCCACGGTGGTAAGTGATTTCCACGTACCATCTCGTTTTGATCCTCATGACAAACTGACTGTGATATTGCCACTCTGGTTAAAGAGAGAAAGAAAGACACTTAGGAAAGTTAAGACCTTGGCTAAGTTTCCCCAGCCAGGCAGGCAGTAGCAGGATTGGAACTGGAGTCTCCACTTGAAGCACCACCAGCTTGCCACTAAGCCGCAGGACTTGCAACTAGAAACAACAGGAGCACATCTCTCCGGAGGGGCCTCTTAGGTCCTGGGGAAACCAGAGAGGCGCCCCTACCGGTCTCCATGTATTTCCTAGGCTGTACACTGCCAAGCCTGTTGTTTGGAGGTCAGGAGTCCAAAGTGGGCAGCTCATGTGTGAGAAATAACACTGTCTTCAACCACATTGCAAATGACTCGGCCCTTCAGCACGACGCTGGGTAACTGGTATTTTACCACCTGCCAGTAGTCAGAAATCTGGCCACTAACTGTATCTGCAAGCAAAAGGGCTCTTGATGTTGATGATGATAAGGAGGAGGAGGATGGGGAAGAGGAGGAGGAGGGGGATGGGGAAGAGGGGGGAGGTGAAGGGGGGAGGAGAAGAGGGGGAGGAGAGAGGGGAGGGGAAGGGAGGAGGAGAAGGAGGAGAGGAGGAGGAGGAGGAGGAAGAGGAGGAGGAGGAAGAGGAGGAGGAGGAAGAGGAGGAGGAGGAAGAGGAGGAGGAGGAAGAGGAGGAGGAGGAGGAGGAAGAGGAGGAGGAAGAGGACGAGGAGGAAGAGGACGAGGAGGAAGAGGACGAGGAGGAGGAGGAGGAGGAGGAGGAAGAGGAGGAGGAGGAGGAGGAGGAGGAGGAGGAGGAAGAGGAGGAGGAGGAGGAGGAGGAGGAGGAGGAGGAAGAGAAAAAGAATTTCTAGAGAGTAAGCCAGAAACTTTTTTAGAAGGTTTCACTCAGTAATTCTTCCTTGCATCTATAGGTTTCACATTTAACAAGTTGATTTTGGGACAAGAGGCTGGCTCAGTCGATAGTGTGTGTGACTCTTGATCTCAGGGTTGTGAATTTCAGCCCCATGTTTGGTGTAGAGATGATTTAAAACAAAACAAAACAAAACAAAACGGGGCACCTGGGTGGCTCAAGTTAATTGAGCATCCAACTTCGGCTCAGGTCATGATCTCACAGTTTGTGAGTTCAAGCCCGCATCAGGTTCTGTGCTGACAACTCAGAGCCTAGAGCTTGCTTCAAATTCTGTGTCTCCCTCTCTCTCTGCCCCTCCTCTGCTCATGCTCATGCTCTGTCTCTAAAAAATAAATTAAGGTTAAAAAAAAAGTTGATGGGGCCCCTGGGTGGCTCTGTCACTTAAGCATTCTACTCTTGATTTCGGCTCAGGTCTGGATCTCACGTACGTGGGAGAGAGCGCTGCCATCTGTCAGTGCAGAGCCTGCCTGGGATTCTTTCTGCCTCGCTCCCTGCCCTTCCCCCACTTGTTCTCTCTCTCTCTCTGTCTTTCAAAATAAATAAACTTAAAAAAAAACCAAGTTGATTTTAATCTTATTATTTCAACATCAAAGAGAGAAAAAAGGTTCAACATCAAATAGATCAGAAGTGAAGTCTTTTTACAAAAGAAGTCCAATAACCTCACCCAGCACTCCTTCTTAATTAACTTAAGCAACTTTCCATATTTTCCTAATGCTTATTTTTGGCACAAATTAAAGCAAAAGCAACCGAATCCAAAATTAGTGCACAGGCCAGTTGTGATTTTTATTTGCCTTAATTTCACTTGACAATAGGGCCATTGTGAAGGATAAGCTTCCTCGCAGAACCTCCAGCTCTTTCCTCTTGCGCTAACCCCTTCAAGAACAACCTTCAAATTATTTACAGGGCTGGGCGACTCGAGTTTTTAACCATGTATCCGCCCACTGCCAGTTTTCAATTCCAAGTGCAAAAAAAGTACGTAAATTCAGAAAACCTCTCTATGCACAGCGTATTAGGAACTCAAAGGGAATTTTTTTTTTAGTTTTAAAAAAATACCCTGGAATTGCGTGGCGCTGTATTCCACGGCACCTTACGTAGCAGGCACTGCCCTACATCTGACAGGGCTCACGAAGGTGTCGTGTACAAAGTGAGAATCCCAGGACAGAGGTAAGCAAAGAAATCAGCCAGGGAAGGTGTTGCCAGTTTGTTTCACTTTGTACTTTCCTGTCCCCTCACTCTGGAATACCCTTCACAAACATTACGGCCATTGCTTCTGGGTCTTGGGACCTCTTCCATGACACCTAACCTGAACACACGCTATCCCCACCTCCTACTTCCTACTGACAACACTCCCTTCCTTTATTTTTTGTCCCAGCACTCACCACCACCAGACATCTTGTGTACTGATGCATTAGTTTATAAACTACTCATCCCCTGTGAAAATGGTGCATCCATGAAAGCTGGACCTTTACCTCTTCCCTTCACTGCTGGGTCCTCACCATCTAATAATTTATTCCGTGAGATCTTGTGAATGCAACTAAGCAATATACAGGTGGACAAATGCTAGATCATTAATGACCACGCCCACCGGAATGCAAACGTCTGGAAGCAGGGCTCCTGTGTGTCCCAGTCTCCCTGTAGCCTCCGGAGTTTCACACCTCCGACAGGGCCTGGCATACAGGAATGCAGGGCTGAAGCAGTGAGCGAACGAATCACACACGCCAGTCCGTTCTGCAGCCACGCTAATCCCAGCGGCTGGGCGACAACGTTTCTCCACGAAGCAGTCAAGACCAGAACGGAGGTTCAAACTCAAATAACGTGTCTTCTGTTTTCGATTTTCTTCTGTTTTAGATTGGGACACCTCCACATCTTTGGACGCAAACTCTATAGCGACTTAAGTGCCTCTTTTATGTGTTGATACATTGACTCATAGAAGAGTCCTATGGAAAGGAAGAGACTCATTCCATTCACCTCATGGGACAGGATGTTTGTGGAAAGGAAGATGTTCAGGGGAACCAAGGGGAAAATGGTGGTCAGGATTCCAGAAAGTTCAGAAAATCGTGGATAAAGATTTATGAGGAGGCCGCGAACCTTGAAGCAGAAGCCTCTCAGCCTTGCCTAGGTAGCCCTCCTTCTCTTGTAGGCTCCTATTTTGCCATACTTCTCCAAGATTTCCTAGTCTTCTCCTCTTATCTTGTAGGTAACACCTTTGGACACTGAAAATTCTTGATCCCCTTTCTGGCAATGGGGATTAAAAAACAGTGAGGATTCCATTTCCATGTTTCCAATTCGGTCTCTCTCAACTCCTATAAAACATGTCTAGTTCCCAAAGGACAGCACTGAGGAAAGCAGTTTTGCCTAGCCAAGTACACGAGGCTGGGTTACTGCTCAGAATGCTGGCTGCCTTTCCCCATGCAAGGATTATTCTTCCCTGCCCTAGTGGTGTCAGACTTGATCAGGTCACTTACTAACGCCACGTGGTGGGAGGGAGCATGTCCCTTCTGAGGAGATTCAGGGCCTTCACCTGGTTCTGCTATGTTGTCGTCTCCTTCCGCCTGCACACAGAAATGTCCCAGGCGGTGGGCCACTCGTTCAGCCTAGCTTCTGCAAGGCCGCGGGCACGGAAGAGAGCTGCTGCTGACCCAAGATGGACATGTCACAGGAGCCAGAAATAACCCACTGTTGCAAGCAGCTGAGCTTTTCAGAAGGTGTTAGTACAACAGAACTAAGTCTAAGCAGAACGATGCTCTGATGAGCCTTTCGCCCAGATCCTTCCGCCCTGTTATTAAACACGCAAACAAACAAGTGGTGTTGCCTTCACAATAAGCAAGGTTTCCACTCTCTACACCTGTATGGAGACGAAGTGGCCCAGCAGGGGCAAAGGCCAATGTATTTCAGCCAAATCACGGACCCCCCCACCCTACGTCCAATGCTTACAACATCTAAAGTGAAAACAAAGGCCCTGGGCAAGACAGAAGCAGACACACATCCACAGAACTGGCTTTTTGGGGAGACAGTCTCTTGTGAAAGTTTCACCTGACAGTTCACATGGGCCGACGGCAGCATGGAAACACATCAGGTGCCATGGAGGCCCATAATTAGAGTAATCGCACACTTAACAACCTGCACTTCCTAAACTGTCCTTCGTGTCATCTGTTGCTACGTACGGTGTTGACCTTGCATGTAATGTATACCTTGGAGGGGACTGCGGAACGGTATTTATTATGCACACACACGCGTGGGCCACTGCACAAACAAGTGAAGCAGACTCCAGGTATGCCCTGAAGTCACTCAGCTTAGGATTCAACTGCAAGTAAAGGAAGAATTGACAACGATATCACTTAGGGGTTTTCTTTAATTATATATTATGTAACATCAGTGTTAAAAGAAAATATATTATGACCTAGACTGGCTCCCTATAACACACACACACACACACACACACACACACACAATTTAATAAATGTGGCAGATATAATCCAGGATCTTTTTATGATGCTGAGTTGACTCAAGAAAAACCCCAGGGAATGTTACTGTAATTTCTTTGTTTGGGCTACAACTTTTCATCATAGTAATCAGGATGAAAGTCTATGCCACTGTACTCCAGAGTAAGCCATCTCTGACAGATACGGGGTCTGTTATATTTAACGAATCACAGGAACTGCGTGTACACCAAAGAGATGTCGCAAGTTTCATTAAGTAACTTGATCAATAAAATCGAAAGACGCGGTGCTCCGTATCAGATTCTCCTGGAGTCCCTTCAACAGCAAGGGCTGACCAGATGGAAGGAGAGCAAGAATTCCCACAGCTGCATCTCCAGTAGTCGACTTTGCGGTGGTCCAGAGCCCGCCCAAACAGCCCAGCCATCTCTTCTGCCAGGGCAGACACTCTGAGGATGTGGCTTTGCCGGCATGACAGGTATGTGTGTCACTCTGGAGCATCTGTGGTACCCAAGGAAAAAATACTCAGACGCACATCTGAAATCCCTGCCCCCCTGCAAAGACTTCCAGCTGTTTCTAATCCTGAGCACTGAGAACTTATTTTAAGAGACAAAGGTTTCTTTAAACCAATATCCATAATTTAGAGACTGGAAGGAGGGTCCTGCGTCTAGAATGCCACATGTGTTCTTCAGATGTCCCCGTCCTTAAACCCCCGTGGTGGCAGGTTCTGCACAAGAACATGTTTCCCACACTCGTGAACGACTGCATCAGAGACAAAAAAGCCAACAGAGCCAGAGGGAACTTTGGTCCAGCGGTTGTACTGTACTGGGTACAGAGGGAATAGACAGCAAGGTCTTGACCACTCCGGGAAACGTGTCAGGCTCACGGAGAATTTCTCCTATACTGCAAGGGTCTTTTTCCTTGCATGTCAGCCTAGGGCCATTGGAGAGGCCCCTAGGGCTGGTGCTAAGATTTGTATCCACATCTGAGGGGGCAGGTACCCTCTCCCTTGGTCCTCCGCTGAAAGCCAAGGACCCACGGGGTCAGTGCGCAGAGACGCTGCGCTGTTCTTGCAACTGCACTTCTCCATGTAGCCTCTCCTCCGGTTCCCTGAGAACAGGGAACACGAGTTCCAGCCAACAGGATGTGAGCAGAAGGGATGTGCCTCGCTTCCGAGCCCGGCCCCAAGGAACTTCTACGGATCTTCACTCACTTTCTAAGCGAAAGAGATTCCGGAGATCTAGAGAGGGTGGGCTCTGCAAGATGGGAGAAGCCTGGGTCCCTCAATTAGGGCAAAGAACAGAAACTGAGGGCATCTGGTTCTCCATTTGAACAAGTGAGAAATAACTGTGTTGGACTTCTGAAGTTTGGGGATTATTTGTTACAGCACTTAGTCTATTCTAATGAGTGATAAATTTGCTTTAATTGACCAGATGGCTTTAATCTACGTCGCAGAACTGTCAGATACCTGGGAATATGTTGAGACGCGGCATCAAACAAACTCCAGGCAACAGGCTTGACTTTCTATCTTTTGTGGAACGCTATCCAATCCAGACGGTACTAGTTCAAGAATGGCCAAGAAGATCCAACGATTATCTTCTCTAAGAGACACAGGAGGCCTTTGATTCATGTTCTCCTTGAGTAGAACCTGCCACCATGGGGGTTTCAGGACAAGGACATTTAAAGAACACATGTGGCATTCTAGACACAGCACCCTCCTTCCAGACACTCAATTATAGTTATTTGATTAAGGAAATTGTGTCTCCTAAGTCATGTTCAACATCAGCACTCAACTCACCACTGGGGTTTCAGGAACCAAAACGACTCTTTAATGCTCTATCAGATCTCGAGTGGGGACGGTCACATGGAATCCAAGAAGCATATTTACAGTTACACATGCACAAACTGCGTTCACTTGCCCCAGGCCTGGGCTGTCACCTTAAGATCTAGGCTATGCCGTGACGCATTCTACGATATTTTCCAGCTCCATTTTACCCTTCGGGCTTCTGGAGGTTTGCATCTGTCGTCCAGCAGCCACAAAGACGTCCTCTAATTGCTTCTGGATGAAAGCAGAGACTCCGTCTCCTTGCACAGAACATGTACACGATACACACACTTGCAGCACAAGGAGGCTGTCTCCCTTTCTGTCAATTCTGTGCATGGTCTCTCTGGCAAAGAAGAGCTTTTTCAAAGCAAAATAACACTCCTAAAAAAGGCAATCTCGTTTTTTGAAGTTCTTCAGAATGAGCTTAGTCCGAACACTGGGGACTCCAATTACATGTATTTACCTGATGTACTTTTACAGGAAACAAAATTCGAAAACTGCAGGCCGACTTTTACACTGCGTACTAAGCATTTTTAAAATGCACTTAGGATGCTGAGCCCTCTCTTTTGTGATTTCCTGATGCCACCTCGCATTCAGGAGTTTCCTGGTCTTTCCTCACGCAAGGCGGTGCAGTTAACCCTCAGCAACGTGAAGCACTTAGGGATTGTACAAGCCTTGTCTTCCCCCTACTTCTGTCCTGCATTGAACATCTGATTTCCTCATCTGGTTTTAATCTTACACGACGATGCAGGTAAAAGCAAACCCCACGACCCGGGAACGAAGCCCTCACGGCAGCCCGGCAAATGCACATGGAACGTTTGCTGATCCCTGAGATGGGCTGGAGCTCCTCACCAGCGGGCTGCTGATCTTACGGCGTCTTGAAAGTTCCTTAATCGCGTTGCTTGCACAAAGACATATACTGGACAAATGGCGTTCTTGTAAGAAAGCGTATGCCCAACGAAGTGTTATTTTTAGCCCCATGGGCTTTCACCAGAAAAGTATACTGCTCTGCCCCACCTCCAACACCTATGGGAACACCACCACTTCCCCAAATCTGTCCCCATCCTTCAAGGCTGACGAGGAACTTGTGTTTTTTCAAGGGGCGATTTCACTGACTTTACCATATTTATTACGATATGACACAGGTAATTATTCTTCAGACTAGGCAGTCCCCTCCCACTTGAGCCCTTCGATACGTGTTCGTATTAAAGGTCACTCTACTAACTACTTAGTTTTGAACCACAAAATATTTAGGGAAGTCGTGTTTAGGAAAGGTACAGTAGCCCGGATAAAATATTTTTTAATGTTTATTTATTTTTGAGACAAAGCATGAGCAGGGGAGGAGCAGAGAGAGAGAGGGAGACACAGAGTCCAAAGCAGGCTCCAGGCTCTGAGCTGTCAGGACAGAGACCATGCAGGGCTCAAACTCACAAACCGTGAGATCATGACCAGAGCTGAAGTCGGATGCTTAACCAACTGGGCCACCCAGGTGCTCCCCGAATACATTTTAAGTTTGGGACGTTTGGGACGCTTCTAGATCTCACTGCAGAGAATCAGGTGTTTTTTCCGTTTATCTTTAATTTTTTTTTAACTGTATTTATTCATTCTGAGAGAAAGAGAGTGAGAGAGCATGCAAGCCAGTGGGGGAGGAGCAGAGGCAGAGGCAGAGGCAGGCAGAGGCAGAGACAGAGAATCCCAAGCAGGCTCCACGCTGTCATGACCTGAGTGGAAATCAAGTCAGACGCTTAACTGACTAAGCCACCCAGGCGTCCCTCAGGAATCACTTTAAAAAGAGGTTGTGGTGGGTTAAACAGGGCCACCAACTTCCAGTTGCTCCTCTCGTCAAGAGGTGCAATCCATTTACGTAGTGCCAATCGAAGCTGGCCTTATGACTAACTTTGACCGAGACCCCGCACCTTCTACTCTTCCCTCTCAATGCTCCGAGACTGTGCCAACAAAAGCCCTGCATTAGCTTCGTTGAGCAAGAAAGACTACACAGAGAGGAGGACCCACCAACATCCACCACCAACCACTAGACTTGGGAGTGTGGCCATCTGGACAGTCTGGCTGTTTTAAGAATGAATCCAAGTTAGGCCAGGGGAAGAACAGCCCACAGGACCTCCAGAGCCCTGAGGAATTACACTGCGCTGTGGTGTTAAGTAACACACATAGAAACGGTTTTGTACAAGCAAGAGGTAACTGAAACCAAAGGCGAAAAAATGACGGGGACTTACTTTTTATTCCGGGTGCACCCATCTATGTAATTCCAAGAGTCACACTGACTGGAAAGAAGTCTTTGAAAGGTTGACTTGGAAAGCCATCAGTAAGTGGTTAATTGTGGAAAACACAAATGTACTTTTATGGGGTGAATGGGAAAGTATGCTGAAATGCTGGCTGGATGAGGATTTATGGCTCAGAATGAAACGCCCTGTGATATATAGGATTCGAGAAGGGCTGAGCCCTCTGACAAGTTACACAGAAGTGAGGACCGTATGCTCTGGAAAATTACAGGATGAAGAAAGGGGCTCTTATGAGATGACAAAGACACTGGTGTTAACTATGTGAGCGAAGTCTTAATAAAACCATTTTAAAAAATCCGATAATAAAAAGGCTGTATTTCTAATTTAAGATGTTATTTTGTGTAGGCCTTATCAGAGAGCCTAAATATGGAGAACTGGAACAGTTTACATTATGAGTTAACACTTCACTATTTCATCTCCACCTATTAAAGTTTACACAGGAAGGTTGGCCTCTTCCAAAACAAACCAAAACAAAAGTTCTTCTCTAGTTTTCTCATCGGGAAAATGCTGGGACTGATCTACATTTGGGTACATATGGTATTTTATAAAATGATAGAGCTCAATGATCGGAGACTACAATTTGGTGGAAGTTATTCTGAGGAGGTGCAAAAACTATTATTTTTTGGAAACAACTGCAGTTAATTAAATTACCTGCCACGATGCCTTTTTATCCACTTCTTCAGAGAGACTCACCCAGTACTTCTGATGGAGGCAATGAAATCGTCTGTCCTAAGGTAGGCTAAAATTTCCTGTGGAGCAAAGAGGTTCTGGGCATCTGTGGTAAACTTTAAATTCCATTTATGGAGGTGAATAAGGGCTTTGAGTTAAATGCCAGCAAAAATGTTGCCTACCCTCATGAAAACATGCACTGCAGTGACTTTAGTCATCTAAGTGTGACTCACCTGTGGTAGATATATTTTTAAACCCTACTAAGAGATCTTGATTTAAAATTTTCTCTTCTGATTATCAAAGGCACGTGCTCATTGTAGAAAATATGAAAAAAATTTAAGGCTCTGATGAACAGACTATTCCCATTTTGTCGCCATTCAAATATGCCCAGTTTAGCTAATGCTTACTGAAGGCTGACCGTAAGTCAGACAGGGATCTCAATGCTCTACAGATATGAATTCATTTAATCCATCTGAGTTCATGAGTTATACACGAGACTGACTGATTTACAAATGAGGAAAACAAGGCAGAGAGAGCTAAAGTAACTTTTATTTACCCGGCCCATGCTCCGATATTTACAGGCTCCGATATTTACATGGTCCATAGTCCGACAGCCTATAAAAGGAAGAGTTGGGTGTTCTGGTTCAAGGCTCTGACTCTCACTACGTACGGTGCTGACACTAAGCTGACATTCTACTTCTTTCCTTCCAGTCTTTTTTCTGTATCATATCCATGATGTACACATTCCAGACTTACACTGAGATTTTTTTTTTTTTTTGAGAGTCCTAACAACCAGCTGTCAAAGTCTCGCCTTTGCCACAAAGTCTTTCCAGGTGTCTCTAAACCCACAGTGATTTCTAAGTGGCTACTTTAGCCATTTTGTATTATATAATACAAAATACATATATTATATACATATTATAGCCATTTTGTATTATATTTGCATTGTATTTGTATTTAGCCATTGGTATTTACACTGCAGAGTTCAGTTCAATACCTTTCACGGGTCATCAAGCACAGGGCGCAGGGACCGCATCTTATTTTATTTTTGTCTCCTAACTTTCGGAAGAGGCCTAAAATTTTGTAAATGCTAGAAACATTTGGATGCTTGACGTATTTTGAGCAGAGTAGGATATTAAAAGAGTAGTAGGTAAATAACTAATTTCCAAAAACTGTTTGGAAATATTCTAGACCTTGGATGAAAGAGATGTCATGGACAGTGAACTTGGGGGAAAGCAAATAGAAGCTGAGAGTCATCTGCAGTTTCTCTAGAGAAGGAACTATGAACAATGCGGGCAATGTGGGGACAGGTCTCCGAGGTTCCGGAAATAATGGGAGGAAGAAGTACACAACAATTCTCACTTCGGTGGCATTATTCAATGGACAGAGAAATGCGAAGCACAAGAGAAAGCAGAATATTTTACAGGTCTCTCTGGACGACCAGAAAGCAGCAGGTCAGCAAGGCCTGGGCGTGAACACACCGGTGTGTTTGTGTTGCTAAGAACAAACGCCCCACCATCACACAGCCTGGGTTTCAGTGCCAGTCCAATTACTCTGTATCAGCCGATCCTGAGCAAGTGATTTTTCTAGAAGATTTCTAAGTTACATTTAAACAAATCATTCCCATGGATCAAGGCACAATAAAAGGTCATCGTAAGAACCACTTGCTGACAATCACTGTATGAAAAAACACACACACTAACTTCATAGAGCTACGGGGAATGCCATCAGAATTGGTACTCTGGGAACCCAACACGTTACTCCCAAGACTGGAGTCGGCCACGGCAAATGCTGCCTTTGTGCTATGGGCACCACGAGTGTCCGGCATGTCTGGTGACTCCGAGTTATACTCCTGGATTCATGTTTTTCCTGTTTAATTGCAAATACACATAGCTCATGTCCATGGATAGCTTTAAGAAGGTAAACATGACATCCAGAGACAAACGTCAAAGGTTCCAATTTTCTGTTCCAAATATCCCTAGCAAGAGCCCAGAGAGGTCTAGGATCCAATTTCAGCAGGCAAGCAAACCCAAAGCTCCGCGCTGTGAGGCAGGCACCTAGCCTATGCCATCTTCCACTGGCCCTCCACAGGGTCCCTTCTCTGCATTTGACTGGCTCACCCCCTTCTCAGCACAGCATGGAAGCTTCTGCAGTGAGGTAAGGCAGCATCTGAGAGATGAGGGAGTTGACTTTTATATACACTACACACAACTGAGTCTTGTACTGAAAACAAAAAGGGTGTCTCATCCAGACTTTAGATTCAGTCTTGCAAGGTACAAAGGACATCTGGCCTTACAGGTTTTCTTCCTTTTTTTGTTTTTAGTCTTAATTTAAACTTAAACAAATTTTTTAATCTTTTTATTTTTTTTTTTGAGAGAAAGAGACACAGTGCAAGTGGGGTAGGAACAGAGAGAAAGGGAAACACAGAATTTGAAGCAGGCTCCAGGCTCTAAGCTGTCAGCACAGAACCCGACGTGGGGCTCGAACTCACAAACTGCAAGATCATGACCTGAGCCAAGGTCGGATGCTTAAGTGACTTAGCCACCTAGGTGTCCCCTTAAGTCAAACTTTAAAAACACAGGCATTTCTTTTCTTTTATTTTTAAGTTTATTTATTTATTTTGAGAGAGCAAGGCAAAGGCAGAGAGAGGGGAAGAGAGAGAATCCAAGTAGCCTCCTTGCTGTCAGCATGGAGCCCCACGTGGGGCTCGAACTCATGGACCAAGAGCTCATGACCTGAGCTGAAATGAAGAGTCAGATGCCTAACCGACTGAGCCGCCAGGTGCCCTAACATTTTGAATATATCAAGGTTTCGGTATTTCATTCAGACTCCCGCCTCTTCTGCAGTTATTTTCAGGGAGAGCTCTCAGTGCAGCCGGCAGTGACAGACGTCACGGGGATGCTTTATGACACTGGGCCATCTATCGCACTTAGAAATGAAGCTCACTGGAGGGAGGAAGTAAGCGCAGCACAGTCAGTTCTGGGGGCTGTAACACAGGATATTTCATACTCTAACATCTAAAACAGACTATTAAAACCGTAGACTAACGAGCACTCTGAAAAGAAAGAGCATCACCTGCTTAAACCAGATTCAGTACTTTTAGTTGTTACTATTCAAATAAATGTATGATCATTAGAAAATAACATTGAAAGGATAAAACATGTATAATCAACTAGTTCAACTAGTTTCCAGGGCTTTCCCAACTCCTTCCCCCACTGCAGCTAACTGTGGGCTTCTTCAAACCGGTTCTCTGCACAATTTACCCCCCAGGGGTGTTATTTGAGTGTTATTTGGGTGTTATTGGTTGCAAATGAGACCACAACACCTATTGTTTTAAACCTTGCTCTTTTTATTTAACAATGCATCTTAAAGGGCTAGATTTATTTGTTGCTTTTGTTTTTTTTTTTAAAGTAGGCTCTAGACTCCAAGCTGGGACTTGAACTCACTGAGATCAAGAGTCACTGGCTCTACCAACTGAGCCAGCCAAGCACCCCGTGAACTGTTACATATATTTCAATAGTAAACACTGAAGGTAACCTTAGAGAAAGACAAACATTCAAAGCTACCATCATTCCATGGTGCCAACGTATTCAGTTTCACTGTATTTTTTCAATTGACTACCTACCTTGAAACTCCAACTATCTGGATTTTTTCCTGGAAAGACTACAATGGCTTTTGAAAGCATCTAAAAAAAAAAAAAGTCTCCTAACACTGGGTACTTAATTTTGAGAAGAAAGGGGCTATCTGTTGGAATTACTGTTAAAGTAACATTTTCTAGGTTACTAAGTGCCTGGCATCAACCTGTGCGGCAGGTTTCTTTACAGATTTCATAAGGTGCGTGTGACGGGATATGAAAACTGAAGCCAATCCGTACCTTTTCATCAAAATCTCCACGTCGTGTTCCCCGCCTCCAAATACTTACACACACATGCGCAAATAACAAGACAACAAAAACCATTTTCAAGGGAATTTTTTTTTTAAAATCCACTAAGGTATCCTGTTCGTTTCAAAGCACGCCTACCTACACTGACATTTTTAAATTATTTTGTGAGCATAGTTGACACAGTGTTACACTGGCTTCAGGTGTACGACGTAGTGATTCCACAAGCTTATACATTATACTAGGCTCCCCATAAGCGTAGCTACCATCTGTCAATATAATGCCGTTTATTATAGTATCATTGACAACACTGACACTCAAAAGCAATAATGAATCTAACTGCTAACATCTCCTGAGCCCCGCTGGGTGCCATACACCTGGTATCCCAGGACAGGGCCTGGAAGGCAGGTAAGCTAAGTGGCAGACAGGGCTAATGGTGTTGAATCTGTACCTGCCTTATCCCCTGTGCCTTCAAGACCCCTCTCATTAACACCTTAAAGGATGCCGATACCAGCACCATCCTTCTCAGTAAGGTTATAATCTGAGCATCAGAGAGTTTAAGAAACTCTTTGGAGAAGGGAGGATCACACTTTGAAAAAAACTGTGAAATACTGCTATGTGGTTTATGAATAGTAAGTTTTAATAAAATGTGATACCACGTTAGCTACATACAAAAAACTGCAAAAGGGACAAAGAAGAAACAGTGTAGACTGCTCAGAAGTGTCTGGGTACCTTGGATATATGTAGCAATTTTACTTGCATATGTTAAGCACTTACTACATATGAGGTACCAAGAGGAAAAAAATCTATCTGACTAAACCATAAGGAATAGCCAGTATCTGACCACTTGGACCTTTAACAAGAAGAAATTTCATACGGCTCACCCTCACATTTCTAGTCTGAGACATCCTTAACTAGAAATTACTCAGAACATGTTGCCAAAATCACCTGGATCTTCGAACTTCTCGGCAACACCAAAATTCCGATAAAAAT
The DNA here is from genome assembly GCA_030068075.1 of Paguma larvata. NCBI lineage: Eukaryota > Metazoa > Chordata > Mammalia > Carnivora > Viverridae > Paguma > Paguma larvata. The sequence goes on from CM057842.1 coordinate 38,761,641, forward strand.
GCTTTTTCCCTCGAAGTCTTCGATTTCAGTGTGGTGGTGAGTGCTGTGGCAGTTTTTTCTACAGGACGGTGGAAGGAACGTTCTGAGGGAAGTCAGCCATGGTCTGAGCAGGGAAGAAAGTCACCACTCTCTCTCACCGAGGCTGAGGGCCTAACTTCACCCGTCGGCTCTGTGACTCCGTGGGTAAGCACCAGAAAGCAAGCTGCACCCACAGAAGCAGAAGCTGTGTGAAGGGAGAAATTGCATCTGTCCTAAACACTACTTGCCCAGCACCTAGAATACGTCTCCAGGCAGGGAAGGCACTCAGTACTTGCTGAAGGAGTCAATCAAGCAATGAATCACATTACGCAGAATTCACTGGATGAAGTGCAACTTCTATTTCTCTGCTAGAAAGGAAAGTACTGGAAGACTGAGGGGAGATTCAACAATGTGTACAGTGCTTGGTGATCTGTGCACCTGAGGAGACATGTATTACTGGAGAGTAAGGACCAACAGGAGGCAAGACAAAATGAACAAAATCCTACCCACTACTCATAGCACCAAAGGTCCTCATCGCCTATCAGGTAAACTTCAAGCCCCTTGAAGGCGTTTTTGCAATGGACTGACGACTGGCTGTCTGTCCTTGGATCATACAAGAGCCCGCTTACTCACTCTGAGAAATAACTCGCTGAGTGCACCTAGCACGCTGGCGCATGCCTTTTCACCTGTGATAGGGCAGTTTCAACACAAGTGTTACCGGCAATGGATTTTTCCTTGCCACAGGGTTTCGGGTGACGCTCGAGGTGGCTCAAGACCTAATTTATGCTTTTCTAACGTGCCTATAACATTTTATAGCTGCTGTTAAGTATTTTAAAATTTCCGCTCAGAATGCCCCCCCCCCAACACACACACCCACAATGTACATAATATTTAATTGTATCATCTTCGTGTTGAAGCTAAACAAGGACTTTATCAAATTCTACGCACAAGAAGACAAAGCATGCTTCTCCAGACTCCTCCTCTGAGTCAATGTCACGTATGAATGAGCAGATGACTTTTACTACGTTGTACACGGTCTTGTGAAGAAACGAACACACTCTGGAAAGAGCCTGAGTTCAGCGGCTGGAACGCAGGGTGAGAACTTCCAGGTCCAGCTTTCTCTCCCACTCCTTCCCTGGCTCTGCGTTTCCACGAATCCGGGCCATGGCCCTTGAAAGGCCCAAAGCCACCCTGAGTGAGGGAAGAGAGCTGAGATGTTCCAAGAAGAGGGCAGATTCCTTCCATCCCACTCAGGACAACAGCCCAAACGAGGAACCCTGGGCTCTCGAGAGCCTGGACAGAATTCATCCCCTTTAGGACCACAGAGGACAAACTCGAACGTCTCAGGAACTGAGCGCTGAAAACAGGTGGACTCCTTGCATTTTCGTGGCTGCACAGAGTGAGAGCTCTCAAGTCCTAACAGCGGTAGTTTCTGCCTCAAAGCTTCTAAGCCTTTCTTGCTGAAGAAAAACACTCGGGTCATTAAATGACAACAGCGCTGTTCTAAAGCCTAGTTTATAGTCGTGGGTGCCTCGGTCACCGTCCCAGCAAGACACAAGTCACTGGTGCAAGGGAGTTCCCCTGCAAGGAATCGAGGGCTGAGAAAGTCGTCAAGACTTAACTTGGTGACCCGTCGGTGGACAGAGGTGGGCCCAAGTGCAAGGAAGCACTCCCCTGAGCTGCTGCGGCAGGGGGCTTGCTCCCCTGGTAGGGGGCTTGCTCCCCCGGTGGGCGGAGGGAGGAGGTTCAGCTGTGTGGATCACCGGGCTGTCTCCAGAGGCTGAGGGCCAGACCAACTCACTGCCATGCAGAGTTTAAGTGGGATTAGCGCCACTTCTGTGGCACCTTCAAAAGGGTAAAGAGGGTCTTTTCCGTTTCTGCTGAAGCTGCGAGTCTGCTCAAGTTTGGTGGGTCAGACTAGCGACGGAGTCGACTCTGAAGCTTGATCTTATTTAGTCTTGGCAAGTCCCAACTTCCTGGTTCTAAGGGGAAAGGGAGGAAGGTGTTTAAAAGTCTCATAAAAAGGCTCCAAATGCTTCTTGGACACCAAAGAGCTCTTACAAAACTACATTTTGATGAGCTACATGTAAATGAATCAGAAACATATGGATTTCATTTCCTTTATAATACACAGGGGCTTAGGAATGAAGAGGTGGGGGGGGGGTGCTCCACAAGATGAGTCTGGGCTCTGGCGAAAACGTTGGGGGGAAGGGTGGGTAGCGTCAGACATTTGCTAAATGTAAATTAAGACTAGGACAATAACCACCCCGCCTCTTCCTCTTCGGTACCCACCAACCACCCTTAGATGCCTGTGAGAGGAAGTACCACATACCTAACACCCGGGCAACCTGGAGGCTGGGGCTTTCTTTGATGACGTTTGGGGACCTGGAAATTTTCCGTAACGGGCCAAAAAATATTGGACATTTTGTGGCTGTTGGGGATCGTGAAGCAGTGTATATAAAAATTTTATGTCCCTGGGATTCCACTAAAGGGAACGCGGGTGGTGTTTCCTTAAGAAGGCCAACCTCGACGTGCCACAGCAAAGAAGGAGACCTTTCCTGGGCATGCACTGATCTGAGGTTCTTCATGGCACCACATCCCGGAGGCCTGCTGTTCCCATGGGCAGCTCGGCCCTCTCAAAACCCCAAAGTAGGGGCAGGGGACGGAGCGGGCACGCATGGACAGACGCTGGAGAGCTGCGGTTTCGACCGCAGCCCTTTCACACGTGCGTTTTATTAAGCTAATGAATTATGAGGCGGTAATAAAGAAGCTAGGAGCAAATGAGGTTTCTGGAGGGAGCCACCTGATAGGGTCAATCACTCAACACCTGTTTTGGCTAAAAATTAGATAGAACATTTTCATTGTACATGTCAGAGGGCCAGCGCGTCCGAGTCGAGAAAAAGTGGTTCTCACCGAAGAAGAAAAACAAAATCTAAAAGCAAAAGCAGGAAAGCAGATGCTGAAAGGCATGAAACAGAAACGGCCAACGAGCAACTGTTACAAAGACAGTCCCAAGACTTGAAGACGAGGAACTTGAAAGCAGCAGGAGGAGAGAGAGAATGGCACCAAAAATGGCACCTCTCCGCGGCATGTCAAGCACAAAGCTAGCCGGCTGTCGGTGGGGGAAACCTCCTACATCCCAAGAACCAGTTCTCTGGCCAAGTCAACGGCTCGGTGGCCTATCTCTTCTCGCCTCTGAACACAAGCACAATCCCTTTCTGTTGATAATAATGTTAAGCTTAATTATACAGAGGTTCCACTTGAACATTTCCTTCCTGAAAGCTCAAGTGACGCCATTATTTTTCGTTTAATTGCAGAATAAGGGGCGCTCTGTGTGTGCAGTCCAGGAATCGCTAAGACAACAATGGTGAATGCGCAGCAGTGCGTGACTTCGGTTTTCATGATTACGATTAATGAAGGGTCTGTCAAACAGAGAGAAAGGGCTCTTTTCTTCCCTATCGGCCAGCACTGGGCACGTCACCCAAGAGAGGCTGTATGGCAAGAAGGAAGAGCGAGTCGAGCCACGCCATCGCTTGGGTTCAAAGCCCTATCCTGGAAGGCCATGAGCATGGGGCACTGAACAGTTGCTTGGACAAGTTCACTCTTCTGTAAAGGTCAGGTGAAGACACAGGGGCAGCAACATGGTAAGAGGAACCCCCGCACAAGGCAGAGGTGGCATCCTAGAAGTTCAAACAGTTCATAATGGGTTTTTCACTACAAGACTGAGGCAAGGATTTCGAGAGTGAGAGGGGACTAGGAGAAGTCCCAAGAAACAGATAAAAAGAAATTTAGCGTGTCCTTTGAAAGAAGAAATCTATGCATCGAGTCACAGACTGTACATGCTGCAGCTAAACAGGCCTCTCTGGGGAGCCAGACGCCATGTTTTTAATTCGCCTTGGCACTACCGGTGCCACATTCCACGCTGCGCGGAGAACTGTGTGGCTGCACTCACGTGTTTCCAGGCTGCCTGTCTCGGTAAAGTTCCCGCATCCATGGGTCATCTGCCAGCCCAAGACACGTGCATAGACACGTGCGATGTTTTCTTTTTTTTTCCAACTGTGACCCTCCTCCAGTCCAGCTCCTTTCAGATCCTGGGGTTGAATGCCTGACAGTTAGCATTGTGGTTTAAAAAAAAAAAAAAAAAGTTAATGGCCCAACTTTCTTAGGAATGGGCGGTATAAAACTTTAAAACATGTGCCTAAAGCAGTTGTTCTACTTAAAGCAACAGTGGGTATTTGTGTTGCCATCACTTTTATTTTTTTCTTGTAATAGATACATATAAGGCTATTGGAAAGGTCCCTCTACACCAGTGGTCCTTTTTTTTTTTTTTAGCTGTTAGGTCTGAATTTTCCTTGTGATTCTTTTTTTTCTTTCTATAATAGTTTATTTTCAAACTGATTTACATACAACACCCAGTGTTCATCCCAACACGTGCCCTCTTTAATGCCCGTCACCCCCTCTCCCCCCTCCCTCACCCCCCTCACCCTGAGTTTGTTCTTAGTCTTTGAGAGTCTCTTATGTTTTATCTCTCTCCCTCTCTGTGTCTTTTTTTCCTTTCCCCTCTTCCCCTCCTCCTGGTTTTTGCTTAGTCTCACAAAGTCCACCTATTCGTGGAAACATATGGTATCTGTCTTTTTCTGACTGACTTATTTCACTTAACATAATACCCTCCAGTTCCATCCATGTTGGCCAGTGGTCCTTAAAGTAGGTCCCCAGAACCAGTGCATCCACGTCACCAGGGAACTCGCTAGAAATGCAAAATCTCAGGCCCCACCCCAGACCTACTAAACTAGAAATTCTGAGGGTGAGGCCCAGGGGTCTGGGTTTTTTTTTTTTTTTTTTTTAATGTTTTTATTTATTTTTCAGAGAGAGAGACAGAGTGTGAGTGGGGCAGGGGCAGAGATAGAGAGGGAGACACAGAATCTCAAACAGGCTCCAGGCTCTATCCGCACAGAGCCTGATGCGGGGCTTGAACTCATGGGCCACGAGATCATGACCTGAGCGGAAGTCAAATGCTTAACGGACTGAGCCACCCAGGCGCCCCTGGGTTTTACCAAGCCCTTCAGGAGATGGTGCCTCAGACTCCAGTTTGAGAATCACTGTTCCTCGGCCCTGGGTCTCACTCCTGAATGTACATTATCAACTCCTGGGAAGCCTCTCAACCTGTCAATACCTGGTCCCACCCTCGATCGATGGAGCCAGAATTCTCTGAAGGTGGGGCCTGGGCTCGACTCTTTATTTCCAAGTTCCCAAGTTGATTTAGTGTGCTATCAAAATCGGAAACCACTGTGGTTGGGGAGTCGCCCTGCCCCGCACAACTTCAGGTAAACCTCACAGCAGAAGGCGTTTCCGATACCGCAAGCAGTGACGCTAACACAGCTTCACTGCCGTGGAGGGCGGGTTGCATTCGAAGCATAACGGCCGACCCACGGCACTGCGGCTTCCACCCGAACAGGTCTTTTAGTCTAATATGCTACTTGGGGAGCAGAGAGAAATCTACAGGTGCCGGTGATCACGCCAAGGGCAGAATGAATGAGTTGATGTTCAAGAAAATAAAGTCAGCATCTGGGCTCAGCTCCAAAACCAGCAGGCTTGTTACCACAAGGGTCAGGAGGGCATCGATGCTCCGAAGGGGTCCCTGTCCTACGGAAGCACAATGTTGCAAAACTGAGCCCGGTGGCTCCGTATGGAAGCGTTCTGGAGGCTCTCAAAGTGTGACGATTTATTCCTCTCATCTGTCATTGTCACGGTTCACATCTGAGGCAGTCACAATTTCAACATCAGTCACTTTAGAGCAAGTGAAACAAGTGCACTTGCTCAAGGACCTCGCTGCCCACCCCCACCCCCACCCCCCACCCCGGCCCCAGCCCCCGCTCTGTGCGAGGCCGCTTGGGCTCGGAGAGTCTCAGGCAAGTGATGGCGGGGCGGCTGAACACACCCATTTCCAGCAGCCTGAAGCACGGCCCACGAGGAAGGCGGTCACAGCCGAGACAAAGAGCCCCGGTCATACCCTGCTTTCTCATCTGCCAACTGGGATGTCCACCTCCCGCTGAAGTCAGGTCAAAGGAGCTCGTGCTTGGAAAGCCCTGCTGTCAACGGTCAGGCGCGTATCCTCAAGTTCCTCAATCAGGTGCACACGTCCAAAGAGCAGTATCTTCCTTTCTTTCTTACTATTGCTTTCTCAGTGCCCTAAATTCCACTTTGAATATTCTGCCCCACTAAATACACAGTCTCCAGACTGCGGATTGTAAACTTGCCACTGTATCCTCTCCCGTCTAGATTCCGCTCTAGTTTATGGAACATGAGAATGCCTGTTTTACATCCGAGGAGACAGGGGAAAGGGATGGACCAGAGTTGGAAATGGGGTCCTATCTGTGCTCCCCAGTATTTACCCCCTAAAAATGTTCCAAGCCATTATGGTAAAACGTCAACACTCGTGAGAACATGTCCACTCCTGTGTTTTAGTCACTCCTTACTGCATTTGAGGGTATTTAAATCTTGAGTATATTATCTGATGAAAAACAAATTTCAGGGAAGGTAGCAGAACAAGACCGTACATAAAACCGTTACAATGATCACTCTTATAAAAAATAAAGTCATCAATTACACAGAAATCGTGTTTTTAAGTGATTTTCCAACGTTATGGTAACACCAAGTTTTAGGTGTCTCATTTTGTCACTTCCACTGTGGCTGGATAAGCAAATGTTTTCTTCAGGGCTGGGTTCTGAAGTCAGCTCAGTGCGCCAAGAAGAAAAGGAGAAAGAGAAGCCAAAGAAAAGCCAACGCAACAAAATCATGACCTATGCTGAATGTGAGTAACGGCTGCTACGGTTCCCCGTTTCTGTGGCTACGACTGAGACTTACATAATTATTTTCCTAATTGTAATACTAGAAGCCCACAGAGAGAGTCGTCCAAGTGGTAAAGGACTTATTTTTGGATGCTACGCCCTTGAGGCAGTCAACTACTAGTCCTTTTGTTACACTTCGTTTATTCTTCATAGCAACACAACGGCCGTTACCTTTCCCCTAAGGTGCCAGAGAAGAAACTGAGGCTCAGAGAAGGTTAGTACCTCACTTAAGGCCACAGTGCCAGGAGGCAGCTGGGCTGCAAGACCCATCCATGTCCAAGCAACTGACACCTATGGTCTTCTAGTCCCTTTCACGGCTTCTCCTTCCAGATGGACACTGCTTTCTGCTTGAGTTTTGGGTCATTTCTAGAAAGGCAGACTCCCGTTTATTTTCTGACTTCTTTCTCCAGCGCCCTCTCCATCCTCACAGTGACTCATCCTTGCTGGGGCTCACCTTCCTCGTCTCAACACTGCCTCTTGGACTTCTTGTGGGAATGAGAGGTGTGAGCAGGTGCGTGTTTAACGACATACCTTAGAACAGTCACGGGATGTGTTAAGTCCTATATAAATAATGTTCTATTAGCAATTAGGGAATAATTACCCTGGTACCTTCTCACCACTCACAACTTGCCCATTCCCCATGAAGGGGCCTAATGACTAATTTTAATTGGATAATAACTAGATCTAGACAGTAGGTTCATGAAGAATTCACACAATTAACTTACTTAACTCCTTACGACCCTATAAAAATAGGTTATTTTCTTCCCTGGGAGAAATGGGAACTATAATAAGGCACATACAAACAGAGCGTAAGAGGTGTGTGTGTTTGCCTCAATCAGCTTTCAAAACGACAGTTCATTGTGACCAAGTAGATTCTAGCAGAACGAAGCAAGACTTTGTAGAACGTACTGCGAAGACATCACCATTTGTGTTATTCGGCAAGTTCTAATTGGACTGATCCAGATGTGTGCCTACAGAACATCTGCCCAGAGAAAACAGGTGCCATTGTTTGTAAGAAGTATGACTAATAAACTGCTTGGAATTTGAAGATACTCAAATATGGTGTTTGGAAAACAGCTCTCCAGAACGAAGGTAAATGTTTTTATTCATGGATAAACAGAGCACAGCTTACAGAGCCCAGTAGCTTAGCATGATGAGTCACGCACTCTCCTGTTTTACTTGATCATAACCAACACCTACTATCTCTTCCCCACTCTAGCTTGATTCTCGTGGACACAGAAGTATCAGGTGACCCTAGCCCCCATAATTTAAGGAGGCAAAACTAACACATAAAATAGAATAACTGACGGCTAAAGGTGAGACTATAAAGAGGGGAAAGTGTTTTGATAACGTAAACAGAGCAGTAAGAGGATAACATTTTTTACAAAATTATCTTATTTAACTCTTCCTAGTTGTATGAAGTAATAACTATTATCCCAATTTTATAGATGAGGACGCTCAAGGCCAGCAAAGCTAAATAACCCAGATCCAGGGCTGAACCCAGGCTGTCTGACTCCACAGGACACATCCTGAAGCGTTCCGATGTATGATTTCAGAAAAGAGAAGAGAGAAACAGTCAATACAGGTTGGGAGTGGGTAGTTAGCAAAGGTACCAGGGAGGCGATTATCTGCGCTCTGGCAAAGGATTGGTAGGATTTGGACAGATGAGAAGAGCATGGACGGGGGGGGGGGGGGGGGGGGGGCGGGGGGGGGCGGACACTGAAATGTGCACGGCACACAAATGACAAGGTAGTTGATCCCAGCCCGAGGCATGAGGGGATAGAAGGGGAACAACGAGAGAGCATGGGGATCAGGGAATAAGACACCTACGAGTGTACACAAATGTCTCACTGGCAGCTGGGGATGCAAAACAGAGGCCAAGAGCCGAGAAGTCTGGGCATCACCAGCACGGAGCTGCTAGCTGAAGATACATGCAGAACAGATGAGATGGGAGAACAGAGTGCCAGAGTCTGTGTGTGAAGGATGGCCACCATTTGGAGAATGAACCATGGAAGAGGAACATGTATTTTAGCAGTCATTTATATATATATAAAGTTTTTTATATATATAAAGTTCTAACTGGTTTCATATGCCAACTATGTAACTTCGCAGCTCTGTTACAGGTGTCGAATTAGAAAATGTCTCTGGGCCTCATTTTATTCCAAGAGAAAATAGGAATAATAAGAATACCTATCTCACAGGACGGTTCTGTGGATGAAAAACAAACATGCCAATGATGTTAAGAACAATGCCAGGCATGTAAGTACTTTCTAGGTGTTTATTGCTACTCTTGTGGTCATCATCGTGGCTCATGTAAGCACAGTCTGTAAACCACCTGAATGTACATTCACAAAGAAATGGCTACGCCATGGGGTTCCAGGCAACGGTTTAGCAAACTGGAGTTGTGTTCTGTACGGTTCCACCTGGAAAGACCTTCAAGACATTTAAGCTTATGAAAAATAGAGAAGCCAAACTCCAGAATTCTCGTCCACAGTCCCTAACTGTGACAAGGCAGTGACCATACTATCTTTCACACAAACACCTTCAGGGTCTTAGTAACTATTTCTTTATAGAACGAACCTTTGCAGACCCCCCACACAGGAGGGAGGAGTTTTCTGTGCTGACGCATTGAACGGGGCCAAGCACCTTGTCAGGGCTGAGCCAAGGCCCTCAGTGGCAGGGAAAGGACCAGATTCCCAAAGGCCTGACTGGCTGTCGCCTGCTTTAATCACCAGACACAGCAGATAAGTTGCAGAGAGGATAGAAAAATTAAACACGTCTGTTTTTGCGTGTTAGAGGCAATTAGGGATTTATAGCCAAAGTGTTGTTATTTTTTGAATCAGAGCCAGGAATTATTTTTTTTCTTTCAGGGAAGATAATTATACCACAATCACGAACATTTAAAAGGAACGTTTTACAGCCCCTGCTTTATTCCCCTGGAACAACCACTACTTACTAAAATCTCACCGTGTCCCTTGGGACCATGAGGCAGCGATGAGGATAAGGCCTTGGAGAAACTTTCCGAAGGAGCACCTTTGCTTTCAGAGTAAAACAGCAAAACAGAACAGCTACAATGGTTATCGAAATGCAGAGCCAATCACTAAACCCACAAACCTATAAGAAGAACCCTAATTTTCACAGATCCCTATAGTCTAGCATGTTTGGCACAGTTCAATTCTCTTAATTACAAATTTCCCAGGGACTTCCTGTAGAAATGACCATTCTCCCTGGCATACCCTTTCCTCATGAGCAACAAGGGTTGTCTTCAGGTGTGTTCCTGTATCATGACCTCCAAGTCCACAGTACTTGAGTCTGCATCAATGCCATGTGTCAAAGTCCTCAACTTTGGGAAGATAAAGCTGACAAAAAACATACACAGTGAACACACATGGGAGAAGAAGAAGAAACCCCAGGAAAAGAATGCGCTTTGGAATCTGGAAAGATGACAGGGAGGGGCCAACGGTAACCTTGATTCTCTACCTCTGAATGTAAAGCAACTACTGTTTAAAATGTGTAAAAGTTAAAAAGAACAGGCTTTAAGACAAGATTGTTCATAGCTGGATTTAGGTCTTCCTTCCATGTCCTCACCCATAGTAAATACATACATTGATTCAATACTGTGTCCAAAACCTAGTATGTGCCGGGTGCTGGGCTCATCACTGAAGAGCGATGAATGATTCGGAAGAGGTGGTAATTATAAAACATGCTTAAGAATTCACAGGAGACAAATCTTACAATGCCCGCAAACCCCCAATTTTCTTCCCCAAATCTACCACCCTAAGAAATGCTCTCAAACTTCCAAAATGCTCACCTTTAAAATGAGCCTGAAATATACACACTCCCTCTTTCATCTTCGAAACTGAAATAAACACCAAGGAAATCTCAAATATAATAAGCAATAATCACTATCTACAAATGTTTTCCATTAAAAAAATTGAAAATTAAGACTGCCAAAAATGGTTGCAGAAAATATAAAATATGTTATTTTATAACATAAAATATAATCGACATTTAGTAGAAAGAATACTGTAATTCTGTCCTTTTCTTCTTGACAAATGTAATGCTATGCCCCCGAAAGAGTGCTATCAACGTTTACATATATATTCCTGTCGAGAGATTTCAGGCATCTAAATAAAGCATTAAGAGGTAAAGTTACTTCTCAAAAAAAAGTCACTTTTTCCTTTACTATTTACCAAGAGCTTCCTGTGGGCCGGACGTGGTGCCTGGGGCCGAGGATAAAATTGTGACTAAAACAGGAAGGAGACGACATTTATCAAATAATCCTACGAATATTAACTATAAACCCTGATAAGGGAAACTACCCAGGGTTTGGAGAGGAGTTCACGCTAGGAATCAAAGGCCACCCTGAAGAAATGACACCAAAGCTACCCTCCTAGGGACGCTGAGGTCACAGGGAGTTTCTGGAACGGAGGTAGCTTCCATCCCCAGGGCCTTCCCTACGTGTCCCTCTGGAGAACGCTGGGGGCCGTGGACCACAGTGCCCAGGGCATAACTCCACTGCTGGACCCCTGACCCGGGACAGCCTTCCCCTCTGTGCTGCCCCTCCCCCACTGGGCCTCCATCCTGCCCCCTCCCCCCCCACGAGGCCTGCTCCTCACATCACCAAGGCTCTGTGGGCAGGGTCACGGTGGAGAGACTCAAAGCAGCAGGCTCACTGTTGGGGAAACCCGGAAGGGGCAGAGGAAGAGGAAGGAGGGTCTGTCTGTCCTTCTTTCCCCTGGTCCCCAGGCCGCTGCGACCGGACCCTGCCTGGGATGGTCAAAGCCATTTCTCCCCTCCTCCCAGCTCCTTTACAAGAAAAACATCCAGAGCCTGGGCTTTCTCAGCTCGAAAACAGCTCAACGGTGGGAAGCCAGCTGCTTTCAAAAAGAAACAACGCAAGTATTCTTTATTTTATAAGACCTTTTCCAATTCCAGAAAAAAAAATCAAGTATTAAAGACCACAGCTGCTTCAAGTTAATAAAATCTGAATTATCTTTGCTTGGAACCTGATCAGTAGTTCTACGTTAGGAAGTTGGATTTCTCTGACTATTTCTCATCTTATGATTTGAGTCCTTCCTTCTTGTGGTGGGAATCTAATTCAGTATGCGGTCATTATTTAAGGTTAATAATGATACATTTTAAATCCAAGGCCTCATATTTAAAAAGCTAGGTAATCAAACTAGTGGTTGAAAATAAAAGCAATTCCAAGTCTGGAATGTATCTGAGCATTTTGAATCAATTAATCTCACTGGCTCTTTTCTTCCACTTAATATTTAAATGTCATATTTTATGACTCAAGATGCGCATATTTCTGAAGAACGGTTGAAGATACAGGAGACTGGGGGGCGCCTGGATGGCTCAGTCAGTTAAACGTCCAACTTCAATTCAGGTCATCATCTCAGGGTTTGTGGGTTCGAGCCCCGCATCGGGCTCTGTGCTGAGAGCTCAGAGCCTGGAGCCTACTTCGGGTTCTGTGTTTCCCTCTCTCCTTGACCCTACCCAACTTGTGCACGCTCTCTCTCTCTCTCTCTCTCTCTCATAGATAGATAAACATTTTTAAATGTTTGGAAGAAAAAAGGAATAGAAGGTTGTGGTCATAATGACATGACAAAAAGGCAGGCCATGTATTAACATTTTAAAGCATCATTTCAAACCATTTCATTGGCTCTAATTAGTGACTATGAGAACACTAAACACCATCGATTTAAACGTGTGTCTTACAAACAAGAGGCAGAAATATGAAAAGTCACAGAGTAAGTTAAATGGTTTCATCGCAGTATTTTCCTATGAATAAGAGCAGGAGAAACCCCAGAATGCGAACAGTGGGAATCTCTTGCTGGTGGGACTTTCCTCTGTCCCATAGTTTTGTGTGTGTTCTGTAAAATGAAAACGCATTATTCTCACAAAATCAAAAAAAAAGTGTTTATCTTCACTATGGTGTTTTTTTTTTTAAGAGTAAGGAAACCAAATATAGAAACTCTGCTACCAAAAATAGGCCTCTGTAGTATAACCGGTTATTCTTATATAACAAAAATGAAACTTGTGGCAAGCACTGTCCTGGGAGGGAAAACTGCCTGGGTACACAGGGATAAAAATCTTGAGTGGATCTGGAAAGCTAGTAGACCGATACTTTTTTTTTTAAGTAAGAATAAAATATTAATGTAAATATCTTATTTCTTGCACAGTTTAAGAGAGGTCTTTGTAAAATATAACCATTAATACTACAACGGCTCAAAAACATCATTATTTTAAAAACTAAAATTTGGGGCGCCTGGGTGGCTCAGTCGGTTAAGCGGCCGACTTCGGCTCAGGTCATGATCTCACGGTCTGTGAGCTCGAACCCCACGTCGGGCTCTGTGCTGACGGCTCAGAGCCTGGAGCCTTCTTCAGATTCTGTATCTTCCTCTCTCTGTCCTTCCCCTGCTCATGCTCTGTCCCTATGTCTCTCAAAAATAAATAAACATAAAAAAAATTAAAAAAAAACTAAAATTTTCGTACTCTACCATATAATAATCTCCCTCCACCACCACAAAAAAAAATTTATGATAAGCTCCAGAGCATCCACTCAATCAAAAGAGAAAAGGAAACAAAAATAAATGACTCGCCCTTCAGTGTGTTTTGCCCTGTCCCAGGCGCAGCCCGCACCGGGCCCAGAAGTGGGAACGTGCCAACTGTCTGCCCTATTCGTCTTCCTGTCCAGACTCTCTCCGCTGGTCAGGGGGCTGGGTCCCCCAGACTGATCTGAAGGTCAGCCGAGAAGTAGGCGGCTCCAAGCCTGTAGAGAATCCAGTCCAAGGCGAACACAACGAGCTTCCTCGACTGTTCTAAATGCAAACACGAGGGAGGAGCAGACTAAAAACGGTACCTAAAATATGCTGGGTACGTTTCTACAATAGCCTCTTAAACCGTGCGCCCTCAGAAACCCGTGAATTTCACCACTGATCCCCAAAGCCGGGAACACCTGAGGGCCACACTGTTTGACAGCCTATGTAAGACCACACAAAACGGTCCCAAGGACATGGGACAGCTCTGCTTGGCAAGCTGCCAGAGGGCCCGAAGCGGGCCCCGCCAGTGATTATGGTGGATGCTGTGTGTCCATCACTAGGATTCCACCACAGGACAAACGCTCTGGGAAGGTTAAGACAGGGCTCCTAACCTCAAGAAGCCTGCGGTATTCCCAACAACCAGAACAGAATGCCCAGGTGGCCACAAGGAGCCAGGGGCTGTGCATGGCCACTCTCTGGCTCCTGTCTTTCAGTGGGTTTGGATTTAATACATTCCGCCCGGTTGACACGGGCTTTCCGAAGCTGATGGCTTAACTGGAGAGGAGTTACGCAGATCTGGGATTTTTGAAAATAGTTTCACCCCAGCAACATCTGGACTTTGATTCCTCTTGTTTCCAATGCTATCTTCTAGGCCAACGGGAGGGGGAATGGGAAGCTCAAATGGTAACGGTGTAAATAAATCAGGCTATGCCATTCAATGAGGTCTAATCTATAAAATATGTTGACACAAGAATACAAACAAAAAGCCTTCTGAACTTGTCAAAGGAGTTTCCATGAAGGAGAAGCTCTCTCACGGGCGTTCATGCATCTTCAACATCTCGCCCTCATTCGGGTTCATCTTACTCTCACTTTTGCACACAGGGTGCAGGCCTCAGGCTTGGCGCCGTCAGCTGCCCTGAATGCTAAAGCCACTTTCTAGTTACCGCATATAATAGTTTCCCACTTATGTAAGGTAAGGACCATTTCTACTGACTTATTTATTTAGGACTATTTCTTTTTAAAATTTGTTTACAATTAAAAAGAATGAATTTGGGGGCACCTGGGTGGCTTGGTCGGTTAAGCGTCTGACTCTTGGTTTTGGCTCAGGTCATGATCTCACGGGTTTGTGGGTCTGAGCCCCGCATTGAGCTCTACATGGATGGCAAGGAGTCTACTTGCAATTCTCTCTCTCTCTCTCTCTCTCTCTCTCTGCCCCTCCCCTACTTGCTCTCTCTCTCTTTCTAAAAAATCAACTTTGAGTTAAAATAAAACTATTTTTAAAGATAACAATATGGACAGAAGAACTGATAGCGGGTATGTGAATGACTCGAGTTTGGCCAAAGCTGGGGGATACGGTTTCAACATACACGCAATTAACATAAAACAAAACAAGAATGTGAACAACGAGGAAACATCCCACACCACAGTATCATCTTAGTTGTTCTTTAGAATCAATACTTACACTCGTGGAGAACATGTGAGCAGACAATTCACTCTCAGATCAAGTTTAATATTTTCTTCCCAGGGCAGAAGCAGTGGCCCTGCCCCGCCCCCCATCCCTGACATGCTCTCATTACTACCATGAACACTGAAACTTCTATCTCTGCAGGGGACACAGTCAGCACCAAACAGGGCCTGCTCTCAAGATAATCGACAATCTCAAAGTATTAACCTGACTTTAATCCAGTAGGTGTAAAACCCTGCCTGCTGAAACCTTAAAACTTTTTTCTTAAAATCTCAAGAGAAGAAAAACACTTTGCAGAGTCCTTTTTACGGACCAACGACTACGCTGGGCAATTGATTCTCATTCTCACAAGGATCCTATTTCTTGACTTTACTGATGAGCCCATTGAACAGTTTTAAATAGAGGGGCTAAGTAAGACAGACCGACTAGACTAAGGGGCAGGTCAAAATTCAACCCTAAAGTTGAGTGCTTTTGCCGCATCCCCACCAAACAAAGTTGTGTTTGGGAATATAGTCTAGGGAGCCTACTTTTATACTCAGATTGAGAGTCAGGACATGCCCTAAGAAAACTTGCACCACTGTATATATGGTAGAAGTGGGTAATCACTTAAACACACCCATTTAACGGCATGGCGGATACATTTTGCTCCACAACTGGAAATACCCAACCTACTTATTCAAAGCAGTTTAATATTTTTTAATGTTTTATCTATTTTGAAAGAGAGAGAGACAGAGGAGGGGAAGGGCAGAGAGAAAGAGAGACACAGAATCCCAAGCAGGCTCCACGTAGTCAGCGCAGAGCCCGATGCAGGGCTCGAACTCACATACCGTGACATCAAGACCTGAGCTGAAATCTAGAGTTGGACGCTTCATCAACTGAGCCACCCAGGCATCCCTCGAAGGGGGTTAGATGCAGCTTTGTCACGTGCGCTCCCCTTCTCGCTGTCTCGGGATGGGGCATGGCCTTTGGCACATGGATCCCTTTTGCATAAGCAACGGATTAAGTGTACAGAGATAGAGGCTTGCGAACACGGATGTTTCTGTGTTAATAGGGTCAGGGCTGACCCTCACTCAAGGTCAGGAATACCGCATTAAGATTAAGAGTGCTTAGTACAGAAAGTCCCTTGGCTCCAAGGAGACCGTAAACAGAGTCACTGCTCAGGCGCATGAAGTGTGTTTGGCACATTAGCAACTAGTCGACTCTGTGTGCTAAATCCAAACGACGCCTGTCAGAGAGCAACAGGGAGGGCAGGCGGAAAAGAGAAAGACAATCATGTCAACAGCTCCTCTGCGGAAACCTTTTGAAACATCAGTGAATTCATCCACTAGCACACCACAGCCCACTAAAGGGATCGGATAAGGACCTCCAGACAAGGACTTCTTACCTTGCCTGCGGTGAGCAACGCTTTACTCCTAATTGATTATTGGATCCATGAAAAACAAAATGTGTCTGGTAGGAGATTTAGTCAATACGTGAGCCGGAAAATGTTTTGTTTCCACATCTGCTGAAACGCTTTTGTGGCGCTGTTTTCGAAAGAAGTAGCAAATATTTCTGCAAGCTTTCCACCTTTGATGCAACAGGACTCACCCCTACTTAGGCCAACTCCACCCCCACCTTTCTAAGTGCTGTGAGCGCAGCAAGCTCTTTTTGCCCAGGGCTCCTATGGAACGAGTGTCCCAGCTCTGATGACTCAGCGTTTCTAGAGCTAGAGAGGCTGGGGCACACGCCGGTGAATGCAGGCTGCAGGGGACAAGGACGTCCTGGACAACGGATGCCGTTTCTTCTACTCACCCACGGAGCCCCCTCAAGTGTACCCGACATGGAGGCACGTGACGGGGGAAGCTTTATTTCTCAGCATCTCACACTCCTAGCCCATTGACGTCTCGGTATACTGGTCTCATCGGAGAAATACCGAACTACTTCTGAGGAAGAACACGTTTCACACGATGAACACAGGAAAGGGCGCTGCAGGGGGCCTCGGACCTGGAACGTATCTGGGTTTTTCTGAGGCCAGGGTTTGGGAAATTTCAGCTTGGGAAATTTCAGCCTGAACTCATCAAGCCCTAGGTCTCCATTCCTGGACAAGACAACTTAAAAGCCAACTCTTCCCTCATTTCTTACTGCAATTTTAAACAGACAAACAAAAAAATCACAGCGAGGTACCATTAATACGACAGAGAAACCGAAATCATCTTTTTTACTTGAAAAGCTGTCTTGCTGTTTTCTCGAAATACCCACACGAGCTTGACGAGTTTCGAGAAGATCCACGCTGCTCACCAAACCCCACTGCCGGCATCATAAAGTGTGGTCAGAAACACCTTCTGATCTGAGTGGATTTCCAGTCTTGAAGGCAGTACAGAAGAGCCTGAGTCTCCACGGCATTCACACTCAGGAGTGACTGACCGCACGCTGCTGGAGCTAAGGGACGCGTGAACTCGAGGCAGAGATAAAAGAGTCATGAGAACTTCCTCGTAATCATCAGGGTCACGACTAATAGAAAGCAGGCTCAAGCTGTATGTGACGCAGAGAGTGTGCGCACATCGGACACTCTGGTACAAGATGGCCACGGGGTGCGGTTCCTAGAAAGCACTGACCTGGGAAAACCCTGACGTTGGGTTTCATCAGACTTAAGCTAGACACTCTGTCCAGAGTTCTTCTGAAAAATTGAAGAAAGAAGGCCCCAGTCCCTGCAAACAGCAGACAAAGCAGGTCATGACTCAGACCTCGCTTGGCTTTGGTTCTTGGAGACCTGGTTACAAAATTATCTGCCAGGCCCTGAACCTGTATTTACCAAGGTCAGCCCAGTTTAGGCTGGCGACTTACGCTCCGTGACCTTCATTTAGTGCAACGGCACCTAAAATTTACAGAGCTTGAAGAGACAGCACCATAACGTGGCTTTCTGCACTTTCTTCATTTCTTTTTCGTTTTAATTTGAGCAGAGGGTAAGAGAATTCTTCACCAAAAAAGGTTCCAAGATGTACTTCTCAGCTGCTTCTCACCTTGAGAATGAAGTGTATCTCCTTTAAGTGTTACTGGCAACATACAACATCTCTAAGTCAGCTTAACGCTTTTCCTTGTAAATGAAAAACACGTTTTCAGACTTTCTGGTGGTACTGATTTAGCCATGGGCTGCAACTTGCCAAATTATATCTTCTATTTAAAAAAAGGGTAGATGAGATAGATAAAGCAAAAGGAGTGTTTAGGAGAAAGCCGGGTAGATTTGCAGAAAGAATATGCCTCAGATTATCACATTTACACAGCCTAAAACTTTGTACTAAAAAAAAAAAAAAAAAAAGTTAAGGGCGCCTGGGTGGCTCAGTCAATAAAGTGTTCGACTCTTGATTTCAGTTCAGGTCCTGATCTCACGGTTCACGAGACTGAGCCCCATGTCAGGCTTTGTGCTGACAGACCATAGTCTCATTGGATTCTCTCTCTCCCTCTCTCTCTGTTCCTTCCCTGCTCATGTTCTCTCTCAAAATGAATAAACATTAAAAAAAAAGTTAGCCATTCTTTGCATTTGACTGTGTTGACAATCTGGAGTCGGAAGTCTAATAGTAATGGCTACCATTTTACACAATTTCATCTATAAGCCAAGGACCACTTACCTACTGGAGGCTTTTCGGCAAATTTCTATGACAATTAATAGACTTTCAGATGTCTGAGTCTTACAGCAGCATGGAAGAGTCTGACCAAAGACCATTAGACCATACGGCCCCCAACGCCAAAGATATTCACCATTTGTCCCTTTACAGAGAAGATTTACTGATTCCCGCTATAAATTATTATCCCAATTGTACAGAAAAGGCAAAGGAGGGCCAGAGAGGGAAAGCAATGTACTAGAAGTAACACAGCGAGACGATATAGGAGCTGGTACTTGAGGCAGTCTGCCTCCGTGGCCCACGCTCATAACCTTGGCGTACCCTCCATGTCGCTGGTATTGCTGTAGTTATGATCACGAAAAGGCACTATCAGGAACACATACATTCTTCCCTGGGCTTCTGGGCTGCCCCGAGAGTGGTTACTGGTTCGGGGGATGGACCTCTGCAGTCTTTGATATTCTGCCCTCTTCCCGGGCCACGCCTTCTAGAGCCAACCTGTTTACTCTAGGTCCAGAATCTCAAAGCCAGGGCTGGCAATCCCAGCTGAATGATTCACAGATGCCAACCTGGGCCTGACATTCTGTTTTAAGTTTATTTGTATTTGAAAGAGAAAGAGAGAGAGTAGGGGAGAGGCAGACAGAGAGAGAGAGACACACACAGAGAGAGACAGAGAGAATCCCCAACAGCCTCTGCACTGTCAACAGAGAGCTGGACGTGGGGCTTTATCCCACAAACCATGAAATCATGACCTGAGCAGAAATGAAGAGTCAGATGCTTACCTACTGAGCCGCCCAAGTACTCCCTGAGGCTGTCATTTAAAGTCTCTAAAATTCCCCTTTCCCACGTGGGAGAGTTTTCTACAATCCTGAGACTCACCCACCCGTGAGTGGGTGATAGCAGGGCTGTGGCTATTGTCTCCCCATCTTTCCCTGGGGTCTAGTCCCACCTGTTACCTAAGCATCTGGGTCTCTTCTCAGCAGCCACAGGCCTCAATTCGGGGTGTGTGTCACAGGCAGCTGGGGTCACATCCCTGCCCCATCTGCATTCCATCAGCTCCTCCCAGCACCTGGACCAACTTCTCCTTCCAGGGCCTAAGTCGTTGAGGCTTCTTCTCTCCCCTGTTCTTCCACTGGAGGGCTGAGCACGAGCGGTCACCTGATGGACACAGCAGGCCACGCCGGGGAGGACCCAGCCCTTCCCACGGCTGCCAACTCTTCCAGGTCACACCTGATGACGCTCCGGAACCTTCCTGCTTGGCATCATCACCACCACCCATGGCCCACAGGGACTGAAATCAGCCAGTGAGCTGGAGGGCTAAGCCTGCTGCTGACCGGCTGTGACAAACGGGGCCAGCTGAACACCTCAACTCCCCTTTCCTCAGCTGTATAAAGGGGAATGCTAGCGTCACTGTGAGACTGGGCGGTAATGCCAGCACAGGTCCTACGCGTGCTGCCCGGCACACAGCAAGTGCTCCATCAACGTCAGGGAGTGCTATTTTATGATTTTTGTTATTCTCATCATCACTGGACCTGCCACTACCAAGTGCTACTTTCACAATGGCAAAGCCGTCTCAGTACGGAATTGTTACAGCGACAACATACGCGATGCCATTCAGTACTGTACGTGTGGTGTGTTCTCTGGGGCGACAGGGAGTGAAACACCCATCAAAAATTAAAAGAAGTGAGCAAATCACTTCATCTCTCTGGGTCCACGTTTCCTCAGGAAAAGGAGAAAAGCTGCAGGGAGGGGTCACGTTCCGCAGAATAAAGCTGATAATCTGCAGGCTGATTTCAACTTCCTCAATACCCTAGGAAGACAGGACGAATCTTACAGGTTCCCAAACGATGCAGCTTGTTAAAAACTTTGCTTCCGATGAGAAGAACCCCTGTTAGAGAAACCAGGTTTGTCTTTATTCCTCAGGCCATTTTCTGAAGCTTATCCGGTGAGATAAGGATTTTTCTGTCAAAGAAATAAATGACAGCTGAGAAAAGTAAAAACAAACTCGGTACCTTTCTCAACTTCAGAAAGGTCCAACGATGGAAAGCCAAAAGGTTCAAAGTATTAGCATAATTAGGGAAAAGGGCAGGGTACTATATGCTTGAAATTTCCAGATGCCCCATGACGGCCGCTTGACGATTTTAAGTTAAGTTCCGAATTTTCTGTTGTGAGAGAAAGGAGGAGGGATGGCGTGTTGTGCAACTTTGCAGTTAGACTTACTCAAACCAATTTCCTTTCCTGGTTTACACAAAATGACATCTCTTCTGATACGAGGAATGCAGAAAACCCCAACTAGTAAACAGTCATGTTCGCTCCCCAGATTGAGACTAAAATGTGATTATATAATCTTACCGGAATATTCCCATGACCTGTGAGCACAGGATTCATTTCACAGAATACTGAATGAGGGGCTTTATCGCAAAACTCCCAGAAGGAGTATCTGAATCGATGTGGGAACTTGACAGCGAAAGAACCATCCCTTTGTTCCAATTTCATAAAATGCTCATTATCTGAGGGCAATAAACACATTTATGAAGGGGGCTTCCAGTCAGAGAAACCTGCAACAGCAGTGACCATTTAGCCCTCCCTTCTCTTTCTCACCTTTTCTCTGACAGCACAATCCACTGTTAGTCACCCTCAGAGACTGGGAATAAATCCCATTGGGCCAAGCCAATCACAGGAAAATTATGCCTTATAACAGAGCTGGGGTGTGACCGACAGTATTTAGCAGGCCAACATCAACTTGCAATCTGTTTCAGGACTTCTAGGAAAGCATCTTTCACACTCACAAAGAGAGGCAAAGAAACAAGATCTTGTAGCTATCATTGGAGGCTGCCCAGACGTGATGTTAGGACCTGTGGCAGCCATCTTGTGACCATGAGGAGACCAAGCTGACATGCTAAGAACGACCAAGAAGAACGTGGGTCTTTGACAAGGTCACCGAACTACTGAGCTCACTGACCTAAGCATCGCCCGGTTCTTTAACCTAAGACAACATGTTTAAGCTGTTTTGATTTAGAAGTTTCATGACCTATTGTTGAGAATACCTCTAAAGTACCAGAATTGGACCTGTGGAAAAACATAATGGGTTGCTCTGCCTCACCCGAAATAGCGAGATGTGAAAAGCACACGTTTTCGGACTCTGTTAGCCTGAACAGCACGGACACTCACCACTGAGGTCGGAACCCACACAGCTCACTAGGATGTGTGCAGATACATTCATGTCGAGGGCCCACTGCCTTAAACATCCCCATGGTGGCTTCTGCAAATGGTGAAATGAGGATTTGAGAATAAGCCTTCTCGACTACGTATGGAAACGATATAAGAAGATAAAAAAAAATCAATGACTACAATATCCATCAACAAATGCCAGGGATGACGGTTATTAAAAATCACCGGCCAAAGTCAAGACCTGAGATTTCAAAGTTTTTTAAAAATGCCTTAGGGGTTTAAAACAAAACCGATGATTAAAAATTTTTATCAATCATACACAAACAGAACACTGAAACTGCTGCTTATTCGAAGTCCATTTAATTAAAATTTTAAAAAGCTCCCAAACCAGTCTTATTAATCTGGCAGACAGAATTCAGAGAACTCTACACATATTAAAGTACAAACCTGGTTCATGTATGAGAATTTGTTTGTAACGATGCTCACACCTCAATCAACCCTCCTCCAGACTGTTTCCTGCCTTTTAAACATAACTTTCGACTAAGTAGGCTTTACATCCGGCGTGGACCCCTACACGGGGCTTGAACCAGTGACCGTGAGATCAAGACCTGAATGGAGATCAAAGAGTCAGGTGCTTTGGGGCACCTGGGTGGCTCAGTCGGTTCAGCGTCCGACTTCGGCTCAGGTCACGATCTCACAGCTGGTGAGTTCGGGCCCGCATCAGGCTCTGTGCTGACAGCTCGGAGCCTGGAGCCTGCTCCGGACTCTGTGTCTCCCTCTCTCTCTGCCCCTCCCCTGTTTATGTTCTGTCCTTCTCTCCTCTCTCAAAAATAAACATTAAAAACATTAAAAAAAAACAGAGTCAGGTGCTTAACCAAATGAACCACCCAGGTACCCCTGAACAGCTTGGACTTCTTAAACTTCAGCGACTACCTTCCTTGCTGAAACAGTAACGGAGGGCAACGGAGGGCCCCGGAGGGGGAGGGGGGTTGGGTACTAGACTAGGGCCGCAGGTACAAACCCTGGGACTTCTTTTCATGGAGTGCATGTTTTAAAAGTGTGAACGAAATTACATTGTAAACACTAGTAAAAAGACGCACTAAAATAAATTTTATTTCAAGAAATAAAATTAGAACTTGGGGCTAAATACTAGTAAGGAATAAGGCAGGGGCTAAAGGAAGCGGGGTGGGGAAGGTGGTTTTACTTCCAGAGGGAGAACTGGCCAAGGGTTCTCCACAGGTGACCTTGAAGCTTTGACCCCAGAGAGACGAAGAAGCCAACCAAGGGCCCAGCTATGTGAAGCCAGGAGTTGAAAAGAAATGGTTGCTGGCACCAAAGCCCCAGAACACCCCGTCGGTCTTATGTGTAAAAACACACAGATTATCACTAACCCGCCCTTCCCCCGGCACTGGCTATGGTGACAGAAAGTCCTCCTATTTTTAAATTCAAGGTTAAAAGCCCCACGAACGGTAACGTGCCCTTATTGTTAATCTTCCGAAAAAGCATGAGGCTTTAGTTGCTCCAAAAATAAACCCGTCGCTGCCTTACAGTTTCGCACTGCATCTCTGAAGCAGTAAATTAAAACGAGTTTTGACTGAGACGTTTGATGGCCTTTGCGATACCTACGGATCCCCAGGGCTCCTCCCACGCCGGAGCAGAGAATCACTCTTCCTGCAGAATTTTGGTAAAGGCGTGCGAGTTCTGATGACGGACACATGACACCGCAGAACTACCTTCTAAAGAGCGACGCGGGTGAGAAAGGCCAATGGGCGGCGGGCTGAGGATTCCTGGGCCACGCATCTGATCCACTAGCACGTGGCGGCAAAGGGCGCCTGGAATTGGGTGGCTGAGAACCAAACCCTTTTTGTGGCGTCCTCTTTTTTATAGCCCTGGCTCCTGATATGTGATATTTGTCACATGATTTCATAAAAGTTAAATCATTAGCCACAGCACTAAGAGGACGCTGAAATCCTCGGACTGGAACAAGGGACAGGCACATGGATAAGCCTACAAGCAGGTTTCGGACCCACCCCGAGCGCTGTGCTGGACGCTGTCTCTATGTGATGAAGGTAAGCCAGACCCCCCCAGTTTTTAAAAGCCATGTGCAGGGCAGCACGGGAAAGGCAAGGGAAGACAGGGAGCCCTGATGACGTTCCTAGTTCGCTCCCCATCCATCAGGATGCATGTCTCCCCATTCTGTTTCCAGATGAAAAAACAGAGGCCCTAAGAAGTAAATGAACTTGCCGAGGAACGTACTACAGCTGAAATCTGAATCAACTTCGTGTGGTTCCAAATCACGTCACCTTTTCCCTCATCCCACTGCCTCCCCTGGTCAGTTATCTTCAATTCTTCTTTATTCCTTGAGTCACCAGGGTAAACAAGATTTTGGAAGGTCCTTCCTAAAACTTTTAGTTCCTAGAGAAGAGGAAGAGGAAGCTGAAGAATGCCGGATAAAATGAAGACCTGAGTTTCACTTGAAATCGCCTCCAGTGAATATCACGATGAGCGCATTAAGAATCGTTTCGAAGGGCACCTGGGTGGCTCAGTCAGTTAAGCATCCAACCTCAGCTCAGGTCATGATCTTGCAGTTTATGAGTTTGAGGCCCACATCAGGCTCTATGGTGACAACCTTGAAGCCTGGAACCTGCTTCAGATTCTGTGTCTCCCCTTCTGTCTGCACCTCCCATGCTCATGCTCGGTCTGTCTCTGTCTCTCAGTAATAAATGTTTAAAAAAACAAAAGAATCTTTTCTAAGGAGGAGCGGAGGGTGGGGCTGCATGAGCACCTCACACCTATGCGAAAGCATGTGTTCTGGCGTCTGGGATGGCACATTCTCTCAAGCCTCTGGTTTCTACTCTGACAATTCCTACCGCACCAAATGCCTTTCTCTTCTGTCCTCCGTCCCGACTCCTGCTCAGACAAGTTCTCTGAGAAATCTTCCTCCACCACCACCGCCACCACCACCATCAGGCCAGGACTGCACCCCGAAGCCCACAGCGCTCATGGCTCCTGGGACATTCTTAGCACGGTGGCAGAGTGTTCCCACGTACCCTCTTCACTGCCCTGGGACTTCTCCGGGCCATACTAGAGTTCGAGTTTCTTTCCCCACTAGTACTTACCATGTTGCCTTTGAGTTGCAAATTCAAACAGATACCCAGTGATTCTTTATCTGGCCCATGGGAGAGAAATGGCAGCTGTCAAGATGAGGCACACTGAAGGGGTTCAGAGCAGGGGCCCTGGGTGCTATGATATCTACCCTCTATGTCCCCTTGGTCTTCTCTTAAACATTGTGCCTTGGTCTCCTCATGAGTAAATGGGGATGAGAGTCTTGCTTGGCTCCTCACAGAGCTGTAGTCAGGATAACAGGCAGAGAAGGTCAGCAGATGCTGACACCTGAGGGTGGCTGAGAACACAATGGCGGCTATGTTAGCATCCCCTCACTTCCGGTGCCCCTACCCTGCTTCATTTCCTTCCAGGCATTCACTGCTCAGCTGACACATGATGTATTTGATTTTGCTTATCGCCTGCTCTGAGCTACTAGGATAATAAGCCCATCAGGAGAGGACGCTTGTCTACTTCTCTGAGGTATTCTGGCACCTCGGGCAGTAACTGGTAGGCACAAGGTCTCAGGTAGTTCTGGAATGAATGAACGCAGAAATTAACAAGTGAATGAATGACTAAAGTAACGAATACTGACTGGCCCGCTCATACAGCATACTGTCTAGAAGACACTTGAGAGGGGCGCATGGGTGGCTCAGTTGGTTAAGTGTCCCACTCTGGCTGAGGTCATGATCTCGCCGTTCCTGAGGTGGAGCCCCGCATCGGGTTCTGTGCTGACAGCTCAGAGCCTGGAGCCTGCCTCAGATTCTGTGTCTCCCTCTCTCTACCCCTCCCCCACTTGCACTCTGTCTCTCTCGAAAATAAATAAACTTTAAAAAAAAAAAAAACAGAAGACACTTGAGGAACATTAACAAAACTGGAGACTCTGAATTGGCATTTGATGTCAATATTTCATTTTTTGTGTCAGTCACAAAGTAAACGAGGCACACGAAAAAAATTCCTGGCCATGAATTTACCAGAGTCATCACACCCACGCCTTATCTGTCCCCAGCCTCACCATTATTAATGCTGAGTGAATCCACACACTCACCCACTGATGGACCTATGCTCTAGTGGAGGCCTCTAGAAAGGAATAAAGGCTCTGTAGGAAAGTCTATCACTCCAGTTGGTCAGGTGCCTAGATTCAGGTTTCCCCAAAGGCTAGTCTTTGATTGATCAGGGGGCGGGGACTTCCTACCCACAAGGAAGCATGGCGGAGGCAAGTAGGTGCCTCTGTCTGCCCAAGTGGCAAAGACGTCGTTTCCTCTAGGACCAGGAATGGGGGAGAAGGAGGACCCCAACCTCCCAAACTCCTCTCTGGACGTGTTCCTTAGCATCCTGTCCATGAGTCTGCTTCCTGGTGTTCTAATCTCCCTGGTATGAGCAACAGCAATAAAACCTGTTGCGGGAGGTAAAGACAAGACCAAGGTCCTGAGTTTTAGGATCACCATACCTACCTGTTCAACTTTAAACCAAAAGACATTGCTTGAGTCAATGTGTGGACTGAGTTTTTGGAAATTTTGTGACAAAAACTAGCATTTTTATAAAAGCTTTCCTCATAATGGAATCAGTATGTTTCATTTCATGCCACGCATACCCACGGTCTCGGTTCTACCACAAACGTTCTGTCTCACCTATAAACGCTCCGGAGCACTTCTTCTCCTTTTTTTAAAAAAAAGGTCTTTGCATTCCTTTCTTCTCAATATCCAGTGGTGAGAAACGTGATTTATCACCTGCCAGGGTCCGCTACTCAGTATTCCCACCATAAACCCTGCCTTTGTGACAAAACCCTTATCTTACAAGATAGCGTCAACCATTACTGCTTTCTTTGTCAGTGTCCTTTTATTTAAGAACGACTCTCTTCATTGTAAATCCTTAAGCATATTAGTAGAAGACACGTTCACCGCAAACGCCTTCAGTGAGGGGCAATCCCGCTCAAGAGACATTCTCGCTTCTAAGCAAGGGCAAAATCCCTAAGTAAACACGCTCCACAGAGGCTGTGTGCTCAAGTACATTTTTCAAAGATCAATGCCATTTGGTTGAAGTCAGCTCCGGAAGGCTGCATACCTTTTCAATCAAAGCCACAGCTGCCAGAGGGTGAGCCCTGCCCCGAGAGAAGAGCCTGGAGAGCTCCATCCATCTCCACGGAGCAGGTGGGTCCCACCTCATCAACAGACTCTGCTCCTGGGGTTCACTTCGAAGTCGGCTGCTCGGAACCCGGAGAGCACACGCCATGCCCTGAAAGTTGGGACGGTCACGAATGCTTCCCGAGTTATGTTTGGTAAAGACAGTGACGTAGTTTCCTCCCTCACAGGCAACGCCGAGCGTGAGTCCAGGCAGGACAAAGATGGAAGACAGGGGTAGGTTCAGTGAAAACGTCCCAGGCAATGCTGTGAACGTGACCAAGGGACAGCATGACTGTTCTCAGAAAATTAATTAGGTTTGTGTCAACAGAATTTTGAGTCACACACACAAAAATATTAAAAATCACTTCATTTAGCATCTTACTTTTATAGGTAAGTCTGCTGGACTGAAATAACTAGGATTCAGGTCTCTCCAGTCATTCTCTCTTTTCAAACTTGGTAATAAAAAAAAAAATGAATAAAATATTAAATCTGTGTGCTCACAGCTACATGTTTTCTAAGTTTTCATCCATTTAATGTGTGATCCCATGGACTGATTGTCTTTTTTATCTTTCAAAAATTTTAATAAGCTCTTCTAATGTATCAAAGTTTATGTAGTCAGACTGCTAGTTATTAACTCAGTGGCTTGGAAATCCACTACTATGTTCTGTTCTAGTGGTGAAAAAGTAAAGAAGTCCTGGATCGATTAATCGCAAAGCTTAAAATATCATGAACTTTCATCTGTTCCTTCTAGTACGTTTTTCTTCCTCTTCTATGGGCCCCAAGACCTCGCATGGATGTCAGGGAATCAAGCTATCCGGTGATTCTATGTGATCAACTTCCATAAATCACACTGTGCATTCCAGCTGTCAATACAGCATATAACTCAACTACAGCTGGTTGCTTCACCGGTCCAGGCACACCTGAGTTCCTGGGAGCAGTGAGTGAGACAGCAATACTGAAAAGGAGCAGAACTGTCCCAAGAGAGCAAATCATCAGGCACTAATAGAAATAAACTGACCAACCCAAGAAAGATCAGCCAAAGAGGAAGAAGCCTGATTGTGCAAGAGCACCCTCCTCCCAACTGTCTAATAAAAATGCCGATTTCTTTCTGTATTTCAGAAAACTACATCTACATCTATATCTATACCAATATCTATATCCATATCCCTATGTGTATATATATATATATATATATATATAACTTGGACTTCAAAGTTTAACAAGAAACTTGGGAAAACTTCTGGAGTCTTGAGAAGATTGTTCCTGGAGCTTTCATGCTGGAGACCTCGGATAAACTGAGAAAATGCCACAAGCTCATTAGCAAAAGGGGGTTTTCAGTTCTTCTTTTGTATCCCAGTGTGTCCCAGGGACTATGTCTTATCTCAAATTCTACAGCAAGATACAGAGCTTGTTGACAGTTGGCTGGAAACCAGTGGTGGCTTGCACAAATGCTGATCAGTGTTGGTGGCTACAAAGGCCCCTCTGAGGTCCTGAGGTGACCATCTCTGGCAGTACAAGACCCAGAACTGACAGCAAGGCGTGATCTCTAAGGCGTTCTGTTGCCTGGGAACGACAGAGCACACACAATGCACCTCAGGACTGACTGTTTTTATTACAAGGTATATAGCAAGTGACAATGGAATGTAGGTGACCAGGAGGACGAGGGGGGAAATGAGGGACAATGGCCTCTAAAATCAAATCTAACCACAAAGCCAGACCTATATATCAGAAGCAGTACTTTCTATCTAAGATCAGCAAACCACAGCCAGCAAACCAAATTTGGCCATTTTGTTTTTTTTAATAAAGTTTTATTGGAACGAGTCATGCTGATCTGTCTACATATTGTCTCTGGCTATTTTCACACTAAGAATGCCAGGCTGAGTAGTTGCAACAGAGACTATATTGCCCCCAAAGCCAAAAACATTCACTATGCGACCCTTTACAGAAAGTAAACCCCTATTCAGTGATAAAATGCAAATGTTTGGGGCCATCTTCCTTCATCCAAATCTATACAAACCCTCCAAAAAATACCTTTCGAAGTTTTATAAATGACCAAAATGGTGTAAAATTGACCTCCCCATACAATGAGTCATTACCACATGAACCCATGTTTTAATACTTAAAAAAAAAACAAAAAAACAAAGAACACAGCGAATACTGAAGCACACACTCCGCATAAGCTGTTCACTTGTGCCTTTTCACAAACGCAAACTTTTGGCTGCCAGGAAGAATATGTAGCTAGACTCCTGAGTACACCCTCTAGACTTAAGTGGACTGTGGGAGACAAGGAGGCCTAAAATTAAAAGGGCAAATACCCTATATTCTAACATCACAGGGAAGTAACAGTTGCTAGGATTAATGAGCTGGCTCTAGCCCTGTCCGATATTTGACACTCAGCCTATAAAGGGAAAAAATGTCCAACATTAATTACCTTCTAGGGCTAAAGGCTGCCCTCCAAGTGCATTCTAACTCCCGCTCTCAGAGCCTCTTGACCACTAATCTCCTCGGCATCAAGGAAACCGGCCCCTGGACAGAAGTGCCTTCTTGGCTAAAGCTCTATAAAGCTTCGAAAACCAAAGTGAGTATTTGACCATGCTAATTAGGCAGTGAGAGTCTTGACAGCTAACAAAGCCTTCTTAGCTCACTTTCCTTCCCCGACGCTTGTTTAAAAGCCAAAATGAAGTCAATGAGTTCAGTCAAGCAAGTACATTTTATTATCGCAAAACGGCGCAAAGACAACCGCCAATATTGACTCCACCTGAAAGACAAGAAGGAGATTTTTAAAACAAATTCGAGTTTTTCCCCTCCTCTCGCCCATTTCATATCCTGCAGTCCGATCCCGTGCTGAACAATCGCTACATTTACAGCCAAGCCGTCCTAGGGCATGCTGTCAAGTATAACTGGATTTTATACCTCTTGGTTCATGAAAGGACCGTGATAAGATGTCTCTTCTTTGAAGCGTGGCAGGAGAGAGCAAAGGCATGGTTTAAAAAGGAAAAGTTAGTAAGTTAATATACAGAAAATCTCTCAGCTCTGAAGGATTTCATCTTTCTTACAAATACCAGTGCTTCTGTGATTTAACCTGATCACCTAAGAAAACAACGAACACCAACAGCATTATACTGTACTTGAAAGGAAAAAGAAGGGTTTATAATTACACAGCTAAGTCTTAAGAAAGCACTCAAACAATGACGGAGCAAATACAGTATGTGTGCTGTTCAAAGATCACAAAGGTGCCTAAGACGTTCTGGAAAAATCCATCTCTGCATGGGCGACTCTAATGATCATACATCACACCTTCAAGCATCCCATTTCCAAGGCAAGTCTTCTTTCCAAAGTGACATCTGTGGCCGGCGCAGTGACACTACACACAGGACAAAGTTGCTCCTGGAATGCACATCTCATCTCTGGCTCCCAAAAATATAACACGGTAACTCTCTCAAGGAGAAACCTGAGAGCTGGCAGGCAAGTCAAAGAGCAAACCCGCCACCAAACTTGATAATGTTTACTGCGGGTCAAAATGCTATGTGTGTTGAAAAGACGCAGGGCTTACAGAAGCTCAAGAACGTTTTAAGAAAACCTTCAGAATGAAGAAACAGAAAAGCCTTTGACGGGAACACGCGCTGTGTTGTGGGGAGCGCACTGTGGGAAATGAAGCCTCCCCCCTGCCCCAGCTCTGCCACCTGTCAGACAACGGGATGGGAACAAGTCCCTTGGTGCTGCGTGTCTCTGTCTTCTCATTATGCAAGCAGGAGATGGAATGGACCAATCTCCATTGGTCATAAGGATCATGAGAAGACTTCCGTTGCGCTCCAGTGACGTCACTCAAAATCCATTTTTAGAGAATAGCTCGGCAGTAACCCTCTCAACGAAAGTATGTCTGGCTGCCAAGAACACTTACAAGGTCATATAATCTGCGGGTCAGGATGACATATTACAGAAAGACAGGTAAAGGGCAGTATGATGAGGAAGGGAGGGAGGGAGGTAAAAAACAAGGAGGAAAACCCAATGAAATCACCTTTAATTCTTCTGCTGTCATTCTGCAAGAAAGATGTCCATCTGAAGAAATTCCACGCGCACATGCTTGAGTACACACCCTGGGCTAGGGAATGGCCTACTTGCTGCCAAAGTCTTTCCTTTACCCTTCCTTCCCCCAAACTGGGGAGTTCAGCTCTTCAGTTAAGAACTGGAAACCAAAGTCTAAGATGAGAAGGATTAAAATAGAGCAGTCAGCACACCTGAGGCACGGCGTATCCATCGCCATTCAACATTGAAGCTGATGTGGATGCAAAGTCGCCTACCTCGCTAAGAGCTAGAAGCGGGGCCAAACATCCCCACATGCTGACATGTCTTTTGCCCACAGTGCCAGTCCTCAAGTGAAGACACATGGGGACCTCTCCAGGGTGCCATGTGCCAAACATCAATGCCACAGATCTGACATTTTTAGCAGCCGCATTTCATGTACTTTTCTCTAAATGTAAAAATAAATACATGACCCCAACTACAAAAATGTAGAGAAACAAGTTTTCAGGGTACGCACGTCAAATTCTGAGACCCCGCCCAACACTAAGAGATTTATCTTCTTAAGACCATTTACTTGTCAGGAGCCAAGCATCAGCACCTACCGCAAGCTCCCTGAAATGCCTGCTGAAATCATCAACCTTTACCCTTTTCAAATTCTCCTTGATTCAACTCACTGACTACTCTTGTTGACAGAAACCAATACCCATTTATCCTGTGTCCTGCAAAAGCGAGACTTTACGGAATGGTTATCTTGCTGGTATGGGTTACTATGCATTTAGTGATAGCTTTGAGAGCTATAAATAAAGAAGCCAAAGTCCTAGAGATAAGTGGAACTTTTAGAGAAAGAGTCAAGAAACTGAATTATAACGAATACCAAAAAAGTAAGGATAAAAGCAAGCACAACGCATACTCTCGAGATACTTATTTTCAAGGCCTCTATTAGTGTGGATTGCGAGGTTACCAAAAACATTCACTTTTGCTGACCTTACTTAAATCCACAGTGTGATGTGATGTTTGGGGACATAACTAAATTAGTACTTTCCTTAAATGAGGTCGTTCACTTACTCTGGTTGATGCCTCACCCGATTATAGGGCAATATTCATCCATTCATTCAAACACGGTTTGCCTGCTTTCCAACTCCAGGAGAAAGCTTAGTCTAATGACTCTCCAAAAGCATCCTGACAGAAAGAACCGTGTGAAGAGCCAAGGAGAGCTTGATTGGCCCAAGGGATCTGAATCGACTCTAGGACTAATTTCTGCATCCGAGTGGGTCTCTACTCTATGACTAACTTCTGCACCGAGGGGATCTCTGTACCAGGTTCTGTTCGAGCTCCTTTATTCATTTACTCTTCAGACTGTAAAGTGAAAGAAGGCATGTAAACCCCACGCAGAATCAGCCATGTGGATGTTTATGAGATCTAGGATTAATAAATAACAACAGGAAAAAAATGTTTACACGACCTGCCTTGGAACGGAGAGAGAGACTCCACATTCATTAACTTCTCACACGTGAGACAGCTTCCTTTTTTCCCCACCCTGTTCTTTATTCCCAGGGAGGACGCTCTACAGACTAGGTCCGTGTGCTCACTCCACTCTGCTGGCCTAAGTCAACAGGGCACACCAGAGGAGAAGCAAGGGAGGGGAGACAAATGAGGCATGGGTATTTGTCCTTTCTCGTGGGGCAGTCTCTTGACAGCAGTGTCCTTCCAGAGACGGCTGTTCCTGTCTGGGCAGTCCCTCTCCACAGGGCCCCTTCCTTCTACCATCTGGTAGCTCCTTCCTGCCCTGCCCTACTGGCTAAACTAGGTCACGGCACTGCTGCTGGCACAGGCTACTGGCCCACCTCTATGCATCCCCTACACCACGGGTCAGCAAACCATGGCCCACGAGCCAGATCCTGTCCAAAAAGTCTGTTTTGGTTAATAACGTTTTACTGGAAACCACACCCATTCATCTCTGTGGTGTCTATGGCTGCTTTCTGCCCTTGAACAGCAGAGTAGTTGAAACAGAGGCCACACAGCTTCCAAAGCTGAAACTACTTACGACGTGCCTCTTTACCGAAAAATATGCCCTACATTCTTATCATATCCTTGAATGCAGTCCTTGAACTGCCCTCTTTTGATTTATCCTGTATTACATTATGCCCTCTATTTAGTCCTGGGATATTGCATGATACAGTCTTACTCCTAGGATGTAGCTTTAGTTACTGTAATTATTACCACTTCATACAGAGCAAAGAATTTAAGATTCATTTTGGAGGAAATACTTAAAGGGGAGTGGAAATGAGTCAAAAAAAAAAAAGTCAAAAAGCAGTTTACAGAGAGAGAGAGACGGATTGATTCATGGGTGAAAGGTTTAAAATTTGTCAATTCATTAATGAGCCAGAGGATTTTCCCCTTTATTTAAAAGATAAATCAGTAGCAGCCAAGAATCTGAGTTTGCTTTGGCGACTGATGAGGAACCTGCCCCCACTTGCCATTTCCTGCTCTTGACGCTTGGATGTGAGACACGTTAATACTCTGCGGAGTGAACTGGGAAAGATTTTGCTACAGAATTCTTTCTTCATTCATGAAGGATGTCAAACAATTTCATGGGTTCTTGGTTGGTGAACAGAGAGAGCTACACGGTTAAACACAGCTCCTCTTGGGCAGCCCCTAGCTCTTAGATTTTGGACATGAACTCTGTAATGTGTGAGTCCTATCCCAAAGGAGAAATCTTTCAAGGCGCACTGAATTGGGAAGGCCCCGCTCTGTGGGGCCCGAGAGCAATAAACGGCTACGGCTACGTAATAATAAATAGCCATCAATCCCAACTTCCAGTTACTGAGCACGTTAGATGTGCCAAGACCTATGTGTTAGTCTGTGTTCTTTTTCTCCATCTATGGAGGCCTACTAGCTTAATTTTAAATGTGCTACTATTGCTTTCAGTTTTGGGGTGAGAAAATAAGTTTACGTTGATAACCTGACTTTCTGAGGCATGCCGAAAATTGCCCCTGCATGAGAGGGACTGTCACTCCAAGAGAAGTAAGAAGCCTGCCGCTGGTGATCTGACTGTGGGAGAGTGCAACCCGGAAGTCACCTCATAAACCACTGCCGTCACTGTTCCTGGGGCTCCAGGGAGTTTCAAACGATTACTGTGATCCTGACCCTAAATGTCAGGTAGGGTGTGTGCTCCATGGGGTCTAGGCTATTAGGTATGGAGCGAGTCTGGAGAGAGGCCATATTACATTCACACTAAGCTTCCTCAGACCTGTACAGAAAAACTGCCAAGTTCCAAACCCCACTGGAGAAGCAAGGACCCCAGATGAACTTATCCCAAAAGACGAAGGTCCTTCCGGTCTCCCTAAATCACTGTCTATTGTTTTCCATGTTCTCTGGCACCTCGTACCTTCCAAGTCTCTAGTGTGAACTGTTCCTGTGCTCGTCCATTTAGCCCGTTAGAAAATGGAAAGCCCACTTGAGGATGGAGTTGGTCTCGGCTGAGGGAGAATAATGATTTTCAGAGCTCTGTGTAGGACCTTGCAAACGTACAAATTCTTAACAGGTTCATGGATGGGTTCCAGGGAGTCTGAGTCCCGTAAAATTGTGTGAGCACACGCACGGGAGGAATGAGGAGTGAGAAGGAAAGAGAGAATGTGAGAATATGGATTTTTTGGCAAGAAGATCCAAAACTCTCATCAGATCCTTATTGAGGGGTCTGTCTCCCCCAAACCACAATGTGTTACTGAGATGAACGCTAACACAGCCCTCGTGCCTTGGTGCAAATAAGCTCACATGGCAGGCTGAGGTAGATGGGCAAACACGCCAGCATCTTGCTGCTCCTCCTCCTAAGCTGAGAGCATCTGCCATTACTCTTTGCCTTATGCCTCACCATTTACTCACAATGACCTTGTGACGTCACGATTCCCCACAGAATGGAATTCAACACAAAGAGGAAAAGGCTGGACTGGACTCCATCCAAAAGGTTTAGTTACTCAAGGAACACCAGGTCTTTTCCGTGGCCATTTTACCTGTGAGGCAGTATCCTGACCCGCAGCCTCAGTCTCAAAATAGGGCTTTTGTTTCATCTTGACCTTAGTCTGAGCGCAAAAAGTGCATACAGACCTCCCCATGTACCTTATCTGCGGATTTAGTAATTCCCCATAAATGGCTATGTTCTGTCATGGTTATTTTTCCAGACAGTGGTTTGAATTTTATCTTGTTGAGTAACAATGAAGTTTACCTCAATCGAATTCAGAAAACCAATACGGCCGCCTTTATAGGACCCAGTCAACAACTTCCACCTAACACCCCAGAAGCAACCACCAATGGGTTTTATTTCAGTAAAATGCCCTTTTCGGGGGGAGAAGGAGGATGAATTCAGGGGTCTGAGGTTTACCTAAATATAAATTTTTAAGATCAAACCTACTCCCATAATACAGAACAGCCCTTGAAAAATATAAGCAACCTAACTTTGGGATTCTTTTTCAAGAAGTGTGCGTGTGTGTGTGTGTAGCTTTCTTCCACTCGGCTGAGTAGGCAAAAAGAACTGATGGTTTGCTCACTACGTTCGCCAGTTTTCCCCCAATTTTAAAATAACACAAACAGTCTCTGTGCCATGACCATATGTCTTTACACATTTTTTTTTAACCACAGAAACCCAATGATGAACACCCAACAATGTTACATTAAGCTTTGAATAAATGCGACTGTTTTTGGAAGATCCATCTTTCATACTGGCTTTGGAGTTTGTGCGGGATGTCTGCGTGTGGGTGTGAATGTGTGAAAATCGAGTTCTATATATGTTACTTGAAATTTTACTTCTGATTATAAAGAAGTCATCTGCTCACTCTAGAAAATAAAACTGCAAAAATTATATGAACGTATATAGTACACGTAGTTCTTGGGGTCCAAACCCTAGGACCAAAGGAAGTACATATGAACAAAAACATGCTTACAGGACTGCTTGCAGGTGCAAAAGTTGCAAAATAATTGAAGCATCTATCAATACACGAAATCATATACATCTATTAAAACCAATGATTTAAACCTGTATCTATTTGTGATATGTGCACGACACACTGTTAAAGAAAGTACACAAAAAATGAGTACAGTAGGATTCCATTTGTGTAAAGACAGTGATCTAAAAAAGAAAAGGAAAAATCTAACACCCCGTATGTGTGGGTATGTTTCTATTTTTGTAGAATTCTGCAGAAGGCTGTGGAAGGGTATGTGTCAGCCTGAAACACGACACAGAGTAGGAAAAGGAAAGAAGGTAGGCAGAGAATGGGCTTTCTCATTTTAAAACTTCACTGATTCAGGGGCACGTGGGTGATGGCTCAGTCGGCTGAGTGTCTGACTTCGGCTCAGGTCACGATCTCGCGGTTCAGGAGTCCGAGCCCCGCGCTGGGCTCTGTCCTGGAAGCTCTGAGCCTGGAGCCTGCTTCAGATTCTA
The DNA here is from genome assembly GCA_030068075.1 of Paguma larvata. NCBI lineage: Eukaryota > Metazoa > Chordata > Mammalia > Carnivora > Viverridae > Paguma > Paguma larvata. The sequence continues at coordinate 38,798,188 of CM057842.1, forward strand.
TGTCTCCCTCTCTCTCTGCCCCTGCCCTGCTCCCACTCTGTGTGTCTCTCTCTCTCAAAGATAAATAAAGATTAAAAACATAATAATAAAAAAATAAAAGTTCATTGGTTCAATGATTTAGGCAACTGCACATAAATTTACAATTTAGGTGGTGGTGTATTCAATAAAAGATATTTTTTTTTAAGAGAGAGAGAGACAACTAAATATAATAAAAACATCTCAGAAACCAAAGATCTAAGACAGGCCATCACTAATGACTTGTATACAAATTTCCATTATCGCTCATACCTACATGAAAATAACTTTGAAATGAAATATTTTATATACAATATTAATGTACAGTATACATGTGATATATCTGTCACATATATAGTTTTTGTTAAATGTTTACTCACTTAATGAGGCTTAGCCATGTTTGTACTGGCATGGGGTCTGGCTGGACAGAAATGTGAGGGAGCCAGATGGGGGCTGATTAATGGGTAGATAAGGGTACCGAGCTGAGTCTCTGTGGTGTCTGTAAAAAGGAAACAGGACCCCCTACCGTCGCAGTGCTGTGTGAATGATAGGAAATTCATCAGGAGAGCCAGGTTCACTCCCCGACACCCAACAGGTGCTCAACAAATGGAAACTATCAGTAAGAATGACTCAACAGTAATTATGTCACTGAGTACCTGCCATGGGCTAAGAACTCTTCTGAGGGCTTCTAAAAACTTAAGACCTATTAACCCACACGCCTCATTTCTGAGACAGATGCCATCGCCCTCATTTTTCAGACAAGAAAAGGAAGGTCCAGAGAAGTTAGGTAACTTGCCCCAGGCTACACAGCTAAGAGGATCACAGCTGGGATTCAAATCCATGCATCTGGGTTACTCTTATCGCTACACACACGGCTATTCAAATATCGTGGTTGTGTCAGGGCTTTCGGGAAGGTAAGCTGTCCTACACGAAGATCTGCGTGCACCACGCAACAAGTGATACAGCTGAAACAGCCTCGAGGCAGTAGTCAATTTTCTCAGCGCCAGTTCCCAGGCCTTTTCATGTGGGGACGTCACTGTGCACTCACCTGGCCCCCCCAAAACTAGCCCCTCTATGCCATTCAGCACTCTCTGCCCATCTCTCCCCATGCGTCCAGCCAGTTAGGCTCTGCAAAGGAGCCCAGTCGGCCAGATGCTTCTCTTTCCCCAGAAGTACTTACGGCACTCCAAACAAAATTTAACCAAAGGGAAGGAGGAAATGCCACAAGTAACAGGACCAGGTAACCTCAAGGGCTAGACAGACGCACCTGAACGACACAGCTCTTTGCTGAGGTGCCAAGAGTACCTGCATCCCAGGAGCGGGTTCAGGCAGGGAGTATCCTATTAGCTTAGGATGGAAGGAAGTGTCCCACGGCAGGCTCTGATCACGGGAACCCCATGATGCCAGCGTATTAAACCTACAGGGGACCCTAATGTCATGAAAAAAATACCTTCTTTCCCATCTCCAGAAACCAGGGAAGTTTAGCAAAGTGCCTACCACCACTTTCAGGACTCTCTTAAATTAAATCAAAATGGCCTTTCTGTTTCCCTCTAGATCTGACAGACCTCAAGTTCTGGCCGTGTCTCGTTGGTGGTCTGTAACATTACACCATCCACAATTAGCTTTATGTTTTCACTTCCCGGGCCATGGCAGTTCTCTCTCTCTGACAAGGCCAGGACACTCCCTCTGTCTCGTATGGTGAATGAGGGGGGAAAGAAAGAAGGGTAGGAGGAAAAAAAAAGCAGGCCGTTTAGAACCAGAGACTTGCTTCAGTGCTCTTCAGAAGCAGAATCTGGCATCCCTGTTACAGGACCATCTTCCGTGGTCACTACTCCTGAACTCCAGTGCCATGGGGGTAAAACCACAGAGCAGAGAAATAAGAAGAACCACTTTCTCCCAGGAAGAGGGTACAATTTTCTAACAGACCCCTCCCACTCTGGAGCCGAACTTGAGCTCCTGACTCGTTTTGCTCAATTAAGACAACGGCTACATTTCTGGCAAAAGTCACCAAATTTTATTTCGTAATTGGATGCGCTATTTAGTGGTGTGTGCGTGCGTCTGCGTTAAGAAAATAAATGGAAGCTGATTTAGAAGGAAAAGAAAAGATTATTAAAAAAACCACCTAGTTTTGGTTTGTGTTCTAAAAGTTCTTTGCCACTTTTGTTTTTAATCCCTCTATAGTTCTTCTGGTTTAGATTCTCGTGTTACTTACGGGACCTCCTGAAACCACCACATTTCGCGGCAGTTTCTGTAAAGGAGATACAAACATAATACTGCATTCTACTATTAATATTGTACCTTCTCATTTGGGTATCAAGCTAGGCAAAACAGTGCATCAAATGCATTCCAAATTACCAAAGGTCGACGAAAGTGGCTCATTACGCACAGAGCTAAGAGTTACCCTTACAACCTCTGTAACGCACATCACTTACTTTTAAAAATGTCGACCTGAATGAATTCTGCCATTCCCCCCATCCCAAAAGAAAAGAGAAACTGCATTATTCCTGTTTTATCTTCTCCTTCTGAAACCTCTAACGAATTGTTGTTTTTTTTTCTTTTTTCAAAGTAAACTTTCAGTATGAGGCCGCCTCCACCTTCCAGGAGAAACATTTCAGGTTTCAGCTGGCCGGCATATAAACACACAAGCAAATGCCCGACTCTAAACAAATTTAGCTTCTTTTCTGGGCTCAAGTGTTCACAGGAAAGAATTAAGATAGCTGTTCTATCTTATTACTCTTAGCATTCCAAAGCGTAGGAATTCACGTTTTAAAGTTTCCGTTAGCAGATGTTACTGGGAAGCACAGCAGGAACTGTCTATTAAGAAATTTCTGATGTCCTCATTTATATTAACATTTACATTGTTTTCAGTTTGTTATTCATTCTATGAGGACACTCATCTATTTCCAGCTTGTCACCCTTTTCTCATGAGTTCAGTGCACAACACAAATCTCAAACGTCTAAGAAGGTTAAGAGTAGAAAGGTAACACATAACTGTTTAGTCCAACAGGCTTCAAACATCACCTCCCTCATTAGATCCCTCCTGGGGGGTGGGCTTGGGGTAAAGGAGCAGTGAAGACCATTCCCCAGGCCTTTCTGTAATGCTGCATTTATATTCCCCTCCAAAGAAGCCCTCAGAAAGTTCCACTGAGGTTTACTGCTTCACCGATGAGTCGGTTTAATCAAGCAAGCAAGGCAAAAGAATTATTTCCTGGAACATGGGCGAAAATTCCATGGCAACAATAGTGGCTACACTTTCATCTAAGAAAACTTCACACTTGAAATAGAAGTGAGTGGGGGCGCCTGGGTGGCTCAGTCGGTTGGGCGGCCGACTTCAGCTCAGGTCATGATCTCACGGTCTGTGGGTTCGAGCCCTGCGTCCGGCTCTGTGCTGATGGCTCGGAGCCTGGAGCCTGCTTCGGATTCTGTGTCTCCCTCTCTCTGCCCTTCCTCTGCTCACGCTCTGTCTCTATGTCTCTCAAAAATAAATAAACATTAAAAAAAAAAAAAAGTGAGTGAAGGCATCTTCCAGAACTTGCTGGGAGTTGCTACCAATTTTATGTTCCTAAAATGGGGTCCTATACGAAGACAAGACCAAGCTCAATGAGACAGAAGACAAAGATGACCAGTATTATTTATTACCCAGACATGACCGCAAAGCCTGCAGCTTCATAAGCAAAAAGCACAATTGCCATAAATAAATAAATGTGTACATAAACATATACATACTACAAACAAACTTTACCTCACATAAATATAACTAACTGCAGGTAACATAGTTCCCTAAATCTTATTGCTAAACACGACAAAGAAAAAAGGGTTTTACTTAGGGGGCGCCTGGGTGGCTCTGTCGGTTAAGCATCCGACTCTGGCTCAGGTCATGATCTCGTGGTTCTTGAGTTTGAGCCCTGCATCGGGCTCTGGGCTGTCAGCTCAGGGCCCAGAGCCTGCTTCCGATTGTGTGTCTCCCCCTCTCTGCCCCTCCCCTACTAGCACTCAGTCTCTCTGTCTCTCTCAAAAATAAATTAAAAGTTAAAAAAATAATAAAAAAGAAAAGTTTACTTAAAACATCAAGATTAAGATTCATAAATGCAGCAGAGCTTTGTTCTTAAGTTTAGTTTATAAAACCTAAATTGGTATATCAAAAAATCTTCGTTTTCTTAGGATACCATTATATTTGTCTTTAAAAAAAAAAGGGGGGGGCAAAAACAGGGCTTCCTCACGATTTTCCTCCGGCAAGCCAATTTACTCCCTTGTTTCCAAATAAAGGAACTCTACTCCTAAATCCCGCCCCTGGCCCCGCTCCTCCCCCCCACCCAGGCCCTGAGAGCGAGGGCTATTTTAAGCCACTGCTATTCTCGTAGGGACAACTGGTAGATTCCACCTGTCTGTAGGAGGTGTTGTCAAAGTATCAAATGCCCCCGAGACCTCATGACATACTGTCACCTGCCTCCAATGCTTCTAATGTTAGACCTCCTGCAGTTTTACCCTCAGAAGTGGATCATGTGACTTAAAAATCTATTTCCAAGTCAGGCAACAGACATTTACCGATCTAATGCTCTGCACCAGAAAGAGTGGTAGGTCCCAGGAATATAGCAAATACACAGCTCGATCAATGGGTCCCCGTTCTCGGGAGCTTATCCTCACACGGGACTCTCCTTGGTCCTTCCTTAAGGACCTACGAACCTCACAGGGACACCTCACCTGCAGAGTCTAACAAATGCTGGACTGAGAAGCCTATCTGGGTGCAACTTTCAAACTTCTCCATAGAATACTCTGGAAGGCCATGACAAGCCCTGGCACACAAAGCATCCACCCCAAGCATGAGGCAGACACAAGTCTCCTCGAAGGAGAGACAGGACGCTGCACATGAAAGCTTCACTCTTAGAAACACGTGAGGCTTCCAAAGACTGAACTTAGGTCCCTTTGTGGTAAGTCTGTTATGACATGAGTGACCACTAATGCCACCCATCTGCTGGCAGTGTGCAGAGCCCGTGAACTTTGCTTTAAGCAAGAACTTTTTAAGTGTAAAGTTAACAGGTAATGAGACTTATTTTTGCAGGTAGAGTCATACATTCTAAAGTTCTATTTGATTCCATTCTTTTGGTAAGAGGCCGAGATTCAGACACGCTATCGGCAAATCTGACAGATTCCAAGGGATAATACCCGAAAAAGACATTTGCTCTCAACATGGATGTTACCGACACGCTCTGTCCTGCAGAGCAGAATGCTTTTGAAAACTGCTGGCCACTACCCTTCAGTGAGCCAGGGAATCAACTTGGTGGGTAGCAAAGAGCATGAAAAACGGACAAGAAAAAAATAGAAATACCAGACTTCTGCATGTAGTTAAGTATCTCTCATCATCAACACGGTCACCACACAGTCCTACTACAATACCAATGACTCTATTTCCTATGCCGTGCCTTTCATTCCTGTGACGTATTCATTCCCTAAGTCAAGCAGTTCTTAGGTCTAGATTTGGGTTACAAGTCAATCGATGAATGTTCATCCTACAAAGAGCTACGATTGGAATGCAGACTGAGAGCAATGTTTGTTTCTGTTTTTTTAATGTATCAATACAAAGTTTATCAAAGATGTATTCCCTGATTTGTGGCTTATGACACTAATATTTACCTTTTGCCTCTGAATTTCTTTAACAGTGATGGAATTATTTTTCTCCGTAGTAGTAGATTCTAATCTCTAAAAGCTCCTCATTCCTCGACCCAGCAAACTTAAGTAGCTGCATAAAGCGATTCCCACAGACTAGCTTATGGCCTGGCGAGCAAGATGAAGTCAAGAGTAGGTAACAAGTACTGTAGGTGGTTCTTGGGACTATGCTATTCAAGGACCTCCACTGACATTATAAGCACACCGTGCTGTTGTAAATTTCTAACCAATGCAGAGCGGACAGGTTCAGTATGGGGCCTAAATGTTTGTAACATCGTTTTTAGAAATAAAATTGTCTAGGTGTGACATATATACAGGAAGTGATAAACCTTATATGTACATCCTGATGCATTTTCACCGTATGAGTCCGTTCATTAACCATGACCCAAATGAAGACAAGAATGGGGTCCGCAACCCAAATCTCTCCCGGGGCTTGCTTCCAGTCCTCATCCTTATGAATCCAAAGAAAAACTTTGCTCTTAAAGAGAAATCAAGGTCAGGATCAGTGATCTGCCAGCGATAGTACAAGCTGAAATTTACCAACGGCTACCCTTGTACTGTTTTTATTTTTACTGTTACCTTCTCTTTACAGCACATGAAAATGACTTTCCACTTGCAATCATGACATGGTTTCCTTTTAAAGTAAGTTGAAGTTAAACAAATGTATGTTGCTTTAAAAAATGCTAGGCATTTCAAAATAACAGGTGGCACATAGATGGTAAGAACTGAGCGGGCGGCAGATGACTCAAGTTTGAAGAACACTTGTTTCGGTTCGCGGATCCGTATGAAACGCTACCCAGGCCTCACTGACCATCCATCACTCCGAATTTCTGCAGCTGAGCACGGATTCGCTCTCCTGCCCCGCGGTACAGCACAAGGACTAATTTCCTCTCCTGCATGTGTTTATAGAAGTGCAATGGCTGGTGCTTCAGGGAAAGGAAAGACGTTGTTTTTTCCACCCTCTGGCTTGCATCTCTCCCATGCATCATGCTTCATCAAGATCTGGAATAAGCGGATTCAGAATGAAAGGAAGCTTATCACATTTTTCTCTTCTTAAATCTCTATTTTAAGTTTTGAAAGTTCACTTAGAACTGGGATCACTTATAACAAAAAGCTAGGGACAGCTCATACTGAATGCCTTTCATGCTCTAATTATGGCAAAAAAACAAAGGGCGCTTACATGCACTTAACTTTCAAAGAAACTCAAGGGGAAAGGAAAGCATTTCAATAGAAATAGCAACTTCCTGTCTCCTCTCCTCTTTGAATTAGTGCAATACCCTGTATGTTCTATTCCATCTGGTGAGTTCAGCAGATGAGACTGCCTTCACTTACAAGACTGAGTCTATAAGGCAAAGTAACCTACATTTACCTATGAACAGGCTTCACGGGTAATTAAGTCACCTTGTCAAAACAAAGATTTCCTGGCCTCTCCACATAATACCATCTGCCTACAGGATTCTCCTTTCATTTCTTGCAAAGTACACACAAAGGTTACCAAACTGGGACTATATTAAAAACAGCTTAGGACTTCAAGCGGTCTTGGGTCTCCAATGAGTGATTCATACAAAGTAAAAAGCAAAATCTCAGAAGTTACTCACATGAGTTTCTGGAAGCGCTATGTACTCAGGCATACGCACTTACGCACAGATTCACAGACTCCTACCTACATGTAAAGCCGATTATTTTACAAGCTCTTGAAGCCATCTAAAAAAATCTTATTTGTCCAAACACGGTAAATTAAAGGACTCTGGCTAGTAATATGAGTTCAAGTGTCATTTAGAACTTCATTAAAACCCTAATGCCAAAACTGAGGCAACACTTCTGTGAAAACGATTCCACCAAAATCAGCGTTCGACATGCTATGTGATCACTTTCCCTCTGCTGGTTCATACACCAAAGGGCATTAGTTCTCTAATACCAAGATGCTGATTAGGACAGCCAAATGGAGACATTAAAAATGTAACCGGCTTTTGATCCCATTACCACTAGTTCTTTAGAAAGAAAGGATAAAGTAGTTGTTTCCAGTTTTCAAACCTAACTTTTAATCACTGAAAAAAATTAAGATGTTGCTCTATTGATAGTATTAGCAGTTTTCAATAAAAATATGATGAAATACTTTTTTTTTCTTGCTTGATTCCTGCGCCTCTACAATTCCTTTATCACCAGCAATTCTCTTCCAGTCATCCTCACACAACAACACTCATCCAACATTCTTATAAGCGTATTTCCAAAAATGACATCAAGCGGTAGAAATCCGATAACAAAGCTGCAACAAAATCATACTTAAGCCTATTTTATTTGGGATGCTCTCACTTCACTTAAGACAGTTTAAAAACAAGTAAGAAATATGTATCCCATATGCAATTTCCATTCCCTATCTGGTTCTGGAACACAGGCAGCTGTATCTCTTCCTTTCTTTTGTCAAGACAATGCTTACTGGGGCGCCTGGGTGGCTCAGTCAGTTAAGCATCCCACTTCGACTCAGGTCATGAGCTCATGGTCCTGAATTTGAGACCAACATCCGGCTGTGTACTGACAGTTGAGAGACCTGGAGCCTGTGTCAGATTCGTGTCTCCCTCTCTCCGCTCTTCCCCTGATCACACCTGCATTTTCTCTCTCTCTCTCAAAAATAAATATCATTGAAAAATTTTTTTAAAGAGACAATGCTTACTATTAGTAAGGCTTTCTAGTTTCATCTCTACACTTGTGTTTTTCGACTTTTCTACATTGTTGTATTAGATCAGCCTCAAGATACAAAAAGAAATTAAATATAACTTGTAACCTCAAGGGACAAGGTAGTCAAAGAAATTGTCCACGATTTTAAGAAAATCCCAATATTCTTCATGAGTCAACTTAAAAATGGAAATCTTATTCTGTTCTGGCATTTTAAAAATAGCAGATATTAAACACACAATTGCTTTACTTTATTTTTAGAACACTTAAGTCAGCACATATGCAATGAATTACCATGTTGTTCACACTATGATGTAAATTAAGAATTACTTCTGATTGATCAATTACTGTGATTTATATGGCCTTAGGAAGTGACAGTTCTTTCTCAATCCAGATTCAAAGGGTCACCAACTTAAAAAAGAACTCTAAAACAAATTAAAATGATCTACTCACAACTGTAATTTCAGGCTCACGAAACTGTGCCCTATAACCATCATCAAAGAATGAGCTCGCTGCAAGGTCCCTCCAGACCAGCCTCTACACAACTACAGGAAACAACCCAGCAAAGCTAACCACCTGGCGAGTGTTCCTTCTGGGGCCAAATTACGGTATTCGGACACATGCATTATTTTCTTTATTATAGCAACCTTATATGTAAGAGTGTCCGTATTTTACAGAAGAACACAGTGCTCAGAATCAATAATAAGGCTCCCAAGGTCATGAGAAACCTCCCTAAAGAAGACTTGAGATGGTAGAAATAGAGACTGGTAGGGAGAGCTGTACCACTCAACGTCAATTACAGAACTCTACAAGAAAAATCCCAATAGGGAAACGTTGTATCTCCTACAAGATTTTGTATCTTCTCGTTGGCTGCAACTCAGCCAATGAGAAATCATCGTCACCCCCAATTCTTGACTCCCTTTAATGGAATTTTATTCAGAACAACTCCTCCCAAATTCCTCCTCCTTTTCCATACAATAATGTTCCTCTCTTTGGTTTGTTGCATTTCCCTATAGATTTGCCATAGCTTGCTTACACCAGATTTCAGTTCTCTACTCTTTCCAGATAAATCCGTCTTTTGCTGGAAAAAGAGCTGGCTGTCTTAAGGCTAACAATAGCAAACAGTAGGACTAGCATTAAAAATCTGGTCTGATTCCAGACTCTGTGACTCTTAGCCACTCTATGTGCTGACCGGTTTTCTTAGAACCCTAGTGTCAGTCATACTGCTGAATATACTGGCCTTCCGGGTAAATGCCCCACAGGAGGGACCACAGTTTACCTCTCTGTGAACCCTGATCTCTTTCATACTGGGCACAGTTCAATGCACATCCACAAAGTGACCATATGCTAGCCGAGGGTTTCCCTTCCACTACTATCCTAAGAATCACACAACATGAAGTTTTCTTTAAGATTTTTTTTTAATTTTTAGGGAGAGAGAGAGAGCTTGAGCTGGGGAGAGGGGAAAAGGGACAGGGAAAGAGAATCTTACATAGGCTCCACACTCAGGGCTGAGACTGATATGCAGCTCAAACGCACAAACCTGGGATCATGACCTAAGCCAAAATCACAAGTTAGACACTCATCAGACTGGGCTTCCTGGGCATTCCGACAACATCAAGATTTTTAATAAGCCATAACCATATAATTCTATAGAATCATCTTCCTCCCGAAATTTTAAACAAACTCCTAATAATTTTTTAGATAGGGGTCCCAAGTGTCTGGCTAATGAATTCTCAAATCACTGTATCTGGCTTTAGCCTCTACTATAAAGCTGTCGTCATCAAGATGGCATGGTACAGACACAGAGACCAGTGGAATCGAGAACCCAGAACTGGACCCACAGATGTATGGCCAACTAACCTCTGACAAAGCAGGAAAGAGTATCCAATGGAAAAAAGGACAGTATTTTTAGCAGATGCTGCTGGGAGAACTGGACAGCAACATGCAGAAGAGTGAAACTAGATGACTTTCTTACACCATACACAAAAATAAACTCAAAATGGATGAAAGACCTAAATGTGGGACAGGAAACCATCAAAACCCTAGAGGAGAAAATAAGCAACAACCTCTTAGATCTCAGCCACAGCAATTTCTTGCTCAACACGTCTCTAAAGACAAGGGAATTCAAAGCAAAAATGAATGACTGGGACCTCATCAAGATAAAAAGCTCCTGCACTGCAAGGTAACAATCGACAAAACTAACAGGCAACAGAAAGAATGGGAAGAGATATTTGCAAATAATGTATCAGATAAAGGGTTAGTATCCAAAATCTGTAAAGAACTTACCAACTCAACACGCGAAAGACAAATAATCCGGGGAACAAATGGGCAGAAGACATGAACACACACTTCTCCCAAGAAGACATCCAGATGGCCAACAGATACATGAAATGACGCTCAATGTCACTCATCATCAGAGAAATACAAATCGAAGCCACACTGAGATACCACCTCACACTGGTCAGAGTGGCTAAGATGAACTCAGGAAACAACAGATACTGGTGCGGATGTAGAGAAATAGGACCCTTTTGCACCGCTGGTGGGAATGCAAACTGGTGCAGCCGCTCAGGAAAGCAGTGTGGAGGTTCCTCAAAAAAGTAAAAATAGAACTACCCTACGACCCACCAATAGCACTGCTAGGAATTTATCCAAAGGATACAGGAGTGCTGAGTCATAGAGGCACATGTACCCCAATGTTTACAGCAGTGCTTTCAACAATAGCCAAATCATGGAAAGAGCCTAAATGTCCATCAACTTACGGATGGATAAAGGAGATGTCGTTTATCTATACAATGGAAGACTACCTGGCAATGAGAAAGAATGAAATCCTGCCATTTGCAACCACATGGATGGAACTAGAGGATATTATGCTAAGAGAAGTAAGTCAGTGAGAGAAAGACAGATACCATATGTTTTCACTCATACGTGAAACTTGATAAACTTAACAGAAGACCATGGTGGAAGGGAAGAAGAAAAAAACAGTTACAGAGAGGAAGAGAGGCAAACCATAAGAGACTCCTAAATATAGAAAAGCAACTGAGGGTGGCTCAGCGGGTGGGATAGAGGGGGAAAACGGGTGACGGGCACTGAGGAGGACACTGGCTGGAATGAGCGCTGGGTATTGAATATAAGAGATGAATCATGGGAACCTACCCCCAAAACCAAGAGCACGTGGTACATACTGTATGTTAGCCAATTTGACAATAAATTATATTAAAAAATAAATAAATAAAATAGAAAGTCTCACGGCGAAATAAAAAAAAACATGGTGTCTGGAACAAAAACATGGTGTTCTTAGCAACAATCATTCTGTGAAAAGAATGAAAGTTGTTGTGATTAGAAACTGTCAAAATTGATTCTGTTTCTAGAGTTTCTTTCTGTAAGGACTGAAAAAAAAATATATATATATAGCACATGTTAAAATGCACCGGAAGGTCTCCTTTGAGAGGGGAAGAGCGGCTGGAGGACCAACACTTGTAGGCTTTCAGTTCGAACCTCTGAGAGCTGTCAAATGACTCCCTAGGACCAGCAGGAAAAGAGCAAGTGATGAAAGATGGAAACTAAGAGAATCAGAAGAGCAAAAAGGACAGCAGGGAGTGCCACCCTTGGGAGAAAAGGGGTGGGACACGGACTCTGTGAAGTTCAAACAATATCAAAATAGACACAGACGGGGCAAAAGGCGGAGGTCTCCTTGGAGCAGAGTGGCGCTCAGGGTGGCAGGGGCAGACGGGCTCTGTCCCAGCTGCTCTCCCCGGAGAGGCTCCTGGGAACCATTCATCATCATTAGAGGAGCCACGTTGCAGCTTCCACCCGGGGTATTCAGAGTCCCCAGTGAAAGTGCCATAATGGCAAATCAGTGTGCGCGGCTGCCACCCGCCCCAAGTCGTCCCATTTGCGATCTGCACTGACCATTTCTAATTCAACGCTCCCTCCTCCTGTTCACAGAACCCTCATCTATAGACACTGGGCTTAGTTTTTGTTTCCACAATGAGGTCAGTCCGCCGCTCTGAAGGGTCCCCGGACCCGTGCTTCTCCAGCGAAGCTAAATTCCATACCCTTTACAGCTTATCATTGAACCCCGAGCATCCCAACATACCTTCCAAGTGTGACTAAAGTGCATCTAGTTCTCTTTGCCTTACAGTGACAGAAAAATAAAACTTAACCTTAAATAAAATTGTTCTCAAAATCCCCATACTTAGAGGTCAGTGTCTAGATATCATGTGTAATGAAGATGGGTGAATATAAAATGCGTTTTATCTGTATGGCTGTCGAAAGGTTTGTGGTTTCATTTGGTTTTCCTTGGGGCATTACCAAATTTTACTTTTTTGGCCTAATCTTTATTCAGAAAATTTAATAGGGACACCACTCCCTTCTGATTGGTTCTAGATTTTAAAATACTCTGGATGATCTAATTAAATCTTTTTATTACAAGAGGACTGTGAGGGATAGATTTAAAACTTCGGTGGGCTCACAACTCCCGCAGAAGTACACCGTACCACCATCACTGAAATCTGATGAACTTAGGCTGAGAACGGGGGAGGGGGCGGGGGGGGGGGGAAGGGGCGCTGCCCAAGAGGAGCGTTCAGTGTCCTGATTCAGAGTTTCAGCATAGCGCTAGCTGCTTACACGTGTCCACGCCCAGGGCAGGTGCCATGAGCTTTCAGATACGAGAACGTCGAATAAAGTTTTAAAGAAACCTGTAAGCAGGAGCCGGCCTCCTGACATTTAAAACTCAGACAAAACTTCTTTTTTTTTTTTTTTTTAATTTTTTTAACGTTTATTTATTTTTGAGAGAGAGACAGAGCATGAGCAGGGGAAGGGCAGAGAGAGAGGCAGACACAGAATCCGAAGCAGGCTCCAGGCTCTGAGCCATCAGCACAGAGCCCGATGCAGGGCTCGAACTCACAGACTATAAGATCATGACCAGAGCCGAAGTCGGCCGCTTAACCGACTGAGCCGCCCAAGCGTCCCTGATAAGAAACTTCTAACTCATCACTTGTTTCATCATTACTTTTTTACAGATTACAAAAATAATGCTTACTTTGGAAAATTCCAACATTACAGAAATGTGACTTCAGAAATTTATTTAATTTTTATAGTTTAGCTTTTGAAATTATTTAAATTTTTAAAAATATTTTAATATAATTTATTGTCAAATTGGCTACCATACAGTGGTACAGCATGCTCTTGGTTTTGGGGGCAGATTCCCGTGATTCATTGCTTACATACAACACCCAGTGCTCATTCCAACAAGTACCCTTCTCAGTGCCCGTGACCCACTTTCCCCTCTCCCCGCCCATCCACCCTCAGTTTGTTCTCTGTATTTAATAGTCTTATGGCTTGCCTCCCTCCCTCTGTTTATAACTGTTTTTTTTCCCTTCCCTTCCCCCATGGTCTTCTGTTAAGTTTCTCAAGTTCCACATAGGAGGTGACTTCAGGAATTTCAAGTCTCCCCCCCAATCACAGCCCCACAAAATTAAGAACTATAAAATGTTTATTAGCTCAGAAGATTTTTCCTATGAAAAGACGAATATACAGAAATGCCTTTAAAATACACAAATTGCATCATGCCATATGTTCTGTTCTTCATCTAAGTTGTATGTTTATCTGGCTGGTGTGCAGGGATGTCTGTTACAAAGATGTTCCGTGGAAATCTAGTTGTTCTTGGTTTTTATGAAAAGCTAGTTTTAAGAGCACAATAATAAGACAGCAACAACACTAATAAACATAACATACTCGATACATCAGTACAGTCATTAGAAAGCAATTAAGAGAGATCAGAGAGGGTATATTTGGTTTTAATTGGTCACACTGTTAATTCCAGAGAGGAGGACTCCTTGAAACAGGTCAGAGTTTTCTCGATAATCCTATAGCAGCACTATATTCTTGCCAAAACACGCAACAAGAGGAAAACAGATCTCAAACTTATTTTTGCCGACTTCTATACTTAGCTTTGGTATTAAGTTCTTGTGTCAGATGCTAAAATTTTAATTTAAAAGAACACCAATTCTTCATGTTTGTACTTAACAGCAAAAATCTTTCGACCTATATCATCTCTTTGATTCACCCACACAGCCTGACAGTAAGGGAGACAGTGAGGCTCTTCCTCTTTGGGAGATGAAGAAATCCAGGGTCGGCACTGAGGAGACCAAGACCACAGAGCCAGTAACTGGGCACAACTTCAACTTGAGTGTGTGATCTAAACCTCAAGGCTTTCCCCACCTCAACATGTTCCTTCTAGGATGAAAGAAATTGGGTGCATTTTAGAGGAAAATCATTTTGCCAGTGTCTTCCATTGCTTTAGTCCAGGACATGAGGGTTAAGTGAAACTGGTTAAACAGAGGGGTAGGAGAAGAAAAAAACCCAATACTATGAAGGTGTTAACTGTATTCTACATGTGACCACCAAAAAGACTGACTGATACATCATTATTGAGTGAGTACACTCTACTGCAGTGAAATCAGAGTCATGACTTCCAAACAGTAACACAGTCACTTCGAAAACATGCCAGCCAGGATGTCAGCCTTCTCCTCTCTGTGTCCACAGTGACCAGCATTAAATGACCACCACACTCAGGAGCTCCTGGCTGCCTCAGTCAGTATAGCATGTGGCTCTTGACCTCGGAGTTTAAGTTCGAGCCCCACCTCAGTTGTAGACATTACTTAAAAATGAAATCTTTTAAAAAAAAATGACCACCACACTCATCTACACTTCATCCAGACATGACATCAGAGCCTTCCCACATCATAATTCAGGGTTTAACACTTGTTAACCCATCAAAATTGGTAAAATAAAATTCTAATCTGTCTCTGGAAATGTAGAGTTGGAGTCTGTTAAGAATAACTGGTCTCTAAAACCAGCTTATTTTTGCAGGTAACGAAGAGTCTTTTCAACACAGTTTGCATTATACCAAGTCTCCTTCATCAAAACAGATTTAAGTAAATGATACAACAGAGGTTTCACATTGACAACAACAGGTACTAATCCTAAGAAAATAACTACCACAGAATTCTCTACTCTCCTCTGTTGACTATGGCCAATGGGTGTCCATCATTGAAGACAACAGTAATATAGCCTCATTTATTTCTAAAATTACACAGAATTGACTTGTGCTTATCTATACCTGGTTTAACTTTCTTGTATAAAATTACACAAGAAAAACTGAGCCTTTCTTACCTGTAAAATAAGAAAAATATCATTACCAAATTATTTAGTTTTTAGCCTATTTTTCTCCAAAATCAAATCAAAATAATACACAAATAATTTTTATTCTTTTTAAGTTTATTTATTTTTGAGAGACTGTGTGTGCATGTACGCATGTGACCGGGGGAGAGGCAGAGTGAGAGAGACAAAGAGAGAGAAGCCCAAGCAGGTTCCACGCTGAGCTCAATCTCAGGACTGGGAGATTACGACCTAAGCCATTATCAAGAGTTGGATGCTTAACCGACTCACCCACCTAGTCACCCCAATAAAGAAATATTTTCAACAATTTTCATCAACAATTTTTAAAGCACTGATAACATTGAGACAAAGATCAGAGATTTGATTCAAAGTAAAAGAGCACATTCATCACTATTTCAAAAGTGACTTCTAGGAGTTACAAATACTTGAAGAGAAAGAATAAAACTGATCATGCAGACTTGGAATGAACTATGGATGTTGATAAAGACGTAAATTTTCAAATATATATAGAAGGATAAATAGAGAAACAGATGAAGAGGTATTAATGTTGATGAAGATGATACCGTGTGTGTCTATGTGTCATATAGGCGTATTTACATTTTATAGCTCTATCTGCTGATAGTGCATAGAAGCAATGAAACCCCAATCATAATGATAGGCCTTAGCACCCACATTATGCATTCAAAACACCATTCCTCACTAAACGGAGCGAGAGTTGCTTGGAAAAGTAGCTGATTCCAGAGTTGGGTCTAGAAAAGTGCAAGGTGAACCAGAAACATCCTGTAGTGACAGAAAGCAACAGAGTGCTCAAAAAATGATGGCAACATGACAAAAAGATATAGGGACCATCTTTTAAAGAGCTCTGTCTGGTCAAAACTAGCCAATGTGAACACCATATTAAAAGAATCAGTGAGTCCACATGGAGATGGATGCATGGACGAGATGGACGGATGGATGGATGGATGGATGGACGGACGGATGGATGGATGGACGGACAGAGGGAAGAAGGAGGGAAGGAAGGAAGGAAGGAGATAGATAAAGAAGTCGATATAAAAATGGGGGGGGAATACTCTTTCTTAAAGTGAAAAGCCAACTAATAAACGCAGATGGAACGCAGTTAGAAAAATCACCATTTGTCAACCATCCTAATAATGATCAATTCAAGTAAAAGCCATAAAAGGATGCTAAAACCAGTGTATTAAAGTTTGAAGAGCAGCAGAATATTCACGCAGCTGCAAAATATCCCCCCATAAGATACAAAGTAAAGGAGAAAACAACAACTTGACAGTGGAGAAGTCTGGCAGAAAGGGCTTGAGCCAAGCAGTCCAAATTTATGTCACCAATAAAGGGACAAATTGACATCATGTGTCCCCCAACAGGATGGGCTGAGTACATACTATCACTGCTGTGGTGTTCCCATTCAAAATTTATGACCTAAATCTATACTTAGGACCAACAAACAGATCCAAATGGAGAGGCACTCTACAAATGACCTGCTTTGTACTCTTCCAAAATACAAGTAGTGTGCAAGATAAAAAACTTGAACTGCCGTCAAGCAAGAGATAATAAAGAAATATGACAACTAAATAAAACCTACAATCTAAGATTTTCTCTCACTGTAACGGACATCATAGGGATTATTAGTGAAATCTGAATAAACTTGGTAGATTAGATTAATGGCACCCGCCATGTTTATTTCCTGATTTAGACAACTGGACTGCAGTTATGTAAGAAAATGTCTTATTCCTAAGAAAACACACACACCACACACTGATATATTTAGGAGTTAAGAGTAGAGAGACAAAAGGGTTCAAGTAAATATAATAGATGTTAATATTTGGGTAATCTGGGTAAAGATTATGCAGGAAATCATTTGTGTATGTCTGAAATTATGTAAAAATAAAAGTCAATAGGATAAAAAAAAGAGTCTTAATAAAAGACACTAAGTTTTGTTTGTTTGTTTGTTTTTTGTTTTTTTTTGAGACAAAGAGACAGAGGGCAAGTTGGGAAGGGGCAGAGAGAGACAGAGACACAATCTGAAGGAGGCTCCAGACTCCAAGCTGTCAGCACAGAGTCCAACACGGGACTCAAACTCAAGAACCTGGAGATCATGTTCTGAGCTGAAGTTGGACACTTAACCAACTGAGCCACCCAGTTGCTCCAAGTTGTTTTTGTTTTTGTTTTTTTTAAATAAATGCTTCCTCAGGGGAATTACAGGCCCTTCTGCAATTTTCACTGGTCTCAGAACAGCATCTTCTAACAATAACAGATGGTACAATCGCATTGTGTTCTATCGAAGTCTGGCTCTGGAAGGGAAGGTATTGTTCAAGCTTTCTGGTCGGCCCTGCCGCCCAGCCTCATTAGCAAGGACAGGCCGACCAAGCCTACAGCAAACACGACAGAGCAACTGGCTTACACAAAAGCCGCCGACGTCTCACGGCCACTGTGACCACAACCGTGGGTCCTCGAGCCCTCACGCTTTCAAGGGGAACAGCTATTTAGAGACGACTGTACAAAATAATGGCTCGGGGCAACCCCCCGCTTTCGCTGCACTCCTCCACATCTGCGCTCTCCGAGTCCAACGGGGCACTGCCTTTCACCCGACAACTGTCACCCAAGTGCGCTCACTACCGAACGGGAGACTCGCACAACGCAGCCGTGAGCTCAGTTCTCCAACTTGAGAAGCCTGAAAACAGGCAAAAAAAAAAATAATTTTTTCACATAAATAAATGTGGACGGCCTCTACACGTGGTTTAAGAGTTGCTCTGGAATTGCATCCTGTGGCCAAGGGCTTGCCGGGCCAGCCATGTAGCTAAAAAAATCGAATCGAGAAACTAACATACTGATAGCACATGCCTCAAAGTGAATTTGCTAGTTTGCTAGTAGGCTTTGGTTTTTCTGTGCTTTTCTTGGCAAGAACACTTCGCCCAAAGAGGTATTTGCATAACAAGTCAAATATCTCATATGGTAGTCAACTGAGGAAACAGCGAGAGGCTCCCATGCTAGGGCCATCAGCTGGACGGACTCCACTCGGAGAGAGATGTACGCTCCCCACATGGAACATCCCTCAGGGATTGCTGAGGGTAATATCAACCATGTGTGATTTTTGACCTATTGGTTTCTCCACATCGCTTACAGTAGAACTGGGCAGAATGTGATCGGTGGGCCAGAGTGGACTCTACAGGGCAGAGAAAAAAGCATTACATTTGTGATGGAATCTGTTTACGTTGGTCAACTCACACTAAGCTGGCGCTGGGCAGATTTTTCCAGAGGTTTCCAACTGTTAAAAAAACAAAAGCCAAGTTCCCTTAAGAAATCTGGGGGTAGTGAGGTCCAGGAGCACCGTGTGGTCTTCAAAAGGGAGTTTGTCAAGCACACGAGGTTCTGAGGCAGAAAAACTAAAACCGCTGGGTTTAAAAACTAACCGTATTTATGGTTTAGAGTGAGTACAAAAGGTACTACGGAGAAATTAAATTTAGTTTTCTAAATAGGAGCTGACTATATGCGATAAAAGTGAGGTCAGAAGTTATGAAAAGGGTCTGAGGCGGCTCAGAAGTATACACACACACACACACACACGCACACACACACGCACACACACGCATACAATCAGAAGGAAATACTGAGTAAGTTGGAACTTGCTGTATCTCAGGGTCGGATGTGAGGTAGAACAGGCACAGCGGTCTGTCTGTCCCGATCCAGGGCAGACAGGAAGACATGAGATACAAACAGTGAGTGGGGGCTCCTGCGTCAGCCAGGCCCCAAAGTTGTAGCCGTGTGGGCTGGGAGGACACTCGATCAGAGGTGGTTCAAGATGTCTAGCCCCAGGATGGGCCAGCTCAGGCCTTGCTGTCAGGCCGTGAGGGCCCCCAGGGAGGGAACCCCAGCAGTCAGGCTGGAAGGGGGGCACGTTCACAGCTCTGCTCCTGACCAACTCGCTGTGCAAGGGAAGGTTTTGGGGTGAGAAAAATCTCTACACTCCAGTG
This sequence comes from Paguma larvata, assembly GCA_030068075.1. NCBI lineage: Eukaryota > Metazoa > Chordata > Mammalia > Carnivora > Viverridae > Paguma > Paguma larvata. The sequence goes on from CM057842.1 coordinate 38,817,708, forward strand.
ATTCTCCCTGGTACCCCGATCATTCCCTGAGGTGGTGCTGGAAATCTGTGGGGGCAGTCACCGGCTCAAGGACTGGGGTGGGGGCCAGGGACGCTACAAGTCCTACAGTGCACAGAGTCCCAAGCAAAGCGCAGTGAGCTTCTTCCCATGCAGCTGGCACAAATCCTGCCAGACATCTGCGAAGGTAAAACAACAGCCGTTTTCTAATTATTTGAGTGGAGAGCCTACCTCTGTTTGACATTTAAACACTAAGGGTGTTTTTTTTTCAGTTTTAGTGTCTACAGATTGTACACCCTTGTTCACAGCAGCATTATGCACCAGAGTCCAAAGGTGGGAGCAAACCCAGGGTCTGTCAATGGACAGCGCGATCAACGAAACGCGGCACACGCTCGATGCGCACAGCAGAACGGTACTGAGCCCTAAAAAGGAAGCCATCCTGATACATCTTACAACAGGGATGAACGCCAGGGTGGAATCACGCGAGATGAAATATGCGAGACACAAAAGGACGAATACCGTCCGATCCCACTCACGCGGAGAACCGACAGCAGTCAAATGCACGGAAACAGAAAGCAGAGTGGTGGTCGCCGTTCCACGGGGCCGGTTTCACTGGAGGAAGATGAAAAAGCTCTGGCGACGGATGGTGGCGATGGCTGCACGAGAGTGCAAACACCACCGAGGGGTCTAACCAAAAATGGTTAAGTGGTCACCGGTATGTTTATTTTGGCACAATTTTAAAAATACACACACACACACACACACACACACACACACACACAAACACGGAAGTGTGCGAATCACAAGAAGAAAGGAGTTTGTTGTGCCGCAAGTGAACCACAGCCTGTTCAACACCATGGAAAACTCAATCACGGATCATGACGGGGCTCACAGGGGCGGGGTCCCCAGCGCCACCTTCTCGCGCAGGCAGCCTCTCTAGCCGGTACCTCGTGTTGGGTCTACCCGGAGGCACCAGCATCTGGCGGCATCGCGGTGCCTCCCAAGGTCACCGTGCTCACGCACAGATATCCTGATACACCTGTCTGGGTATCGGTTATCTTTCTTTTCACTGTTCTAGTACAGGACACCGAGATCTTACCATGAGGGGTGTGTGCGTCTATTTTCTTTGTAACTTTCATTTCGCGATAGTATCGGTAGCACTGAAAAACTACTTGTTGTAAGAAAAATGAAGGCAGCGGGCCTAGCTGTGGTCTCAGGGAGCAGACAGCAGCAGGAAGACAGGATCCTCGGAAGACTCTGGAGTAGAGCGCGAGCCTCAGTAAGTCTCCATGGATTTAACAGAAACCCCCTTTCTCGAGAATTACAGTTCTTATGCGCAGGTCTGGTGGCAGTTCACCCACTTCCCTGAAAACCAAGAAATATGGTAGAGAAGTTGAAAGCGCCGGACTCTCCGTAGTGATGAAACACAGGCACACTTAAAATAATCAGATTCGTGCCCAGTAATAAACTCCGACAGAGACGAGGTGAACCAGTGTACATACGGAGTCACCATATCACGTCAGAGGAGATCAGCATTTGACGGAGAAGGGCACGCTGTGTCGGTCCCAGTGACACATAGATTGTTTCTCCGTTGTGATCATCCTCCCTTCCATCTCAGCGCGGGGACGGGATTCATTTTTTACATCCTGTCCAAAGCGGGAATGCGACTTACCAGAAACCATCCTCGACACTGCCAGCGCGGCTCCCCCCGCAGCCAAGAGAAAATCCTGCCCATCTGTACATTTCTCATTTGCAAAACATAAGAGCAATGAAATTCCATTACTTGGAGAAACTGGCTGTTCCACCGAACCCTTGGCAACGGAAGCTGTACTTATCTTTCTGAACAATAGCCTCGGAAAATGTATTCTTTCTCTCTCAGGGAAAAAAAAAAAAAAGTAAGTATGCCTTTGAGCTCTTGAGAAAGTGCTCTTGCCCAAGCAAATTCCTGTTAGGGAAAATCCACTCCCCTGACCTGGGAAGTACAAAGATCGACCCTAAAACAGGCAGTAAAAAGAGATACAAGTGTAAGAACCCTTCACAAAGTCAATGCGGATATAACAATATTCATAATGTCCTTAAAACAAAATCAAGTATACCTTTAATATGTAAGTTCCCACGATGTACCCACTCCCGCAGAAAGGGGACTCTTAGACCCTAACATGCTCACTTGGTTTTCCTGGTGAGGCTGAACTGGATGTTTTCCTGAGGACATAAACGATCCTGAAGTGTGAACTGCTTCGCACACTGTGGAATTCATCCAAACAAGAATGGAAAAGCCAGACTGTTCTCTGTCTTCCCAAGGCTCCTTTCCCCGGGGAGAAGCATGTGGCCACATTCCAGTGGGTTACGTGAACTTCACTCATGGCTTATCTCATAGTTAGCGTTCCCGCTCAGCCCAAAGTTTTGAAACGGACCATGAAAACACTCAAGAAATACAGACACGACGCCAGTGTGTTCGGAATACCAACAGCGCTGTTTTTCCGGGTCCCCGTTTCACGTGCCGTGTTACATGGCTATGGCCCGTGGCGACTTTCTTGTGAGATTCAACAGACCATCGTGGATTCTCCTACTTAATTTCTTCCTCACAGGAGACCCAGTAACTTAGTCCATGTATTTACCCATTAAAAGTGCAATCAAAATGATCAAAACGCAGCAGCAGAAAAACAGTCATTCGTGTCCAACTTTGCATCGAGAACCCATACAAGGAGACAGTTGATTAACTCTTTGTCTTTGGGCAACCTGTGGCATCCAAGAACATCCGTGTGACCCTATTCCACTGTGTCGCACGGTGGGCAAGAGATTATCTCCCCCAGAGGAAATCCACTAACCTGCTCTATAAAACCTCAAAATGCTCCAAAGAACTGAATACGGAGCAGTCCGGGATGAGGCGAGTGACGAGCCTGACTCCTGACCTCTGCCTGCACATCCCTGAACCATCGCCTGGTAAAACCAGCAAGACACAAACGCAGAACACACAACGGTGCATTCGTCGCAGTAACGGAGGCCGTGAGCAAGCCTCCCGCGCTGCCCCGATCTTGCCCTGGGAGCCGACGTGAACACCGACACAGTCTGCACAACAGGGCCTGCTCATCTGGTTCTAACTAACAGATGACTCTCCAATAGCTTTCGCACAAAGCTATAACTGAAACCTACAAAACAGATGCAGGGCTAGGGAAGGGAGCCAAATTGTCAACATGCCACTCATAACCAGGCTCGTCTATATTTAATATAAACAAAAACTGAACGCCGAGGCAATCAACACTCTGGAGAGTCCCACGCAATGGGAGAGTTCTCCTGCCCAACCACCGGGAGGGTTCGGGCCTCCCTCCCCGACCAAACATCTGGCAAAGACGGGGATGGCATTCGGCCTTATGAAAAGACACTGGCCAGCGTTCACATACCTCGATAATCCTGTCATGAATTTGCAGGCCTCCGTCCTTGGCCGCAGGGCCACTGTCAACGATTCTGGACACAAAGATTCCTTCAGTGGACGATCCGTCTTGGTTGTCCTTTGGGTTAAAAAAAACACACACATGAATGCCAGGCATGGACTTGGTTGAAGTCTACACTCCACAACTATGATGGACTCCAGCTGATGTCAAAAGTGGCCACGGGGTGAAAGTCCATCTGTTGCCCCTAATTTCTGTTTTAATCTAAAAATAACACATGCACATGGTACAATGTTTCAAAACATACCTAAAGGTCTAAGTCCCCGCCACCTCCTACCCATTGTCTTTTTCCCCCTTTATAGCTCTCTTTGCAGTTTATGTATCCTTTCCACAGTTTTCATAGATCACCTTCCTCCACGTGTATCTGCTCCTTTTTCACGCATACAAACAGGAGTGTGCCCTCCACATTCTTGTGCATCTTGCCTCTTTCGCTTAACTTTACAAACCTGAGAGACGTTTGGCCAGTCTTCCTGTCTGCCTCCCTCCCTTCCATGGCTGAACAGTATGCCGGTATCGGGACAGTAAGCACTGTTTCCAGTTGTCACTCTCAGAGACCATGATGTCTCTTACTACCTTCTTCCAACCTCTACAATGACGTAACTTCTGCAGAATGTATCTAAGGCATGTCCGTAGCGAGAGAACTGGCGGTCCAAGGATATGTAGATTTGATGGGTATTGCCAAAGGAGGCACTCATAGCTCATTAGAGTGTTTTCCCATATCCTCACCAGCGCAGAGTACTCGCAAAACTTTTCAATACCCAACAGTCTGATTGTGAAAATAGGTGTTTTCTGTGTGCTCTGATTTACATGAGAAAAGCTCACCACCAACACCCCAATCCTAATAAATTCTCATCTCCAATCTCAAATCCCTTTAGTTCTTTCACAGTCTGGACTGAAACTTTCTGGGAAAGGCAATGGCTTGCTGCTCCAACTCCTTCCTTTATTTAAAATCAAAAAGCTCCAACAAGCTCATAAAAAAAAACCCTCACAGCTTGTTCATGAACTTCTTTCCAAACGGCACTGGGATGAATTCTCTCCAAGTGTGTGGATTAAATTTCTAGCGATTAACAGATGGATTTATAAGTTAAATGGCCCAAGTCTGTGTTGTTTCCAAACAAAAGCATTTGAAAAGTAATTTCAGGATCTTCTACACAAACTCCAAAATTCTGGAATTGCCATAATGCCATGAGATTATCTATTTTAAAAATAATTTCTGTGTACAGAAATACATCAAGATTCCTTTTGTTAAAAAAGTAACAAAGAAAATAGAAAATTTTTCTCTTTAAACAGAAAAAAAAAACCTGTATTCGAAAGGAGAAAGGGAGGACTTTAATGCGGTTCAAGCGACCGCTTCAAGTCCAAGAGCAATGGCCAAGAGGACGAAAATGTACGCCCTGTACCTCTTCTCTCTCTCCCTCTGTCCTCACCCCTTTCTCTTAAAAACACACACAACACATACCCTGTAAGGTTATAAGGAGGATTCGAAAGAAACCAAAATCACACCCTACAATGAGCATTAAGTGTTTTCCCCAACGTTTATCCCCCTGTGACAAAGACAGGTCTCTCAACGGACATCTGGATTCTATCAACACTCTTCCAAGGGAGAAGGGTCAGCGAGACCGTGGGTGCTGTGCTGGATTAGGCGTCCTCAAAAGGCAGCCCTGGCCAGCATCACGGCACCCCACACAGGCCCACTGCAGACTAACCCTTCGCGGTCTGGATCTCTCCCTGCCTCCTTTCTCTCTCACGGCCGCCTTACTCATGCACTAACCCCAGCACGTTCGTGTATCTCCCTGCGTGCCTATGTCAATTTTAAGTCCACAGTTGTGCAACTGCTACTATTTACTGACTGCGTACTAGATACGAGGCCTGTAGGGAGTACCCTGTGTCCACTGTTTCACCCTCGTAATAACCCCAAATGCTAAGTGCTACATTATTCTCCATTTCATAGAGGAAAAACCTGAGACAGAGAGGTTAAGTAACTTATCAGAGGTCACACAGCTAAACACTAGCACGGGTCAGTTTCAAAACAACAGACAGTTTAGTTCCCTTACACAAGCTCTAAGGGCAATACTGCCTCCTACGGAGAAAAAAAATCTCAAAAAGAAGCATTAATTTGGAAGTTCCACATTCCAGGGTATGGAATATTCCACTGGCGAAACCTCAAGAATCTCAATGGATCATGGAGGATTTATGGGCTCGTGGGCAATTCTGATTTCTCTGAGAGGTGATGTCAAAATAACCAATGAAAAGAGATCTGCATTTACTCTGAATTCGTTTCTTTGCATTTCTTGGCTGAAGAGCAAGAGGGACATGGGGGATGGCATTCTGACGTTGGTTTGTCTTGCAGAGGACTATCTTGTGTACAAATAATTCTTCTCGGGAGAATCAGCAAGTTCAAGCAAAAGCAGAGGAACAGGCAAAAGCAAATGGCGCGATTCAGGTTAAATTAAGACAGTGGTAGGAAGGGGAGAAAGAATGCAAAAAAAATACCGAAAGCGCGAAATCCAAGAAAACCAAAGCAACCCCATCCTGGAGAGCTAGATGTGTCTCTTCAAAGACATCTCTCGATTCTTTGTTTGGCCCCTCTCTGAATACATTTTAAGTCAGAGCTATTTATCAAGGTGAACGAACATGGCTCGGCATTTGTTTTGTTTTGCCAGTTTGAGAAAAGGAAAAAATTAAAGGGATTGTTTTCATCCCAGGGGTCCCTGAGGATGAAATATACTTGCCAAAGGCTGACGTGACAGGTTTGATACGCCAGCCTGGCTGCTGGTTCTGCAGGGATGTGAGAATGAATGAATGAATGAATGAATGAATGAATGAATGATGGGACTTTGCCTAGAGCAGTGTGTCAGGCAAGGAAAAGCCTTATGTCAGCACCCCCACCCCCCACGCCAGGTTTATGGTCACAACCCAACCAAGCATCGAATGCAAGAATTCACTGGGAAACACCACGTCATGCGTACTGCCTTCTACTTCCAGTTACTAACAATGAGTGTGCATTGTTGCTCATTTTGGCTTTTTAGCGTGTTCTCAATGACCTGCCAGATTTCCAGGCAACAGTTCGGAATACATTTCGGGTTCATTATGCTATTTCTGCTAATCAGGACGACTTTTTAAAAAACACTATTGTAACCACATGCATATGGAATTACACTTTCCTCCAAGGGACATGCACGTAGTTCTTGCAAAAAAAAGAAAGACCACATGAACTAAGAACACTTAAGAATGCTGCAAAATTCACTCCGGCTCTCCCATCGATCAGCTTTTTAAAGGAGAAAGGGGAAAAAAAGACACCTAAAACATATGCTTTGATAAGCACAAGAAAGAACCATATTCCAGTGAGGTTGGGAGTGGTCTTCCCTTCCAGGGAGAGATAGAAAATAAATACCATCCTCACGCCCTTTCACATGGCTCCCTGACCATCGCCAAGACACAGGCATGCCTCTCCATTTCAAGCATTTTGCAAACTTGGGGCTCCTTTTCCCTATATATGCTTTGGTGAGACAGAGAACAGACCTTCCTCGTTTGGGCTCTTTCGGCTGTGAAAGTTTCTGAAACATCTAACGGTGAAGTGCATCTTAGTTTGTTGAAGTCACTTCTTAAAGCTAGTAGCGGTGGGTGGAGACAGGAGAAAGAGTATTTATGAAGCCTAACCAAGGACAACCTCTGTTATTCACTCTAAGCGGCAGAGCAAAACATGTTCTAACACAAGTTGGGGGAACACGGACCTGTTGTTTCCTGGGACCAATTACTTAGACATCCGAGCCCCAGTCCGCTCCCTCAGCCCTTCCCTTTGCTGGAGAGCACGGACTCCCGGCACCAAAGGCTCAAGCAGAGCAGCGAAGCGACACACTGCCTGGCTGCTCAGCCGAATGGCTACAGTGAAAAGCGAGTACCAATGGGACACATTTCTACACTTTCTTAAGAATGTCACTGAGACCAGGAGACAGACAAAACCCTGTATGCCCATCTCTGGGGCTCGGCAAGATGGGGGTGCCTCCTGTCCCCACCCTCCCTTCATTCTCAGGGTTTAATCCCATGGTGTCAAGTGTTCTTCTCTGTATCTATGTTTTATAGGGCAGATAAGGTGTCAGCCCATCATTAACAGTAAGCTGTCACCTCTTATAATTAACCCTATGTGTTTGTTCTTAAAACCGTGGCTTTGGCCAAAAGCAAAGGGAACTCAACCCTAACTTCTCCTCACGCTAACTCCCGCGTCTTCTCCCAGTCTCGTTCTGACCACTTCCTGCCCACCGTCGACTCCAGCCACGCTGAGCGCTTAGCAGTTCCCCCACAGGCCGACTTTGACCCGATTCTAGGCTTTGCATGGGCTGCCCCAGGCCTGTTCGCTTTCTTCTAGCTCAGGGGTCTTCAAAGACGAGCCCGTGCAAAGCAGTGCATCGGAATGATGAAAGAACATATGAGAAATTTTATTCATTCCCACATTTTAATTTCACCTGTTAAAATGCTTTTTGCCTGAAACTTTTGGAGTCACGTAGTGTTGTTTGGCAGTGAAAATAAAATTCAGAGCTAAGGAAAGAAGCTCAAGTTTTTACAGGTAAGAGTTCTCAACTAAATACAGTATATGTGGGCCTCTGATCTAGCAAATTCCTACTCGCCCTTCAGAACGAGGAGCCAATGGCCGTTCCCCACGACACGTTCTCCCCAAGCATGAGTCAGACCCAGGCACGGAGTTCAGACACATATGGATGCCTGACCTCTCCGTATCCTTCAGGATTCAGCTTAATATCTTCTCTCTTTCCCGACCACCCTGGCCAGGGACGCCCCTTGCTGCTTGGCCTCTACCTTCCGCCAGGCTCCCATTTTTTTCTTCCATCACAGGTCCTCTAATCTGTTACTGTTATCTTTCCTTCTTTCTTGCCCACCAGGACACAAACGCCATGTCCACAGGGACCCAGTCTCCCTGGCCTCCAGTGTCTCCCAGCCCCTACCAAACAGCCCCCATTCAACCCTTATTTGTCAAAGGAGTGAATTTGATTTTCTTTTCCTTTTCTTTGACTATTTTCCCTTTATGCTAATAAATGAGGGAATGGTCAGCAGAAGAGCGGGCAGGAGGTGATGCGCATTCAGACAACCCCACAGGAGAAGGGAGATCAAGCAATGTGCCCTCTGCCACGTACGGTCCCCAGAGCCGTTGCAGCGGCCATTTTCCTCCCAGTTAAACCTACTGGTCCGAGTCTGACCTCTTCTTTCTGACCTCCTTCTTTCTGAAGGAGGAGCTAATGATGAATGGGGTGAGCAAAGAGCTGTAGCAGGAGGAAAAGCAAAGGGATGCAACAGTCTACAAGTGAGGGAATCATCCCGGAGTAACGAAGAGCTGACAGAGCAGAGCTCCGGACCCAACTTTCAGGCGTGGAGTCTACGCTCCAGCTCAGCTACTCTGTTCCAAGTGCACACGTCTCTCACAGCGGTCTTCGGCTCAAGCGCTACCCAACCAGACATGCCCCCCGATCCCTAAATGGGCAGATAAGCTGTTGTAGTACTAGCACAATGCTATTTTAGGAGACCACAACTGAATAAAAACTCCTGAGGGTGAAGATGTTAGATAAACAATGAACTCTCTAATTACAGAGAGCAGAATGAGGTGAGCAAGGATCCTACTTCTCGCTCCCCAAACCTTGACCCCTCTCCCTGCTGCAGCAGGGAAAGGAAAAACCCAGTCTAGTAATTAACATACCACACACGGCCGGCCACCAATAATATTGAATCCCAGGGAGCCAGAGTCTCGATGCAGGACAAGAGTCAGACTTTTGGTTTCTTCACCCTGTAGGGAACAGACGAGTTCAAAATTTTATTCACAAACACGAACAAACAGTAGCAATCTTCGTTCTCTCTAAGCAGACTCACGGGCTCTTAGGTCATCATTAAAAATCTTAAGTCTCTTGGGAAGTTTAAGCAAGGAAACTTCTAGGGCCCAAGCTGAAACTGTGTCCTGTGTTGAGGAGGTTACGACCATTTCTAGACCCTGCCCGACCCTGCAGTGCCCACATAAGAATGTCTGGCGACGTCCAGACATGCCTAACGAACACGGTCTATCAATGACTCCTTGGTGTGCAAACACATCTTTCCTTTGGCCGGCCCATCGCACGCCGGCTGTCTAGACAGCCACTTTCTGTTGGTTTCTCAACCATCCTCAACAGTGCCATTCACGTTTTGTCATGAGCGGTTCAAGTAGCAATGCTCTCGGAAGTCTGAGCGTATGGACAGCCTGTCAATAGTCATCTGTGTTTGAGAGACTCGGGGGAAAAGCCGTCTGTGCAAAGTCGGACATAAACATGGAAACAGAAAAATCCTGCATGTCACAGAAAGGGGGAGGGGGGCAATTTCACAAAGTCATTACTGTCCAGTCCACAGGGGATGCCGAGATGGTTAACAGAAAACACTCTGTTCACAGGAGGCTGGTCCATGTGAAACCCTTTAAATCAAACAAGCAGAAGTCACCCAGGCAATGCTGACAGTCAGAAGGGACAGTACCTTAGCTGACACTCTCAAGTAACAGATGAATAAAAATAGGTTTGACCTTAGGTGCGCACTGTCACTCAACAGGCAGTGACATAAACATTAACCTCGCTGAGACACCTCTGAAATGTTTCCAATCATTTGAATGACACATAAAACTTTACACGGAGGGACTGAAGAGACTTGCAAATCTTTCACGCACGTTTTCTGTTTAAACATGGTGTTAATTAAATGCTTCACTTCTTAAGAGATGAAATACTTTGTCCCAAGCTTTAAAAAAACAAACTTGTATAACAGTTTATCACAAAATAGATTTTGCTCTGATATTTACTGCTTCCTGATCAAACTTCTGCCTTCTCCTTTTGCTATGGAAATAAATGACAACATTTGAATGGCATAAACCCCAAGTATCTAACCCAGCTACGCCGGCCAGGGAAACCACTCTTTCTGACGGGCAGTGCCAACGGCTTTTCTAAAGCACTGCTCTGTTTACTTCAAGAGTTGTCAATAAAGAACTGTGGTTCCATATTTGGGCAGCAAATATGTACCCAACAGAACCAAAAATTAAATGTATATACGTGTGTGTGTGTGTGTGTATGGCTAATGGGCCTCAATATATAAAAATTGCCTACATGCTTAAAGCTTAGTAACCACAACCATTTCTCATGCCTAGTTAGTGTATACAATTTAAAATATTAGAATTTTTCAAAATTTCAAAACTGTTACATAAGCCTAACAAGCACCAATTATGAAAATCCTGTAAAAACAAAAAATGACAATTTTTCATTAGAAAAAGACAGTTTTTAGGAGTGCCTGGGTGGCTCAGTCCGTTAAGCGTCCAACCTGGGCTCAGGTCATGATCTCGAGGTTTGTGAGTTCGAGCCCCATGTCAGGCTCTGCGCTGACAGCTCAGAGCAGGGAGCCTGTTTCAGATCCTGTCTCCCTCTCTCTCTGCCCCTCCCCTGCTCCCACTCTGTCTCTCTGTCTCAAAAATAAGCTAACATTTAAAAAAGAAGAAAAAGACAGCTTTTAATGAAAGAACTAGGTGTCCTCTAAGAACGCAATAAAATACTCCCTTCTGCCAGCTTGCTTACTTGAAATATAAAATAGTCTGTTGTAATATAAAAGGCAAACAAGTCTCTATTGAGTTGCTGTACCTAACCAAAAACAGAAAAGCCTCTATAATAACGAACTACTAATTTTGCAACAAGTATTTCCAATCCCTAGCACCATCATCCAGAGTATCTATCTGTCAATGGTACTGATCTAATTAACTTGATCGACACTAGTTAACCGCCAACAACGGTCACTGCTGTCACAGAATAAACATTCGGGATCAACCCGCCAGTTCCAAAATGTAAACGCGAGGATTCACAAACTGAAATAGTTTCTCTCTCTCTGCCTTGGAAAAGCAAAATCCTGCGGAGTCTACGTCTTGCTTTGCTATCTTAAAGGGGTGAAAAAGTTAGGAATACATTGGAATTTGACTTGAGCTATCACACATATCTTGCATTTCTGGCTTTCGTAACTTATGAAAGGAACTGCACAGTTACCCAGTAATCCGAGGCAGATGGCTCTCCTCTGGCAATCTCCAAGGATGCAGGGAGGAGAACACACAACAGGATTTGTTAAAAAACTAGTTAAAACCTACCATGTGATAACCACTTATTCTAAAAAAGAAAAACAAAGAAATCTTATTATAGTGCATTACCAATAAAACAGGTAACATTTATTGGCTGCTTACCAGGTCCCAGAAATTAGGTTAAATATACATAAATTATATTGAACAAATAAACAAAAATTATATTAAAACAAGTGCTTTATTTTAATACATCCAACCAATCTCCTCGACTGGCACTCTTACCACCCTCACGACAGAGATGGGAAGAGACAGTCAGAGGTCGAGCTGGGCTTTAGACCCGGGCTCTCTGATTCCAGACCCCGGTTACTCCACTACACCCGCTCCCTTTTCATGTGCAATGTAGAAAAGAATGCCCCGCAGGCTAGTAACCTCTTAGATCTCTCTCAAGATGGTCCAGTGGTTGGAGTTCCCTGAAGGAACTCATTACAGGAGCTCTGACCCAGGAAACCCATGTCAAATCAAAACTCCGAACCATGCATCGAATGATTTATCTCCAGAAGACCCAAACTGAGATGCCCAGACACCTAAGTCTGTACCTAGACTCAAAGATTTCTCTACAGGGACAAGAGAGACAATGCCTGAGACACAACATTCCTCAGCCAAACAGCGATTCGCAAAGAACATTTTTTAACAGTTGGGTTGACCGTCTAAATTTCCCTGCCAGACGCAATCACTGGGGAGAGACCAGGGGTATTTTCATTTCTACAAGCATCGTGATGTAGTCTGCTCTCCAGGAAGGTTACGACGGACTTCAGGTGCCACTGCCTATTTTAGGACTGATTTCTAAGTGAGCCAACACAAAGACGACTCACCACATGGCGCTGGGAGGAGGAACGGAAGAGAAAAGCTATGACTGGGCTGAATTTCTTTCATTTCCCCATGTAACTACCAAAGGTCTTTTCCCCTCTGATGCCATGAACTTGATTCTGGTTTTCCCTTTCCATTCTTCTCCCTACAAAGCAATCTTAACTACTCTACTTTCCAATTCTTCACACACACACACACACACACACACACACACACACAACATTAATAGAGAATTTAAACAGTGGACTTCACACAAGTATTTAAAATGTTAACATTAATTCCTGCTTCAATCAAATCATCTAACCTGTTCCTGAGCTGAAAATGCTTCAGGATGGAGGGCATTTAAACAATTCTCATTCGATTATGCTCCACCAATTAAAGAGACATATGTAAATGGGACAAGGGCGAAGGCTCATGTCACTGCTGCTTTGCTGACTTTTCACGGAGATGATGTTAACCAATGGCTCTTTCATCCAAAAAAAAATTTTAACCAGTATTAATCTCTATGGGGAGTTTATCATAACCCATGCTTTGAAATTTTCTCAATGGCCTGATGAAGAAAAACAAAGAAGGGAAAGAGCTCTATTTCTCACAAACAACTGATTAAAACATCAGCAGTGTAACCACACTCTACACCTGAGAAACTGAGGCTTCAAGAAATTCAGACCCTTGCTTAAGATCACACAGCTGCAAAGAGGGAGAGCCAGGAACGAAGGTCCATGGGACTCCAACATCTGAGATCTTTGTACTCTGCGGGTAAATTCTGGCACCGCAACCCAAATCCGTTCGCCTCACAAGACCGAGCCTTCACATTAAAATGTCATGAAGGATTAGACATCTAATTAGTTTTGTAATTAGAGTTTTAAGCAAGGTTTCTTTGGACTGTGTAATAATAGTGGCAAAGATTAAGAGTGTCTATTATACCGTGAAGGGTATCATAAGAGTATTCTGTCCCCGACAGGAATGGGGTGACGGTTAAGATCTTGGACTCCAGAGTCAGAACCTGAGTTGAGTTGCCTCATCCCCAGAATGGGGATAATAATGGTCTCTTCTTACAATACGGGGTTATTATAAAGCATGAATGACACAGATGATCGCCAGCCAGTGCCTCAGCACTGCACCTGGCCAACAGACTTGCTCACAAGACTAACAGGACACAGTGTGTGGTGGTGGCAACTATGACACTCGGCAGTGAGAACCCTAGCACTCTTTAGCCACATAAATGACTCTGCCACAAGCCCAAGCAAATCCCAAATGAACTTAGTCTACCTAAAGCAAGTTTGGGAGAGCTGGGGCCTCAAGTTAAACAAAATAGAATCGTTATGTATTCATCATACCGTCTGGCCATATGATGGGAACTCCTCCATGTATGTGTCTCTTTTTCCCCCCCAACGTCTAGAGAAAAAGTGGCACATTTTAGGAGGGCTGGTTAAGTGCCAACAGGCAGTTTGCTTTTTAGAGAGGCCAGCAGGAAAACAAGAAGACAATGGCAGCGGCTTGGCGTGAAGCTTCAGCATGGTGAGCTAGGATGGGCAAGTGATACTGTCCCCGTGGGATATGGGGTTAAGCAGGGGAAGTCAGACACATGACGTACCCAGGCCAGGAGGGAGGTGGCCAGGAGAGCAGAGAATGGGGAAACAGGTGTTGGCTCCCAACAGGACGGGAGAAACAGGACTTGGATAGGGACAGTGAACCTAGAAGAAGCTGGAGAGCTGCAAAGTGAGGGGGACCTGCAGACTGCTGGGGCATGAGGAAGGCTCCACCTTTTACCAGAGCAGCGGGGCTTGATGGGCTGGGAAAAAAACCTGAGGAAAAAAGGAAAATCAGCAACAAAACTGGAGGTGAGATGGCACCTCCCTGGTGACTCTCCCTAGAACTGCCCTATTCTATCACACTTCTCTGGTGGCATGTGTCTCTTTCCTTCAGGAGCCAGGACCCAGGATCCAGGAGACAGGCGTGTCTCACCAAGAGCCTGGGCAGCAGATGGAAATGGAAGACTCCAGTCACTCTCTGGATGCCAGACACAGCACGGTCTGCGTGGGGTGGGGCTGAAAGCTCCAACAGGTCCTCAGCACCCCAGACTCCACCCCGGACCTCAGCTCACTAGCTGGGCCCTTGGGGCAGAGCAGGGCCTCTTTGGGAGGTGCTTAGGTCTTTAGCATTGAGAAAGAACAGAGATGTCTTAGCCTTGGAGAAAGAGATGGGGGCAACAGACTCTAAATGATGGCACGAACAGTCCATAGCACTTACACCATTAAGTCACAGCAGAAACGGAAACTCAACATTCAGGAACACAATAGTTGGTTTCACTGAAAATAAGCTTTGCTATCATACTCCAACAAGTAACTACTGAATCTAGGTTTAAACTGCCCACAACACAATTGCAAAAATTTCAAATGACGCTCTAAGTGGACAAGAAATTTGGGAGGAAAATAAAAGTCACGGTGGAAAAGGCAAAAGTCACATTTACTTTGTCAAAGTCACCTTACATGGTGGCTGGGGTTTTTCTTGGTTGTTAAGTGTCGGAGGATATGAAGTGTCTTCTCCAGGAAAAGTCCCTTTTCCTTAGTCTTACTCTGTCACCACCCTCCTCCAAACGATCTGGCCTCAGACTCTTGGATGTGTGCCATCTCCTAATCCCTGCGGTGGCCTGCGGAGCCCATCCATGCCGCTGTCAATGTGGACTCTTTCTAAACACTCCTTTCCGCCCAATGACGGGTGTTCCCCAATTACTGGTGTTGTGGGACTCACAGCCGAGAACTGGCCGATGGGAAAGCTGCCCAGCGGCTTCTGAGAACTGTAATTGACTGACCGCTAGTCTATGTATCTGGGGTGACATGACACCGCTCAGCCTCAGATTATGCAAAGCTCTCAGAGAGACGCACAGCTGGGAAACAGCTCCGTCTGTGCACTAGTGACAAGAAAGCACAAAAATGTGTGGCGGTGGGGGGCTGGCAGACCAGGAGGCAGAGCTGGCTGTCAGAAATTCCCTTCTGAAGACGGTGTCTCTTTGTCATTCACACTATGTTTTTAATGGCTGGCTTGGGCCAACCTCCTCCCCGTAACTCAACCTCCAGTTCTAAAGAAGAGATCTTCTTGGTGGAAGAACAGCGGAGGAAACTGTTCAAGCCTCAAACTGAAGGCAGTCATGGGGTTGATGCCAAGGAACTGAAAATGGATAAGCATCTGGGTGACTCAGTTGGTTAAGCGGACGACATAGGCTCAGGTCATGATCTGTTGGTTTCTGCGTTCGAGCCCTGCATCCGGCTCTGTGCTGACAACTCAAAGCCTGGAGCCTGCTTCGGATTCTATGCCTCCCTCTCTCTCTTCCCCACCCCCGCTCATGCTTGGACTCTCTCTCGCTCTCTCAAAAATAAACATTAAAAAAAATGGATGTGACAGTCAATGGAAGTGTATGTATCTGTCACCAAAATAGGTTTAAGTGAAGATGAGAAAAGGCAAAGGGGATGGAGAAACAGGTGGAAAGAAATACAGAAAGAGCTTCTCTGGGGTCATAATACCTACAGAATAGTATATATTAACTCATCCATAGGACAAACAAGTTATTTTTGAAAAATAGTCTCAGAGAAAGAGTCCCTAGGCTCAAAAATACATACATAATTTTTAGTCTGCAGTTCTATTTAAGTAACATAAGAAATCCCTAAAAATTTACTTTATTCCCATGAGTTTGATATCAAGTCTATTCCTTTAATTTTTAGCAACTCCTGCCTCTCCTGGTGAACACCTACAAGCAAAGCTTTGCCAGAAAGCTAACAAGAACAATCCTTATTTAGGAGCTACTGAATTGTCACATTTCAACTTAATAGACGATAGGGTAGTTCCAGCCTTTGAAATTTAAACATTGTTACTCAACCTGAAGCATTTTCTTCCCGGAATCAGAAAGCAAGCAAAATTATGCAGCTGGAACATGCCGAAGTTCTCGCTTACAGAAAGGCAAGGGCTCTGCCCAACCTCTCCTGAGCCCTGTTAGTTTTGGGGGAGACAGACACAAACACACATAGCAAACCCCTAACCCTCATTTTATTCATGGTCTTTAACCACCTCCTTCACATCTCAACCCAGAGGTGCTACCCTGACACAGCGCAACTGAGCTGCCTTGTTTCTCTTTTACCCAGGTGCCACCAGGGGAAGAGTCAGCTAGAACTGAGAGAACTAGTCACTCAGGGCAGCAAGAGGCTCACAATTAAACTGTGACCCTCTGAACAAAAACCCCTTCCCATCTTCAACATTATACCACTTCAAATTTCTAATGCTTCTTCAGTAATTTATTTTAAAAAGATCTAAAAACCTACAGGTGCTGGGCACTTAATAGATGTTCAATAAATGTTCATTAAGTCTTACTACCACGTAACACGCATCACCTGGTTTAATCCTAAAGCCAACTCTATCAGCCCACATATTATCCCGGTTTACAGATAAAGCAACTAAGGCTTACAGGAGGTTACAAGATCTTCCCAGAGGCCCTCAACAATGAGCCAGAGGAACACAGGAATCCTATTATCACTGACTCCAGGGTCTGGACACTAACCACGTACCACACACCAACTCAACTCAGGGTCTTCTAAAGCCTACTTCTTTGCACAAAGCCTACATCTAACCATGACCCCCAACCTGAAAGGACTACATACAGCAGAGACACAGACACCTGAAAACAGCTCCTAGAAAAATTCTCAGGGTGACCTCTCTGCCCAGGACTCATTTCTGCAAACCTGCTGCCCACAAAATAGTTGCTCCCTCTCCATTCTGGGCCACACTGTTCCGGGGCTCACTCACACACAGGCTGCACACTGTCTCTGTCCCCTAACTCCCGATGAATGTATATACGGAATGAGCGAGAAAGGTGGATGCCTCCATCCATCTGTTTGTTATTTTCTTTACAAGACTAATTACTACATTATACCATTTCCCTTTTTTATTGGAACAGGCTTATTAGAACACCATTCCTTCAGGGGGGACAGAAGCTAATCCAGAGCAAAAAAAAAAAAAAAAAAAGCTTGCGTAAACAAAGAGTAGGAAGAGTAGGAAGACTTGTGTCATGTTTTCTAAGACTGACCCCAGGGGTTAAAGCTGCTCGGGTTGACCTCTGTATTCAGTACTGCCTACCATGGTGCCTGGCGTAAGGGGTCTGAGAATGGAAAGCTAAATGGGGTGCCTGGCACAACTGTGTCTAAGAAAGTGGGGACCTAACTGGCAAGAATACATTTGGAAAGGATGGTCTTTTCTTTCTACCATCAACCGCTCTTGAAATTATTAGCATGAAAATTAGAGAAACAAGCCACTATTCAAATCTCTTCGTAGGATCTTTTTCACATGCCGTGTGTTGTATGCCAGACCTATGAAAATGGGCATTATGTCACAGGAAGAGCATACTTCATAGGCATGGACCAGAGCCATCAAACCAACTAGAGGGAGCCAGAGGAAAAGGATGGGGGAAGATCTTTAACCTTCCCCCTGTTTCTCTACCTGTAATATGGAAGATAATGGTGTGTGGGGATCTACCTCACAGGGTCTTTCTGAGGAAAGACCTCCAACTACCATAGTGTCTGCAGAGACAGTAACTGTCTGGAAACATGAGTGAGACACCACCGGAAACACTGCCTCGGGAGCAAACGCTTTTCTTATTGTGCCCACAGTGCAGGAGCCTGGAGTCAGACACCGGTTCAAATCCAGCACAAATCTATACCTAGAATCTGTGTAACTTCTGGCCTTAACCCAACTTTTATCTAACCTGGTTTTTTAAAAAAAGAGAGATCTACCTAATGAAAAAGATGGAGCAGCTCATACACGTACATACATAAAGCACCCTAAATGTATGGCAGCCAACATAATTCAATGAATAACATTTCTTTTCCCTTCAAGCTCCTGAGACTACCGTCTAACGCGTAACTGCCTTACGAATTCTTATGCGTCAAGTATTTTTACAGAGAGGCCAGCAACGTTGCCAAATGCAGAAAGAACCACTTACACATAAATATCATCAGAATTCCCGATTCGAATGTTCGGTTATAATCACTTAACTAAGAGGAGCTAACATAACGCAAACCAAATCTTAATTCTGTTTATAAAAGAGCGAAAGGAAATGGATTGACGGCCCACAGTTCCTTGAGCTGAACTGGGCTGTTGTTCTGTTAGATGCACTACGAAATGGTTATTCGCTGAAGCTTTCCAGAAACAGACGACACCCCGAAAGGTGAACACTCTGATAGATACATTTCAAAGTGTTTGGACATCTGGAAAACCTTTTGATACAATTGTCTATTAGATTCACTTACCTCCAGGAGTTCTGAAATGGACAAAATCGTTTCTGGGATTTGGTGCATGATACAATTTGATCTGGGTGGATCTAGCAGAACAAAAAGAATGCCTCCCAAAAACCTGGGAACAATTTTGTTAACTCGGGGGTCACGGAAAAACTCCTTCTTTTTCAGTACGAGCTCACTGTAGGTTAGCCATCTGAAAAGCTGTGATGGCTGACAAGACGGCATTCCCAATCTTGAATTCCCCCACAGAACAAACACGTATTGCGAGCTTACACTGCGCCTGGCCATCCTGTGTCCGGGGCAGAGCCGTGAAGCAGACAGACGTGCTTCCTCTTGGAAAGACACATAAATGACCCTTATTACTTTCGGTTACAGCTTTGATAAACACCATGCAGGAAGAGTACCAAAAACCAAACGTCTCAGGGCACCAGACCTGATCGAGGAGGTCACAGAGGGCTTTGTGGATGTAGTAGTGCTTGAGCTGGGAGGGGAAGGATCAAAACGTTACCTAGTGATGAGCAAACGCTAAGTGGGGACATAAAGGCAAGGGCAGACGCCGACAGTTCGAAACTTGCAGATAATCTAGTGATGAGTAGTTGGAAAGACCTTAAGTAGAGAAAAGAGCAAGCACAAAAGCCCAGGGGCAGAAAGGAGCATAGGGTCATATTCCCGGAACCTCCAGAAACTAAAGAAGCTGGGAAGAGATAAAGAAGTGGGTAAGAATACAAGCAGGCAGACAAACAGATGGAGGCTGGCAGGATCCAGAGCTCCCTGGACCTCAACAGCCATGCACCTGAAACTGGAAGGCAAATGCCTTTCAAAACGCTATCGGACTGACATTACTTTTTTTCATTTTAAGTTTATTCTGAGAGACAAAAAGAGGGTGCCTGCGCACAAGCAGGAGAGGGGCAGACAGAGAGGGAGAGAGAATCCTAGGCAGGCTCCTTGCTTGTTGGCTCAGAGCCCGATGTGGGGCTCGAACTCACAAACCATGAGATCATGACCTGAGCCAAAACCAAGAGTAGGACACTCAACCAACTAAGTCACCCAGGCGCCCCTCAAACTGACACTTCTAAGAGATTACTCCTGGGGCTAGGTAACTGATTGGGAGCAAGAAAATCCACGGTGGGAGCGGCTGTGGGACAGGCAGGAGGTGGTGGTGGCCGAGACCAAGACCGATTTTGTTTTCCTGGTGACATTTGGCAGTCCTGGAGACATCTGTGACCACCACAACCTGGGAAGTGCTACTGGCATCTAGCAGGCAGAGGCCAGGGATGCTGCTAAACATCCTATAAAACAAGGACCACTGTCCCCCCAAAACACATACGACGAAGGATTATCTAGCCCAAAACGTGAATAGCTCGAGTTGGAAAACCATGGTTTGGACCAGGGAGATCACTGGATGGGGAGGGAGAGCAGTAAATAGATTCAAAAGGTATTGTGGGGGCGCCTGGGTGGCTCAGTCAGTCAAGCCTCCACCTTCGGTTCAGGTCATGATCTCACGGTTAACGACGCTGGGCTCCGTGCTGACAGCTCAGAGCCTGGAGCCTGCTTCAGATGCTCTCCTTCTGCCTCTGCCCCTCCCCCACAGGCACTCTGTATCTCTCTCTCTCATAAATAAACAAACATTTAAAAAATTTTTTAAAAAGTGTTTTGGAGGTACAATCATTAAGACTTAATGATGGACTGGATGTAGAAATAAAAGAGAAGAAGGTATCAAAGGATGAGTCTCTGCTTTTTCAACATTTTCAAGAACAGTCTTGCTCAGAACTATCCCTTTCTTGGAAAGCCAGAGGAGTCTACTATGAAGCACTTTTGCTCTTAGAATCGCGTGGGCAGGTCAAGGTGGAAACCCTGAGGCTGGCAGCAAACCTATTTAATTCAAGCAAACCATCATCACCAAGTCCGCTGTGGCCCAGATGTGGCTTCGTGTTGGTTAAAGAGGCCTTGTTGGGCCGTGGTGACCTACTGTACAACTGCTGGGTAGCCTGGGTTCTAGAACTTTACCCTGGTCTTTTGTAAGGGAGGAGACCAATCCATGTTTGTCTAGGTCTGTACTTGAACCTCAACTCTTCATAGGGATGTTTGAGAAGCGAGCCCTAGCACCCATTTTAGAGCCGGAGACACAATGCCCAGGCGGGCACAGCACAGACGAACCTTCCGCACTCAGCTGGCATCAAAAACCCAAAGGTCAAGATAATTTTTAAAATGCCAGATCATTTTATGGAACAGGTCTAGGCCTTGAAGGGCTGGTGGTAAAAATCTAAGTGTTTCTTATCTACTTCAGCTTGGAACAGACAGATAAACATTAGGACTTATTTAAAAAAAAAAAAAAAGTGTTGTGCATGAGAGTTTCCAAGCAGCATAAATCCTTCTGCCTTTTGCAAGAGAATAAACAGTACCCAGCAGGAGCGGAGAGTTGACCCAATGAAATAAACAAGTTCTTAAACAGCTCGCAGTGGGAGAGGCTTTCCTGGCGGACGTAGGAACAGCAAAAGCAAAAGCTTTCAGCCAGGGCCACGGAGGGTTAACTTCGGGGCGAGAGGCTGCAAGCTTCCCTAAGGCCTCAGCTGAGGCCAGCCGGGGTCTGAAGCCAGAGAAAGGAACTCTGTGCAAACTGCAGGCCGGGCCATTCTTGGCCCTCCTTGAGGCTAGCACCGGGGTGCATCGGAGTCCCAACGCGGGCTCCAACTCCAGAAGCGAACTCTCTCTGAAAGCTCAAAAAGCAACATCTTGCCCCTAAGCTTCATAGCCTTGATGGTCCCTACTGGCTCACCCAGGACGGCTTCCAACGCAGCCACGGTTCAGATTCAAGCATCGTCTTTTTGATTCTGAGAGAAGGTTTAACCAAACACTCCAGAAAGAAAACAGAAAGGCAAGAAGAAATAATAAACTAGCTTCACAATGAATGATGTGTCAATTCTGGGGTGGTGAATGGCTTATTTATAAATAAGCATCACTTAAAACTACGCAGGAAGTTCGCGTGACAGCATAAACAAGAGAAACTCAGGAACTCGGCCGCAAACCCGGTGCCTGCTGGAGGGCCAAGCTCTGCCCCTCTGTTTTGGTGACTCGAAGGCTCACTCCAGTCTTTTGTATGCCTGTGCGGTCCCGGGTGAGCCTCCCAGTTGTAAATATTTGCCGTTTGCCCAGAGCTGGCCAGCTGCTGAGACTGCGGCTGACAGGCTGAGGGGCCAGGATGGGGAGGGGAGGAGCGGGAAGGCAGAAAACTTGCAGGCCTGGAGTGTGTGCCTAAGGAGGGGGTTGGGAGAGGGCGGGGCCTGGCAAAGCAGATGCAGGCCCCGGGGCAAATATGTTCTGTAGACATATGGCACAGGCAACCGGAGTGGCACCACGGCCCTCCCCGTTTGTATAAAACGTGGCCTTTGCGATCAGGGAAACCCTGGTTCTCAACAGGCGATTCTGCACGCGTGCAAACACCCCCCTCCCCCCCCCAGAGAACACTTGATAATATCTGAAGCCATTTTAGTTGACATGTCCTGGGGGCAGGAGTGCTACTGGTATCTGGCGGGTAGAGGCCAGGGGTGCTCAGCATCTTACCGTGCAAAGACAACTACCTTCGATAAAGAACGATGGGGCCCAAAATGTCAATACCTCCCAATGTTGACGACTCGGACGCAGAACCTGAATCCTCGCTCTATTCGAGAATGACACAGTACAACTCTGGACAAGTTCAATGACCTCCCTGAGCCTGCTCCCTCCACCTCAAAAGATTAAATAGATAACGCCTGTAAAGTGCTGCCCACAGTCGCTGGAACAGAATAAACACTCAAAAAGTGGTCCTCGTGGTTACACAGAGAGGCAACACAATAGCGCTTACGACCCTGGGCTGGAAAGACAGGAGCAGGAGCGGTCAGAAGGCAACGCGGGCACTCAAAGCTATGATCCAGGCACATAACTGCCCCTCACAAGGGCTCAGTTTCTTCATCTACAAAATGGGAAGCATCACAGCTGCCTCACATGATTAGAAACGAAACAGCTGAGAAGTACTGAGCGCAAGGCCTGGAGCAAAGCAAGACTTCACTAGTGGTGACCATTATAATTACACCAACTACCAGCTCATGGGGGGACGGCTCCGGGGAGATGTTAACACTTGTGGAGCCTACACTCTCCATCCAGCACGGTGCCAGATCTTTTCAGCCTACTCTCTCCCTGCAGGCTGACAGCCACCTATTTCACATTTAGGGAATCTGAGACACCTGGAGGTTAAACCACACAGTCGCTCAGCCGCTTGCTAAAAAGCCCGAGTTCTCAAACAGTTCCAATTTGAAAGAACTTCCTCTCAATTTTTACTTTTGTTTTGTGGCGCTTCCTTTTTTTTTTTTTTTCTGGAATCCCCGGATGAACGCCACAGGCGGTGCCTGGCTGTGTTTTACCCGTGTCACATCTCTAGGGACCAGTTTCTAACTTTAGAGAGGCTAAGCAGCTTGCTCAAGGTCAGCCAGCTAGTTGGCAGCAAAGCCCGCGTCTGAATCCAGCTTTCACTCCAGGGGCCTCTCTTGTGGCATCCTTCCGAACTTGCTCTCAGACTCCTAAGGGTGCATGGATCTAGTCCCCGCTGTGCGTCCTTGGTGCCACAAGTACAGGGGACTATGTTTTTCAACCTTAAAAGACGTTAAGCAACTTCCCCAAGCTCCCCTAGCAGATCTGAGTAGCAAAGCCTTTGGACACAGTTCTGATGTCGGAATTGCACCCATTCTTACTCCTCGCTGATTTTGGGCTCCTTTTAGTCTTTTCAGAACTCCGGAAGCCTCTGTAGCTGTATTTCGCCCTGTGTATGTAATCTGTAGGGACCACAGTTTCCAAGCTTAAACTACTTCAGCGACCTGCTCTTAGGAAGCAGTGCAAGGAGGCGGCAGGGATGCTCCTGGTAAGTCCCAGACATCCCGGGGCCCAAAGGAACCGGGAGGCGCCCTGGGTACCCAGGGGGCCGGGGAGGGGGTTGGGACCGGTGGCGGGCGCCTACCTTGCCGCCGGGGGGCGCGGCCACGCAGCGGCTGAGCGAGTCGAGGCGCGCGCTGTACTCCGTGAACTTCTTCTGGTAGCGCAGGGCGGTCATCTGCAGCTCCAGCTGCGCCGCGGCCAGCTGCGCCACCAGCGACTTCTCGCGCTTGCCGGCGCGCAGCGCCTCCTTCTTGAGCGCCTTGTGCAGCGCGCCCAGGCGGGCCTGCAGCGCGCTGTTGTGCGCCCGCAGGGCCCTCGCGCAGCAGTGGCCGCCCGCGCGCTGCTCGCCGTGCGTCAGGGGCAGCCCGCAGCCCTCCTGGCAGCGGCCCACCGGCCGCGCGTCGCACGCGTCGCGCATGTGCGCCTCCACGTCGCGCCGCAGCAGCACCTGGCCGCAGCCCGCGTGGCGGCAGCGCGCGGGCGCGAAGTCGCAGCGCTCGAGGTGCTCCGGTAGCTGCTGCAGCTTGACCACCCGGCCGCAGCCGCGCGCGGCGTGCGCGCACTTGATGTCCAGCTTGAGGATGAGGCGCTTGAGCGGCAGGACGTGGTTGAGCTCCTTGGCCGACAGGCGACCGCGGCAGCGCGCCGGGCAGCTGCCCTCCTGCACCACCCAGGGCAAGACGCAGCCGGCGCAGAAGACGTGGCCGCACGGCGTGGTCAGCGGGTCCTCCAGGACCTTGTGGCACAGCGCGCACTTCAAGTCCGGGTCCACGTCGCCGTCGAAGCGGTCCAGCTCGAAGCCCATGGTGGCGGCCGGGGCCCGGGGTCGCCGCCGGGCGGGCGGGCGGCCGGCCGCCCCCTCCCTCCCTGCGAGGCAGCCCAGACACGCCGGCTGCGCCTCCCGCTCGCTAGCTCGCTCTCCCCGGACTGAGCCTAATTGCTCCAGACTTCCTCGGAAAATGCCCGAGGAACAGGACTCCTCCGGCCGTATATGCGCGAGCGCGCGCGCACGCACATCCTACCTCAGCGGCCTCGGGCCCGCCCCCTGCCGCAGGAGGCAGCGGCGGAGGATGCGGAGACCCCGGGGCTCGTGGAGAGAACCGGCCCGCCCAGGACGCCAGCCCGAGGCCCTTCTCTCCGGCGACTCCGCTTTTCTCTCTTGCAGCTTTTGCTATGGGGTACCACCACTGGCCAAGGAAAGCTCACCGAGTTTGGGGTCGAGGCTCTTGCCGCCGCCCAGAATTCTCCTGGAGCCCCTTCCGGGACAAATCGTGACTTTTAACTCGCCTCCCCCGCCCTCTCTTTTCTTGGCTGATTGCAGAGAACGAAAAATAGTTTGGGGCCCGCTATCTCAGCACTTACGGTCTTTATTTATTTCATTCCAGGGAAAGTTACAGAGCCTGCGGAACACTCCAGCAACTGCAGTTCCGACCAGAGGTTCTGCGGACCCCTCGTTCGGGCAGGCCAGGGATTCCAGGACCAGAGGGCGAGCCTACGGGGGCGGGGGGGATTTGCAGGGAGGAGAGCTGCTCACGGGCTGTCAGGGTCGGAGCGGCTGGGGAGTACTGGCTCCGTCCATTTCACTTAACACCTCTCAAGTGTCCCCGCTTCTAAATCGGTCCCTTTAAAAACCATCAGTACAATGTTGTGAGACAGTGTCGGCGTCCTTTAAAAATTGTTTTACTGCACTGCCAAATAAGTAATGCTGGTCCTACAAAGTGAAAAACCGCACAAGTATAGATCTTAGAGGAGTTCTCCATAACCCACCCCCACATCCAAAATCACGTGAACTGACTGTGTTCCTTCAATTTTTTTTTTCTTTTGTTATACACACATATTACTTTGTTATATTTCCATTTCCCACTTAGGGGAAACTCAGGCTGGGAGAAGGAAAAACAAATAGTCCTGTCAGGCCTCCTTGAACAATGTTTCTCAAATTTTCACGAGGAGGACGTGGATTCTGATCCCGTCGGTCTGGGGCGGGGCCTGATAATCTCCTTGTTAAAACAGCTTCCAAAAAGAGGCTGATGCTTCCGGTGGCTGTACCTCCACCTGATTGGAAAGGGGCCATCCGTGAATCTGGACTTTTTTTCTTCTACTCTGGGGCAGTCCTTCGAGCAGTCTAGTGAGACTTGTAGTTTTCAGCAGTACTCAGGTGTGTTGAAGGAATACTTTGGGACTCCAAGTTAGATGGTTAAAATACGTGGCATCCTCTGTGGATTTGGTGATTTTCTTTTTCTCCCGAGGTTGGAGACCTGGATAAGAAACATGCGGTTAGCACCAGTGAGAAAGAAATCAAGGGATGGAATTCTCATTTGGACTCTGCTGCCAGTTTCTGAATAGTGAAGTGGAAAAGTTGGATCTCTGTGTTCAGTGTGGCTCTGAGGTCTAGAAAGTGGGATTACAACATCCATTTTGTCTAATTGCTTTTACTTCTCTCCTTTATTTGGCTGATGAAGCCCCATGACCTTCCCTAGTTAACTGCTTCACCAGAGTGAAAGGATTGCCTTGATGTTCATAGGATTACTTGTTTTGAACTGACCTTTAAAAAGTTGCCACGGACTAAGTTTTTCAATGCATCCCTGAGGTCACTGGACAGTGTTCTTTAATCAGTGTTGGTGGCATTTGCTGTCTGTTTGCAGTAGAGACTTTCTTTTCATTGCTGTAATCAATTAATGCATTTCTTTGATAGTACACGGGGTGGAATAGAATTGGCCTTTGTTCCGATAAGCATGTGCCATCAGTATATTTATTAAGCAGCTCACAGGTTCTCAGATAATGAGCAAGAAACACATTCTTTTCAACAAAGGTGTGTGGGCTTGTCAGTTTCACAGGGTGGGCTAGTGTCAACAGGGGGATAATCTTCAAACCAAACTGGTTTTGAGAAACAGGCAAAGCTCACCATACCCCATAAATGGGAAATCAGTGCTTGCTTTGGGTGTCAGCTGCTTTTAGGAGCCACCCACCACCACCTCCCCCTGCAGCCGCCTGAGAGGCTGTTGATGAACTGCTACAGCTGGGGCCGCAGAGAAGCTGTAGCGCGCGGCGCGGGTCTTGAGGCAAAAGCCAAGTCTGTCAGAGCCACTCCTTACCAGTTAATGTTAGTATCAAAAATTTTGCAGGTTGGAATAAAAAAAAAAAAACCTCCTAGAATGTCAGAATTGGCCGACTATGCATATTATTCAGTGGCTAAATTTAACAGGGGGGCTGAGAACTAGAAAGGTTTAAAACGAGCACAGTTTAGGGCAAGGTTTCTCAACCTTGGCACTCCTGATAGTCAAGTAATTCTTTGTTGTGGGGGTTTGTTCTGTCCATTGAACGATGTTGAGCAGCATCGCTGGTTACTTACCCACTAGCTAGTTTTTCTGACCGGGTGAGATACTTACTCAACAGTCACAGAGCCGGCTGATGGTTGATAAACATGATTCCTTGGGGACAGGTGGATCGGTCATTTTGCAAACGATTCTTTTTTTTTTTTTTTAATATTTTGTTTTGGGAGAGCACAAGTGGGGGAAGGGCGGGCGGGGGGGGGGAACGGAGGACCCTGAACCCGGCTCTGCGTTGACAGGCTGAGCCCAATGTAGGGTTCGAACTCATGAAATGCGAGATCGTGACCTGAGCCAATGTCAGACTTCAACCCCACTGAGCCACCCAGGGGTCCCCGCAAATGATTCTTATGGCCTCCACCACCTTTGCCATCACGCCTTCTTCTTACAGTCGATTTGGCACTTCCTAACCAGATGCAATGCTATGTTCACCATCGCCTTGGTTCTGAATGTTCTTCTTACGGTCTCTTCTGTCGTATTGAATCAGATGATAACGTCTGCCCTATCATGACCTAGTACTCCGTGCCAAGCATTGTGCCCACTAATTCCCCTTCAGTTTTTCATTATCCCTCACGGCATATCACAAAGTACGTGTGTTGTTAGCTCTGGTTTACAAATGAAGAAACTGGGGTTTACAGAGATTATGTAAGTTATCAAAATAGCAGTCAAGAACGTAGAAGGATTCCACAACCCTCACACTTAACTTCCGTGAGCACTGAGCTGCTTCCTGCATAACCCTTAACTCGGGACTCACTACCTTCCAAGTGACGTAGATAATGACTGCCTGCCTCCAACATTACTCACCTGCCCCTTCCCTCTATCAACCCTGAGCATCCCCTGGGCTTTAGATAATTCGTGTGTTCGGTATTAGAGAAAGCAGAAAAGTCAAGGATTTTTGCTTTTTTTTTTTTTTTTTTTTTTTTTTTTGGCAGCAGCTTCCCTAGGCTTAACTACTTACATTCTACTAGCTGAAATAGTACCATACAGACAATTTGATTAATAAACTTTTGTAAGCAACTAGAAGTATCACCAGAGAGTAATAAGGTGTATTAATCACAGGTGAACAGGTGTGACGCATCTCAAGCAGATTGCTTGCCTCCTAACCTAGCCGATGTCAGCCATTCTGGGGGCTGAGGCATTTCATTTGGCCTTGGGTAGGGAGAAGAATAGGTAATTTTTTATCCTTGAGACTTGAGAATTTGGCTAAGTCCAAATGAGCTACCACAGTGGGGGGCATTGGCCAGAGAACAGGAGGATTTGCGAAAAGGCTTTTTACAAATTTGTGCAAGAGTCTGGTGCGACACAGTGGTGAGCCCTCCTTCCCTGTCCCTTCACATGGGACTAGCTTCTACAGTACCATATACATTCCCATGTGTAACATTCGTCACACTTGGAACGTCTTAATTTATCCAATAGTTAATTAGTAACTTCTGTATGCTAGGAAGGTGCTGTCATGGCACTGGGGTGACAGGGGTGAACCAGATGGGCCATGCTGCCTTATTGAGCCCTCATTCCACGGTGCAGTGGGCCAAGTATCAATAAACAAATACGTTACCGACACCACGACGTCATGTTGGAAGTTGTCTACAGCAGTGCTGATCCAAGTGTGGTCCGAGGCACGGTATCACCCTGCGGCTTGCTGGAACTACAGGACCTCGGGCTTCCTCCTGGGTGTACTGAGTTAGAATCTGCATTTTAACAGTGTCCCCCAGTGGTATGGACACACTTAAAGTTTGAGAAGCACCGCTTTAAAGACGATGCAACAAGCTGTTTTGCTGGAGAGAAATTAGAGGAGCCCATTCCAAACAGGGAAGTCTGATGAGAGGAGAAATGGGAGTTGCGGTTTGAAGGGCGACCATGAGCCAGCAGTAGTCAGCAGGAGAACATTCCAGGCAGAAGCAGCAGAACGCACAGAGCTCCAGAGGCGGTCAAGCACTTGGTTTCAGTGAGACAGAGCTTGCCTAGAACCTAAAGCAGGGGAAGAAAGGGGAAGAATAGAATTGAGGAAGGGGAGAGAAGTGGGTAGGATCCAAACATCCAGGGCTGACAAGGCACACAGACCAAAGGGTTTCAAATTATCTGAGAGTGCTGGGTGGCACAGATAGGTGTTGGCAGTGGGGGGCACAGCTTGGTCCATGTCCACCCCCCACTCCATTCTATTCCAGAGCAGGGCCACCATATCCACGTTCTTTTCCACATATTTAACACTTAGTAGAGACTTAATAAATGTTGAAGTAACTGCTCCCTCTTGCTGCTCAATGTTAGCTCCTGCTTCTAAAATCCTAGGCAAAGACTGATGCTACCATATGAGGTATCTGTATCACATTATGGATTAAATAGCCTTCTGTGGCCTGTCAGCATTTAGAACATCTTTCCCGTAACAAAATCTATTCTGAATTTTGAACAACCAACTCCCACAGAAAGAGCTGGATCACTATCAGGTTGTGAATTGAGTGACTTTTTTTAAATCAATTTATTGTCAAATTGGTTTCCATATAATACCCAGTGCTCACCCCAACAAGTGGAGTGGCTTTTTTTATAAGAAAGGTGTCCGTGTGTGTGTGTGTGTGTGTGACAAATGTGATTCCTAAGACTTGTAACACTATAGACATTGTAGAAGGGAGCTTCTGTTTTATCCCACAAATACTGACCCCTGTCATGTAGAGAGCATAGAAGATAAGACATATGAAAAAGGACACAGGACCTAGCCCTTACCTTACTGAGTTCATAGGGCCCCCAATGTTGCCAATTGAATACACTCACCAAGAGTTCTCATACTAAAACAAATGTATCAGGTATCATATCCAGTCCAAATTACTCATTATCAAAAGGGGACATGAAAGCTCAAAGAAGTTAGATAACTTTTAAGAAAAATTTTTTATTAACGTTTATTTATATTAGAGAGAGAGAGAGAGAAAGAAGGAGGGTTGGAGGGGCAGAGAGATGGAGACAGAATCCAAAGCAGGCTCCAGGCTCTGAGCCATCAGCACAGAGCCTACATGGAGCCCAAACTCATGAGCCATGAGATCATGACCTGAGCCAAAGTCAGATGCTAAACTGACTGAGTCACCCAGGCACCCCAGGTGACTTTCTAAATACATGTGATGAAATTTTCTGTAGTTGCAGATGCTCAGTTATCATTACAACCTAATACTGCAGACAAAGGATTGGATCAGATGTCAGGAGGTGAGTGTTAACTCTGGTTTACTGAGTGACCTAGGGTTAAATTCTGATTTCATATAAATATGGATGTGTATGTATGTGCAATTTGGTGAGGGTAAGCAAACTCCGAATTCTGTAAGACATGACACTACAGAATGTTTTCCTTACTCTTGTCTAGTATGACCTGTGTGGTCATTTGCTGCCCTGGCTCCTTCCATCTCTTGCCTTTCCCTTACTTCAAGCCCTCTCCTCAGACCTATCTCCATTCAGTGGATGGGAAGAAAAGAACAGAAGATCCCCATGGAAGGTGTTTGTAGACAGGACTGGGAATGCTTACTTTTACCCACATTCTACCGGCTGTAATTCAGTCACAGGGCCACACTGATAGCAAAGGATTGTGGGAAGTGTGGTCTAGCTATGTTCTCAGTAGGAGAAGAATTAGGTCTGGCATGCATCCAGCCAATCTATGCACGTATGTGTGTGTATGTGTACATACACATATGGGCATAAATACATAGTTGTATATACACACATACATTTATAAGTGCAGTAGAAAAAAGATTAAGTTTAGCTGAGGAAAACAGAACATCAAATAACCAGGAACTCTACAAGCAAGAAAGTTCTTTGTCCCTGAAGTAAAAAAGTCCAATTTCTACTTCGGAGCACAAATCTGATACCCTGGCTTCCAAGTCACCGAAGACTTAGGATTCTTTAATCTTCCTGGTCTCCTGTCAGGGCCTGGCCTCTCTGCTCACTTTCTGGACCAAGATGTCTATCGCAGAGCCAACGAGTCCAAGAAGAAAAGTGAAAGAAAGAGACGAAGACCAAAAATTACCCTCCGCCCCCGCTACAAGTTAGCTTTCTTTAGGACCTTTCTGGGAATCCCATCCGAGTACTTTCTCTTACATTTCAGCAATAATCCCTACATGCGAGGAAGATTCGTGAAATAAAGTCTTTCATGAGGGCACATTGCTTTCAGGTGTATATTGTGAAATACCATTTCACATTCAGTAGGATGGCTAATGTCAAAAAGATGGACAATAACAGTATAGACAAAGATACGGAGGAAACGGGACCCTCATACATTGCTCGTGGGCTTGTAAAATGGAACAGCCACTCTGGAAAGTTTGGCAGTTACACAGAATGTTAAATATTGGGTGAACAGATCACCCAGCATCTCCACTCCTACCTATAAAACCAAGAGAACTGAAAACATAAGCTTGCATGTGAATGTTCACGGCAGCATTATTCATTATAGTCATCAAGTTTAAGCATCCCAAGCATCCATCAACTGATGAATGCGTAAGCCAAATTAGTATATAGCGGAATATCAGTCACCATAAAAAGGAACCAAGTACGGATTCATGCTATAACGTGGGTTACTTTGAAAACATTATTCTGAGTGAAAGAAGCCAAACACAAAAGACTACATAACTGTGTGATTCTATTTATATAGCATCTGTAGAGACACAAATTAGATTAGTGCTTGTCAGTTGCTGAGAGGAGGAGAAATGGGATGGATATGGGATTCCTTTTTGAAGTGACGAAAATGTTCTAAAATTAATCATACAGATGGTTACGTAACTTTGTGCATGTATTAAAATCCACTAAATTGTATACTTTAAAATGGTGAATTTTGGGGCGCCTAGGTGGCTCAGTTGGCTAACTGTCTGACTCTTGATTTTGCCTCAGGTCATTATCTCACAGTTCATAAGTTTGAGGCCCGCTTTGGGCTTTGCGCTGATAGTACAGAGCCTGCTTGGGATTCTTTCTCTCTCTCCCTCCCTCTCTCTCTCTCTCTCTGTGTGTGTGTCACCACTTTGTATTTTCTCTCAAAATAAAAAAGTAAACTTAAAAAAAATAAAATGTTGAATTTCATGGTATGTGAAATGTGTCTCATGTACTACATATTCAATAAAGCTGTCATAAAAATACAAAAATATTAATAGGATTCTGTTAATAAGGAAGAAGGGAATGATGGATATTAGATACACAGGGAGAACTCTGCATGTGTCTGTATATATGCATGAGTTTTTTTTCAAAATTCTATTTATTTAAAAATGTTTTTTACTGTTTACTTTTGAGAGAGAGAGAGAGAGAGAGAGAGTGAGCAGAGGAGGGGCAGAGAGAAACGGATACACAGAATCCAAAGCAGGCTCCAAGCTCAGAGTTGTCAGCACAGAGCCCAAGACGGCTGGAACTCATGAGCTGTGAGATCATGACCTGAGCCGAGGTCGGACGCATAACCGACTGAGCCACACAGGCGCCTCTCATAATTATATTTATTAAGCTATTATCTATATCTATTAAACTTATATCTATTAAACTGTTTTCGCATCCATGCCAAAAGCTGTATTTAAAAAAAATTATTGATTCGAATTGCATTAGAACTCGTCCTACCATCAAGTTTCTGAAAGTCAATTCAAAGTGACTCAGGCATTTAAAAAGAAAGAAAAGACAAGGCCACATCAAAGGAAAGTCCAGGAGGTAAAAATGTCTTCCGGCCTCTGAATCTAGGTGCTAACATGAACGGATTAAGACTCGACTCTACTCTCCCCTGGACGGCTTCCTTCTTAGGCAGGCACTTCCCACAGGATTAGACAGATAACCCCGCAACCCAGGTTTGCATGTTGTGAGCTTATGAACCCCACCCAGCAGAGAGAACAATCTTTTTCTCATAGTTCCAATACATGTCGAAGGCATGATGCTTGGGCTGCCTTGGGTCATCTGTCCCTTCCTGAACCAGAGAGTGGGGACAAACTCACCCAGACCACAAGAAATGAAGGTGGGGGAGGTAGTTCCCCAAAGAGATGCGGGAATGGCAAAAAATAGAAGCCCACTATAGCCTTATTACAGAGGTCATCACTCATCTTAGGGTGGAGGGGGAAGCCTTGTCTGTAAGATGTATGTATAACCACCATCTTGGAATGAATTTCAAAAAAGCCAGTTGGCTTCCCTCACTGTGATCAGTTTTGCCCTCCCTGACTTGAAGCAATCACCCGTGAAGGGAAAACAAATACACGGCATTATGGCCATGTATTATGCTTTTTAATAAATTTAGAATGGCTTCACGTGACAACGGACCCTCTTCCTTCAGCTAAATCACATGAAGGTACAGTTTCTAAAGTCGAATTTAAACTTTTAAAGTTTAAAAGACACCTGTCATGATGGCCAGTGCTGGACCTCTAAGACCTAGGATGGCGTTTGGGTTCACACTTGGACCCTCGCAAAATATGTTGACTGTCTGCGGAACTTACCCAAATATTCATTGGTCCAGAGACATTTCGCAAGTCTCTAAAACCTCAGAGACTCTTGATTATTCCTAAGGAGAAAAGAAAAGAATGTGATCTGAAGAGCGAATCCTTTGATCACATGGAATCCCCATTAAAATTGAGATGAGTCAGTCATCACAGGGGTATCAGAGGGCAAAAAAAAATCATAAAGAGAAATATTCATAAATAAAAACCAGAATCCCAACGCTCGCTTCACTAATAAACAGGACATTTTCAATTGCAAAATCTGTTTTTCCAATATTGAAGTTTCACTTTGCAGCGTGTTCTTCAACACAAACAAGCTCTTTAACGTCCTTGCAGGTCAGGCCTGTGATCTAGGAACTCATTAATTGTAATTTTTTTCCTGGCACCTTCTCCATCACTCTCATTTACTCCGTCTGTAAAATTATGATAATAATAATCTGTGCTCGCCTAACATACAGTAATAATTGCTAATTAACTAATTTTTATATGTAGAAACCCCTGAAGACTTTACACAGGTGCTAAGTTATTATTTTAGGCCTGGCGGGGGGTGAAGGATGGGGGAGGGGGGCCGGAGGGGGGGGAAGAAGATACAACCTTATGTTTTCAAGTGTGATGGCTCACACTCCAATGCTGCCCAGTCCGTGAGAATCCAGTGTTATAAAGTCACGCGTCATCCAATGCTGATTGATTTGACAAACAACACCCTGCAGTATAATATCACTTTCTCCTGTCACCTTGGGCCTCAAATAGCCAGAGCTGTGCTCAGTATTTCATCTATGGGATGGACCTTTTTACAGCAAAATATAACCACCTTAACACTGGCATCAACAGAGTCAGAGCTCAAATGATACAGAGTTGCAATTCTAGTGATTTCCAGCGTGCCCCTTCCTCATCAAACATAGCACCCACAAATTCTTTTCATTTACATACTATTCGATTGTATTAAAATAAAAAAGACGTTGCCCACGCCCTCTTAAAAAAACAAAAAAGAGAGAATTGGCCCTTGTTTAGGGGTATTTTCCTTGCCTTCCTTTTTTATCATTTTTACAACAGAAGAATAACTTCTTTTCATCTGGGAGGGCTTCGGGCAGAACAGTTTTGAGATGTCAGCCAACCAAGAGAAACGTGACATTACCGTCCTTTGAAATCTTGTCTTGGAAATGTGGTTTGGGTACCCAGACCAACCCCGCATTTGGCAATGAAAAAGCTAAAACAAAACATTACTGAAAATAGTCCTACAGTGGTATGGTGTTTCTAGGATAATCGTTTGTTACATTTTAACAGACGAAAGTCACTTAAACCTTTGGATCTATTTTCATTGCTGTGCAGGAACAGACATGAAACATTTCGCAAAGCTGGCCATGAGCTACTTGTTACAGGGGCAAAAAGCAATCATGGAAAAAACTTCAGCCATGGTAACATTTTTCTATACAGGTAAAATGGAAAGTGTGTCCAAACTGGCATACTCTCTGTAATTCTGGCAAATAGCACACTGCGTCTTGACAGCATACACAGAGCCTTAGAAGTTGAATCCAAAAAGATGAAAGAACTCGGAGGACAGTGAGTCAGTTTGTCATTGGTGGGAATCTCTGCAGTAACTTATAATTTATCCCTGGGTTGTGTAAGCTCAAAGATGAAGATAAAGCTTCACTCAGAGGGCGCGCACTGGTGTCCTTCCTATTGTAGAACTACGAAGTGGCTGATGGTTCTTTACATTGTAGGAAATAAGCGAAATTGTGTTTCTAACTTCTGTAATCCATGTTTTGCTTTGGTTATTTCCAGAAGGGCAGTAACTGACTAATGAAGACAAGGGACTACCCGGTTGGTAAATGAAATTACAGGTGATAGTCTTAAGAATTGCACACAACTCCAGAGACAGTAGCCCCCCTTATCTGAGGAGGTACATTCCAAGACCCCCAGGGGATGCCTGAAACCAAGGTACTTTTTTTTTTTTAAATAATTTATTGTCAAATTGGTTTCAATACAACACCCAGTGCTCAATCCAATCCAAGGTACTTTTAAACCCTGTATAAACTGTGGGGTTTTTTTCCCTATACCTAAGATAAAATTTAATCTATAAATTAGACACAGTTAGAGATTAACAATAACCAATAATAAAATGGAATGATTATAAAAACATACTGTAATAAAAGTTAAAGGAATGTGGTCTCTCTCTCCCTCAAAATATCTTCTTAGACTCACCCTTTTTAAAAAAATTTTTTTAATGTTTATTTACTTTTGAGAGAGAGAGACAGAGTGTGAGCAGACAAGGGCAGAGAGAGGCAGAGACACAGAATCTGAAGCAGGGTCCAGGCTCTGAGCTGTCATCACAGAGCCTGACACAGAGCTCGAACTCACAAACTGCGAGATTATGAGCTGAGCTGAAGTCAGATGCTTAACCGACTGAGCCACCCAGGTGCCCCTAGACTCACCCTCTTGTGACAATGTGAGACGATAAAATGCCTGCGGATGACAGGAAGTGAGGTGAACAACGTAGGCACTGTGGGGTAGCGTCAAGCTACCGCTGACCTTCTGACCGTGCGCCCCAAGGCGAATCACCTGCTTCCGTGACCGCCGTTGACCTTGGGTAAGAGAAACCACAGTAAGTGAAACTGCAGGTAAGGGTGGGCTGGTTTCGGGGGGATTATTGTAGCAAAAACTTAGGAGTGCCTTTTGGGAAAAGTCAAAAGAAGTTCGACGCTTCACCCTTTAACTGAGAACGGTACATTTTCTTCTTCGTGCCAAAACCCTCACCGATGGACTTCTGACCGTCCAGTTTTGTGGCAGCTGATAAAAACGAATTGAATTAAATAACATATACATATACATTTAATAGTAACACTGACCCTAAGTCGGTGAATAGCACCATTCTGCTCATTAGAAAGCATTTCATCAAATAGACAACGCAAGTAATTGTGTTCCGCTTTGGGGCTTGGCAAACTTTCTCTGTAAAGAACCAGATAGGAAATATTAGCGGCACTGTGGGTCACGTCATCTCTGTCACAACTATTCAGGTGTAACGTTGTAGCACAAAAGCAGCTGTAGAAACTATGTCTAGGAATGGCTGTGCCTGTACTCCAATAAAACTCCATTTTCGAAAGGGCTGGATTTCGCCCGCAGGCCTTAGTTCGCCAGCGGCTCTCACAGATGAATGCCCTGCCATTGGGGCAAGACAAAATCAGCTCAACTTGAACCCATCAGAGTGAGACAGAGTGAGACGGACTTTATTCTAAATAGATGTTCCATCCATGTCGATACTTCGAATGAAGGGGAGAGTGGAGTCTTATAAACTTGGGTGTCAGAAAAACCTACGTTCAAAGTTTGGTTCTCCCACTTATTGGCTCTTTGACCTTTGCAAGTCGCTCACCTCAGTTTCTCCATCTCTGAGAGGGAGATGTTATTAGCACTTGTTTCACAGGAGTGAAATGGAGTACCATTTAAATTAGGAAGCCTCCGGAAAGTGCTTGGCACAATGCCAGGCATTGCCTGAGCTCAACGACATTAAGACTAAATTAATGACGGTACGGAGGGTAAGCATTCTAGAAGGCCTGCATTGTCTATGCTTCCTGAAGTTATCATCTACAGACTGGACCCAGATTCTCTGCCCTAGACACCTGAAATGCTAGGACCCAAATGCATTTGTATACAGACTATGACTGTGGAGCGATAGAGTAATACCCAAAAGGAGTTTTGCTGACTCGCTTCACCGTAAAGGAACTAGAGAAGAAGAGGCCATATCAGAGCTACTGATGAATCATCACTGTCTTGGAGGTATTTATTATTCTGTGAATTAGCCGGTTAGTCCCAAAAACAATTTTACCAACCCCAGACGCAAATGGACAGCAGAAGAATGGAACGTCCTCTCTCTTTAGAAAAAAAAATGGTGCCAATAGTCATTAAGGCAATCCTTTGAAAGCAAATGGCTGGATGGCACTGTCTTTCAAGAATAAACGTGTCCACAATGCTAAGTGTAAAAACCAAAGTATCTTTGCCAGAGCCCTACAACGAGATTGCTAGTAAAGATGCCCTCATACTGGATGCCCATTTCAAAGAAACCAGGGAGATGCTTGTTCATCCTTTGTGTACAGGGACGAGAGGCAGAAACCAGAGAGCTATTTTATTAAAGAAATCATAAGGTCAAGTCTTATTCTCACTTCCATATCCCCAAGATTGAGCACAGTCCCTAGTACACAGTAGCTGCTCAATAAATGCCCATGACACTCTTGAGTGACAGAAGAGAAGGTGCAATGGCTTCTTCAGGCTTCCAATGGCACGGACACACGGGGCTGGAGATCTGTACTGTTCAGAGCCCTTGTGATGCACTGTGGGGCATATTGGAGACGGTAACCGATTGCATCATATTATATGCTTGGCATAATTATACTGTAGGCTTTTGTCTCCTTTGGTGCCAGTCAGTCTCAAAACACATGCTGCTTCCTCGCTTTGCTTATGTAAAGTGCTGGGGTTGCCCACTCATTACAATTGGGATTTGTGAACTCTGTGTCCACGGTCTGAGTCACTGCAGCCCAGGGGCTCGTGCTTGGGAGACCGGGGATGGCTTTTCCCCAGAGAAGACGGTCAACAATGGGCATTTCTGTCCTGGAAGAAAAAGACGAAAGTGGCAGACACAGACTGCTTGGGGCTAGATCGGATGGAAAATGTTGATCAAGTTTGCCTTTCCTTTTTTAAAACATTAATAATCAAGCTGCTTCCCCCCCCACCCCTCAATTTTAAAAAGGGAGTTGGATCTGTAGAGAGTTACAGGCTCTCCCCTCCCTGTCTCCTTCCCATCCACTTCCTTCAAGTCTTTGCCTCCTCCTCATCCAAGCCACGACCTCCCTTACCTGGACGATGGCAATATTTTCCAAAGCTGTCTCTCTACATCCCAGCACGCCCCTTTCCATTTCCACATCGCTGCCAGAGTGATCTTTTTAAGACGGAAAAATGGTTCTGAACCACTGCTGCTTATAACCATTCAGCAGTTTCCCGTTTCTTTTAAGAGAAAGAATTGTAACCCTATACCTCGCTTCTCAGGCTGGGCATGATCTCACCCTGCCTCCCTTGCCAGCCTCATTCTGTGCTTCTCTCTTAGTTCTGTACTGTAGCAAATGCAGGCATTCCCAATTGCCCCTCGGTATCCATTTTCCCTTGTGTTTAAAGAAAAATAAATAAATAAAAGCTGGGTTTCCCCAGGGCCCACGACTCACCAGCCAAGTGCTACATTGCTAGTCTTTCTGAGTTCTGGAGAAGAGAACAGAAGGAGAAGTGATGTCGTCCCTCAAAAGGAAGTAAGCCTGCTCTCCAAATCCTTGCACCCCACCCCCCCCAGCATTGATCAGCAAGGAGGCTAAGCACACAGGACAGGGGAGGGTCCAAAGCATACCCTGTAGGCCAACCTCAGCCTATCGCGATTATGTCAATAAAGTTTGATGAGAACATAGCCACATCCATGGACTTAGGCACTGTCGGTGGCTGCTTTCACACCACAATGTGAGAGGTAAGAAGTGACAGAGACCACATGACCTGCAAAGACCAAATATTACCATCAGCTGACTCGGTCCGTTTGGGCTGACAAATATAAAAAAATAAATATGAAAAAATAAATTGTTGCAACCTTGGTATTTAGGGCTTCTGTTGAAGACGCCTTCAACCTGAGTATTATCGACGTTGTGGGTCGGAGAATTCTCTGTTTTCAGAGGCTGTGCTGTGCATTGTAGGATGTTAAACAGCATCCCTGGCCTCTACCCACTAGATGCCAGTAGCATCCACTTCCCAAGTTGTGACAACAATAAAAATGTCCAGACATTACCAAATATCTGTTGGGGGATAGAATTACTCCTAGTTGAGAAGCATGGTATCAGAGCAACTTAACCCGCTATGCTAAGCATCTCTCTCTCTTCAAACCTTCCAGAACCTTCCCCACTGCCAGGAGTTCCCCCTCACTGCTCTCTCTAGCAGAAACCTTGTGACCCGCTCCCCCTCATCCAGTTATCTCCTCCTTAAAACTTTCCAGCGTGAGCTGCAATATCACTTCCTCAGGACCCTCCGCTGATCTTCCCACTAGAGAATGCTCTCAAAGTCACCTGTAGTTTCCCCAGGCAACAATATTGTGCTTACTGATACATTCTTTGTCATTCAGGGACACTCATAATAAATAAGTGGTTCTTAACGGGCTTACTCACGGAATACTGTAATTTTGTGGGGAAAGCAAGGGGCTAGTAACGGTAGTGGAGGCAAACGTGGGTCTTGTCGTGGTCCCTGACTGGGGGCACTGGTTCCATATCCCTCGTTATAGAGTAAGGAAGAAGCAGCCAGGGAGAAATGGGGTC
The DNA here is from genome assembly GCA_030068075.1 of Paguma larvata. Classification (NCBI taxonomy): domain Eukaryota; kingdom Metazoa; phylum Chordata; class Mammalia; order Carnivora; family Viverridae; genus Paguma; species Paguma larvata. The sequence goes on from CM057842.1 coordinate 38,857,349, forward strand.
TCCGTGCTTCCTAGCCCCAGAATTCCCATAAACCAAGGGACCTACCTTCCTTCTGTAGCAGCCAAAACATCTGCTAAAGTTAGTGCATTTCTGTATCAGAGCAGCATATGGATTTGTACTTTGCCTTTGGTTTTGAAATCACTTACCTTTTAACCCTGTACTCTTCAACCTGTGAAGGTGTATGTGATATGATTTATTAACCCTGCACTATACCCTCTTAAGTTAAAGATAATCCCTACGATCACATCTTAAATTCACATGCAGATAAACATATATTCTTCAGCCCCACGGTTTGTCCAAACTAAGAGGCTAACCATTCAGCTAGATCTAGATGCTTCTTGGCACAAGCCATTAAGAGATGTATGTGACCTCCTTAATTCCTTTATGTTTTCTCTCTGTTCTGTTAGAGTTTGTCTTCTCTCTCAATCCCTCTCTTGAGACTTCTGCACTTTCAAATCCAGAGTCTTTTTCTCAAGATCCTTAGCATTCTGTAAGTTAACTTAGGTACTACTGAAAATAAGGGCACTCTCCTCATCCTCTCTTAGTAGGACATACACGAGTTGTGTGCACCTGTGCGTGTCGTGGTTGCAAGAGCTATTTGACCACCATGCCAAAAGCGCGTCTTGTGCAGCAGATCTGGTTTTAAGATTGAGTTCCACCAGTTACTAGGATGCCAGGATGTCTGTGAACAGTCACTTCCTCTCTGAGCCTTGGTTTCCTTGTCCTTTAAATGGATCTAGTATTGCTTATCTAAAGGTATGCAGGATTAAGGAACCCAGTACCTTGTACATAGCAGACGTTCAAAGAATATTAGCTATTTCTTTCTTTATTTTATTTATTATTTGTTTTTCTTTTTGAGAGAGAGAGAGGGAGAGCAGGTGAGCTGGGGAGAGGGCAAAAGGGGTAGATACACATATAGAGAGAATATGAAGCAGGCTCTGTGCTCAGCATGAAGCCTGACGTGGCTCTCGATCCCACAATCTGGGGAGCACGATATGAGGGGAAACCAAGAGCCAGACACTCAATCAATGGAGCCACCCAGGTGCCCCAGAATATAAGCTATTTCTGTGATCCATTCATCCAGTCTTTTCTAGACTCCCTGAGAAAGCTCACAGACCTCAAGAGGACTCCCTGATGCCTGGAACAGACAGTGACTCTGCTCTGCTAACCAGACCATATGGGACTCGACCTCTTTACCTCGATCTGAATATCAGGGGGCCCCTGGCAGACATTGTAAGGGACAGAATATCCCTCTCATTCCAATTCTAGGAGCACAGGACATGAGCAGTATCCTCACGTCTCGACACGTGCACACCTATGACGCGTGACTGTGTGCATGCACGCACAGGCAAATGCGTGCAGACTCACGCCTGTGCTCATATACACATAAAAATACCACCTGCGTCCCTTCCCCCAAACCTTTGTATCTTAGTCAAGAAATCTTCAGGCTTGCCCCTCTCTCTCCCCTCTCCTCTTCGCTGAAGGTTGTGTAGGGTCATGGATATATGGATGGAAAGTGTACATAATGGCTAAGAAAAGCCACAGAATAAGGAGGGGGCAGGATGAATTGTGAATTACATCAGAGTGAGGGTGAGCTGGGAAGACAAGAATAAGAAAAATATATATATTTTTTTGAGAGAGAGAGAGAGAGAGAGAGAGAGAGAGAGAGCAGGGGAGAGGGGCGGAGGGAGAGGACAGAATCCCAAACAGGCTCCACCCTCAGTGTGGAGCCTGACATGGGGCTCAATCCCACAACCTGGGGAAGATGACTTGAGCTGAAATCAAGAGTCAGATGCTTAACCAACTGAGGCATCCAGCTGCCCCAAACCAAGTGTCAGGATATCTCACATGTCAGTAGCCAAACGAAGCAGAACTAAGCATTCAGGAATTTTATCCTTCGTTAGGCAACAATAATGGTTGCCATGTACTTTGCACTTACTCTATGACAAAAGGTTAGCAAAGAATATACAAATTATTTAATCCTCCAAACAGCCCTAAGGGGGTAGATACTCTCAACTCCATTCGACGGATGAGGAAATTGAGGCCCACATTTGCCCAAGACTTCCCGTGGACCTGTGAGTGACGGAGTGGAATTTCTAACTCCTGAGTGCTTGATGCCAAACCTTAAACTTACCAGGCGATAGACCAAGGTCCCAAGGATTCCACACAAGGGGAAGACTAAAGATCTGTGATGTAGCAAATGCTAGCACCCACCCCAAATCCATTCTTCCATCCAGGCCGTGACAGTACGGTGTGGACATGGCTGCCCAGCCAGGGACAACACTTATAGCACCGCTTGCATTGAGATGGACTGAGTCACTCACATTCACAAATGGAGTGGATACAACCTGTGTCACTCCAGAGCCAACATTTTTAAGAGGCAGGGGTGTCTCCTCCATGTTCTTTTTTTCCCCTTCCTCTGGCTGGATTCCCCGGGCAACCAAGAGTGAAGGATGACTGGATTTGGAGACGTAAGGAATCTGGGTCTCTCGGTGACCGTGTGGAAGCGAGGAAAGCTGACAGGCCACCTTTCTTCAGGACACTTCTGTAAGTGAGAAGACCACTTGTAATGTGATGGTGTCATCATCATTTTTAGGTCTTCCTTGTCACAGCCCTCATACTATCCTAACTCCTACAACTTCTTCCTTTGCCTTAAACAACAAAAATTGCCCCTTGCTGGTCTAAGGAGATAAAAAGAAAAAAGCCCCCCCACAGGAAATGAGTCCCAGCTCCAGGAAATAAACATCTCCATAATGTGGAGACAAAACTCATTCAAACATCACCTATCGGACGTGGCTATTATTTAGAACTGTTTATACTCTCTCCTCTTCCCTTCTGATAAAGCAAACACAGGGAGAAACAGAAAATGCGAACGGACAGCAGACAATGTTCATAACGTTTCAAACTCTGAAAGGTGTTCTGACGATTAAAATATCTCCAACTCATAACGGGAAGAGGAGTATGAAGTATTTACTTAAGAAAAAAATCATTAACTTCTTTTTCCTCTGGCCTGAAATGGTTTCTCCTCATTTTCTTCAGTCACACTTTATTCAGTGGAGTGTCTGGCTTTCTGAGCCAGCCTGTCTTTTATGCATTTTCCAGGTGGTTTGAAACGCAGAGTAATTAAGTGACTCCTGCAAGGTTGCGTATGAGGAGCTGCCGCCTTGAATCTGCAGCCTCCTCTGCTGGCCTCTGGCCTTCCCGCCTCTGCATGTTCCCCCCACCCTTCCACGCACAAAACCAAGCAGAGATGAGGTCTTTTCTTTCTTTTCTTTTCTTTTTTTTTTTTTTTTTTTTTTGCGAAAACACGCATAAAAACTCCTTTTTAACGTTAACATTGACTTACTTACTCACATTCCTAAACTATTGCATCCAAAAAGTTTGGGAATTCATAGCTGGTATGCCAAATCCCGAAAGCGTAGAGACGAAGAACTACCTTAGCGGGAGTTCGTGCCTGTTGAATACGCCCAGACACCTGGAAACAAACTCTCTGCTTTTCTCTCTGCTCCGAACTCCGTGCTCTGGTGGAGAAAGGGAAAGTGCATGGAATTAAAATGCAGACATACCACCCGATTACGGCCCCCCTAGGGTTCTGGCTTTATGCTTTTGTACAACAGGCTCGGAACAGAGACAATAGCTAGTACATGAGCCTAATTATCCTATGTGTGCACGCTGCAGTCTGGACCTGGGTTTGATTTAGTGCTTTTGAATAGAACTTAGGGAAGATGGTTAAGACTTATTGCCACAACTGTGGTTTCCAAGCTGTCACACCCACACAGAAATGCTGGGTCAGGCTCCATTGTTTAAAGCTACAAATATTTCACCTAGGTCCGCACCCTTTCCTGCTAAGCTTAGAAATGGGTTTATAAGTTTTGTCTTATAAACTTCTCTCTTAAGGTATTTATATTTAAAGACTTCTTATTAGGGCCCAGGTCCCTGACCCTGGTAGAATTCTCAGCCACTGGCCTTGGGGACAAGGGAAAGCTGTGAAGGAGAACTTACATAAGGTGATGTCGCCCTGTTCCTCTTAGAATCCTGAGACCGACCGCTTCCATAAACAGCCACCCATCTATCTCTGACTTCTCCCACATCTGCCTACATATATCCTTACTTTTCAGGGTAGGAATTTGACCTTTTAATTTTGACCTCTTAATTTTGGGGGTTATCCTTCAGTGGTCCACCCTCATCCCTACCCGCAACTACCGTTAGGGTTTGACACATATGGCCACCTACTAAAGGTAAGTCACCTTTTAAAAAAATTATTTATTTATTTTGTGGAGGGGGAGGGGCAGAGAGAGAATTCCAAGCAGGCTCCATGCTCAGCGCAGAGTCCAACGTGGGGCTCCACCTCACGATCATGAGTTCATGACCTGAGCCAACATCCAGGGTTGGGCGCTCGACCGATTGAGCCACCCAGGCGCCCCAAGGAAAGTCAACTTTTATGTTGGTTGTCTGATGGGACAAAGTGAAATATCAGATGTCTCTATGAGTCAGTATATTTTAGAGACAGAAGTGATCTCTAAGCATGGCTGTTGCTTCTCCTGGTCCAGCGCCGATATCCTCTTCTGAAAGTGGCTCTCTGATCACTCCTCTGAGGTATGGTACATCCTCTGTTCTTAGGCTGAGGTGTAATGCATGTCTCTTGGATTTAGGGATTGGTAGGGGTCCCAGCCTGGCCGATCAGCATATTCTGGGGACAGAGACGAGAATAAGGTTGACACATGACCCAAGTGCCATAGACTGAATGTTTGTGTCCCCCTAAGGAATTCATATATGTGATAGTATTAGGAAATAGAGTGTTTGGGAGATGATTAGGTCATAAGCACAGAACCTTCATGAATGAGATTAGTGCCATGATAAAAGAGGCCCCACAGAGCTGCCTTCCAATCATATGAAGTGATAGCAAAAGTATGGTCATCCAGGAAGTAGGCCCTGCTCAGACACCAAATCTGCTGGTGCCATGATCTTGGCCTTCCCAATTCCAGAACTGGGAGGAATAAATATTTGTTGTTTATAGGTCACCTGCTGTGTACTATTTTATTGTAGCAGCCCAAATGGATGAAGATGCTAAGGTAGTACCATCAGAAGAAATCCATGAAGTTTTCTAGGATGACTGCGATGGATAAGCTCTCTTAAACATTGGGTATGCTAACAGAAGGATGTACGTGTGACCCTATTGGGCACCAAGGAGAGAGAGCTGGCCTAGAAAGAAACCAGCACGGAGGAAAAGAGATCTAAGAAATAAGGCACGACTGTGTTCCAGTGATGCATATGACCTCCTGGATCTATCTGTACCTGAGAACATACTGATCGTTGGCCTTAAGCGTGTTTGAACCAATAATTCCTTTTTTTTTTTTTTTTTTTTTGCTTAATATAATTTGACTAGCATTCCTGTTATCATGACCAGAGAGTTGAAAATAAGTTAAAAGAAGGCCAGTGTGTCTATATTCAATGATTTTCAACATGTAAGCTATGGAGTTTTAAGTAATAAAACTGCTGAGATTCACCGGGCCCCTTTCTTTAGTCTTTATTTACTTTCTCAGTCGCTCGAAGAACTTCAAATATCTTTCTATTATGTTATCCAGTTTCCCTGGCTGCCCCGTACTACCTTAGTTATTTCCTGATGCTCGGAGACATATCAAATGTTACATTTCCAACACCGAATTCTTGATTGCTCCTTCCAAACTCGCTCTTTTCTTGATCACCTTCATGTCAGTAAAGACCACCATGATGTGTTCAGTTGTCCAAACAAGAAACTGGAGACACGGCTGTGCTTCCTCCCTGCCCTCCACCTCTCACGTTCGGGCCATCAGGATGTCCCGTTTGATGTACCTCTTCAGTGTGTGTCAATCAGCACCCTTCTCTCCATCTATGCGGCCTCCACTGTAGTTCGAGGATCACCAACTCTGTCCCGGGTCACCAGGGCAGCATCCATCTATTTTCTGATTCATTCACAATCACTTTCAAATCCATGCTCTACCCTACAGCCATGGAAAGTCGATTTAATTGTATCATGGCATACCCCTGCGTAAGATACTCTGCTTTGCAGTAGACACAGAATTAACACCTCACTGTGGTCTAAACGGGCTCTGTGTGCTCTGATCCCATCTACCGTCATTGTGTACCAACTCGTTCACCAATACCCATCCCCACACAGCTTTTCTTTCTTTCTAGAACATAGACAGGCCACTTCAGGGTCAGCTTCCGGTGGTATTCCTTCTACTAAGTGTGCTCACTCTTCCTCAGTTCTTCACGTGGCTTTGAGCTTTCTGTCCTGTGGTTCCCAGCCCGAACATCAAGCCGTTCTGGGTACAAGTCATCCTCCATCTCAGCACTCCATCTGCTTCCTTCATATACTTCCACAGCTTGAAAATGCTTTCTTCTTGGTTTGCTTGCATACTACATGTCTTGCCACTTGACCAAACTCCAGAAAGGCACATGATAAGTGCCTGATATAACTGAACGAAAGAAGTTCTGTGACAAGCCATTTCTACAGACAAAATAAATAACATATGTTGCACACACATGGGCTCTTTGTCAAATGTTTGCAGATGCTATAATGCGTACCAAAACACAAGTACATGTACAGCGTTAAAGAGTTGGTATTGGCTTTTTTTTTTTTTTTTGTCTTTAGGTATTTTCTTTACATGAACATTCCACCTCCAGGCCACCATGCTCTGGCAGATCGTACAAGCTTATTCTCTAGCACTCCTCCACTCTTTTTAATGTTAAAAATTGATCTTCTTAGGGCTTTCAAGGTAACAAGGTTCCAATTTGGTGGGTGCTGAAAATGAGGAGATGTGTCCTCAGGAAATAAAACAATTACAGATTTTGCGAGAAAGTATAATAGACCATGAACCTGAATGGAAGCTGCACACTATTTCAATACTAATTCATCTATTCTGCTCCCCACTACCTTCATCAGGCTGTGTTATTTAGTTAAAGATGATTAATAAAAAAAAGATGTACATGGACCTTATGTAAAAACTAGAAAAATAAATGGGCACCTAGGTGACAAGGTCAGTTAAAGCATCTGACTTCAACATAGGTCTTGGTCTCATTGTTTGTGGATTCGAGCCATGTGTCAGGCTCTGGGCTGACAGTGTAGAGCCTGCTTGGGATTCTCTCTCTTTCTCTATCTCTCTCCCTCTCTCTCTGCTCCTCCCCTGCTTGTGCTCTCTCTCAACATAAATAAATAAACTTGAAAACACTTGAAAAATTTAAAAAATAATATAAACAAGAACTGTATTATATACATATGTATCTTTATGTAAAGAGAATAAGATGAAATATATAAAAGATGACAGAAATAATCTCCAAGGAATTATATTTGATACAATTGCACTAAGAAAATATTTCAAATAAGAGAAACAAAGATTCAAAGGAGAGGTGATAAGACAATGAAAGGTGGTAAGTGCGTTGGGAAAGAAATGAAAGAGAAAACAAGACAGAGTGAAATTCATAATAGACAGAACAAAAAACCCAGTCATTATTCCAAACTGATGACAGGCTTGAAGAAATCCTGCTAAAGATAATGATATGTAATGAAGATATAAAAATGGTTGTAGAAAGGATGATAGGTATGGGAGGGAGACACAGAAGGTACAACTTATACATAACGGGAGTTGCTGAAGAAGAGCAGCAATAAATGGAGTGAAAAAATATAGCAAAGATGTAATAGGAGAAAGATTCCTGAAATACGTAACTTCATTTGGAGATAGAAGACCATACCACATCCTTGAGAAAAAGGATAGACTATAAGAAACAGAAGATATATCCTGGGAGAAGTTAATGTTCTTTAAATTTTTTAAAAGCAAAAGCAATCTTTTGAATGTTTTTCAAAAATAATATCCTTTTTTTAAACAAGAAAAATGAGGGGCACCTGGTTGGCTCAAATGGTGAAGCATCCAACTTTGGCTCAGGTCATGATCTCATGGTTCTTGAGTTCCAGATCTGAGGTGGGCTCTCTACACAGAGCCTGCTTCAGATCCTCTGTCTCCTTTTCTCTTTGCCCTTCCCCTCTGACGTGGGTGCACTCTCTCTCTCTCTTTCTCTCTCAAAAATGGATAAATATTAAAAGTAAATAAATAGTTTAAGAAAAGAATTCTATCTTAAAAAGAAAAACTGAGGCATTTCAGAAGGGATGATCAAATAAAATATAAGGTGGAAGGTGTTTCCCACCGAATGTTTTTGGCTGTAGGGAACAGAAACTGGCTCAAACTGGCTCACAACCTTTCTACTCCAGAAGAAGTCCCTTTGCAGTGACATTGGCCTCCCCTGGTCCCCTGGAAGCTTGTCAGAAATGTGGAATCTCAGGCCTTAACCTAGGTCTATTGAATCAGAACCTACATTTTTAACAAGATCCTCTACAGATTCCAATAGACATTCCGGTGTGAGAAACACTGGCTTAAATGAAAGGAGATTTATTTTTTGCTGGTGTTCTCAACCTTGGCTATACAGCAGAATTTCCTTAGTAGCTTTAAGCAATCTGCCATGGAGGCTATACCCCTTACTAGTTAAATTAGAAATTCTGAGATTTAGTTTACATTTTATTTCATTTTTTTTTTTTTAACATTCCAGGAGATTCCACTATAAAGCCACAGTAGAGAACTACTCCACTAGGGGTTGGGAGTAGGTGGGCTTTCAGGGTTGGGTGATTCCACAATTCAATAGAATCCTGATGGACTCAAGATGTCCTCATCTCTCTGCTTGACCATCTTCAGGATTGGGTTTTAATATTTCATAAAGCTTCCTCTTTCCTCTTACTCTTCATCCCTCCCTTCTTCCTTCATTTCCTTCATTTTTTTCCTGCCTTTCTTCTGGCCTATCTTCCTTTTCTTCTTGTGCACATAGGGAAATATTGAATATAACTATCACCGAATGTTAAAATGGTTATTTCCGAGAATTTTGAGTGATTTGGGGGTATAATTTTTAGTTCATATATTAATTTATATACCTCAACATTGTTTTTTTAAATGTGGGTTGGGTCTCCATCATTAAATATCCTAAGAACCATTGGCTTAGCCCAACATCTTCCTCTTGCGGTTGAGGAAACAGAGGCCCTAGAGCGTAGCGTAGTGAGGAGAGAATTGATGACAAGACCTGGTGCTACTTTGTGCCATTCAGAGCCATGAATAATGCCCATTGTGTGGCTATTTCTCTCACGTCTTGGGATTAAATGGTTTCTGCACAAAGTCTTGGAAACACTTTGAGTCAGCTAAGGTAAAGGAGTGGGAGGGAGAGGAAGATTCAGCCAAATGACTGAATGCTCAGAGAGGGATCACTGCCGGGAGAGGGGAAACGTTGATGGCGCAACAGGGAATTACACTCATGTCTCCCCTCCTCTACCCTCCTCACCCACAGCCACCTCTTTGATATTTGGCTTGGGGTTATCATAGGTCTCCCATTGTTGAGGCTGGTTTGTCAAGAGTTGGCTGGCCACTGCTAATAAATGCATTTCCTCTCCCAGTTAACAGTGGACGTGGAGCCAAAGTAAACAACAGAGCTTCTCCAGGGGATGCTTTAAGGCTACGGCAAATGCTGGCCTTTTCAGACAAGGGAACAGGCCAGTGACGTGGTAGATGTTTTTGTTTAAGTACCTATGACAGTCACAAATTCTACCAAAAATATCACTATCTGCTCTGTTTGCACAAACACCCAAATCTCTGAAATCTACCTTTTGAAATGGAGGGTGGGTATCAGGCTCTCTTTCCTGGAACACATTTTCTCCAGTTTTTGCTTTTCTCCTCAGTACTCATCCTTAGTCCTCAATTTAAATGTTGCCTCACCGGCTGGCTTTCTCTGATCTACAGAGGGTCACCTTTGAAGTTCCCTTCCTCATCTCTTTGTTCGTTTGCTTGTTTATTTATTTATTTATTTTGAGAGAGAGAGAGAAAAAGAGAGAGAGAGGGGGAGAGAGAATCCCCAGCAGGCTCTGCACTGTCAGCACAGAGCCTGATGAAGGGCTCTATCCTACAAACTGTGAGAGTATGACCTGAGCTGAAATCAAGAGTTGGCCACTCAATCCACTGAGTCGCCCAGGTGTCCTAATCCTTGTCGAGTTTATTCAGAGTGCTTATGGCCATTATAATGAGTCCTTTTCCCCCTCAGTCATCCTCCTGCTAAAACTTAAGTTCCATGAGAGCTCACTATGTATCTATAGCCTTTATTCCAGCACCTGAAATATATCAGGTGCCCAATAAATACCTGTAGTGTGAATAAATGATTCAAACATATATCTTTATCCCTGCTCCCAAATAGAGACTACACTTTTATCTGAGAAAACATCCTATTTGCAATTTAATTTTAAATAATGGTCAGCGCTCCATCAACAATAAGGTGGTGACTGGTCATGCCAGTGCTACTACCATAGATGCAGGAGAATCCAGCTAAGTCCTATCAGCAAGACCTGGGGCAAGTCGCTTAGTCTCTGAGCCTCAGTGTCCTCATCTGTATAATGGGAGTCACAGTATTTGGGAGGATAATATAGAACATGCTCTAGAAGCATTGGGAAAACTCTTTAGAGCTACACCACGTAGGGGGATGGGCTTTCAATACGCTGTCTATTAGAAGTTGGAACTTTAAGATGTTGCTGCAACCCCATGGCTCAGGCTCCCTCAGTAGAGAGCCTTAGAAGAGCATTTGCATGAAAGTGATTCATCAGGAGGTGCTTCCAGGGAAAAACAATGGAAGGGGAGCGTCAAACAAGGGTACCATATTATGCACCGTCTTACTGAAGGTGACTCAGTCCCATGGGGGAGTTCTGGACACAGCAAGGCTCACGTTTCAGAGTTGTCCCAGTCAGGGCTGAAGCCCCACACCCATCGGTCACTGGATAGGAGCCGTCCCCGTCCCCGGGGGCTGGGGTGCAGGAATTCCCAGGTACATCTACTTCAGGAAAGAAAAGCAGGCTCCGGTAGCCCGAGGGCAGGAATAGTATTCCAAGAACTAGTGAGCACAGAAATGGTAAAAGGATTAAAGGGAGAGTAAACAGGGAAGGCGCATTCACTAGGAAATTCCTGTCTCAATCGCAGACTATTGTCCTTGGCAATAGGGTTCATGTTATGAGCTGAGATTAGATTCGAGTACACTACCACCTTGTATTCAGGCAGCGTTTCTCACTTCTCTTTGAAGTGCTTCTCCACATAACTCATGAGAGAGGAGGGCTGAGCGCGGGCTTGGTCGGATCACGTGCGAACCATAAAAAAGTACATTTTCAAGGGCAATAGGTTAAATAAAGGAAAGAGGTTCACTGGTTTTACAACCATGAGTGGTTTCTATTTTTCAATAAGTCAAACCCTTTAGAAGACATGGCTGAATGGGCAAAGAGCCCTCTCGGGGAAATTCATGTTTTACAGTTTGATTTTCTTTGGGGTAAGGGGGAAAAAAATGCAAGCTGTAGTTTAAAACTATTCATTTCATCATGACCCTGAAAGAAAAAAAAAAAAAACTTGCAGTATTTTTGTGACAGGATGTTTGACCAAATATGCTGTGGACGTGTTACTTTGGGGTTTTAAGAGTTATTTTCCATGATGGACCCTCTCTCACGGGAAACATACAAGCTTCTTTACAGGACCAACTCGGTTGGTCTCGCTTTCCATCCCGCAGAATGCCCCAACTTTACTGACTGTCAACAGCTGACCCGCAGGGATGTCACAGGCCAGGAGCGAGCTGTCACTGTATTAGCCTCTGGCTTGTCCTTGGCGTGGAGAAGCCCTTCTTTTTTCCCTCTCTGTGGAAGCTTCACGGCTCAGTGGAAAGAGACCTGGTTTGGACACAGACACAACTCAGCGTAGACTGGCAAGCTCTGGCCAATGTACAAATCCTTGCTGCTGTCTGTTTTGGGATCACCCGTGGACGAAGAATGATTTTACATGTTTCAGTGAAAATTGAGGGGCGCCATGGTGGCTCAGTCGGTTAAGCGTGTGACTTCAGCTCGGGTCAGGATCTCACGGTTTGTGGGTTCGAGCCATGCCTCGGGCTCTGTGTGCTGACAGCTCAGAGCCTGGAGCCTGCTTTAGATTCCCTGTCTCCCTCTCTCTCTGCCCCTCCCCTGCTCACACTTCGTCTCTCTTTCTCTCTCTCTCTCCCCAAAATAAATACACATTAAAGAAAATTTAAATAGTTGAAAAAAAAGTCAAAAGAAGAACTGGAATCCAGTGCTGTGAAAATTGTATGAAATTCAGATTTCAGCATCTCTATGTAAGGTTTTATTGAAACCCAGCCGTACCCGTTTGTTTACGCTTGGACTGCCTCCGCACGACAGGAGCAGGGCACGTCCACGAAGGTGGAAATATACACCATCCGGGCCTTTACGGGAAACGCTGGCCAACTCCTGACCCAAGATAATTCACTTGGGTGAGGAGAAGTGAGCCGCAACTTCTTCAGCTGTAAAAAGGGTTAATGACGTGACCTAGCTCCCAGGCAGGCAGCTTAGTGAGGCCATACGGTAAGTAGTCAAGAGCACGGACAAGTAGCATTCTAACCCTGGCTCTGCCTCGTGCTCAGTAGGCAACTTTGGGAAAGCAACTTAATCTCTCGGTGCCTCCGTTTCTGCTTCTGTGAAGTGGGGGTGATGAAAGCCTTCACATCTGGTTATGAGTTTACGATAGTCACACCATGTGAGAAGGTACCTGTTGCACATTATGTGTTAGGTGATGTTAGCCGCTGCCACTGTCACAGCGCTGCTGTGAGGAGAAACATGCACGCTCTTTAAAAGCAAGAAAGGTGGGGCGCCTGGGTGGCTCAGTTGGTTAAGCATCCGACTTCGGCTCAGGTCATGATCTCACGGTCTGTGAGTTCGAGCTCCGCCTCCGGCTCTGTGCTGATGGCTCAGAGCCTGGAGCCTGCTTTGAATTATGTGTCTCCCTCTCTCTCTGCCCTTCCCCTGCTCATGGTCTATCTCTCCCTGTCTCAAAAATAAATAAACATTAAAAAAATTAAAAAAAAATAAAAACAAGAAAGGTGAAATTATGGTCTTTCTTTCAAAATGCTCAGGTAACTGGGTAAAAGGACGAAGACTCTGGAGTCAGACTGTGTGAGTATAAATTCAGACTCCCTCCCTCACCAGCCTTCTCCATCACCAGCCCCATGGCCCTAGGCATGTTGCTTAATCTCCCCGGACTTCAGTTTTTTTAATCAGGAAAATATGGGTGATAATAATGGTCACCTCCTTGGATTTTGGTGAAGAGTCCATGAGTTTGAACATGTGTAAAGCAGCTAGAGTGGTACCTGATGCAAAGTAAGCAAATATTGCTCCCTAGTACCTATTTCTGAATGCTATTAAAATAGATGCATAATCACGAAAAAGTTTACTCAACAAGTACCTAAAAATCACCTCTCACGCACTAATGATACATGCGCCATGATTTGGGCAACACTGACCTGCTGACGGATGGATGGTGGAAATCTGGGGAGGGCAGAGGGGAACAGGCAGTAGCTGGTCTCTGCCTTTTTAACCACCCGGATCTGCCTCTCGAAATATCTGTGAGCAGAAGCAGCACTGCGCAGGAGCACTGGCTACCCGTCTCCAGACTCTGACCTCACGGGAAATCCCCATTCACTGCTATGACCCCCCAGTCCCTCTCACATCTTTCCTGATTATTTAGCCCAGGCTGCGAGCCACTTCTCCCGTTTCTCAGCTGCTGTCACTGTGGCTTCAACCTCCATCTTGAGGAAGCTTCTCTGGCTCAGTTTTAACTCTCTCTCAGACACAATCCTGGCCCCAGACCCTGCTGCTGGCCAGCAGGAGGGCACTTCTGATGTTCTGGCTGCATGATATCTGAATATTCTATTTGGGGGGATCCCAAGATAGGAGCAGAGGAAGGCCCACTTCTCACTGCAAAAGCCAAGAGGGTAGGGTGTGTATTCCTTTCCTGCTCCCTGGCAGCATGGTCCATCCAGGACTCTGGATCTTGATGGAATGACACAAAGGCCCGGATCAGATAGCAGTCAGACCCCAAGGCAATGGAGGGAGCCATCCGCGGCAATGGCTCCGGGGTAATGACAATGGCCCTGGTGGAGCACGCTAACTGAATCATTCCTGTGGCTAGACTTGGCCTTCTGGTTCTTGACTAAGCTGGCTCTCTGCCTTCTTTGATTCATGAGTTATCTGATATCCTTCCAGTAAATTTCTTCTCTGAACAGGCTAACCAGAGATGTTTCTGTTGTTTGTATCCAGAATCTTGACTTGCCCACCAGGGTTGGACACTGGGACCATACTGTATTTTTATACTCAAGGCTTGTTGCATCTTCCATCGCTGAACTGGAGTCTCTAACGGGAGGCTCCCCAGGGGGCACTCACATGGCCTATGTTTCTACTCCGCCGAGTTTTTCACAATTGTTATTGCCACGTTAATAATTTTTTGCCATTTGCCATGCTTTTCTCGCATCCCACATTCCTTTCTGACCGAACAACGTTCATCTGGTTTACAGCATTTTAAAGTGCTGGAAGCCAGAATTAAACCAGCAAGAGGGGGGAAAAGGTTTTATTAAAAATATAAGTCAAACTTCTTCAGATGAAGCCAAGTAACAGTATTAGGAAAGAATTCTGTCCAATTTTCTTTATTGAATTTTCAGTGAGTTGGTAGCATTGTGTCATCTCTTCTATGCATGGTTTTTAACTTTTAATTTTCATTGTTGTCTTGGATTTTTTGAATTGCATGTGGAAAGCACATCTCTTTGAGCTCGTGGGGGTAATATTTGGAGACAAAATGAGGATACACTCTTGTCTCATGAAATATTGAAACAATATCAAGAAAGTATAAAATATACACAGACTGACTTCCTTATACAAAGTAGTCTCCACTTCGCATATAGTTCCAAAGAATAGAAGTTCATTCGTTCCAACGTCATCCAATAACTTAGATTTCTTTCTTTCCAATGGTTTCTCTTTTTGGGTACATCCATAGCCTAATTTATGTTCCTTTCCAACACAGATACTTGTTAAATATTTTTTGTGAGCCCACTTTCTTCCAGGGACACAGAGATATGAAGAGAATACATCTTTCTTTGTACCTTGGTTTTTCCATTTCAAGACTCATCAAGAACAAATCCATAGTCCGTATCTTATTTATCTTCATATGATGAGAGCTTATCCCTGTGCCTGGTATACGAGAGGTGCTTAATAAAATTTGCTGAGTAAATTAATAATTCCACTTTCAGAGAACTCAAGCCATAGTAGCATAGGGAAATGTGTACAGGTGTAAATGCTGTACAAGGAGATAGGAGTTATTAATAGAAATAGAAAATAAACTAGGGTAAGTATGTAAGAGAGAAAAGACACCAGTTTATCAGAAGGGCTGGGACCAATATCTTACCTTTTTTTTATGGAAAAAGGGGATTCCACTGATGTTCACAGCACCTGCTAGGTCGGTCACCACTGACCTCTTTCTGTATTGTCTCTGTGTAATGTCTCACCTTGTCTTTTCAGAGTGTCATTCTCTCTTACCACCTCTATCTTAGACTGGATTATTTTTCCTTCCTTCCCCCAAAGTGCTTTAAACTAAACTGTTATGAAAACCAGTAGACTTTTAATGAGATTTTGGGAAATCACAGACCATAGCCGGGTATGATTCCAGATTCAGGGTTTGACCTCCCTATAATCTTAACCTCCCTACAATCTTATTGACCACTCTTTACTCTAGGGAATTTTCTTCCTGGTCATAATAATGTCCTCTTTTCCCCCAGCAGACACTCGGCTGCTCATAGATTCTGGTGGTGAATTTTCCATGAGAAGCCCATGAGCTCTTCTCCTACTCTTTCCTCTTGTCTAGACTTTCCTTTCCATTTCCAAAACATCTTAGTTGTGCTCTGCTACACAAAGGACTGTTGACATTGGGTGTCTAGCCTTTGCATTGCAAAGAACTGGAAGGAGCTTCACACTCAGAGATCACACATTTATGAAGGAATCCCTTTTCCACTGGGCAGAACAAAGAGTGCTCAGTGGGAGCGGAGAATCGTCTTTCCCGTTACACACCCCAGCCCAGTGATAGACAAGAATAGGTAATCAAAGGTGTTTAATAGCAGGACAAATAGACCGGGAGGGAGATTAGGGAGGTAAGTTCCTATAGGAGTGAAGCACAGATAAATACAAGATTTCAAGTTAGTCTTGGTGAGGAAAAGGGAACCATCTTTCCTAGAAACAAGTGAGGGAAGACAGGGACAGCCAAGATCAAAATGAAATGAGTCACAGTGTATGTTTCCCCTTGATTTCTTCTGTACCAAGATAAGAACAGGATAGGGTTGAGAACATTTTCTACCTTGAGATTTGTCCCAGGCTTCCCAGGCTGCTGGGAGTGGCACACGTGGCATGTCTAGAGAGTGAACCACGAACTGAGAAAAACGATCAAATCCAGGGGAAACAAAGAGTTTGGAAGCCCTCCCTGGATATGTGGAATCAGCTCTAAATGCGCCTCAAGGAACTCTAGGTGGCCTTTCATTGAATTTATAGGCATTTTTTTCTCTTTCAAAAAATAACAAGTCAGCAAGCCTGGCTCTTATTTCTTCCCTTTGGTTTGTCTGGGACCCCCTTTCTCATCTTGGCCAGTTCCAAGGTTGGCCAGCACAAGGAACGGGATGTAACTGGACTTCAGCCATTGCTTTTATGGTCTGCTACCTTACCAGATTACAGAGATGCACAGAACCTTCCAGCTTTGCACTGAGCAAAGAAAAGGAAAGAGAAACAATAACAAACCATACTTTGCTTTTTTTCCCAGGATGTTCTAACTTCGAAAAGGCATTGTCTTAGGCCGAAGTAATAAGCAGTGTGTCATGGGATGGATATGTCAAAATTCACTCTCCCCAATTTGCAATAAAATCTAAATTTGTATTTTTATTCCTTTCTACCAATGTGAACAATAATAAGTAATGAGTTACTTATCGATTCTCTAAACTTCATAGCTGACATAATCTCATAACTGGAAGTACCTTTTCAGATCACTTAGTTTTACCCTTTATTGGAATTTCAATCCCTTTACGAAGCACCCACGAAAGAGTCGTCTGGCTTACCTGTGCCAACCTCCTGTGTGGAGAACTCATCATCTTTAAAGATACTTCATTCCTTCCTTTGCCAGATATGACTAATGGAAAGTCCTCTTTTATATAGCATCTCAGTCCATCTACCACCAGCCCTATTTCTGTTCTATGAAGGCCAGACGGTAAATGGAATCTTCACTTACCCAGTTGCTCCAGCCAAAATTCTGAGAGTCATTCTTTACTTTTGTCTGTTTCTTATACTTGCTCTCCGAAATACCAGCCAACACCATCAGATCTACCCTCAAATTTAGGCTGGAATTTATGACTTTTATCTCTTCTTCTGCCACCCTAGTGTGAGCCACCATCATTCCCTACCAGAGACCACTGCGGTCATTTCCTAACTGGTTCCTGTGCTCTCATGTTTGCCTGCCTTTATCTGTTGCCTACATGGCACGCAAAGGGGATGCTCTTTAAAAATATATTCTACTGTGTTTCTCTCTTGGTCAAATCCTACAGACAGCTTCCCAATGGACACACACTTAGTCACCCAAAGCTTGGCATGACCTGGTCTCTTCCTTTTTCCCTATTCTCCTGCCTCTTTCTCCTTCAGTGACTGCTCTCTACCCACTCCTGGACAACCCTTAAAAAAACCCAAGTGTTTGCATCTGCTGCTCCCTCTGCCTGGGATGCTCTTTCTTCAGGTGTCTTGTGGTCGGCTCCTTTGCTTCATATTGATCTCTGTCCAAGTGTTCACCCTTCAGAGAGGCCTTCTCTGAGCGCTCAGTCTCAAATATCACCACCACTCTTTATCCCCAGCTTTGATTATCATCCTACTGTCTATCATCTCCTAACATTTGACATAGTCATTTCCAAAATGTGTTTATTGTCAATAATCCCTAACTATTTTGCAAGCCCCATCAGAGCATAGATTTTTGCGTTTATTTACTTTTGTAACCTGACACATTTCAATAAAATTGTGTCATGAAAAGAGTGAATGAGTAAAGGACCATAGTTATCTTCACTTTTTGTTCTGAACAACCATCCTCCAGTTATTTAAAGATATTTACTTTTCTTCATGTCAATCTTTCTCCAGAATAAACAATCCCATTCCATCAGTGGTCAACACATGGTTTCCAATCCCCTTTCCTCCTGGTTTCCCTTTTCTCTCCTCCGTCTGGTCTGCCAACTCTCCTCTCACTGGGGCTGGTGCCAGACCATTGCAGAAGTTAAGTGTGTAGGTTCTAGAATGTGAAAGTTCTCAAAGGCTTGTTTACCTTACCACTAATGACTTGTTTACACTGATGCGAGGCACTTGCTGTTCTTTGGTAATAAGTAATAGGAACTGGCTAAATTAAACAATAAAAACACGAACTTACTAGATTTATATGAACTGGCTAAGAGGTCTGATAAAAAAAAATCAGATCCTGGAAAAATCATAAATAGAAAGAGCTCGGGGACCAAAGCAGTAGGGCCACTTCCTCAGCATACTGAGGTTGGGTGGTAGCAGCCTCATTATTTTCTTGCCTTGTTCTAGTCTGTTCATGAATCAAGAGGCTGCAACAGGCCATGCTGTGGGTTTCGTTTGATCTACATTTCCATCCTTTGGCCTCGAACTGGACTGATGTTCAGCAGGACTGTACATAATGGTAGGAAGGAAGGAAGGAAGGAAGGAAGGAAGGAAGGAAGGAAGGAAGGAAGGAAGGAAGGAAGGGAGAATGGAAGGAAGGAAGGGACATTGGGCAGGTGCATGGGCAGATGCCCATTTCACCTTCTAATCTGTTTCCTAAGTTATGAAAGGGGTATAGTAACATGATTCCTCATTGGTTGTCTGAGGTTTAAATAGGATAATATATATTAGGGCTTAGCATGCTGCCTGGCACAGAGTAGGTCTACAGCAAGTAGGTCTGCCAATTTCATTGGATCCCTCAATGAAATTCAATACTCTAGATCTAGTAGAGTGGAACGCCATTTTCCTCACTTCAGACCCTAGTAACAGAGACAAAAATGGAACACACGTTTTCTCCAGCCATGGTAATGACGGACTCTAACTCCGCTTCTTGTCAGCCAAGACCTCTGAGTTGTTTCCATCGGTGCTTCTGTCAGCTCTTAAATCTCCCTCCTCACCCTGACATAGCTGACTGTTTGGTCTTTACACTTACTTCATGACGCTTAATCCTGTTGGATAATGACCCATCACTGTGTCTCCTCCATAGCCTGGAATCTGGATTCTATCTTCTAACAAAAACTTTTGGCTTCGTGTCATTTGCACATTTGTTACCAGATTCACTGAGATCACAAGAGAAAATGCATAGGAAATCTTTTGCAAATATGAAGCCCAACACAAATTCAGGGTGTTATTTCAGTCACCCTTGGGGTCTTCCCAAGCAGCAATGGACACAAACTTCTTAGCACAGTGTCTGTTTTTCAGACATATGCCCAGTTCCTTGTTTCCTAGTTTCAGTTCCACCAGGTGAAACAATGCCATGCACCTCCCAGAGCAAGCAAATCTAAGTACTTTACAAGCAAGAGTATGTGGGGTTTCCCATTAGCATCAATCTTCTGGATAACTTCAAGGAATTCAGGTTTTAAGCAGACAGCAATCTAGTTCTGAAGCCATATGGGCATATGTTCTCCATCTTTTAAATATGACCTTGGCTGGCTTCAAAGGCAACAAGCCGTGCTATTTCAGAGCAAAAGTAATTTACATTATCTGATTGTCAACATTGCAATATCTCTACTCTACGTGGTCATGGTCATGGAGATAGCTACAATAAAGACTTTATATGAATAGCTCTGGTGAGGGATTTAGAGTAATGTTATTTACATAACTTCGGCTTCTTCTGCGGAAACTTTACAGAGCAGGAATATTCTGTGAAGCATGTATTCATGATATATGCCTACTGGGTATATGTCCTTCACCTTTTTACAAATTTACTTAGATGCCAAATAAAACTCCTTAGCACTACTGTTCTTTGGACTGGAATTAAATTCGTGCCACCATATTAAAACAAAATAAAGACAGCATAGTGTACAAAGATATTACGTATCTATGTGCTTTAAGCCACGGTCAGTACACCTAGGTGTCTAATGTGTGGTCCGATACCGGTAGTATTGTTTTATATTCCTATTTCCGACACCACTGTAAGCGTTTGTGCCTTTCTCATTCGTCGTTCATACTGACATTCATTATATTTATGTATTTGAGGAAAGTAAATGCTTTTCCTGTTCTGTTCAAAAACATTTTCAGCAGATAACCAAACTCACTGAATTATAGTCTTTTTGCCTTCCAAATCTAGGCATGTTTAAAGCATGTTACTAGGCCTGTGGGAGGAGATTAAAGGTCTTTGTTCCCCCAAACCAGTCCTTGGTCCTCCAAGGAAGAAGACTACAGCCATAACTGAGGTTTAACGGAATAAGGCAGCAGTGAATGGCTGAATGCGAGAGTGAGTTTTTGAGGGAATTCGGACTGTTAGCAGACACTTTCCTTCTGTCTTCGAGAGTGCCCCACCCCATAGGTAAGATTAAGCTAAATTTCTGGTATTCTTGAACAATTCCTGAGCCACCGGAGGGAACTCTGGTTTCAATCCTTTTCGAGATAAGAAACGTTGAGCTGTGACAGGAGGCGTTTTCAGGATGGAGCATGTATGTTACAGCGCGGCGCCTGGGAGGGAGAGAGGTTTGCTGAATTGTGGCTAAGAGGATTCTAGACAAAGGCCTTGGAAAGCGAGAGTGTCCCCCACAGAGAGACGCGATGAGTTCATCCCAGTCCCCGGCTCTGCTCACAAACATCCAAGGGATTCCAAGTCTTCTCACAGCTTTCATGCTCTGAATGCTTCGTGGAAAATGCAAACTCGACAATGCTTCTCTCCTACTATTTATTATTTGTACTTGGATGAATTCTGACCTCACAAGGCAAGCTGATGATCTTTGGTGTGAGATGCTTTATACGGGGAATGTTTTTATTTTCCCTCCATACTACTTCCTAAACACCCTGGGGCCAGATTCCATGTTTTCATCTTTCTCTTCTGACTTCACAGAGCTGGTGAGTGTTCCCATCAGCTGGCCTTCTCCCTCCTTTCCATCTTTCACTAGGAAGAGTGGATAAAACCTGTACCAGTTTCCCTAGAAGACGAGACCCAAGGGAACCTACACGGTGAATGCATATGTGAAATGATATAATCAATTTAAACAGAATGCAGTTTGAATAATGCGGCATCACGACTTGGCATTTGGGGTATGGCGGGAACATAACAACAGAGTATGAATGAGAGGAAGGGAAATACAGCCTGAGGGGTTACATGGTAACACTGGGCAGTATCGTTTAGGGGCAGGATCTCGAAAATGCATCTGAGCTCAGGATAACCTGTGGAATTTGGCTGATCATGCAATCCTGTGAATGGCCCTTAGATCAGAGATGATTCTTATCTCAGGGCCTGTTTTGTGTCATCCTCTCCGGGTCAGTCCTCTGCGCTGCTATCGTCAGAGCCCTAGGCTGCGCTGCGGAATGTCACATGCGTTGTAACACATGGCCTTCTATGTGTGCAGGCACATGCAAACGGCATATTGTAGCGTTAAGGATCCTGCTTGGCAAACCTTGCTTCGCATCACGTGTGGGAGAACGATCTGCTCTTGGTATTGTTGCATGAGGGTTATTGAACTTTGTTTCCTGTATATTTGGTTGAATTCCAGAGCCTACTGGCATTTGAAACACACTCTACCGGGCTAAGTTCGATCACATTATTTAGCTAAGGTAGAAGGATTAGGACCCTTAGATGCCTCCGGATGAGAGGGAAGTTTCCCCCAGAAAACAAATGGGTAAAGAAGAAAAATACTTGAAGTTGCAATTTTCGAATTACTGTGCTTAACATTCACCTTGGACTTGCATGCAGGGCCGCTCGTGCATGTGTGTGCGCACACACACGCACAAACACTGCAGTGTTTATTGGTCAAGTTTCTTAACTTAAAGCTTTGTTTTGTTCATCTATAGGATCAGTATAATGTTACCCCCTTGAATGTGTATTGGTGATACTACAACACCTACTACATTATTGGGTATGTGATAGAAGATCAATATATATCACAATTCTTTTCTTATTATTTTTAGAATCCTGTTTAAGGTGGCACTAAAGTGACCTAAGCACTAGACAAACTCCTGCAAAGCAGGGAGCAGGGCACTAGGGCCAACCCAAGAAAAGGGCTTTTGATATCGGTAGATCGACAACTTGTGAGGGCCAGTCCATTCTCTATGTGCAGCTTCCTCGTTTTTATTCTCTGTGCCATTTTGCTCTTTTCTTATTCAAAGGCAAACATCGCAAAATCTTGTTTCATTACTACAAAGTATATTCCCTTGTAGATCTACTAGAAAAATATGGAGTGAGATATTTTCACTTGTCTTTGTTTCCCCATGCCATTGTAAGGTGTTACCCCGGGGGCTGTTCTAATACTCCAAAGAGGTACTTGAAGACAGCGACTAAGGGAAAAATGCCAGGAAGGTGTGTCCTGAAACTCAACTACTCTGTAGCGAAGGGAGGTATATGCACGCTCCATTCTCCAAAGCAGGATTCAGTGCTCCAACGTACTGGTTGCAAAAAAGATGTAACGTCTCAGAGAGTTGGTATTGGCAGTAGGGGAGACAGTGCCACTTTCACGGGTGCACAGTGTCCCATGCTTAGAAGGGTCCTACACTGCTTTTAATAATATTCTTCTGTCACCTTCTTGAAATTTTTAATAATGCTAAAAAATGGCACTGCGTTTTCATTTTGCCTGGGGCTCCATGTTTTGTCGCTGGTCCTGGATGGATATTAGGAGGGTCACTGTAATTATTATTAAGGACACCATCATGGGCATTTAAAACATCGATGTACTGTGATTTATACTCTAAAGAGATTTTTCTTCTCTTGCTGAGTAAGAATAGCTGAGAGGGAAAGGGAAAGAAGAACGGAAACAAACAAACAAAAAAACCAGTAAGAAAGGAGGTCATTTTAGTATCTAGGTGAGCGATGATAGTGGATTGGGAAAGACTGCGGAAATGGAATATTCCAGGCCCCGGAAGGAGTTCGAGTTGAGATACGTTTGTGGTGGCAGAGTCAGACTAAAGTTGAACAAAAAAATATGGCGATGTTACAAACTTCTGCCATCAGCAAGATGGCTTCTGGTGAAATCAGAGGAATGCTCAGGAACCATGCTGGTGGGAGCAGTATGTTGTACCCAAGACTTTTGGCCCTGACCCTGACAGCTTTCGGGCCTGGAGTCTAATGACCGAGTAGAACAAGAGCTCTGCAGAGCTGGTTTCAGGCTGACCCAGGTCGCCCAGCAGCGAATCTTGTGCCTCGGCAGAGGAAGAGCCTAACTTGCAGCTGTGGCCCCAAGCTGCTGATGACAGCAATTATTGATGGCGCCCCTTTGTCCTCACTTGGTGGCAGTCAATGAATGAAGAGGCAAATGTTGGACTGGATACATCAGGACAAGCTTCTTAAGCAGAAACGGCAGAAGAAAACCATGCAAACACTAGTTAAATGGTTTTTTTAGAGCGCCAATGTCGTCTAGACTTAGGGCAGCATTTAAATATTTAGAGTGGTTTCTTGTTTGCTACATTCTATTTTCTTTGGCCTTTGGAAAATATTACGAAGATGAATTTCATGGTTGTTACTGATGATTAAATTCCATAATTAATTTTAAACTCAACATGACCTACTGCTATTTCTTTAATCTGACTAATGAGACTCCTTGGAATTTACATTAACCAATTAATCAACGTGACTTTGGGGACGATATTAGGGCTGCAAGTCCTCATGGCCACAGAGTCAACAGCCCATTCAAATTTAGAAACCTCAGAGACCCAAGCTTATTTTATAACCACCTACATCGGCTTTAATCATGTTTATGAAGTGCAGTGAGCTACCATTATTTTTCTTTAATTTCTTTAACTTCTGGAGCTGAAGATGTCACATGGTCTTGACATAAGCTTCTTTTGTGGCGGCTGCATGGCAGGCTTTTGGGTTTCCTCCCTTAAAGTAGAAAAAGGAATCTAGGTGGGCTATTCTTAAATGAAAAATGTTTCTCCGAATCTGTGCCGACACTTTGGGTTAGCAAGACTACCATGCTGTATTGAAATGAAACCAGAACCCTAAAAATGCTCACTGCCCACCTATCTGTTTTCCTTAGGAAATAACTGAAACACAGAGGTTTTCACATCGCTTCTGCCTTGCGCTCTGTTCTGTCGTACTGGGTTTGTTGCTAATGCAGTATCACGATTCGGTGAAATGAATGTAAAAGGAAGGGTAGAGCATAAATTCCTTCAAAAACAAGATAACGGAATCAAATTGAAGGAGTCTTTCATCAGAATGAAACCTTTCAGCCTGTTTTTCATGTGTAAAGCAAAAC
This sequence comes from Paguma larvata, assembly GCA_030068075.1. Taxonomy (NCBI): domain Eukaryota; kingdom Metazoa; phylum Chordata; class Mammalia; order Carnivora; family Viverridae; genus Paguma; species Paguma larvata. The sequence goes on from CM057842.1 coordinate 38,881,706, forward strand.
CAGGGCCTCAGAAAGGCATTGGCCAACAGGCATATCTATTTGTTTGTTTTAATTTGTATATTCAATCGGTCTTAGAATCCACTTTAAAAATACATAAATATTTTCTTTGGAAATGCAGATACTTCCTGCATTTCTGAAGGGAAAAAGAAAAGAAAGCTCTGTTTGTTTTGCATGACCAGATGTGGGCTGGATACAACGTGGGACGAAGCAAAAAAGACTGGGACTGGCTTGGGGCCCCACTCCAGCACCAGCTATGACCTTGGGCAAGTCCCATACTCCCTCCCCAGCCTCACTGTCAAGTGTAAAATATCAATAAAATACTGATGTGAATACTAAGGCTTCTTCCAGCTCCACAATGTGCCGTTACCAGGGGCCACTCCCTTTTTGTCTTCATTTTTACATTTTCAATAACTGAATCGGATTTGTGCGCACTAATTTGAAACTCAGACGGGTATATTTTCCGTATCTTTTTACCTTCTCCAAAAAAAGAATTCTTTACCCTCTGGTGAACCCCCAAGGCAAAGCAAGATGTCTTTCCAGAGGGATTTAATTAGGGGCTTATTGATTTTCCTCACATTGGTCCATTGTCCCTTCGTTTTTTAGTTGTTTATATACACACGAACTTGCATTTAAGTGTTTACAGGCACAGATCATGTAAACAATTATTGTAGAGTCAAGAAAACATATAATCACAGAATGAGTTGGTTGTTGATACATTTTAAAATATTTGACTTTATTCCTGGAAAAAAAAAAGGGTGAAAAAATGCGGACAGCCCACGGCCTACATATATTTTATGTAAACTAAGATCCAATCTAATCCACACACCCATCCACCCGTCTTTCTTCCCAGCAGAAAACACTGAAGTACGTAGTATAACGGCAACATCTGCTTGTCTTGGGGATCATTTGAACCTCAGCAGTAAAACTGTTAGAGGTGCCATATAATTTCACTTTTTGACTAAGTGATGCTGTTCTCCTCTACCGAGCAAGCTAATACATTCCAAGCATTAAGGCACAATTATGAAAGGCCCAAGGAACTACGAATTTTAGAGTTAGTACAGGCTCATGAACAATTTCCTCCAGTCCTTTACGGATTACTCTTTTTTTGGTAGTTATGTGTATTCTTTATTTCTTTCTTTATTTTTTAATATAATTTATTGTCAAGCTGGCTAACATACAGTGTACACGGTGTGCTCTTGGTTTTGGGGTAGATTCCCGTGATTTATCGCTTACATATAACACCCAGCGCTCCTCCCAACAAGTCCTCCTCAATCCCCATCACCCATTGTCCTCTCTCCCCGACACCCCCCCCTTAAAACCCTCAGTTTGTTCTCTGTATTTCAGAGTCTCTTAGGGTTTGCCTCTCTCCCTCTCTGTTTGTAACTGTTTTCCCGTTCCCTTCCCCCATGGTCTTCTGTTAAGTTTCTCAAGTTCCACATGTGAGTGAAAACATATGATATCTGTTTTTCTCTGACTCCAGTTCCATCCACGTTGCTGCAAATGGCAGGATTGCATTTTTTCTCATTGCCAAGTAGTACTCCATCCTTTACAGATTATTCTAATGTCACCTTCATATTTCCTAGCAGAGCTCCTGGCATTTTTCCGACTTGAAATGTAGTTTTCCCTCAGGAAGAAGACGTTTCATAGAAATTGACCAGTGCAAAATATTTACCCAAGTGCATTTCCCTCGCTTTCTTCTGGATAGATCATATTTCACCGGGAATGGGATTTGGGGTCAACTTTGAAATACATTACTGAAAGATACAACAAAACGTTCAGGGACACAAAAAGATAAAAACTGTTTGATTCCACTTACAGGAGTTTACCTGCAGCAGTAGCACTCACAGAGACAGAAAGTAGAATGACTGACGATTGCCGGAGGTTGGGGGCAAGAGAGGTAGGTGGGAATGAGGAGTTAGTATTTAAAGAATACAGAGTTTTGGTTTGGGAAGATGAAAAGCTTTGGAGAGGCGAGGTGGTGATGGTCGCCTCACAGAGTGAATGTTAATTATTGCCACAGAGCCATATACTTAAAAATGATTAAAATGAAAAATTTAATATTATGTATATTCTGCCTCAATTTAAAAAACTGAAAAATCTTTCAAAAGGTTATGAACCTCCCATTTATTTTTTGGCTAGAGCATGTATCTATATTACTATTTCAGGATGCTGATTTAATTGGTCAGGTTGTAAAATACTTAATATTCTAGATGTTCAAGCGAAAGTTTGGTAAAATTTCTCAGCAAAAAACCCCGAAATTACAGTTTAGATATTTAATACCTTAATACTTTCTTAATAACTGAAAATATAAGGTGGTAAAGGCAATAAATGTTGACATAAGGTGTCCTATCTCCAGAGTTACACTGTCCCACAGAAATACAAGTGATGAATGGATAAAGAAGATGTGGTGTATGTATATACATACACACATACATACAATGGAATACTACTCAACAGTTAAGAAGAATGAAATCTTGCCATTTGCAACAAGGCAGATGGAACTTGAGTATATTATGCTAAGCAAAATAAATCAGTCACAGAAAGACAGATACCATATGATTTCATGCACATGTGGAATTTAAAAAACACACCAGATGAATGTAGGGGAAGGGAAGGAAAAATAAGATAAAAACAGAGAGGGAGGCAAACCGTAAGAGTTTCTTTCTCCTATTCTTTTTTTTTTATTATAATAGTTTATTTTCAAATTGGTTTACATATAACACCCAGTGTTCATCCCAACACGTTCAGAAGGCCAACAGACACATGAAACGATGCTCAAAGTCACTCATCATCAGGGAAACACAAATCAAAACCACACTGAGAGTTTCTTAAATATGAAGAACCAACTGAGGCTTGCCGGAGGGGCGGTGGGCGGGGACGGGCTAAATGGGTGATGGGGATTAAGAAGGGCACTTGTTGGGATGAGCACAGGGTGTTAGATGTAAGTGATGAATCACTAAATTCTACTGAAACCAATACTACACTATATCTTAACTAACTTGAATGTAAATAAATAAATTAAAAAATAAAAAGAAATACAATGTTAGTTACATAGGCAATTCTAAAGTTTCTGGTAGGCACACTTGAAAAAGTAAAAAAAAAATTAGGTAAAGGTAATTTTAATAAGACATTTTATTTAATCATATGTATCTACATTATTGTCCTATCCATGCATATTCAATATGAAAATTATTAATTAGATACTCAATATTTTTCATTCTAAGGTTTTAAATTTGGTGTATATCTTAAAGTTAAAGCACATCTCAATTAAGGCATTATATTTTTATTGGAAATTCCAGACTTGTGCTTAGATTCATAAACTTCGCAGTTGAAAAAGTAGATTCTCCTACCTAAGTTGTTCTAAACATATCTAAACATTTTCTAATAACTGACTTCAACATCGAAAAAATAATGTCCTTTAATATTTGCATCCACATTGACAAGATCAATTCATTTCTTTTAGAACTGACTTTGAAATATAAGCATATCAATTTGAGATCTACGTGCATCTAAATTAAATAAATTTGCTGCTCTTTGTCAATTTGGGATTATTAGCATCAAATCCAAAATGGTATAATATAAATAGAAAAGCAACTCTCACTTTTTAATATCAACAATGTATTCCTCAATTTTTTCTTATAGCTTTTATAACCCATTTATATAAGGCTACCAATTATAATAATATTTTCTGCGTGGATTCATGTTAGAAGATGGGTAAGATCCTTACTATTGGTATGTATTATGAGAAATTTACATTTTAACATAAATTCTTATAATTGTTTAACTTTGTCACAAGCTTTTTTGTATATAAAGACTTATAAAAATTTTTCAAAAATATTTTTATTTTTGAGAAACAGAGAGAGACAGAGCACGAGTGGGGGAGGGGCAGAGAGAAAGAAGGAGACACCAAATCCGAAGCAGGCTCCAGGCTCCAGGCTCTGAGCTGTCAACAAAGAGCCCAACGCGGGGCTCAAATTCATGAACCGCGATGTCATGACCTGAGCTGAAGTCGGACACTTAACCAAATGAGCCAGCCAGGCACCCCTAATTATTTTTTAAAAGTAGTTTTAGGTTTATACTCAAATTGAGAAGAAGGTACTGAGACTTCCCATATACCATCTGCCCCAACATAAGCATATCGACACCACGCACCGCTCACCGGAATTTTTTTTTTTTTTTTTAACCATAGGACCAACCTATGTTGACACAATAATCATCCACGGCCCATAGTTTACCAGAGCATTCACTCTCGGTTTTGTTTATTCAGTGGGTTTGGACAATGTACAATGACATATACTCATCATTATATCCTACGGACTCTTTTCACTGTCCTTAACAATGCTCCGTGCTCTGCGTCTTTATCTCTCCCTCACCTCACACCTGGTAACCGCTAATCTTTTCCTTGCGTCCACAGTTTTGCCTCTTCCAGCACATCTTGTAGTTGGAATCATACAATTTAGAGACTTCTCAATTTGGTTTATTTCACACAGTAATATGCATTTAAGTTTCCTCCATGTCTTTTCATGACTTGATAGCTTATTTCTTTTTAACACTGCACAATATTCTATTGTGGCTATGCCATAGTTTATTTATCTGTTCACTTACTGAAGTCCATTTTGGTTATTTCTAAGTTTGGGCAATTATGAATAAATCTGCTATTAACATGTGTGTGCATGTTTCTGGGCTGACATAACTTTTCAGCTCCTTTGGGTAATTATCAAGGAGTAAAATTGCTGGATTGTATGCTAAGAGCTTGCTTAGTTTTGTAAGAAACTGCCAAACTGTCTTCCATAGTGGCTGTACCATTTTGCATTCCCAACAGCAATGCATGAGAGTTCCTGTGGCTCCATATCCTCACTTGCATTTGATGTTGTAAGTTTTCCAGAATTTGGCCATTTAGATGAGTATGTAGTGGTATCTCCATGTTTTAATTTCACTGATTACATATAGTGTAGAACATCTTTTTATATTTGCCATTTGGTTTATTTACCATTTGTTATCTTTGGTTAGGTGTTGGTGAAAGTTGTTAGAATATTTTAAAAATCAGGTTGATTCTTTTGTTACTGAGTTTTATGAGTTCTTTGCATATTTTGGATAGCAGATGTGTCTTTGTAAATATATTTCTTAATCTGTTCTTTGTTTTCTAATTATCTTGACGTTGTCTTTCACAGAGTAGAAGTTTTTTAAATTTAATGAAGTCCAGCTTACCAAGATTTTCTTTCATGGACTGTGTCTTTGGTGTTGTATCTAAAAAGGCACCACCCCACATGGTGCCTGGGTGGGTCAGTCAGTTCACCGACGGACTCTTGATTTCAGCTGCAGGTCATGCTCTCATTCATGGGCTCAGGCTCCATGTTTCTGCTCTGGGAGTCTCTCTCTCCCATTCTATCTGCCTCTCTCCTATGTGCATGCTCTCTCTCTCTCTCAAAAAGTAAATAAATACACCATGCCAGGGTTATCTAGGTTTTCTCCTATATTATCTTCTAGGTATTTTGTAGTTTTGCTTTTTATGTTTAAGTCTCTGATCCATTTTGAGGTAATTTTTGTGAAAGACATAAGGAGTGTGTTTAGATTCATTCTTTTTGCAAGTGGATGACCAGCTGTCCCAGCACCCTTGGCTGGGAAGATCATCTTTGGTCTGCCATAATGCCTCTGCTCCTTTTTCAATGATCGGTTGACTACATTTGTGTAGGTCTATCTCTGATATCTCCATTTTAAAAATTTATCCATTTGTCTATTCTTCTGCCAGTACCACACTGTCTCAAGCCAGAGCAATTAGGTAACAAAAAGAAATAAAAAAGAAAAAGAAATAAAAGACATCCAGATTGGAAAGGAAGAAATAAAACAGTCACTTTTTGGAGATAACATGATATCATATGTAGAAAACTCTAGAGACTCCATCAAATAAACCAAAAAGCAAAAAATACAACATTTAGAGCTAATAAATGAATTCTGTTAAAGCTTCAGGATACAGAACCAATGTACAAAAAATACGTTGAGTTTCTACACACTAATGATAAACTATCAGGAAAAGAAATACAGAGCGGTGTCTGGGTGGCTTACTTGATTAAGCATCTGACTTTGGCTCAGGTTATGATCTCACGATTCCTAAGTTTGAGCCTTGCATCAAGCTCTCCCCTCTCACTATAGAGCCTGCTTCAAACTCTCTGTCTCCTCCTTTCTCTTTCTGTCCCTCTCCTACTCGCACTCTCTCTCTTCTCTCAAAAATAAACATTGAAAAACAGAAAAAAAAATCTGATTTACAAATTCATCAAAAGCAATAAAATATCTAAGGAATAAATTTAACAAAGGAGCTTAAAGACCCATACACTGAAAACTCTAAGATATTGATGAGAGAAACTGAAGAATGTAAATACATGGGAAGATATTCCATGTGGATTTATTGGAAGAATATTGTTAAAATGTCCATACTACCCAAAGAAATCTACAAATTCAAAGCAATCCACAACAATATTTTAATGGCATTTTGCACAGAAATTGAACACATGATCTTAAAATTTCTGTGCATCACAAAAGATCCCAAAAGGCCAAAGCAAACTCGAGGCCAAACAAAGCTGGAGGCATCACACTCCCTGATTTCTAACTATTTTATGCAGTTGTTCTAACCAAAACAATGTAGTATTGGCATAGGTACATAGAGCAACGGAACAGAAAAAAGAGCCCAGAAATAAACCCACACTATATGATCAAATAATTTTTGATAAAGGAGGCAAGAATATACAATGGGGAAAGGACTGTCTATCCAATAAATGGTGTTGGGAAAACTGAATAGCCACATGCAAAACCCTGAAACTCCTAAATGAAAACAAAGGTGCTAAGGTCCTTGATACCAGTTTTCGTGATGATTTTTTTGGATCTGACTCTAAAAGGGAAGGTAAAGAAAGCAAAAAGAAACAAATGAGACTATATTAAACTAAAAAGCTTCCGCACAGCAAAGGAAACCATCAACAAAATGAAAGGTAATTTACCGAATGGGAGAAAATACTTGTAAATCATGTATCTGATAAGGGATGAATATTCAAAATATATCAAGAATTAAAACAACTGAATAACAAAAAAAAAAATCCCAAATAATGTCACTAAAATGTAGGCACTGGATCTAACTAGACATTTTTCTAAAGAAGACATACAGATGGAGAGCAGGTATGTGAAAAGATACTCAACGTAACTAATCATCAGAGAAACTGCAAATAAAAACCACAATGAGATATCACGTCATGCCTGTTACAATGACTATTATATATAAAAAAAGAAATAACATGCAAAGATGAAGATGTGGAAAAAAGGGAATTCTTGTGTTACAGTTGGTGGAAATGTAAATTGGTATAGCCACTAGGAAAAACAGTATGAAGTTGACTCAAAAAACAAAAATAGAACTATCATATGATCCAGCAATTTTAATTTTGGATATTTATCTGAAGAAAACAAAAACAGTAATTTGAAAAGATATAAGAACCTCCATGTTGTATTATGTACAATAGCCAACATATAGAAACAACCTAAGCAGCCATCAGTAGATGAATAAAGATGTACACACACACACACACACACACACACACACACACACACACACACACACACTATTCAGCCCTAAGAAAAAATAAAATAAAATCTTGTAATTTGTGACAATATGGATGGACCTTGAGGGCATTATGCTAAGTGAAATAAATCAGAGGAAGACAAGTACATATGAGCTCACTAATATGTGGAATCTAAAAAACAAACAAAACAACAAGAACATAGTCATAGATTCAGAGAATAGATTGGTGCCTGCTGGTGGGTTTGGGGCTCGTGGGGGTAAAATGGGTGAAGAGAGTCAGAAGGTATTCATTTCCAGCTAAAAATCAAATAAATCATGGGATATAACGCACAGCATGGTGACCAAAGTTAAAAATACTGTATCGCACATTTAGAAGTTGTTAAGAGAGTAAATCTTAAAAGTTCTCATCATAAGAAAAACAAATTTTTAACTCTGTATGCTACTGAATGATAAAGAGACTCATTATGGAGATTGTTTCCCAAGGAATACAAATACTGAATCAATTTGTTGTATATCTGAAACCAGTAAAATGTCATATGTCAATTTTATCTCAAAATAAAAAACTACTACTGTCATCACTACTATAGTTTAATAGTAAGTCCTGAAGTCAGATAGCATCAATTCTCCAACTTTGTTCTTTTTCAATATTGTTTTAACTATTCTGGGTCTTTTGCCTCTCCATATAAACTTTAGAATCTCTTTTTTAATATTCATAAAATAACTAGTTGGGATTTTCATTGAAATTGAATCTACAGATGAAGCCGAGGACGGACAGCTTGACAATATTGAGTTTTCCTATCCATGAATATGGAATATTAATTCATTTAATTCTTCTTTGATTTTGTTCATTAGAGTTTGCAATGGGCTTTTGCATAATGTATGTATAAGTATTAGACTCAATCATTCTTTTTTTTTTTTAAGTTTATTTATTTTGAGAAAGAGAGAGTAAGCAGGAGAGGGTGAGGCAGAGAGAAAAGGGAGAGACAGAATCCCAAGCAGGCTCCGCACTGTCAGTACGGAGCCCAACGTGGGACTCAAATCCACAAAGTGTGAAAAATCAAGACTCAGATGCTTAACCAACTGAGCTACCCAGGCACCCCTTAGACTCAATAATTATTAACTGAATGATTACAGTGTCTGCTTAGAGCTTAATGTGAGGATTTAGCAGCAAAATTCAGGCTTCATGGTAAATGTTACCATTTGGGATTGAGAAGTCAAACTGTTTACTATTTGTGATCTCAGATAAACATTACTTACATATTCTGTGTCTAAAACTATGAAATATAACTTCTGAACAAGGAACCAAAACAGCTCTATGACCTGGTGACAATCACTGTCTCTATCATATTATCTGTCGTCTTCTATTTGCTGCAAATCCCTTTAGCTATTAAATGCCTTTTTCTGTTTTGTTTTCAAAATTCTTCTGCTTTATAACATGGCTTCCACTTGATGTGGTACCAGTTCTACTTTGTAGCACCGTTGAAGCGTTGTTCCAGTTCTTTCTACCAATTCTAAGTGGCTCAAGCTTTCCATGTTTCCCAGGTGGAATTCCTAAGAGTGATGACATGCCTTGCCAGCCTTTTCACATTTACCACATCACTGGCTAGCCTAGTGGGCAGCTATCCATCCCTGAGTCAATCAGCTGTAGAAATGAGGTCACCTGGGAGAAGACAGGGCCACGAAAGCAGCAGTGGCTCTGCACAGGGTGGCTGCCTTTAGTGTCGGCAGGCAGGAAGAAATTTATTTGACATAAAAAATACCCAAGACTGGCGTAGAAGATCACTCCAGCTCCTATTATGACAAGCTGTATGCCAAACCAATGGAAAGATTCAGATGAATTTTCTGAATAAATAGAAGAGATTTGTGAAGGGGAATTCTTTATCCCAATAGAAGAAGAAAACAAGGATGCCGGGATTTTCAGTGCACTTCAAACTAATGATGTCTAAATTCGATGTCCTTCTAGCATTTCCATCCTTACATGGCACTGCTGAATGCACTGCCTTGGTTCACTGATTCCTTCTCTGGAATCAGTGATTGGTTGCTTCACTGATTCCTTCTCTGGTAGTGAGTGCCTGGCTGGCCTCCTTGCAGCCAACAATCTGTGTTCTAAGTTAGTCCACGCATGAGAAGAGTATATTATATTTTACTTAAATATGATACTTGATTCCCACTTCCCAGAAGTAAGTTGTGACTTCTAATGAATTCCATTTAGAAGTAAATATGGAATATATTGTTCAAGTTGCCTGCAGGAATATAAAAGCATGAACAGGATACCTATTCTGCCCTCAAGGAATGTATAATCTAAAAGAAGTTTTATGAGTTATAACCTATTATCTCTAATGCAAAGGAGGATCTGATGTCTTAACGGAGGTACAGAGTAAGAAACTTTTTTATAAGCATTCAAAACAAGGCTAAAAACAACGTTGTGCTGTAAATATTTAACACCTGACTCTGGGTTGTGTGCGTGGAGGAAGTGTTTGTAGTGTTTGCAGATTTCCATAATGTAAATATACCCATTATGGCCAATTTCAAGCTGCCAATTTGAAATCACTGAACATATAGTTGGGAAGAGACATGTTGTAACCCATCGTCACATAGTATTTCCATCATCCAGATAGGATATCTCAAGAACACAGAAAGTAATAAACTGTAGTAAAATAATTAGGACGTTTTTAATAGAATTTAATCCTAAATTTAACTAATTTGACTTTCAGTAACAGATGTGTTTAATGATTGGCTTAGAAAATTCCTGAAATTTAAGGACTGCTACTGTCCTCCAGGACCCTGCTGGTGAAAGGGCTGTGAGGAACTTGGATTCTAAGTTGAAGAGGGACAAGTGAAAAAGAAGCCTCTTGATTGAGCCTGAAAGCATCTGCAGGATTTAGCCTCTAGACACAGGCGTGGAGGGGAGAGGCATGTTCTTGAGAGAGCAAATGAGAAGAAGGAATCAAAGAACAAAAAGCTTGAGGCATAGTTGGAAGAAAAACGAGTAAACCCCTTCTTTAATCCAACTCAGTCACTAACTACGGACCCAGCTCAGGACTAATTCTCACCTCCAACTCCACCCATTTCAGACCGATGACAGTGATAACAATAATAATGGTAACGACAGCTAATATTTGTTGGATGACTGCTTGGTGCCAGGTACTGTTATAACTAAGGAACAAACCCTGTTTCCTTATTTACCAGGTTGCTGAGCAGCTACTGTATTCTCTGGGTGAGGCTACTCCGTTCTCTGGCTCACCACAGAACCTGCGGCTCACCCGTGTCTTTCCCACGCCAGAGTGCAAGCTGCCATTTGTCACCAAGCTTGTGCAAGCGCTTTACGCAGCGTGACGAAATCCTCTGTATCCATGACTCAGAAATGTGAAAACAAAGTAGAGATGACCATATCTTTCCAGAAACACAGGAAAGAGTGTATTTCTTTGTAGATGTAAAGAACACTTCTATGGGTTTTATGTGGAGATATCTGATCTGTTTCATCGATCTATATTCCCTTGACCCCCCACGCGCCACCATTGGCATTCGAGTTGGAGGTCCTATTTCTGGGGGCGAGACGGTCCCATCAACAAGTAGTAAAATAAAAAATAGTGTTGTAGTCAAGGACTGGCTGTACTTAGGAGGTCTGCAAATTTAAAATGTTTTCAAAACTTTTCAAAGTCAGTGTGGAACTCGATATGTGTCAAAATAGTTATGAGACAGGCTCTGTGTACATGAGTTCTGAGCAGTTAGGATTAAGGGAAAAGAAAGAGACTTGGTTTTGTTCCTTTCTGCCTATTTCTCATACACCCTATCTCTTTGGAAGCGGTCCTATTTTTCATGATTTGAGGGTAAGAAATTATAGGCGGGTCTCACTGTATTGCCACATAGGTTCCAGGTATGATGGGAAAAAGAAAAAAATGTGATACAAAACTGAGATGAATGATATTCCAAATACGGTAAGACTAGTAATTCTGTTTTTGTTTGGAAATCCATTTATTTTGGTAAAATCCACCTGTTCTCAACTTGGAGGAAATGTCTACTTAGGGAGAAGCAATTTCTACGGCTCAAGTTTGAAATTCGTTTTTAAGAATAGATGAAATGTACAATTGGAAGGGAAGTGAGAGTATACTTGAGGACGCTTGTAAGGATTACATCTCACACTCCTCACAGAATCATTGTTAATTGAGAAATTCTATAGCTTGAGACATCAACGGGAAGCAATGTAACTTGTGAGTTACAGTGGTAAAATATGTGTGTGTGTGTGTGTGTGTGTGTGTGTCCGTGCGTGCGTGCACACGTGCGCATCTGCCTGTGAGTACAAGGAAGGAGAATTACTCAAACGATGGTTTCTTTTCTTATATTTGTTATTTGACTTGCTTCTACAAAATACTCAAAAGGCAAAGAGCCTTTCTGTTCTCCAATAAGATATGTTGAATTACATCAATGTTAACATCATTTTCACATTAACGATAAACCTACTCGTTTGCTAAGGGTAACATGAGGTATATGGCTTTAGAACAGCCACCTCCGCCCTTGCCAATAAACAACTTTAGCGAACTCAATTTTCTCTAATTTATAGTCAGCCTGTTTAAATTACTGTTATTTGGCTGGGATTATTTCATAGGGATTTAATTGTGCCTGTAAATCGAGTTGCTTTCAAATTCATCTCTTTATTCATTTTATTTCCCTCCCCCCGTCTCATTTTGCATATGCTCCAAAACATATCAATAATTTATGCCACAAAGCCTCGTTTTCTCCTTTGTAACTACACACATGTTCTGCATTGTGTAGTGATGTCAAAGGAAATGTGTACATTGTGAAAAGGTCTTGAATTTTTCATGAAAGTTGGTTAGGGCCAAATGGCATTTTATAGATCTTTGGGAGAAGAACAAACCTATTTTGTGAAAGGGTCTCGAAACTGAGTAAAAGCAATAACAGAATCAGCTCTAACAAACATACTATTTGCCGCACATGTTTGGCTTTTATAATGAATGTATCTAAACATTAATGCACACTATCTAATCTTTATAACTACATTGTTAGAAAGGTCTCATGATCTCCATTTTACAGATCAGGTAACTGAGGCTCCGACAGAGGAAGTCACAGGGTAACGTCACACAGCCAGAGACTAATAGAAAAGGACCTTTTTTTTTTTTTTTTAAACATTTATTTATTTTTGAGATACATAGAGAGAGAGTATGAGCAGGGGAAGGGCAGAGAGAGAGGGAGACACAGAATCCCTCCATCAGCTCAGCCATCAGCACAGAGACCGACGCGGGGCTTGAACCCACAGACGGCGAGATCAGGATCTGAGCCTAAGTCGGCAGCTTAACCAACTGAGCCACCCAGGCGCCCCAGAAGAGGAACTTAAACCCAGGCTTTGTGCTCCTCAAAATTCAAGTAGTCTTTTCATAACATCACTTACGTAACTTTCTTATATGTGGGCCACAAGAGTTGAGACAGATTGGTTTCGCTTCAGTTCTGAATCTAAAACTAGAACCTCCAACTCTTCTTCTTTTCTTAAAAACAGTTTTTTTCATCCTGTCTATCCTACTCTATTCCTGCTGGCTCTCAACTGACCACAAAATCAAGTGCATGAAACCTGATGGCATTTGCAGCAGAGGGGGAAGGGAATGATGTCATCTCCACAGATGTCTGTAGGGCACAGGCAGCATGAGATCACCCTGAGCTGATCCTGAGTTGCTGCAGAATATTCATTCATTATTCATTGAACGCCAAGTATATGCTAGATTAAGGGTCAGAAAACTGTGGCCCATGGGCCAAATATGTCCTGCCTCCTGTCTTTGCAAGTAAAGTTTTATTGGGACACAGCCATTGCATTCATTACACATGGGGTCCGGCTACTTTTGTGTTACAACAGGGACGTTGTGTAGCTGTGACAGACACCATGTAGCTTACAGTACTTGCTTGCCCTATAAAGAAACCACTGGTTAAGTCTGTGCTAGATATGATCAAAACAGACTCAACCCTTACCCTTATGAAGCTTATCATCTTGTGAGACACATTAATAAAAATATCATTATATTATTAAAAATTATGGTATATGCTATGAAAGTAGAGTAGAGTAGGAAATAGAATTTACTGTGCTTATCATTTGCCATTGGTTCTTGAAATACAATCATTTGGGCTTTATTCTTTTACAGTGAAAACCACTTTTTGAGTGGGATGACAAACATCTACTTATTGACTGATTTATTCATTCCTTTAAATCCAGGGAATATACCGTGAGTATGTGCTGGACATTGTAGTAGGCTCCAGCACACAGGAGTGAACAAAAGGTGGTTGCCCATTTGTTGACTCTTTGGCCTTATTTCTCACCTGGTTCAGAACTCAGGAAAGGAAGAGTTCTATTTATTGAACCCTGTTGACCTCCCAAAAGAGGACATTGTAAGATCTGGCTCTTTTTGTCCTTGAATTCTCTGAAGTGGCCTGGTGTTCTTACAGTACATTCCCCCGTTTCTGAAGAAAACTAGCTTGACTGGGTTTCAACGTTCCAAAACTTGGAGTTTAGTGACTAAGTCAGCTAGAGGAGCATTTGGCTTTACAGACTCTATGGTGGGAGGAAGCAATGGAACAAGGTGCTAGAAATGGCTTTTATGTAGCCAACCATATCTGTCCCAGTTCTGTTCTTGGCTTCCTATCTTTCTTCTCCATATGTTCTTCTCCTGGATCTGATCATATCCTTGAAAAGTTCTACTACCATTATTCTCCCAGTAGCTTTCGGGAGATAGCTCTGTCTCAACTCCTTAGTTCCAGTCACTTGCTGCTCAAGTATAGTTGAACGGCTCATTAGTGCCTCAAACCCAACAAGACACCTCCTCTTCTTCTCTACACACTCTCTACAAACTCCTCGTCTTGACTACACCCTTGGAGGAAAACATGGATCAGAGAAACAGCCGAAACCACATGTCACACCCGAGTGAGGAAACAGCTGCAGGCCTAGGGTGGAGGCTACACTGAGAGGAACATCCAGGTGAATTCTGTCTCCCTGTCCTAAGTCTGGCTCAGTTTACGATCTTGAGGATGTGTCTTTCCCACCCCTCCTATCCCTGACCTCTGTCTCTCCTGAACTTTGACTTGGTTCTCTAAATTTCAGATCTGAGTTCCTGAACTTGATTTTGTATTTTCTGGTTCTATGTCATCCTCAACCTAGGAACACTTATTGGACATTCACTGTTTTATACATGTTACCTATGTTAGTTAGTCCTTGACACAATCTTGTGAGGAAGGGAGCATTATTATTGTCATCTATTCCCAGATGAGGGGATGAGACACCAACAGTTTTAAGTGACTTGTCCACGGTTACAGAGATGTATGTGGTTGGAATGTTAGTTCTGATGGGCTCCCAAATAATGCCCTGATTCCCTCTTCCTGCTACTGGGAATTGATTTCTGTTCCTTCGTCCTTAATGTACTACTTTGGAGGTTCTGATCTTGAAACTTACCTTAACATCTGGACCAGGGATTAGTAAACTTTTTCTGTAAAGGGGCAGGCAGTAAATATTTTTGGCTTTGCAGGCCATAAGGTCTTTATCGCGACCATTTTAGCTCTGCTGTTGTGGTATGGCCACAAACGATACTTAAGTGATGGATATGACTCTGTTCTAATAAAGCATTATTTTAGAGGCAGAAATTTGAATCGCATATATTTTTCACATATCACTAATTAATATTATTCTTTTCAGTTTTCAAAAAATGTAAAATTTGTAGCTTGTGAAACTTACAAAAGTAGGCTCACTAGCCGCATTAGACCCCTGGGCCAGAGTTTGCCAATACCTTTTCTATATCGTGTTATTTGACTTTGGGTTTATGACTTTTTGGAAATCCTTACCCATTAGCTTGTGGTGAGCTTAGTAGATATGAAGGTTCTAGGCATTTTTACACATATATTAAGTAGTGTGTTCTTTTTAAAAAAAATTTTTTTTTAACGTTTATTTATTTATTTTTTTGAGAGACATAGAGACAGAGTGTGAGCAGGGGAAGGGCAGAGAGAGAGGGAGACACAGAATCTGAAGCAGGCTCCAGGCTCTGAGCCATCAGCATAGAGCCCGACGTGGGGCTTGAACTAACAGACTGTAAGATCATGACCTGAGCCGAAGTCGGTTGCTTAACCAACTGAGCCACCCAGGCGCCCCAAGTAGTGTGTTCTTCATAGCGGGTCTCTGCAGGAGATGCTATTATCATCTCAATTTTCCAGATGAAGAAAATGAGCCAGAGAGAGATGAACTAAGGTGCACAAGGTTGTACTAGGCTAGGAAATGGGGGAGTCTAGATTGGAGCCCAGGCCGACCCACTCCATGGCTGGCCTCTTACGCATGAATCTATGCTTCCATTCCAGCTCCAATGAGATCAAATACCCTAAAACCCTTTAAAAACTATAAAGGATTATATAAATGTAAGTGAATAACTATCATAATTATTAGTGTTACATGTTTATCTAGGTTTCTGAAGGGATTGGAGAGCAATCAAATTGATGTTAATCAAAACAAAAACACCCAGCCATGCCGTGGGATGATACCTATTTTTCTGTCCATCCTAGTGCTGTATACTTTTAAGCACCGAATTTCTGTCACAAATAAGTAAGCAATGGAGGAGACTTCTTTTTGTGGGTAGTTTGGTATCTGCTCCAATCTCTCGTGAACTCAGCATTATGTCTCAGTTCTGATTACAACTCACATGAAGCTGCATATATGAAAAAAGTTGCATATCAATGAAGGTTGTGATTAGGTGTTGTTTTTTCCCCCCACTCTTTTATTTCTTCAAGGTTCTTAAATTAGATAGCAGGAGAGACATGACTTAATTATTGAGAATACTTTGGAGCCAAATGGAAAATTATACTACTACTTACTCAGATGCCAGGGTAATTAGAGCCCAATTATTTCTTTCCCTTGGCGCTAATGAATGAAGATCAATTAAAAAAATAATGTAACTGCGAATTGCTTTTATTGAGCGGAGAACTCGAAGCCGCTGAAATTGTCTACTCTTTTACTAATTGAAAACACTTAATGAAGGCAACCAAGAATGTGATTGTCTCCATGTAATTTTGGAGCGGTTTGATTTTCAGAAATCATGCAGATGGCCAAAGTCTCGTATTAGACTTATTTCCTGGGTACAGCCCGCTGGTCTTTCTTCCATAAGGAAAGTCAAAACACGGCTCAAGAAATTCCTATTTCCCTAGTGATAACATCAGGCTTGTTGGCAGGACTTTATTGTTGCTTCTGGGTTGGTCGTGCTTGGGCTAAGATGGAATGTCTGATTTGCTTGGCTATTTTACTTTTCTCCTGATTAGTATAGCCATTTCATCAAATGTGTTCTGAAAACACCAGTTATTTGACTGGACCAAGATCTGATTGAAAGAGACATCTCCTTGATTAAAACTTGAGATGCAGCTTACATGGATACGGACTCACCTGCTCAGAGATAACCTTGGACTTTGGTTTGCCCTTTAACATAAGATTTAAACAGCATCCTTTAAAAAACCCCAAAAAACAAGCTGATGCTATTTCATTTTCCTTATCTGTTTTTAAATCTTTACATTTTTTAAGCATATATATTTTTTGAGGGGAGTGGTATAAGAATTTCGATTCTGTTGGTTTCTTTGCGGTCTGAATATTCATTCCCATGAAGAAGTTAGAGGGCAGCCTGAGATGCTGAGTTCTATGGAGGAAGTAATGGCACTTATAACAATGGCATTCTCCCTCCCCCCATCCCCCTGCACACTACGTGCGCTCTAATCACCTTTGCAATTCACAAGATACTTTTACTTCTATTATCTCATTACACCCTCAAATGCTTTAGGAAGCAAATAAGGCAGGTTTTATCCTTAATTTACAAACAAACTAACAAACAAAAAATGAGGCTTCAGAGAGCTTATAGGGCACTAAAGTGTAAAAACCCGGGCTGTTGAGTCTCACTGTGGTCTCCGTGGGTGACCTCGGGAGTTGTGTAGTGTGAAACCTGTCTAGTCAAAGACAGCACCCTGATGTTGACTCCTCATTCAGCTTTAAGGAAAATGCAAAAAGAAAACCAAAGAAAAAAAAAAAGAAAAAAAATTCTGCAGTGCCTGAGTCAGAATGGAGGCAAACCCTAAAACATTTGCTCTCTTAGCATTTCCCCAGCTGAAAAAAAATTGGGTGTGACTGAAGTCTGAATCAGCTTTGGTCATCCGGGCTTTGATCCGTGGCTGAGCAAAGTGGAAACTCAGAAGGTTAAATCCCCTTTGTCTTGTAATAGAGTCAAAGCGGTACAACATATCCCATGTTCGCATTGTGCTGTTTCCCTGGTATGGAAGGCCTCGGGATGGGTGTTCTAAAACCCATTGATCAACCTTTGGCTTTTGCCTTTCTGGCTCTGAGCTGCTGTGAGCTTCCTGGTTAAGTGCTCCTCAGCACCGTCAGAAGGTGGGGAGCAGGTGAAAGAAAGTAGCTCAGCCTTCCAGCAACCAGGGGCTCAAACTATTACCGCCAAAGAAAACTGTGCATAAGATCCTAGGACTGCAGAGACAGGATTCAAAGAAGAAGCCATTTTTGTGTGTCCTGTAACTGCCTCTTCCCAATTGTAGTTCACTGTTAACTACCACTTTATTTTTAATAATCCCATTTTCACCTCGTAAATCATACTGCCACGGCTCATTGTGGTTTGCGTGTGTGTCATATAGTAGAAGGGTAATTTTGCTAAGTGAACGCATTTGAAATATTCCATACTTTTAACTGTATTTTGGCATGTTTTCATTAAAAACAGAACAAAAGATAGCAAGAGCTTAAAAACGTAGCAAATAAATTTTTTGCTGTTTTTTTTTTTTTTTCCAACGCTGAGAAGCTTGTTCAGTGTGGCACTGAGGATAAGGAGGGGAACAGTGTACCTCTCGGGTCAGAGCACTGGGGATCAATCCTGACTCTTCCGCACCCAAGCCTTGGGCAAGGCTCTTCTTTTCACATTTTAGTTTCCTCATCACTAAAACAGGGACAATTATCATTAACTTCCTCATAGGCAGGCATAACGCCTGCCACAGAGTGAGACTCACCAAACGTGAGACCTCATTATTTCTTTCTTTAGGATCAACGTGTCTATCTGTGGGGACATTACAGGTGAGTGGTGCGTTTTCCCAAAGGCACGGGGGACAGAGGGAGGAACAGGGGGAGCGGGCTCTGTGGCTGAAAATGGCATTTGGTGAATAAATTCAACAAACGTTTACCAAGTTTTGCCATGAGGAGAGTTATACAAGGCATGGGAAATAGAGGGTGAACAAAACAAACGTTTGCCCTCAAAGAGCTTATGAACTGGTGAGGGATACAGGTAAACAGATCTTAAAAATAAGATGAATGTACTACAAAGAGTGGTGAATCCAGGTAGGAGTGAGGGGTGATTAGGTTTGTGCATAGCAGGTGTGAGTTTGGGGAGGTGGGCTGTTTTAAGAGTGTGGATAAGGAACTCCTCTCTGATGAGGGGGCATCTGAGCAAAGCCCTGAGGAGAGGGAGGACATTACAGCAACAGGGGAGTTGGTTTCCAGAAAGAGTGAAGAGTACGTACAAAGCCCCTGACACAGGAATGAACTTGGCCGGCTCCAGGGATAAGAGCTCAGAATGCCTAGAGCAGAGGATGTGTGTTGGAT
Organism: Paguma larvata; assembly: GCA_030068075.1. Classification (NCBI taxonomy): domain Eukaryota; kingdom Metazoa; phylum Chordata; class Mammalia; order Carnivora; family Viverridae; genus Paguma; species Paguma larvata. The sequence goes on from CM057842.1 coordinate 38,900,881, forward strand.
GAGGGCACTGGTAACAGACAGGATTAGTAAGAGAAGTGGGCAGGGCGTGTAGGTCTGTGTAGACCAAGCTAATGACTTTGGGTTTTATTTTGAGTCTGCAGTGGGAAGCTAATGGGTTAGATAGGAGAGAAAAAGCAGCTGATTTGCATTTTTCTAAGTTTACTTTGCATTCCGAGCAGAGGACTGATTCGAGGGGGCAAGCGAGGAAGCGGAGAAAATAGTTGGCAAGCTCTTGTGGCTGTCTGTAGGAAATGATGGTAGCCAGAAATAGAGCAGCTGCCACAAAGGGTTGGAGGAATAGACTGATCCAAGATACCATGGAAGGACTTGCTGATGTGGGTAGGAGGGAAAGAGCAGAGTCAAAGATTTATGACTTCAAGGAGTGCCTGGGTGGCTCAGTCCACTGGGTATCCAACTTCAGCTCAGATCATGATCTCGCAGACTGGTTCATGAGTTGGAGCCCTGCATCGGGCTCACTGCTGTCACCTCAGTGCCTGCTTTGGATCCTCTGTCCCTCTCTCTCTCTGCCCTTCCCCTGCTCATGCTCTGTCTCTCTCTTTCTCTCAAAAATAAATACATCTTAAAACAAAAGACTTATAACTTCAAGATATCTGGCCCGAACAAAGAGATGAATAATGACATTCTTTACCCGAGTGGGACAGACAAGGAGCCAAGTTTTGATGAGATCAAAACTTCTATTTGAGATAGCTATTCAAATCATGTCAAGTAGGAAGTTGGATATATGAGTCTGACCTTTAGAGGACAATTATGACCTGCTGAAATTAAGTTGGGAGCCATTAGCTTATAGGTGGTGGTCAAAATTCCATAATAGATCTTAATATCGATTAACTCAAGAGGGAGGGTTTATCATCAGTCTCTTCCCTTGTATACCCAATCATTGAATCTTAAACTTTATTACGATTTTCCCTATTTCAAAATCATTTTGAGAAGTTTATTAAAAACACAATTGCCCAAAGCTGTATTTCTTCGACAATTATGCCTGTCGACTTTTATCTATCGATCTTATTTTGTGCCATAAATGTGCACATAGGCCTACTTCTTTGCTTTGGCAGCTCTTCCAGAATTTGGGAAGAGCACTCACTATAATCACAGCTCTCAATGTTGAGCACACTCCATATGCCAGGCCTTAATCCTCAGAACAATAAGAGGAATTTGGAGGTGCAGACAGGTGCAAGGTATCCGGTTATCAACCCCGGGAGAAGAAGAAAAGCAGTGTTGGTGGTTTTGTCTTGACGTGGTTAATTGGAAAGCATCGTGTGTATCTGCGATATTTCGAAAACTCTACCAAACCCAATGAACATGATCCCCTTGTATGAAACACATGTGTACTAGTGCTGATTGATTTGGAAATGTTGAGGAGGGTGCAGGAAGTCAGAGCACGGTAGAGATGGCAAGGAATTTCCATCTTTCTATAGAAACTGTGACTTGAACAACTTGAAATAGAACTTGAGGCTTGGGAAGGCACAGGTCTAGGTTGCGTATAAGCGACAAAACCTGTACAAGCTGGCTTAAGCAAAAAGGGTCAGGAGGGGGTTAGCATGTCGCAGAATGTTAAGCAATTGACTTGAAACAAGGCTGCACCTAAGTGCTAAAACGAAGTTTATGATTTTCTGAGACGTGGACTGAGAAGTGGGCTGGTGTCATCCTGTGACCAAGAATCAACTTTCCCTTACTAGAAATAGGATGAAGAGCAGCTGGAGGAGAGGCAAAATCAACAAATGGAAACCACTTCAGTGGTTACCTGAAAGGTATGATTTTGCATTTTTCAATTCGTATTTAAAACAAAACAAAACAGGGGGCACCTTGGTGGCTCAGTTGGTTCAGCATCCAATTTCAGCTCAGGTCATGATCTCACAGTTGGTGAGTTCGAGCCCCATGTCAGGCTCTGTGCAGACAGCTGGAGTCTGGAACCTGTTAGCCTTCTCCTGACCTCAGAAGGTCTCTTCCCGCCTTTGCCCCAGGTCACCACCCCCTACCTGCTGATTGCACCATTACAGCGCAGATGTCAAGATGTCTCAACAAGAAAAACTTCCCGCGCATGCGCGCAGGTAGCAACGAGAGTGAAAAGGGGCGGTGCAGGTCTTATGCTAGCGTGGAGTGGGGCGGGGTCCAGGCCCTTGGGGGCACTCCAAGAGGAATCATCACTAGCCAATCACAAGGATCCAACTCAGCTAAACACCGTATTTGGCGCCAACCCCAGCCAGAACCGACCCAGAACCTGATCCAGAACCCAACTCAGAACTGCCGCAACTTAAAAGACCTGCCCCCGCCCTGCCCGGTGCGACTTCCCTGACTCTGCTACCTGGAGTCATGAACCTCGCCTGGGAACTGTGGTCCCCCCGCCCCCGCAATAAAAATCTCTTACTCTTCCCCTCACTTGATATCCATTTCCTTTCTCTCTCTCTCTCTCCATTTCCGCGCCATCCTAAATTCTAACATTGAACCTGCTTCAGATTCTGTGCCTCCCTCTCTCTCTGTTCTTCCCCCACTTGCACTCTGTGTCTCTCTGTCCCTCTCAAAATAGATAAACATTAAAAAAAAATAAAACAAAACCCAGGACAGTAAAAAGGGCAAATGTGACCAAGAGTTGGACGTAGAAGGTTCTCTTTACAGTCAAGGGAAAGGTAGGAACGGTCGCTCAGGGTGATTAAGGGTCTGGCCAGACCACTCAGGCTCTCTAGTGCAATTCTACCATGTACAACCTATTCAAGAGGTATAGAAAGACTGAGGTTTTTCAAAACACCTGACAAATGTGTGAGCTCCAGTCATTTTTGTGCCGGTACTGTTGACATCTGGGTGCAGTATCAAAAGGGAATGCATCTTGGTCAGCCTGACATGGCTTCAAGTCGCAGTGATCCCACTCGTTAGTCATGTGACACAGGAAAAGTTGCTGTACCTCTCCAAGCCTCAGGTTTCTCATCTGCAAAATGAGAGGGCTAATGAGGTCTCTTCAGAGTCATGATAAAGACCCAGGGACACCCGCATGCATGGTGCCGACTGCAGCTCTTTGCACAAAATAGCCTCTCAAAAAAGTGATAGATCTTCCTCCTCCTCCTCTTTATTAATACTGCTCTTAGTTTGAATAAACTGGATTCACAGTGAGGGATAAAATGCACATAAAGCTGACTCAGGACATTTTGTCATCTGCTTAGGCTCAAAAGGATCTTGTTTTGTCTAGAAATAACAGTTTTTTGAGCGACTAATAGCTTGGCTTTGGGTGAAGGGAGATGAAGCTGTTTTGTCTGGGATCAGGTAATCCTAGTAGTTACCCTCTCTGAGGCTCAGTTTCCTGATAGAAGAATTCTCATAGGGTTGTGAGAATAGCTTGAACAAGTGCTCTGCTGTGCACGTCCTAGTGCCTAGACCTTGTAAAGATTTTAATAAATAACAGTAATAGCATCTCTCATTATCTGTAGCCATTTCTGCAAGGCAGCCTTCAGCCTTGTGAAAGGAAGGGTTCTGAGAGACAGAGCTGTCCCTTGAGGACAATGCGGTTGTCGTATGATGAACCTTCACCAGACGGGTCACCTTAGTCATCCTCGTTAGAGTTGGGTGGAATGTGACACCCATGTCGATTTGCCTCTGGGTGCCTTCTGAGGATGGAAGTCTTGACTCCATTCCACCCATGATTTATTTAGAAATGCCCGAGAGCGGAGAAACATGGAACATTCTGGAACGTTGACGCGTGCATCTTGTCCCAGGGTGGTTCCGTGACTGTTCATTTGCCGTACGTGGCTTACCTCTCGAATTCATAGGCTCCGAGAGCGCCAGTGAATGCAACAAGCTGGCTTTTTGCTATTTTGGATCCCCGAAGATAGTTTATGGTGCAACCGTAAATTTGGAACATTATGACTCACAAACATCTCCCCCAGTTTTATTACTCAGGGGAAAAAAAAGTGTGGCGCTCACAGTCGCTCTAAAAACCGTAAAAGCATTTTGAAAATTCAAATGGCCATACAGTGCAGGATGCATTTATCTTGAGTAGTATACTGAAAGCCCAAGTTTTTACTAAAATGTCAGCTTGTTTTAAAAAACACAAGATGATGGGATTGGAATCTTTACCAAAAGAACTCGTCTTTGCTTTTTCCTTCTCCCACCGCCCCCCAAAAAAAAAAAAAAGTTGTGCTCTGCCTAGGGAGGAATTTAACAATTAGATGATTTCTGTAAAGTAGCAATTGACATATGCCCTATTTTTTTCTACCATGAAAGATGTTTAGTTTGAATAAAAGCTTTCTCCTCCATAATCTGACGTTCTCCCTGAGTTTTACCTTTACTTTGAAGTCATTATTTGACAACTGGGTCTGAAGTTAGGGGTAAAACAACAACAGCATGAACCAGGAACTTCAGAGCAGAGACCTTCCTTGGGTTGGAGCTGTCTGATGCTATCTGGGTCGAACAGCTCTTTATCATCCTGGTGTTTAAAGAGAAAGGTCTCGTTCTGTTGCCTTCCCCCCACCCCCTTATTCTTTAAACTTGAACCTGCTGACTAGGCTTGGGCCTCTGTGAATCAGGACGAGATATTGTTATCATAAAATTGAATGTGGAGATCAGACATTAATCTTTGTCTCTGTCTCCCCCGCAGAATCCTGAGAAAGAAAAATTATGGATGAGGTGCTTTTATCTAAGCCAAGTTCAGATGGAGATAAATTGTGTGGGGTTGGGGAGCAAAGAGACACAGAACAGAGTGAGGGAGAGTCTTGGGGGAGAAGATTCCGTTCTACTGAATCCTGTAATTGTCACCATAGAAGGGGCCCTACGAAAACTCCGGTGTGACTCTGTCAGGGCACAGAAGCGGTGCATCATGATGATGTGAGCAGGGGTAGATTCCTTTCGTGTTGCTCTTGCATTAGAAATTAAGGGCCCAGGAAGATACAGGTTAATTGTGTGGGGGTTTGAAGTCAGGTGGTTTGATATGAATCTTGCCTATGTCACTTTTTGGTTGTGTATGGGCAAGAAATAGAAATTCTGTAAGCCACAGCATCCTGGCAATCAAATGCAGAACAGTGGTGCATACAACATGCGTTACTGAATGTACTTCCTAAAGTAATAGAATGCACAGACCACTGTGCCAGACAGAGTACGAGCCCATCCTTTCTCCCTTCCTTCTCTCCTCCCTTCCCTCCTCCCTTCCTTCCTTCCTCCCTTCATTTCCTCCTCCCTTCCCTCCTTCCTCCCTTCCTCCCTCCTCCCTTCCTCCCTCCTCCCTTCCTCCCTCTTCCCTTCCTTCCCTCCCTTCCCTCCTCCCTTCCTCCCTTCCTTCCTTCCCTCAATCATTCATTCACTCAACAAGAAATTATTGAATATTTGTAATGTACTAATACTATTCTTGGCACTGGGGATACGGTGATTCACAACATAGCATTCTTGATCTCACAAATGTTGCTAAAACATTAAATACTATTATGGTAATAATTAAGGACCACTGAGAGTCTAAGAAGTCATGCTGCCGAATAGTAAAAGGCCTTGAACTAGAGCAGGGTCTTTAGATTCCCATGCTTCTCTCTGGCTGCCCAGACCCCCTTACTCCCATCCAGACGATGCTGTTGCTTCTCAGTTAGTCACCTTCCATTTTTTTTTTTTTTTTGGTTAAGATATTGGTTTTTTAAAGACAAAATGTATTTTTAAGCACAATTTTAGATTTATCAATTGTGAACATAGTCCAGACAATTCCCATATGCCTCACGGTCTCTCTTAAATCCTACGTTAGCATGGTATTTTTGACCCAATATTCTCTTTTCCTTAGGTTTTCTTTTAACCTAATGTTGTTTTTCTGTTCCATGGTCCCATCCAGGACTCCATGCTGCATGTAAATCATCATATCTCCTTAGCCTCCACTGGGATCTGTCCATGTTGCTGACTTTCTTTACTTTTGATGACCTTGACAGTTCTGAGGATTACTGGTTAGGTATTTTGCAGAATGTTCCTCGTTGGGATTTGTCTGAAGTTTTCCTCATGATTAGACTGCTGTTATGTATTTTCGAGAGGAAGACCGCAGGGGCACAGTGCCATTTTCATCACATTAGGTCAAGAGTACACACTATATGACATGGCAGATTGCTGCTGATACTGACCTTGATCTCCTGAATTAGGGAGGTTTTTCCCTCTTCTGGCCTCCTTTCTATAAATGCACTCTGGTAGGAAGTTGCTATGTGTAACTCACACTTAGAGCTACACTCTACCTCTTTGAGAGGGGAGTGTCTGCATGAAGTATTTGGAATTCTTTTGCTGGGATTTTTTTTTTAATTTCCATTTTTAAAATATATTCGATCACTTACTTCATCAGTATGAATTCATGGATACTTATTTCATACTTTGAGTTGCAACCCAGCATTCCTTTCCTCATCCATTGTTCCAGCTTGGGTCATTGAGAGCTCTTGCGATCAGCTCCTGTTTTATCTTTGATGTGCCTTTACCAATGTGCTGGGTTTTTTTTTTTTTGTTGTTGCTGTTGTTTGTTTTTTAGTATTTCTAACATTCTGGCACTCTGAGGTTCTCTAGGCTTATCTTGTATACTTTCTGTTCCAGTCCTTGAATCAGCCATTTCTCCAATGAGCTTGAGCTCCTTTATACTGGAGAAAGGCATTAGAAACCAGTATCTGGCGGGTGCCTGGGTGGCTTAGTCAGTTAAGCCTCCAACTTCGGCTTAGTTCGTGATCCTGCAGTCAGTGGGTTCGAGCCTTGTGTCAGGCTCTGTGCTGACAGCTCAGAACTTGGAGCCTGCTTCAGATCCTGTGTCTCCCTCTCTCTCTGTCCCTCCCCTGCTCACACTTTGACTCTCTCTCTCTCTCAAAAGTAAAAATAAACATTAAAAAAATTTAAACTATTAATCTCATTCAAGAGGAATGCACACACACAAAAAAAAAAGAAAGAAAGAAAGAAAGAAAGAAAAAAGAAAAGAAACCAGTATCTAGGCCCTTGGTGTGCTCATTGATACTGTGATACTGTTGCTTCTATTTGCATTCCCAGCTGCCAGAGCAAGGAAATATGTGTTTACTAACTTATGTATATATACATATTTATAGTCATTTCTATATGTAACTTTCTATATGGAAAGGAAGCCAAACATGAGTTCCTACTAAAGTCTCCAATGTTAATCCATTATCACATGGACCACTCTTGCCTCTTCTCTTCTCATATTTGTAAATTTTCAATTCGACAGTAACAGAAAGCTCCCACTATCCACCATCCATTTACTTATTCAATTCCAGCATACATGTACAATGGCATCAGAAGAGTTAACTCACACTCCCGTGTAAATCAACTTTATCACCAGCAAAGCGTGATTATGGACATGTTCTCGTCTTCTCTTTGAGACGAACTTAATAGATTCTGTACATTCTTATACATCTGTAATACTGTCAGGGTACTTCGTGACATTCCACCTTCCATCCTGGGAACTCCAACCTCCTAAATGATTTCTCAAAAATTTACATACATTATGGTTGACTCTTTGTCCTGTAAAGTTTAATGGACTTTGATAAATGTAGTGTCATGTATCCACAACTGCAGCATCAGACAGAAAAGTTTCACCATCCCATAACTGCCCGATGCTTCACCGTTTCAACCCTATCCATCCTACCAGGCCCTGTTGCTTCAGAGGATTGTTTCTCTGGAGTCATGTCATATGGAGCCTTTACAGACTGGTGTAAAGGCCAACATGCATTTAAGATTCCTTCCTTCCTCCCTTCCTTCCTTCCTCCCTTCCTTCCTCCCTCCCTTCCTCCCTCCCTCCCTCCCTTCCTTCCTTCCTTCCTTCCTTCCTCCCTCCCTCCCTCCCTCCCTCCCTTCCTTCCTCCCTTCCTTCCTTCCTTCCTTCCTTCCTTCCTTCCTCCCTTCCTCCCTCCCTCCCTTCCTCCCTCCCTCCCTCCCTCCCTTCCTTCCTTCCTCCCTTCCTTCCTTCCTTCCTTCCTTCCCTTCCCTTCCCTTCCCTCCCTTCCCTTCCTCCCTTCCCTTCCCTTCCCTTCCCTTTCCTCCCTCCCTTCCTTCCTTCCTCCCTTCCTTCTTCCCTTCCCTTCCCTTCCCTTCCCCTCCCTTCCCTTCCCTTCCCTTCCCCTCCCTTCCCTTCCCTTCCCTCCCTTCCTCCCTTCCTCCCTTCCTCCCTCCCTCCCTCCCTTCCTCCCTCCCTCCCTCCCTCCCTTCCTTCCTTCCTTCCTCCCTCCCTCCCTTCCTTCCTCCCTTCCTCCCTTCCTTCCTTCATAACTTGAACAGATGCACTTTCCAAAATACTTGCATAATTCACATATATGCATTTAATGCTAATATTCTAGTGTGGGGGTACCACAGTTTGTGGAGGCATTACCTACCAAAGGACATGTTGATTGCTTACAGTTTTTTGGCAACTATGAATAAAGCTGCTGTAAACATTCCCGTGCATTTCTTTTTGTGAGAACGTAAGTTTTCAAAGTGGTCAGTTAAATATCTAGGAGAGCGGTTGCTGAATTTTATGCTAAGACTATGTTAAGCTTTCTAAGAAAACACCAAACTGTCTTCCAAAGTGGCTGTGTTATTTGGCATTTCTACCAGCAAAGGATGGGTGTCCTTGTTGTTCCACATTCTTGCCAGCATTTGGTGTTGTAAATTTAAAGTTGTTTTTTTGCCATTCTAATGGATGTAGAGCGATATTCCCTCATTGTTTTAATTTGTAATTCCCTAATGAATCTTTTCATATGCTCATTCATCATATAACATATTTGTCATGTACATTTGCTTTTGAGAGGTGTCTGTTCAGGTTTTCTGATCTTTTTTTTTTTATTGACTTGTTTGCTTTCTTTTTGTTGAGTTTTAAGAATGCTTGTATATTTTGGATACAGGTTCTTTATCAGATACGCCTTTTGCAAATATTTTCTCCTAGGCTGTGGCTTGGCTTTTGATTTTCTTAATAGTATCTTTCACAGAGCAGAAGTTTTTAATTTTTATAGAGTCCAACTTACCAATATTTTTTCATAGATCATGCATTCGGGGTTGTAACTTAACACTCAATGTCAAACCCCAAATCATTACAGATTTTTTCCCCCGTATTTTGTCTAGAAATTTTATACCTTTGCATTTACATTTAGCTATATGATCCATTTTGAGTTAAGTTTTGAGAAAAGCATAAAATTAACTTTTTTTTTTTTTGCACTTGGATTTCCAGTTGTCCCAGCCCAGTGTTGTTTGTTGAAAAGACTACCCTTTCTCGACTGGACTGCCTATGTGCCTTTGTCAAAGACCAACTGACTACGTTTGTGTGAAACTATTTCTGGGCTCTCTATTCTGTTCCATTGATCCATATTCTATTCTTTTCTTAATACCATGCTTTTTGGTCACTATAGTTTTATAGTAAGTCTTGAAATTTGGTAGTGTGTCTTACATTTTTAATGTTATTCTTCAGTTTTGTTTTGGATATTCTAGGTCTTTTGCCTTTACGTATATAATTTAGTATTATTTTGTTGATACCTAACAAGTTAGTGTACCCAGCTCTTGATTGGGATTTGGTTGAGGCCCTAGACCAAGTTGAGATGAACTGACATTTTAATATCGAGTTTTCTAATCCATGAAGACAGAATATTTCTCCACTTATTTATATCTTCTTTGAGTTTTTAGATCAGAATTTTATGTTTTTCCACATATAGGTCCTGTAGATATTTTGTTAGATTTATACTTAATTATTCTATTTTTCAATGCTACCCATAAGTGATAGTTTTTTTAAAAACTTCACATTCCTATTGTTCGTTGCTGGCACATAGAGAAACAACTGACTTTTGTATATGAAACTTGCACCCGGCAACACTCCTACACTCACTAAACTCCAGGAGGTTTTGTTTTCATTTTTGTTTTGTTTTTCAATTCTTCAGGATTTTCTGCACAATTATGTCATCTGTGAGATAAGACAGTTTTATTTCTTCCTTCCCAAACAGTATACCTTTCATTTTCCTCATTTTCCTTTCTTACTGCACTAGCTAGGGCTTCTAGTATAATGCGTGAATAAGAGCTGTGACAGGAGACTTCCTTGCCATGTTGCCAACCTGAGAGAGAAAGCAACCAATTCTCAACATTAAGGATAAGGTTACCTCAGGGTTTTTGGGTAGATGTTCTTTAGCCAGTCCTCCAGTCCTGGTTTGCTGAGTTTTTATCATGAATGAGTGTTGGATTTTGCAAATGCTTTCTCTGCATAAATTGATATGATCATATTTTTTTTTTTTGTCCACAGATGTGGATTATATTGACTGATTTTAGAATGTTCAACCAAACTTGCATACCTGGAATAAATCCCATTTGGTAATTTTGTTATTAATTAATTAATTTTAATTTAATTTATTGCAAGGGAGGGGCAGAGAAAGAATCCCAAGCAGGCTCTGCACTGTCAGCGCAGTGCAGAGCCTGATACAGGGTTCATACCCACAAACTGTGAGATCAGGACCTGAGCTGAAGTCAAGAGTCAGATGCTTAACCGACTGAGCCACCCAGGTGCCCATACCTCATTTGGTAATTTTGCGTAATTTTGTATATTGTTGGACTTTATTTGCAGGATTTTTAATAAGAATATTGATCTATAGTTTTCCTTTGTTGTGATGTCTTTACCTTTTTTTGGTTTTGTCTTTGTTTTTGGAGTTATACTGGCATCTTAGAATAAGTTGGACAATATTCTTTCCTTTCTATTTTCTGGAAGAGACTGTAGAGTATTAGTATCTTTCATCCTCGCATGTTTGGTAAAGTTTATTGGTGAAAGCAACTGAGCTTGGCGTTTTTAAAAATTACTTATTAATTTAATTGCTATAATAAACATGGAACTATTCAGATTATCTGTTACTCCTTGTGTGAGTTTTAGTTTTTTTTTAACCAGTTGACTTATTGCGTGTAAATAATTAAATTCGTGGGCGTAGAGTTGTCCATACATTCCTTGATTATACTTCTAATGTCCATGGTATCAGTAAAAAATGATTTTTCTTTCATTTGTGATACTAGAAATTTGTGTCTTCGTTGTTTTTCTCTTGGTTTGCCTAGCTAGAAGGTTGTCAATTTGATTGATCTTTTCAAAGAACAGGTTTTGGTTTTGCGAATTCTATTATTTTCCTGTTTTCAATTTCAGTGATTTCTCTCACTTTTGTTATTTCTTTTTTCTGCTTCATTTAGGCTTAAATTGTTCCTCTTTCCTAACATGGAAACTTAAATTATTGATTTTAGATTATTCCACTTTTTAATATATGCATCGAATGCTATGAATTTCTCTCTAATCGCAGCCTTCAAAGAACTCCACCAATTTTGATTAGGTATACTTTCATTTTTCATTTGGCTCAAAATATTTTAAACTTTCTTGTGAAACAACTTCTCCTTCTTCTTCTTCTCCTCCTCCTCCCCCTACTCCTTCCCTTCTTCCCCCCCATCCTCTTCTTCCCCTTGCTCCTACTCCTTTTCCCCCCTCCCCTCCCCTCCTCCTCCTCCTCCTTCTTCTTACCATGAGTTATGCAGAAGTGTGTTATTTAATCTTCAAGTATTTGGGGGCTTTGTTATTTGTTAATTCTATCATGATCTGAGATTCTTTACATAAATTTGGTAAGATTCGGTTTCATGGCTCAGAATGTGGTCTTTCTTGGCGAATCTTTCGTGCAAGATTGAAAAGAATATGTATTCTGCTGTTGTTGGGTGGACCATTCTGTAGGTGTCAATTAGATCAAGTAGACTAAGAGTGCTGGTCGGATCCACTGTATCCCACAAAGTTTCTGCCTACCCGATCTGCCAGTTACCAAAAGAGGGCATTAAGGTCTTATCTACAATAACTGATTTGTTTATCTTTGCAGCCTTATCTTTTTGCTCCCCATCTGTCACTGTTGTTAAGTGCATACATGGTTATAGCTGTTTAATCTCCTTAGAGAAGTGACCTCTTTATCAGCAAAATGCCTCTATCCCTGATACATCCCTTTTTCTGAAATAAGTTTCAGATTTTTTACGTAGGAGGTGATCCCAAGATCAAGAGTGAGGGAATGAGGGGAGTAAAACAGGGAAGAAACAAAAGCCAACAGCAGTCGCGGAGGCTGTCGCTCTTGGAAATGGGGCACTGACTGTATTGGAACAGCGGAGGTACATGTGGAATATTTCCCAGAATTGTTTACTCCAAAGATGGGAGGCTGGAACATTGATCTATTAGCTCTCATCCCTTCTTGGATGGAGGTGGCTCCTGAGGGCATTAACTTCCCCACATTTAGGGACTGGCCATGCCATGGGTCCAGAAAAGTCCAGTGATGCCATTGGAGGTGCTAAGGTAGGGTATGAGGCATGGCCAAGCACTTGAGATGAGTGTCCCCTACCAGCTCAAGGTGGGTGGAGCTGTTCACTGAGGCTGTGACTAGAAGAGGAAGTGAGCGATGCTGATAGGATGCAGAACAAAACGAGGCATCTGCTATGACAGGTTTCTATAGCCATCCTTAGCGTGGAAAATTACTGTATAATACACCAGTATACTTTCCTACCTGGATAGTGCTGAGCGATGCTATTTACGTCTCCTCACTCTGCTGAAAGCCATCTTACATAAGCATACTGAGTAAAACTCACGTGCTTACTATGGCCCGAAGCTTCAAAACACTTTTTTTTTGGCTGTTCATTTCCACTCAGAAGGCTACTCCTTTGCAGATGGATGCAAATTCTGAAACTTGAACAGGCAGTACACACGCAAAATGAGACGGGTTCCTTGCTTGAGCATCAAGAAATTAGCAGGTCATCTCTGTCTCCACTTCCATTTTTCTCAATTCCCATTCTATCCTTGTATGCTTTTATTTCTCATGTGTCCTCTGCAAATTAAGTGTAGTGAAAGGCTACAGTCATCTGAAAGGATCAGTTAGGTGAAGTGTGGTCAAATGACTCAGTTGTCTAACTAAGTGGGGGTTACTTCCAATTTCTCATGATGGTAGGCCAGAAGGCAGAAGAAAGAATCAATGGCATAATCAGTGTAATTGACTCTTATCACCATGAGAAGCTATAGGTGCTGCTGCGTAGTGCGGGCAGTGAGAAGTGAACCTGAAACCCAGGGCATTCACTAGGGGTGTCTCTTGCATTTTCCATACCTCTTGATAATGATATATAGGAAAGTATGATAAACCAGTCCCACGGTGGCAAGGAAACTATGGTAGATATTTGAGTCCTTACCAGGCAAGCATCCCCACTGAAGTGATCGCCCAGGGTGAAGGATATCCAGAATGGATGGTGAAAAGAGATCCATTGAATATCAATTCTAGCCTCAGGACTGGCTTCTGCTGTCATTTAGGCTGGTTCACTACCGCCTTGGATTAAGTCTTGGCTGAGACTGTGGTGCCTGCCACTTTAAAGAAACTGTGTAATTATTTGAACGGAGAGAGTAAATGCAGATCTGAGTGGTTCAAAGGGTAGACTGCAGCACACACATTTTGTGTATCACCTCAGAACTTCTTATCTATTCTTATCTCACCTCTTAATTTAGCCCATCTGCGATAAGCGATGGTTCCACTCATGCTTCAGCCAGCTTCCTGCAGGTCTAATCTGAAAGTGCTTTATTTCAGGCTTCCAGTGCACATCTCCTGCTTTCTATTCTAGAATTTCTCTCATGCTGTGGTGTGGGATGCCCCTGGCGATCCATTCAGGCACAGTGTATGGGGAAATAATTGATCCACAGAGAATAGGAGCCAAAGGTAAATTCTTCCTTCTTCATTCTTCTGGGGTGGATGGACCTGAGATACATTTCATTGATCTGGCTTCTGTGAAAGCCCCAGGGGATTAAGCGTCCAGTTTCCCCTAGTGGTGTTTAGTGTGTCAGTAATGTCTTTGTGTATTTGGTCTCATTCATTTTTCTGTGTTTATTTCTCTATCCTACACTTTCAGATAGGCTACTTGGACATAAGTCTTTTTATTTTAAGGGCTGTTTGTGGGGAAATAGAAAATATATCAAGATTAAGAGCAAATTAAGAAGCATAATTTTTACATGGACAGTGAACATTTCCTTAATTTTATATAACTCAAGAATCAAAGCAACTTAGTAATCTTTGTCATCTTGTTTAAATGATCACATATAATGTTATCAAAAACATCAAGGGTTCTCTGCAGATATAATACCAAGGAAATCTTCTTACCAGACTATAACTCCTAGATAGAACTGTAGAAGTGACAATGGAACACTTGGACTTGGACAATGTCCAAGAAGGACAATTGGAAGTTGTGACATCTGAGGAACAAGCACAATTATGTTGCCATTTTTTTTTAGCCACTGAGAGTGGGGCTGGAGGAAGATGCAGTTAATGTAGTTGGATGGTAGTGGCAGTTATCATTTCTAAAAGTGCTTTAAAATTTTCCTCCTCCTTTGATTTGTCTCATGTTCCCTCCACTGATGTTGCAATTAAGCACTGAAGACAGTGATTCTCATGCTCCCTCTAACATCTTTTCATTATGGAGTGACCTTCATTAAAGATACTTCGCTAATGGTACTTCATTTAAAATGTGCTACTTTTGGGGAGTACTTACATTCACATTTTTATTTATGTATAATACAGCACCGTGAATACAGGGGCTTAAAACAAAAACGTTATTTGGCTCAGTAATCTGTAGCATATCACGGGAACATCTTGTCTCTACTCCACCTAGTATTAGCTGGGGTGGCCCAGAGGCTAGAGTCTACAGAGGTTCCCATGTCTAGAGTTTAAGCAGGGTGTCAGCTGGGGCTGTGGTGAGAGCTGTCATCCAAAGCATCTCCATGTGTGACATCTCCATGTGGCCTGGGCAGCCTCATAGCATGGTGGCTGGCTTCCAAAGGTAAGCATTTCAAGAGAAAGAGAGCCAAGTAAGGATCTCTATCATTTTTTCTAGCAAAGCCTCAGAAATTCCACAGCATTACTGCATCTCATTCTACTCAAAAGAAGTAGGTGACTAAGTGGATCCATATTCAAGGACAGGGGAATTAGATTCTACCTTTCGATGGGTTGTAGGTCAAAGAATTTATGACATGTTTTAAAACCATCATAGTGTATACGAAGAGTAACAGATCCCCTGATCCTCTTGTAGATGTGACGCAATTTTTCATGAGAATTACTTATTTTATGATGCTTGATCTTATTTTCTAGGGCCATTCTGCAAAGGACTTTCTGTGATAACATAAACAGTCTATATTTGGCTCTGTTCAATAGAATATTCACTAGCCAGATGTGGATTGAGTGTGTGCCATATGGCTAATGGAAGTGAATTTTAAATTTCGTTTAATTTTAATTAACTTACATTAAATAGGCGCCTGTGTATAGTAGCTGCTTCACTGGGCAGTTCAGATCTAGAACAACAAGTATAAAGAAATAGAGTTCAAATTCCAGCAGTGATGTAAGTATTGGGCAGGCTTTCTAATACAACCCTACGACATTCCAATTACAAGCGAAAGGCTTCCAGGCCTGACTGGATTCAAAGTACAAATGGAGATGATTTGGCCGAGGATGTCCTAGAGAGGAGAAATTTCCCAGCGTGTGGGTGTGGAAAAGCAGAATAATCACTGGTGAGAAGAGTCAGGACAACTCCTCAGGTGGGCAAGATGCTGGAATGGTTTAGACATGCAGGTCCTTGCTCAACAATCCATCTCTTCACACGGAGACTCTAGCCAACTTCTTTTGGCGTGAAGTGTGAGCACTCCTTAAGCTTGAATCTCACAGGACGATGACTTCTGAAATTCCTGTGTATGCCTGTCTCCCGTGCCTGCTTCCCCTAGCCTCTTTGCCCTCCTTACCCTTGTCTTTCCTGTTCCTTAGTCTTGAAACTTGTGATTCTGGAGTCACAGTGTTGAAAATGTCATGGCCATCCCATCAAAATCTTGAGCAACCATCATCTGAAAAGATTCCTTGATCATCTACTACACATAAGTCTCCATGATGGTATGTCAGTAAGAATTAATTTCTACCCTTGGAACGCTATCATCTTGTTGGTGAGATTTAATAGAACAGCTAACATTTAAAGAGAGTTTACTACTTGCCAAATATCATGCTCAATATGATCTCATTTATCCTTTAAAAATCCTATGACACAGAGGCTTTTTATTCATGCTTTATAGATGGAGAAACTGATGTCCAGTGGGGTTAAAATAGCTCAGACAAAGTAAAACATCTATTAAGTGGATGAGTGGATTCGAACCTAGGCTAGGTGAACACCAAAGTCTGTGCTCAAAACCACTCAACCATGCTGATGTACCATTACTCTAAATGATACACAATTATTCTAAATGGCATTTCCCACTTCTTTGAGGACTCATGTCCAAATCCAAGTCACTAATAGCTGGGAAGAGTCAGCAGACTTCCTGAAGGACACCAAGACATCGGTCACTGGGGCACACCAAAGAGTGCAGGTGGTAAAATTTGCTCACCCACCCCAAAGACATGACAACAGGTTGAAGAAGGAGTTGGTAAGAGGGCTGTGCAAAAAGTATGTTTTCAGCATTACCACTTGGAAGAAAATATCTTTAGAACAACAACCAAGTAAGTGGGAAGGAATAGTGGTAAATGAGAGGCTTTTTGAGAGTCAGAGCCCTTCAATGAAAGGTTGGGTCCTGCCAACTTACTCTACCTGGGAAGGAATGTTATATTCAGTGTGCATGTTTCAACTTACTGAGGTCATTGGAAAGCTTTGAGGAATTGCATTCAAATGCCAGCATAAGCCTCCCTAAGACAATGAACAGATCCGTATCACCATGAAATACAATTGGAAGGACTCTGATTAACTCTAGGGAGGGGAAATATCTCTACTGAGGGCACAAGACAAGATACAGAATTTGATGGGATGACCCCTCATCTAAAACTAAATATGAGATAGAGATCAGTTGTTCAAGTCCCGGATTCGGAGACATGGATTCGAATCCCATATTTGTCATTTACTAACTGAGTGACCCTGGACAATATACTTAACATCTTTTCGTATTCTTCATTAGAAAAGTAGAGTCAGTAACAAGGACATTCTGCAGGTTAATTGTGAGGATGAGTTGAAATAATTCATGTACGATGCTCAGTACCATGCCTGACACATAATAACGCTCATCACATGATAGCTGCTGCTGGTTTTAAAAGGTCAATGGAGAACAGGTGGCCTCTGGGCCACAATTTACAGGCTGTGAATTCCAGTTCTCCGTAGTAAATATGGGACCCTGTGCAGGCTATATTATCTCTCTATGTCTTTGTTTCCTTACTTACAAAATGGAGATAAAAATAACCCCTCACACCTCATACCCATTAAAATAGCTATTATTTAAAAAAAACTAGGAAATAAGTACTGAAAAGGATGTGGAAAAATTGGAATCCTGGGCACTGTTATTGGGAATATAAAATGGTGTGGCTGCCATGGAAAACAGTATGGTGGTTCTCAAAACATTACAAACATATGATGTGATCCAGCAATTCTACTACATTTTGTTTTTAATGCTAACTTATTGTTGAGAGAGAAAAAGAGCACGAGATGGGGAGGGGCAGAGAGAAAGGGAGACAGAGAACTCAAAGCAGGTTCCAGGCTCTGAGCTGTTAGCACAGAGCTGGATGCAGAGCTAAAACTCATGGACCATAAGATCATGACCTGAGCCAAAGTGGGACGCTTAACCAACTGAGCCACCCAGGCGACCCATTACTTCTTTGTTTTAATGTTTATTTATTTTTTGAGAGAAAGAGAGAGAAAGAACACCTGCAAATGGAAAAGGGGCAGAGTGAGAGGGGGACACAGGATCCCAAGCAGGCTCTGTGCTGACAGCAGAGAGCCTGATGTAGGGCTTGAACTCATGAACCGTGAGATCATGACCTGAGCCAAAGTCAGACGTTCAACCAACTGAGCCACCCCAGTGCCCTCAGCAATTCTACTTCTGAACATGCACTCAAAATTATTAAAATCAGGGATTGAAGAGATACTTTTACAGCATTATTCCCAATAGCCAAAAGGTGAAAGCAAATCCAAGTGTCCATTAACAGATGACTAAATAAACAGAATGTAGTCCATACATACAATATAATGTTATTCAGCCTTAAAAAGCCAGTGATTCTTGCACATGCTTCAGTATGGATAAACCTTAAGGATTTTATGCTAAGAGAAATAAGCCAGTTACAAAAGGACAAATCCTAAAGGATTCGTCTTACGTGAGGTTCCTTGAGTAGCCAGGTTCATGGAGACAGAAGGTAGTTGCCCCAGGGGCTGAGGGAGTGCGGGATGGGGAGTTTGTATTTAAGAGTATAGAATTTCGGTTGGGGAAGATGAAAAGCTTCTGGGGATAGAAGTTGCTAATGGTTGTACGTTAATGTGAATGAACTCAGTGGCCATAAACTATACATTTAAAAGTGATTCAGATGATGAATTTTATGTTATTTGTATTTTACCACAGGAAAAAAGAGATAAGATGTCAACTGGTTATAATATTACTTGGGACTTCGTCTAAGGCTTTGCTATGATGATGATGATAATGGTTATCAGTATTATTATTTATTTTATGTCTTCGTGCACTAGCCCCATGTAAAGCTGCGTAAATTAACATTCGCTTTGTTTTCATATGACAAGGCTAATGATCAGCCAAGAGTCAGACAGAAGGTGAGCACTCCAACTAACCTACCTGCCAGGTTCTTCAGAACACTGATTATTTAATGTATGAGAAAAATGAATATTAATGACTTTCAACTTCTTTCTTTTATCTTCATGACCAACCCGGTAGCATCAAAATAAAAAGGATAAAAATGTAGGGTGATTCAACTAAAGCCCTTTTTTTTCAATAAAGCATTTTTAAAATTCAGGTGTCTTACCAGTGATGGAAACTTGGAGGAACTTTGAAAACAAATACAATATGTCATCTCATCATTAGTTAAAAGATGTAAGAAAAATCCTGAAGTTGGAAGAAATCGCTCACGTGCTAAAACTAATAATGGTAATTTTCAAATGCCCAAGAAGTTGAGCTGTCAGCGTCTGGAAAACTGTGTGCTCCCATCGACAGGAATTCCTAACGCCGAGGAGAGGAAGGAAATTCACTGACAGCCTTGTTCGACTTTGCTAATTTCAAAAGCTGAAGCTTATTCCTGGGATGCACCGGAGAACCAGGGTCACTGAGGCTAACGCTCCCGAATAAGACAGGAGACTCCAGACCTGAACACTGTATACTTATGATTTGTGTCGACTGTTGTGTGACAGTTGAAGAAATGAAGTGCAGGGGTTAAGCGTAAGGCCTCAGGAGGCAGACTGCTCCAAATCCTAGCTTGGCTGCTTACTAGCTGTGAGATCTTAAACAAATTACTCCTTGGAGCTCTCTTTCCTCACCTCAAAATAATGACAGTGATAGCTTCTGCTTCAGTGTTGTTGTGATACTAGATAATACACAGATGTTTGATGATTAGATAATAATTAGGCAACAATTTTGATTATTAAATAATAATTACACAGTAAATTAGATAAGAATTGATAAACAATGAGGTAATAAAAATAAGATAATACAGGTAAATGTTCAATAAACATTAATGGTGGTGGTGATGGTGATGATGATGGTAATGAAGATAAAGGAGAGTAGGGGTATGTTGGGTAGACAACTAACCCTACTTCACCAAGAATGCTTTTAGCAACTAGTGACAGAAAACCCGATTGAAAGTGGCCTACAAATTACACAGTGGTGTTTGAAGAGAGCATTCTTGCTCACAGTGGTTGGCTCAGAGCCTCAGCAATCTAAAGGATAGCTTATCTGTGAATCCCTTGGCCCTGTTTTCATTCTGGTTGCTTTTTCATGACAAGATGGTGGCCATCACCACAGATACTATCTGTAAGTGCAAGAAGGAACAAGAGGCAATGGATGACATCTCCTTCTTTCATGAGGCAAGCAAAAATATACCCAGAAACTCGAGAAGCATTATGTACATAGTCTAGTGGTCAGAACTGTGCCCACAGTCCCTTCTTACTACGAGGAAGCCTGAGAAAGATGTATTTAGCCAGTCACATTGCTGTTTTGAACAAACTGAGGCTGTGACAGCAAGGAAGAAGGAGGAAGAGATGTAGTTACCTCAGGTGCTCTTGCTCTCACATTTTCCATGCAGAAAATGGGGTGAGACGCTGGATGCTAACGTACAAGATTTCTTTCTGAGGATTACCTCAGAAAGTAGACAATAATGACAGCAACGACCTCAGTTTCAGCAGGGAGCATGCTGCAGTCAGTCTTCTACTGCTATTCTGTCAGTCTTCCAGATCAGCAGTTTGCAATGTAGGTCACACGGCCCAAATCCAGCTGGTGGGCTGTTTTTGTAAGGCCGCTTGCAAAATGAGTTAAGAATGGTAAAATTTATGTCTGTAAAGTTACACAAAAACAAACAAACA
The DNA here is from genome assembly GCA_030068075.1 of Paguma larvata. Taxonomy (NCBI): domain Eukaryota; kingdom Metazoa; phylum Chordata; class Mammalia; order Carnivora; family Viverridae; genus Paguma; species Paguma larvata. The sequence goes on from CM057842.1 coordinate 38,921,185, forward strand.
ATAAGAAAGCCTGTGCAACAAAGACCCTAAATGGCCCACGAAGCTTAAAAATATTTGCTTTCCGGCCTTTATGGAAATGCTTTGCTGCCTCCCGTCCTGGTATATGGATTCCTTGAGAGTCGTGTTGATGTTCTCTTCATCTCTGTATCTCTGTGATGGTATCTGACACATAGGAGGTTCTCAGTTAAAGTGTGATAATGAATGACTATAGAAATGGTGACATGGAAGAACAAATGCATCGCATATCAGTACTTTCTAAAGTGCTTTTGATTAATAAAGAGCTTCTACACCATTTCACTTAATGCTTGCAATAGCCCTGCCAACGCTCAAGTTTCCTCAGCTAACGAAGCCTGGATGCAAGCCTGTGCATCCCGAGAACTCTCTCTCCCCGGACCTGATAGTATGTGGATGACAACATGCCTGTAACTGTCTTAGTTCCTTATTTCCTTTCTTTGCTCTCACATTGTGAACTCTATGAGACAAGGGCTCCAGTCTGTTTTATTCACTGACTGCTGAGTCCCTGAGTCTGAAAAATTATCTGTCCAATTAATGAGTAAGTGAACTTGAGCCCTCCCATGTTAGAAGATGTGGGGTCACGTTTTAATGTGACAGTAGTGTTCTTTACTCTCATTGTGTCAGGGATTGGTTTGAACTGTTTGTCTAGTTCCTGAGGAGAGAGCTATTCTTGGGCTGGTTCAACTCTGAATTCACATTTATGACTCAGGCGACTGGGAATTTTTTTCCCTAATTGATTGAAAAATACACATGTGGGCGCTAGGGCTCTGTTTTCACTGCATATACAGAGGTATGCAGTCCTTTCTTGACATCCTGCAAGGCTCTTCTCATATAAATGCCAGCTAGTTAATTCATTAACTCACCCATTATCAAATGATATTTGAGCATCCACATTGTCGGGCAACGTGCTCAGGTTCATTGGTGGTTCCTATTCTAGAAGGACACACCATCTAAGTGGGGAAACAGATAAAAAAGAAGTAAGTTCCAAGGGCTCATATATATGTGGGCCATGAGGTGACATTTTGAGATTGAGATTTTTGTGTTTCTTTTGAATGGTACTTTGTGGCCCCCACAGGGAGTCAGCTGTCTACTGAAGATGCAGATCAAGTTAAAAGAATTTGGTGAAACAAACCACCTATCATGTCTTAGAAGTGTCAACCACAGGACATTATCTTGCTTTGCTCGTTGGCTTTGTTTTCCCAGTTAGACACCAATTTAGATGCTTGGTATCTAAACCCAGGCTGTGGGGATGGGGAGAGTGAAATGCTAGCTCTCAGATGTCCTATGAACTCTTGTCAGTCAGTACCAGCTGGTGAAACATTATTAAGCTCGTGAGATTTAACATGAGTGACATCTTTAATTTGTAAAGTGAACTTTTTGCTTTAGAATGATGTTGGGGTTATAAAAAAAGTTGCCAGGTAGTGCAGAGAGTACCTATATATTCTTTATCCAGTTTCTACTAACACTAACATCTTATATAACTGTAGTATGTTTGTCAAAGCCAGAAAATGAACATTAGTGCATCACTGGGAGTTAAACTCCAGTCTGTGTTCTGATTTCCTCCTAGTGTCTTACTTCTCTTTCAGAACTGAAACTTGTGTTAGTGTTACTTATTTTGGGGATAAAGAATTATAAATTAGATAGAATTTCTTCTTTTCAAGTCTGTTAGTATAAACTTGCATTAAAAACTACTAAATTAGAGTGACTAATTTAAAGTTTGCTTAATGTTTATGGTAACTTAGTATATGTCAAAATAGTTCACAACATATAACATAGAGCTGAACAAAGACAGAAAAATTATTTAGAAGAATTATAGGCCTAAACTTTCTTTTATAGTAATCATAAAAGAGGTTAAAGCACATGCTAATAAAATATTCCACTTAATAGCATATTTGCTTACTAAAACATGCATCTAAAGCACAAGAAACATCCAATGAAGACTATTTTAAGTGATAAACATTTATTTAGAAAAAAAAATTCTTTTAACTTTGCTGTATGTGCCTCTTTCTCTATAAATTCCCCAACCTTATATATAATTAGGATCGCTTGTAAAAACATCTTCCAGCTAACGATCTGAGACTTTCTCTGCTACTTTTAGCCAATAATTATTTTTTATGGGCAAATCACGGAAATGCTGACAGGCCTATGACTTCTGAATGGTGTCTCTCTACTGAGTTATATTTAAATATACTAATCCTTTGTGGCCATGTCACATCTGTACTTGTCAGCTACTTTCTATCTGAAAACTCTTCCTTCAAGGAAAGAAGTTGCCTGAACCTTATACACACCCCAGGGGTCTAGCTGCTTTTGAACCCGACTGCAATAGGTTTCTACTCTGCATCTGGCCATGGTATTAGCAATGGTATTAAGATGGAATATTTTAAACTATGAGAAGGGGTGCATTTGGTAACGGTAAAGATGTAGGACATCAAGCTTTAGGGTTTTCATCTGAGACATTAGGTAGCCTGGTCTATTTAGTATTCCTCAGACTGGACAGATAGAGTGGAATATTGAGCACATGGACATTGGAATTAGGTACCGTTGTAGATACGAGCTCTGCCCTTAGGAGCCATGTGACCATAAACCAAATTACTAACCTTTCTGAACCTCAGTTTACCACTTTGCAAAATAGGAGGAATACTAACAGTGGCCGCCTAAGGCTATTGGATAATTGTTATTGAGAGCACGTAGCATAGCATCTGGGACGGAGTTAGCGTCTACAAATGTCAAGTGCCATTACTTCTACTGCAGCCACTACTGTTAGCCTGTGCGATATGAACAGTCTTCCTGGAGAAAAGTATGGGAAGCAGGAGGTTTGGAAACTTTAAGAATGGTTCTTGGGTGCAATACTTCTCATGATATAATGTGCGGGAGTTCCCAAACTCATTTGATCAAGATACCTATTTTCTCTCAGCCACTTGTGTTAGTTTCCAAGGGCTTCTGTAACCAATTACCAGACACTTAGCTCAAAACAGCACAGAATTCTTTTCTTATGGCCCTGGAAGTCATAAATCTATAATGAATCTTACTAAGTTCTGATCAAGATGTTTGCAGCACTACATTCCTTCTGGAAGCTCCAGGGGAAAATCTGTTTCCTTGCCTTTCCCACCTGTTACAGGCTGCTGCTTTCCTTGGCTCATGCTCCTTTTCTTCAACCTCAAAGCCAGCAACACAGCAGCCTCAGGCTTTCTCTACCACTCTCTGTGACCTCTGCTTTCGTTGCCGCATCTCCTTGGATTTTGACTCTCTGGGTTTCCTTTTGAGAGGACCCTTGTGACTAGGTTAGGCCCATTAGGATACTCCAAATTATCTCTCCATGGCAAGATCTTTAACTCAATCATATCAGCAAAGTCTTTTTTTTTTTTTTGTCATAAAGGCAATATATTTGTAGGTTTCAGGGGTTAGGATATGGACATCTTTATGAGACCACTATCCTGTCTATCACACATGCCCTAAGAAGTCTAGGATTCTGAGAAAATAATTGAGAAAATCCCTGACCCTCATTGGTCCACAATTTGGGGGATGGGAGGCAGGAAGGCAAGAATAAGAGTGTAACTGGGATATCTCATTTATATTGGTTATAAAATATGGGTGTACACCACTCAGGGTCCCTAAAGAAAATGGATGGCAAAACAGAAAGAAGCAAAAGAAGCCTTAATAAAGTAAAAGTAAAGAGGCTTCAAAGGTGTGTACAGGGAGGGAACCTGCCAGAATAGTTCTAATCTTTCAATCTTTTCTTCCTCCTGGTAGGGCTATACATTGACAGAATCCAGCCACAAAGCCAAAGAATGCGAGAGCTGGGGATGGAGAACAGTGGTTCCCAACCTTGAGCCTATGTCAAAAACACCGAGGGGGCTTCCTGAAACAGACTTCCGGGGCCTATCCCCAGAATCTCTGATTGAGAAGGTTTTCAGGTGAGTCTGATGCTGCAGTCTGGAATTCCACCTTGAGAATGACAGAAGTTGAACAAACAGATGAGCCTCCAGGTGCACAGAGGAGGTGGAGAAGGATGATGAATGGGTCTTAATGGACCAACTGAAGGTGTATGCAATAGTAGGGGGTAAAACAACAAATTATGGGCCAAATAGTGTTGATCTTAAGTACAATGGGAGTCCTAGCGTGTGGAAAGCCAGATGGGCTGGAGGGTTTAAGGAAGGTTTCATGGAGGAGGTAGAATTTCATCAGAGGGATTAAAAAGATTTCAACAGCAGGGGTAGAGAGAGCAGGGCACTCAGGGAGTGAGAAGTATATGGACTAGGGTGCATTGCATGGTCCCGTTTAGGAGATTTAATTGCCTAAGGAAAGGAATCTTGCTCAGTGAGGAAATCAATTTTTAGGAGCATTTGGAAAAATAGTGAACTGTGTAAGAAAGGGGCAGCGAGATAGGTAACAGTGTCTGGGATTGATAGGGGTGGGGAAAGGGGAGCCGGTGCAGGTTTTTGAATAAGGGAATAATGTTATGAATGACCAGGATGATGGGAAAGGAAAGACGGCTTACTTGATGACATGAGGTAAGAAAATTGTTAAAATACTTGCATTGTAAAAAAAAAATCCCTACTAAGTTTGGGAACAAGAGACTAGGTTTCTGGTTTAGGTTCAGTTATTAACTAATTAACTAGCTGGATAAGCTTGTTTCAACCACTGAACCACGCTGAAGGGAGTGGAATTATTTTATTACGAGAGTGTGTTGATTGCCTGGAGAGAAAAGAGCAAATAGGAGAAACATTTCGAATGCTACCTACATTCACATTGAGGAAATAGTGACATCTGACAACCAGAGTGTAAACTTTGTCAGTCTTTAGAAATGACAAATTTTAATTCTTGCTGGTGGTGACTTATTGCCAACCACACAAGGATTATGGCTATTTTTTTTGGTAGATGATATACATGATTAATATGAAATGAAAAAGAAAAATTTTACACCACTGACGTTAATTTACTTTGCTGAGTTTCAAATTCACGTCTGATTTATTTCAAAAGGCCATGCTTTTTGCCATTACACTCTCTTCTTCTAACATTCTCCCCCAAAACCTCATTAACTCTCTTTTCTTTTTTCTTTTTTTTTTTTTTTTTGATACATGGTTTATACTCAAAGCCTCTACTTTTCCTACTATATAAGTTACCTACTGCTGCATAACAAATTTCCCTGAAGCGTAGTAGATTGAAATAACATTTATTATTTCAGATTCTGTGGGTCAGGAATTCAGCAGTGCTCAGCTCGGTGCTTCTGTCCCACAGTATCTTATTGCAGCTATGGCTGTAGTCATCTGAGAGTTTTGACTGATGCTAGAAGATCCACTTTCAAGATGGCCACTCACTGACTGAGGAGAGCTTAGTTCTCCACTGAATGCTTGAGGGAGATCTCACTTCCTCACCACATGGACCTGACCCAAAGGCTTCTGGAGGGTTCTCATGTCACAGCAGCTGTCTAACCCTAGAGAGAGTGACCTAAGAAAGAGTAAGATAGAAGACAGAGCACCTTTTATGACATACTTTTGAACATGACACTCATTATTTCTGCAATATTCTGCTGGTTACATGGGTCATCCCTTTTCAGTATGGGAAGTTATGAGTGCTGGAGGGAAAGAATTCTTGGAGCCTGGCTATATACTTCCCAGTGGGGAACGTGGCTACACATGTACCATTCACTTCTTTCTTTAAGTCTCAATTTTTTACCCCTTTCCCTGGGTTTTTAGAGGCTTCTTCCCAGCAGATTTTATAATTTCCTTCCTATTACATTTCAAAGTTTTACTGGATTGAACAATCCCTTAACATCTCCTTTTCTTCTTGGTTTTTCATTCAGATCTACTGCTTAGTATAGTGCTGGGCACAGAGGAAGATGACTTGATAAACACTTGTGACAAGAATCAACACATTCAATGGCTATATACTCAATATTCCTCTGCCTCTGTGCTTCTTTAGTTCTTGCTCTTTCCTAGTGTTTAGTCATAGGCTGGGCATATTTTGGCCAACTGAGGTGTTTTATTTCTCTAAATCACACAGAAGTTTTAAATTTGAGGCAACATTTGAATTTTTTAAACACTCCCTTGTTTGTTTTTGAGAGACAGAGCATGAGCAGGGGAGGGGAAGGGAGAGAGGGAGACACAGAATCGGAAGCAGGCTCCAGGCTCCTAGCTGTCAGCACAGAGCCCAACATAGGGCTTGAACCCACAAACTGTGAGATCATGACCTGAGCCGAAGTTAGATGCTTAACTGACTAAGCCACCCAGGTGCCCCTAAGCAACATTTAAAAGTTTGGGGGTGTCTCACAAAAATATGAGTTCTTGCTTTTCTTGAAAACGTTGAAGATCTGGCATGGAAATAGTTGCTGGAGCCAATAAAGAGGACCCCCCCAGAGACAGTGGGTGCTTTTCGGTTCACAATGATTCTCACCATTTCTGCTTCTTCTGACACTGAGACTCCTTCAGCTTGTCATTTATTACTGTGCTTATGATGTTATTTTTGTTAGGGTGCTGAAATGTCCCTAAAATCCATGCCTTTATAGAAGTGGGAAAAATGAAAGATAGCTCAGGCACTCACTCACATGACTTTTCTTAAACCTTCCTGGTGAAAACAGGCAGTTTTCTTTCAGGCAGAGTTTCTGACCTGTATTTTCCACCCACGGTTGAGGAAAATGATCTCATCACTTAGTCTTCCCAGCACACCTCCAGGATCTTATGTTTGATGCCTTTTCTTTCTTATCACTCCAGGCCTCAAATGGAGGTTGAGGTCATTGTTCAACTGCTGGAGAGACTAACTTTTCTATGACTAGGTGGTGAGCAGAAACCACCATGGAATGCCTTGCCTTCTGGTAAGAATATATCTCTACACACTGGAATCATTTTGTTTTGTTCTAGAAATCCATTTTGCCAAAGCTTTGGTTCTGCTGTTGGAAACTGTTGTCGGATTTCTACTCATTTTCATATTTAAAACATCCTGGTGTGTTGAGATCAGATTTCAAGTTTGTGTGTGTGTGTGTGTGTGTGTGTGTGTGTGTGTGTGTAAAGAGAATGAAGGATGAGAAGATAAGAGTATGTTACTCAATGGGAAAAGTTGTAGGTAATTGAGGGAAACTTATCTCCACAAAGGCAAATTGAAGTCTAGACTGAAGAGAAACATCAGTTTGGCACCACAGAGGCAGGTGAAGGCAAGGCAGACAAACTAATTACAGCTCTGTGAGTATCTGTTGTCAACAAGAAAGTAAACAGAAATTCAGAAGATCTTCAAGTTTAGTTATTCAAGATATTAGTTTGGAAGTGCTTTTTGCTCTTAAAAAGAGAGACCCAACCTAAGGGACTCACATCAATTTAAAACATCTGTCATTTGAATGCTCAGTGATAATAGTAGTCTAGGCATGTTATGGAAGCGCCATAGAATTATTGTAGATCTAGCTTTCCCCGTCTTTTTCCTCTGCCAGCCTTGAAGCTTAACTTCCATCCGTAAGTCACAAGGTGGCTGTTGGAGTTCCAGCCATTGTGTCAACTTGCTGAGTAGGGGCAAAGAGAAGAGCAAAGCAAAAGGGTTCTTCCAGCTACCCCTGTCCAATATTTATGCATACACCTAATTGGTCATTCCTAAGTATAAGCGAGGGTGAAAATGTAGTTTCTTCAGCTAGATTCATTGCTTAGGGTTCTGGTGGTAAGGACCAAAGGATGAATAAATGTAACAAGTTGTGTCAAATCTTTTTAAGGGAAAGTAAGAAAATTAATTATTGTTTGACAATTTACTATGTGCTGGGACTGTGCCATTAATAATCTCATTAAATAACCAAACAATCATTTGAAATAAGAAGTAGTAGGTCATTCCTGTGTTACAGATAAGGAAACTTGAGGCTCAGAGAGGTTAAGTAATTTGACTGACGTTAAGCTGTAAGGAGTGAGTAGTGAGTAGGCCAGCATTTGCAAAAACTATTGCTTTGTCCTTGGAAATTTATAGGTGATGAGATATCCCTTCTTGATAACACTGGAGTTTCTCATTTCTCTTAGGGTTATAGAATTCTGTAGACCAATATCAACTCCTAACATGAAATCTCCTGCTCTTTTTTATTGAGATCTTTAAGACACAATAAAATAACAGGTAAAAGCCTTTGAGGACCACAAGAAAGTGATCAACTATCCAGATCTCCTCCCTTCCTGGAGGTTATCTTGAATATTGAGGCTCTACAAATGGGCCAGATGTTTTCCTTGAAGCTATATACGTACTTTGCTCACATGAATCAAGATCCTCCTTAGAGATGAATACTCCTTGTTCTTGTTTATACATTTTACCATCTCAGGATGAGAAGTGAATAGTATTTTTTCACATTTGAGCCAGGTATAAATTTTGTCCTATAAACCAGGACAAAATTGTGAACTGTGAATTGCCTGATTTAAAGAAATATATATAGTTTTGTTGTCTTATTATGCTACTTCATTGTTATTTGTAAAGTTAAACTCAGCAAATTATGAGTGAGGTTTTCAAAGAAAGCGTATTACTCATAAAGTTCGTGATGGGAAATGTGGAAGTCTGGCTAGACTAAGCATAGTGTCACAGGCTTTGTTTTTAGTGGTGAACAAAAGAATGGATTTCCTCAAACTCAGGAGCAAAACGAGTTGCACCTAGACGATTGAGCTGTGGATCAAATGTTCGAAACTTGGATCACATAATATACATCATTGTCATTTCAACCACAATATTAGCAATGAGTTAAAAAAAGATGTATTATCGTTAATTCCTCCAGTGTCTTTTTCAATCTCAGGGTCTTTTTCAATCTCTTCCAGAAAGAAAATTCAAAGCTTGCGGTGTTGGCATATCTTTTGAGAATCCTGGATACCAGTGTTTAAAATAAACTAGGGTTGAAGCTTTCCAAAGGCAGTGATCATGTTGTTTTTGTTCATTGTATTTCTGCTGCTCTGAGCACATAGTAGGCACTCAAATACTTACTAGATAAGTGGGTGAAAGAATATCAGATTTCCTAGTTCCTTGTAAAGCCTGAAGATCTAATTAGGATCATACTTATTGTGGTTTCCAGACCTAGAAACTACCTCTCTGGTCACCTCCCCACTTCTCCCTACCCTTTTGGCCTCTGTCTACTTTGGTATAACGAGTTGGTCTTCTTAGAAATCACCCTTTGCCTCTTACCCATCAACTTCTCTGACCTTTTCTCAGTCCTTTTTCTACCTGGTCTGACACAGCACTGTTCAAAGTTGGCTTGACCTTGAAACCGTCTTCCCTCTTCGTTCCTACAGCACTATACAGTCTTAATTCTTTTTCTCCTTTTGAGACCTCTTCTCTGTCATTCTTTGAATGCTCTTTCATTTTTATATGGAAAGTCACTCATATTCAATTATCCACTGAGGTCTCCTCATACCTTTGTAAATCCTCTTGTTAGGGATCTTATCCCTATATTTGTCTTCAAATATTCTCTTCAGTTTACTCCTATCCTTTTTTCTCTGCCCCACACCTTTTGCATTCTCACCTCACACTTCCGTTATCTCGCTGTCTGGAAGACACTGGCACAACGTCTAGACTGGAAGTGATTGCCTCCTCTCCCCTCCTCCAACGCACACATGTGCACATGTTCACACACATATACACTCACTGTGATGGCTACTTTTATGTGTCACCCTGACTGGAACATGTGCGTCCCCAGCTCCTTGGTTAAACATTATTCTGCAGGCATCTATGCTGATATTTCTGGGTGAGATTAACATTTGAATCAGTAGATGGGGTAAAGCATTTTGCCCTCCCCAGTGCAGCTGGGTATCATTCAATCCATTGAGATCCTCAAGAGAATAATAGGCTAAGTAAGAATAAATCTTTTCTGTTTACCAGATGGTCTTTGAGCTGGGATATCAGTCACCTTCAGCCTTTGGATTTGGACTCAGACTAGAATTTACACCATCAGCTATCTTGGTTCTTAAGCCTTCAGACTCGGACAGGGATTATACTATGAGATCCTCTGTGTCTACACCTCTCAGTCTTATCAATTAAGCCAATTCTTTATAATCTCTTATCTACCCATTTATAATCTCTCCTCCCCCCTTTATAATCTCTCTCTCCCCATAAATATATCCTATTGCATTCTACTTGTTCTATTTCTCTGAAGAACCTTGACTAATACACTCACATGTTCCTGCCCCCAGCCCCCCATACCGCTCACACTCATATAGGAAGGTTCTCACTAATGGCTTTTTCCACTTCTCGACCCAGTGGCTAAAAGACCCATCTTCAAGGTAGCTTTGACCCACCACCCATTCTTTCCTTTCTTCAAAGCCACCAATCAGAAAGTACTGTTGATATATTTTTGCGATGCTTTTAAAAGGCAACTTCTTCCACTTATCTTTTAAAATAGTTTAAAAAATAGTTTTAGTCTTACAGAAAAGTTGCAAAATAATACCGAGGATTCTCCTACATCCATCATCCAGCTTCCCCTAATATTAATATTTTGTACAACAACCATATCTTTTTTAAAGCTAAGAAATGAACATTTGTACAGTACCATTAACTCAACTACAGGCTTTATTCAAACTACAGTTTCCCCTTCTTTTTAGTTCCAGAATTTCAATGGCATTTAGTTGTCATTTCTCCTTAATTTCCTCCAATTTGTGACAGTTGCAATGTTCATCTTTATTCCATGGGTAATAAGTCTTCTGGATTTCTTCACTGTAAAGTTACTACTTTTCCCTTTGAAATTAATAAATATCTTAGAGGAAATACTTTGAGGCTATACAAATACACCATTTCTCCACAGCTTTTTTTTTTTTTTTTTTCCGTCTACCAGCTTTAGCATTCATCATTGGGTCTTTTGGATTAATTCCTGGTGTGGTGTTCTAATGGTGATTTTCTATTTCCCTCACTCTTTTGATCTTTATTCATTCCCTTAATTCCATTTGAAATGAAAACTATTAAGAATAGTTGCAAATGGTTTTTTTGGACATTTAGTCTGCACCAGGTATTGGACTATGAATTTAATAATCACTGTATCATTTAAAGCCCACAGTAACCTTTTGAATTAGGGATGGTTATCATCACTTTACAGATTAGCAAAGGGGCACCCATAGAGGTGAATAATTTGACCATGGAAAATAGGATGAGGCCAGCATCCCACACATTTGTCTGATCTAAAGTCTGTTCTCCCCATCCTTACATAATCCTGCTATTACTTTGGTTTATATACTCATGTCATTAGAACGTCTGTAAGAGAGTGACCACAGTGGCTACCAGAGTCCAATTTACTTCCCTATTCCATAATTCCATGATGTTATCCAGGCTCAAGATATTTCAATGGCTCCCATTAAAGATAAGATGAGGTCTGAAATTCCTGACCCACACGGAAGGTGTCTGGCATCTGAACCCAAACCAACCTTCCCTTCCTTCCTTACATCTATTCTCTACTCCAATAAATGTTCCCCTCACAGTGGCCTGTCAATTCATGGTGCCTTCTATCTCTCTCTCTCACTTTTAAAAAAAGTTTATTTATTCTGAGAGAGAGAGATGGGCAGAAAGAGAGAGAGAATCCCAAGCAGGCCAAAGCACTATCAGTATCGAGCTGGATGCAGAGCTCAGTCTCACGAACATGTGAGATCATGACTTGAGCCAAGATCAAGAGTCAGATACCCAACTGCTGAGCCACCCAAGTATACCCTTTCTATCTTTTGGCTTTGCCTTACATTTCAATTTGCTCTTTCTCTTTCTCTGTCAGTTAATCCTGTCCATCTCTTAAAGCTTGCATCCTCTGTGAATGGGAAATCCTACTGGCTCTATTTTCCAAACATATGGAATCTGGCTCAGTCTGGAAGCTTCCACTACCAATCCCCAGGCCCAAGCCTCCATCATCTTAGTCCATCATTACTTATTCATGAATGCAGTAAGTCAAAGTGCACACAAAGACCAGAAAGACCTGACGAGACCTGCTCCACCTCCCTGCTTCCCTACCATCGCCTCTCCAACCTGGGCTCTTTCTATTCTCACCTTTATTAGTTCCACTCCAGCTACAGTGACCTCTGTGCTATCACTAGAATATCCCATTCTAGTGGGACTTGGCTGGTCCCTCTGCCGGGAATGCTCTTCCCCCAGTTGTTTATGCAGCTAATTCTCTCAGGCCCTTCTAGTATTCACTCAAATGTCACCTCCTCAGCGAGGCCCAACCTAACCTTGAAAACTGTGCAGTCTCTCTAACCTTCTTCTGCTTTTCCTATTTCCACAATACCCATAACCTTCTAAATTTTTTAAATGTTTATTTATTTTGAAAGAGAGAGACAGACAGACAGACAAAGAGAGCAGGGGAGAGGCAGAAAGAAGAGAGAGGGGCACAGACTCCAAAGCAGGCTCTAGGCTCTGAGCTGACAGCACAGAGCTGGATGCGGGGCTCGAACCCACTGACCATGAGATCATGACCTGAGACAACATCGGATGCTTAGCCACCTGAGCCACCAGACACCCCATTACCTACAACCTTCTAATAAATGCTTTGCTTTGCCTCTGCTTATATCTGTGGTTTACTGTCTATCTGTAATATAAGCACCAGGAAGGCAGCGATCTTTGTATTTTGTTCACTGATGTATCCCAAGCACCAAAGACTGAACCTAGTACACAGAATTTCCTCAGGAAATTTTTGATGAATTATATGAATATCTCATTCCCAACGACCTCTTCCTACATCACTCTGTGGTATACATAATATCGAAACCATTCTTCTGACTTGTACCATATATGTGCTGCCTCATTTCATTTCTTATAACCATAACCTGACTGCCCAAGTAGATTATAAGTCTGGAGAGGTGACATCTGTGGCTTTATCCTGCCAATGATCCAGTGATCATGTTCACCTTCTTTCCTGCCTACCCGGCTGAAAGTCCATGGTCTATCATTATCGTTATTCCCTGGAATATATCCTCAAATTCCTTGCCCCTGACCTGATTCATCTCAATCCTGATTATATCCCAAACCCAACCCTCTGGCTACTCCAAGCCTGACTGCCAGTAGGGAAATGTAGTTTGACAAAAACATCTAACTATATTGATGGTCTTCGCGTTATAGTCACAGCCACGGATGTCAATGAGAGTTCAGTAACCTGGTTAGGTTTCCTTACTCTCTTACTTATCTAGACGACTCTTTCATGCTCATTAAACTTTTATCTTTCCCCAGTGACGGGATGGAAGAGAACTCTCACTTTCCACTCCTAAACATGCGCTATGTATGTGTCTAGTTCTCAGTGTGCCTTCTGGTTGCTTCCTGGGTTCCTTCCTTTTCACCTGCTCAAGCACTTCTCTCCTGGAGGTGAATCTGCTCCTACCTACATAATCCATTTCTCCCTTGCTCTTCCATAGGCTCAGAAAGGGTGAATAATCTCTCTTCTTTAAAACCCTCCTAAGTCAACACACCCATTTCCATTTACTTGCCCATGTCTTTGTTCCTTTTTTTTTTTTTAAATGCTCATTGGACTCCCTGTCTTCCCTTCCTCACATACTGTAATTCATTCTTCCCTAAGCCATTTCAGTCAGGTTTTTGTCCCTACCTCTTCATCGAAATTTTTCTTGCCCAGGACGTCCATTTGCCAGATCCAAAGGTCATTTCTCAGTATTTGTCTTACTTGATCACTTAGCAACATTGGACACAGTATACCATCCCTTCCTTCTTGAAACACTTGGCTTATGGCTCTTCCTTCCTTTCCCACCATGAACCCGTTGATGCATCAGGATTCAGCCTTTGATCCTCTTTTCTTTCCTCTCTGCATGGATACCCTGACTGATGTGGCTTGGGAACCATCTCTCACTGATGATTCCCAAATCTTTATTCCAACATGGACCTCTCTCCGAAGCTCCAGACTCAAATAGCCACTCAACACCTCCCCTTGGATGTCTCATGGCATACAAACAAAACTAGTCATGTTTCAATTTTCCACAACTCAGCAAATGTCACCCCCATTCACTTAAAAAAAATACAACTCTGAGCCATCGTTGATTTCCTCCTTTCTTTCACAGCTCAGCCCACCAACAATTGCAGTTGGATCTGCCTGTAAAATATATCTCAAATCTCATTCCTTCTTGTCTCATTTTTCACCAACATCCTAGTCTAAGTAATCACTCTGTGCCTGGATTATTGCCATAGCTTCCCTCTGGCTTCCTTGATTATGTTATTTCCTCTAATATGGCTTTAAAAATAATATTATAATATTGCTTCTTGAGCCAAAACCTTTTATTGTCATATTATCAAATTGAGAATAAAATTCAAACTTCCTACTATTGCTTTAAAGGCTCTACATGAGCCTTCCTGTTATGTCTCTGATCTTGCCATCTACTGCTGTCTCTTTAATGCACTTCACTTGTGTCACTCTGGGCTTGCTCTGTCTTGGAAATCTCAACCCTACTCCTGCCTTAGGGCCTTTGTACATGCTGTTCTTCCCACATGAAATCTTCCTTTGCAAGATCTTCCCATGACTTGCTTATTTCGTTCATTTTTCCATGAATGTCTTCTCCTCAGAGAAACCTTCCCTGACACCCAATCTAAAGTTACCTTTACCCTATCACTCTTTTTCTTTGTGTCTTGCCTTAATTTTCTTTGCAGCACCGTGGCAACAAAATCATTTTATAAATTTGTTATTTCCCCGACTGGCCTACTAGGATGGAAACTGTGAGCATGTGAAAGTCTTTGTCTTACTGTGGAATCCCTAGTGTTTAGAATGAGGGATATTCAGTAGTACATATTCAGCAGATAACTCAATAACTACTAGTTGAATGAAGAGATATAGTTAACCATTTATTGGAGTGCGTATTTGGCCAGACATAGGGCAGAGTGGTATGAAAACAGAGATGAATTAGAAAATTCTTGCCCTCAAGGAACTCACTGTTTTATACAGTAAGTCTTGAGCCGTCTTTCTTAGACCGGCAGTATCGGCACCAACCACCTGGGAATTTATTAGAAATGGAAACTCTCAGGTTCCACCCGTAACTAGTGGATCAGCAGCCCCCAGGGAGAGGCAGCGGAATGTGTGTTAACACGCCCTCCTGGCAATTCTGATGCCCTGTGGAGTTTGGACCACTGTTCTGGTGGTGAAGTCAGACCCGAACAGGCAATCGTAATGTAAGGGGGCCAGTGCCATTAACAAATGCTGGACATTTTAAAGATATTCTCTGTTAAAGGTAGGACTGCTGCGCCAGTACAAATACATGTCCCTAATGAACTGTCGTTCCCCCTTTTCTTATCCTTTCCATTTTTCTTTACTTTCTTTTTTGTTTTTTTTTAACATTTATTCATTTTTTGAGAGAGAGAAACAGAGTGTGAATGGGGGAGGAGCAGAGAGAGAGGGAGACACAGAATCTGAAGCAGGTTCCAGGCTCTGAGCTGTCAGCACAGAGCCCAATGTGGGGCTCAAACTCACAAACCCCGAGATCGTGACCTGAGCCGAAGTCGGATGCTTAACCCACTGAGCCACCCAGGCACCCTGTCTTTCCATTTTTTTAAAGGGAGTGAACTTGTGTTCCGAACAGAGGGGAAAGAAAAACAAAAACAAAAATAACACACCAACAGCTGGTCTAAGACCGAGAGAGTTGTAGCCTAGTTTAACCAGTTTTCCAAATCCAGTTAAACGAGGCTCTAACTCTGGGGCTGGCCCACGCACTGTGTTGTTTAAATTACAGAATCTCCAAAGGAATTGGAACAACAGGCCCAGTGTTGCCCGCGGTGAGCCAGCAGAACAGCACCTAGACAATAGAAGCCACTCACAAAACAAGGACCTAATACAACGCTAAGAAAGGCAACCTCAGAGGAGAGTGAGCCTTGATCCTAGAAAGCAGGCCAGCAGGCCCAGTTTGGGCCCCTCTCTGTCTACTGAGCATCTCTGCTTGAAGTTTTTGCCTATTCAGAAGGGCTGATGTCCGGACAGTTTTTAATGAACACCGGTGAGCATTTCCCTACTACCCTGACAAATACCAATCCGCCCGTGAGCCTCCCTCTGATTTCAGCTACAGATAAGGGAAGACCTCCCCGATATTTCCACCTCATATTTATCCACTGAGCAAAACTCTGAGAGCCAGTTTAATTGGCTTGAATACCTCTCAGACTTGCTATCAGCCGATAAATCAGCAGGAGGCGCTTAGAAAATTAGGTTGGCCTTAATCTTATTTTAAAACTTGGAGTTGTAGGGGGAAAAAAAAAGAAATACAAAAAGAGAAAGCATTTGACTAAGTTTTGGTGGAGTGAAGTTATTGGCCATTTCAAATGTTCTAGGATGTCGGCGAAAGCCCATATGAAAACAGTTAAATGCTATTCCAAGAGAATCCAATATGCCAGGAATATGATAGGGGACACTGAATGGAAAATTCTGTAATTACCATGTTCATATTTCATGGTAAAATATATTCAAGATTAACTGTATTCTAATGGAATGGCACATGCATCCAAAACATTTGGGGGCCGCTGTGTTGGGTGGGAAGGAGGAATAATTTAATTAGGCCACAGATAGAGTTTTCTGAGAATTCTTGCTCATACACAGCTAATTTTGAATTTCTTCTTTTACGACTTGGAGCCACTGGTCATGAAATCAGCATTGTTAGGAAATAAACCTGGTGAGAAGCCTTCTGCTTTTGGCTCTACACGTGGGGGCCTATCTTTGGCGCAGCGCGAGCGGGAAGAGTCAGGACACTGCTTCCACGCACAGAGCTTTCTGTGGGTTTCGCAGTCGTATGCCGCCTCTGGAAACCAGTCAGTTTTTCTGAAGATAGACACAACGTGAAACCGCAGGCCGGGTTTTCAATGTGCTGTAAACATTCTCACGGAGAGAGCAAAAATAGCCCACTTTGATTCATTGCCTGCCAGTGCTTGCTCTTAAGAGTGGACAAGAGGGGCAGAGAATTGAGTAAAGAAAAAAAAAAACAGAGACAGCCAAAGAGACGGACAAGAGAGAGAAAGGAGGAGGGGATAGAGGAGAGGGAGGGAATGAGGGAGAGGGAGGGGAGGAAGAGACAGGGAAAAAAGATTTTAAAATAAACCGGCAGTCTCAAGTACCCAAGAATGTTCAACTTGCTAAAACCATCAAGTCATGGGCAAATCTTCCTTGCAGGATCCTGGGGTACTAACAAGTCACGATGGATGTGTAAAGGTAACAGATCACGGTGGAGCGACTGCCTGCCCGGCTGGTTCCGCAACTTTAGAAATTCGCTTGGATTTTGGATTCATGCAGCTCTGGGCATTAGAGAGGAAATACTCTTAACCCTCACCCAGAACGGCCAGCAGGGCTCACTGCTACTTATTCCTGTGAAGCAATGAGGGGTTTTCCAGGGTTTCCCAATTCTCAACGTATCTTGCCCTTAGAGACAAAAATCACTGGCGTCCATTTACGGATTGCAGGGGCGGGGGGAATCAGGGAGGAATGATCGTTAAGATGTTTGTGGCATGCGGACTTAAAAAATATTCAAAGGCCGGCGCCTGGGTGCCTCAGTGGGTTAAGCGTCTGACTCTTGATCTCCGCTTGGGTTTCCTGAGTTTGAGCCCCACATAGGGCTCTGTGCTGACCGTGTGAAGCCTGCCTAGGATTCTCTCTTTTCTCTCTCTCTGCCTCTCCCTCACTTGTGCTGTGCTCCCCCCTCTCAAAATAAATAAATATTAAAACATTTTAAAAAAGAAAATAGAATTCAAAGGAAATCATGCTGATTATGCTATTATTTTAATTTTAAAGTTTTCCTTTGGTTTATTTAACAACAGTTTTATTGTCTTACTGTTCTTTATACTTACCAGTGAAATTTATGTAGTTTAAGTTATTTTTTTACAAGGGGATTTTTAACTGAGTTTAAAAAACCTTACCATCTATTTAATCCCATTCCATATTCCTTTGAGTAACTCACATCTTTCAAAGAACTTTGCTCCTGAATCTCACAGACTCAATTTTAAAACCAATATTCACTATTTCAGCCCATCCTATTTGCTCCACTTAATGATATATATGATTCTAGGGTCTTTATTTTCTTTAATGTTAATTTATTTTTGACAGAGACAGAGCATGAGTAAGGGAGGGGCAGAGAGAGAGAGGGAGACACAGAATCCAAAGCAGGCTTCAGACTCTGAGCTGTCAGCACAGAGCGCAACATGGGGCTGAACTCACAAACTACGAGATCATGACCTGAGCCCAAGTCAGACATTTAAACAGCTGAGCCACTCAGGTGCCCTGTTTCTAGGGTCTTTATAGGCCACCAAGAAAGCCGTGCTCTTCTACTCCATTCATATTCTTGGGTTCAAATCTTAGTGTCATACTTTAATTGTGTAACTTTAGGCAAGTTATGTATTTTCTCTGCAATTCAGTTTCCTCCTTCGTAAAATGGAGACCATAATAACACCTACCAATAGGTTGATCGTGTAGGTTAAATGAGTTGATATGAATTAAGCACTTAGAATAATACCCAGAATGTGGTAAGTGCCAGAGAGATGCTAGTTCTTATTCTGAACCAACCATTCATGCATATAACCAATTTTTATCGATCAACTACTCTTGGCCACCCTTCCTTTGATCACAGGACCTTTGCAGATGTAATTCGCTTTGGAATTTTTTCCCCAGTTCCTTGATTAAACTACATCTTTCTTTCTTTTTTTTCTTAAGATTTTTTTAATGTTAATTTATTTTTGAAGGAGAGAGAGGCAGAGCATGAGAGTAGGAAGAGCAGAGAGAGACAGAGATACAGAATCCGAAGCAGGTTCCAGGCTCTGAGCTGTCAGCACAGAGCCCAACGTGGGGCTCGAACCCACAAACTGTGAGATCATGACCTGAGCCAAAGTCAAATGCTTAACCGACTGAGCCACCCAGGCGCCCCAAACTGTATAGCTTTCAGATCAAATGTCACTTTTTATTGAAAACTTCCCTGAGCCCCCAGAATAGATCAAATTCTCAATGTCCCTATTTCCTTTCCTTTATAACATTAATCAGAATTTGTAATTATGCATCTGGCTTTTATTGTTTAACAACTATACGTCCCTTACTAGACCACGTACCCCACAAGGACAAGGACCATACAGAATTTTGTTTACCATTATGTCATCAGTGACTAACAGAGAGTAGATGTTTAATAAGTAACTGTGACCTGAACCAATGGGTAAGTCTGTCATCACTGTGCTGAAGATTGATGGTGAAGAGATCGACAGTCCCTGCCCTGAAGCAGTTTGCTGTCAGCTAGAGGTTGGAGTCCAGTGTGGAATCAATTTCAATTATCCGGGTGAATAAGGAGGAAGGCCAGAGCTAACACAGGGCAATGCACTGGCTCCCTTGGCCCAGTGGCTTACTTCCTTGCCTTGGCAGCCTCCAGGGCAACTGACAGCATGGCCTCAAGGACCAGTGACCATCTCAGTAGTAGCTGAAGGTTTTAATGTGAATTTAAACTTCTTCTTCAGAAAGTTGCACTTGGAAATCCTCAGCTGATCTTTCATCTCTGGCCTAACGTTCGTCTGAAGTCTAAGAAGTTTCTCTCCATTTCTGTTCTCACATAATTTATTCAGACTCTTACTGACAGTGCCTCTGCAAAACTTTCTCTCTTCCTGAACACTAATTTTACATTTTAGTTGTGAATTCAGTGGTATTTGTGGTCCTCAGAGGTCTATTCTTTTTGGAACGTGGCCCTACTGTTCTATGTATAACATTTGACTGCATCTTCACATCCTGCTTGGCATTTCACTTCCAGGCATACGTAATCCATCCACAGTGCATGGAGGGAATGGAGATTAGACGGCTTAGTCTCAAAACCTAAATCCAGCTGAACCTGTATCTTTACTTTAATTTCCTTCTTTAAACTCCTAAGAACAATGCCTTTACAGTGATGAACGCCGCCAACGTGTCTTTATTAAGTACTCACTATCTTAGTGGGAACTGGACTTTAGGTTACAAGGCTTTAGTATCTCTACCGTCAGCTGGCTATATGATCTTGGGTTACTAATTCCTTAACATACTGTGCCCTAGCTTTCTCTCTGTCCTGGGGGGATAAAGGTAATACCTGCATCACTTAAGTGTGAAGTTTAAGTATGGTAATGCAGCAGAAGCTCTTAGACCCATGCACGTGTAGAATCGGTGCACAGTAATGGTAGGAATACACCTGGTGATGACAATGATATGCTCCTTGGTCATGAAGTCCATCACGATTCAACTCAGAAATTTCCTTTAAAGCTATCCTGGACTGATTTTGTATCTAGATATGTGGCCGAGGCCATTCAAATGATCTCTAGAGGATCACGTCTTCAACTTAAGTCACAAAGAATCCCTATAAACTCTTTCTAAGGACAATGAACAATATACAGTTTAAAATGATCAAGCACATAAGGAAAGCAGGCACCAAGAGCGAAAACCCGTAGAAACAACAAAAAGCAGAAACAACATTATCAAGACCTCAGGTATCGGAGTTGTCAATAAAAGGTCATAAAACAACTATTTTTGAATTAAGTGTGTTCAAATAAATAAAAGGCAAGCTTCGAAATAGCTGCAAGCTATTATGCAATGCCAGAAAAGGCAGAGATGAACGCTGAGTATCCTTGTAGCTGACTTATCTTTTCTTTAGCTCTTCTATTCACTTTTGTCTTTTTTTTTTAAATTTTTAATGTTTACTTATTTTTGAGAGAAAGAGAGAGAGAGAGAGAGCGAGAGAGAGAGAGAGAGCGAGCAAGCAGGGGAGGGGCAGAGAGAGAGGCAGACACAGAATCCGAAGCAGGCTCCAGGCTTGGAGCTGTCAGCACAGAGCCCGACGCGGGGCTCGAACTCACGAACCGTGAGATCATGACCCGAGCCGAAGTCAGACGCTTAACTGACTGAGCCACCCAGGTGCCCCTCACTTTAGTCTTCTAATCAACCTGGTCGGGCAATTTCCAACGTTAGGTCAAAATCTGGCTGTGAACCCTCATCCCCATACCTGGGGCGCTCACTGGTATTTTCCTTCCTTTGAATAGGTAGGTGATTCTACTTCCTGCACTTCCTGGGCAGAGCTGGAAATCTTCCCATGAAGGGATGGATATTTGGGGACCTCTGCTTGTCTTAGGGCAGTAGCATATCTCATTCCCTGTCCTCTATCCACTTTGATTCCTGTTATAGGAAAGAGGCCTCCAAATGGTTAAAACAATAAGGAAATTTATTATTTCACATAACAGAAAAACAAAAGGAAGGTTGGGGTTTAGAGTTGGTTAATTAGTGGTTCAGCGACAGCCCCAGATTCTTTCTTTCCTCCTAACTATCCACACCATTGGCTTCATTCTCCAGCTGGTTTCACTCATCATCTCAAGATGGCTGTCAGAGGCAATTAGGACTCTGTGTGTGTTTGCTCAAGCCCAGGGAGAGAAAAGCAGATTCTGCCCCAAACCAGATTTTCTATGATCTGATTGGGCTGACACAGGCCATGTGACCGTATAGTCTAAAAACATTTACTGATTGGCTTAAGTCTGAATTCCTGAACCAATTGCTAGCAAGGAGGAATTTACTATGTAAATTGTTTAGACCAGGAGTTCATGATTTTCCGTAGGGCTGAAACTTGCCCTGTGAGGACACTGAAGGGGCTGTTATTGTCCTCATAATGACTTGGAAAAACGAGTGGATGAGAAGCTAAACGTCTTGCAAAGTATAAGGAGACTGTAATACAGTGTCATACAATAATGAATTGTCTCTTGTCTGTGAGACATTTCAAAAAATAATAGCCTTATTCAGATATTCATATACCATAGAACTCACCTATTTAAAACATTCAATCAATTTTTTTGTTTTAGATTATTCAAAGTGTGCAGCTACCATCACAATCAGTTTTAGAATGTTTTCATCACCCCTCCCCCTGGCAAATAAATCCCCATAGGAATCACTAAACCTCCGCCACCCTCCCAACACACACAACACCTTATCTACTTCTGTCTCCAGAGATTTGCCTATTCTGGGCATTTCATAGAAATAGAACAAAACAATATGTGGATTTGGCGACTGGCTTCCTTTCACTCCACGTAATGTTTTCAATGTTCATCCATGTTGTAGCATACATTGGTACTTCAATTTTCTTTAGTGCAAATAATATAGTCCATTGTATGGATATACCACATTTTATTCATCTGTTCGCGAGTTGTTGGACATTGAGTTATTTCCACTTTGGGGCTGCCATCAATGACCTTGGGCATTCATATGCTGGCATGGGTTTTTGCAGAGACACATGTTTATATTTCTCCTGGGTATACACCTAGGAATGGAACTGCTTGGTCATAATGGCAACTCTGTTTAAAAATTTCTTTTCATGTTTATTTTCATTTTTGAGAGAGAGAGAGAGCACAAGTGGGTGAGTGGCAGAGACAGGGAGACAGAGGACCCGAGGAGGGCTCTGTTGTGATAGCAGTGAACCCAGTGTGGGGCTTGAGCTCATGAAGAGTGAGATCATGACCTGAAGTCAGACACTCAATCCACGGAACCACCAAGGTGCCCGTAGGTTTAAAATTTTGAAGAACTGCCAGATTGTTTTCCAAAGCATTTTATATTCTTACCTGATCTGCACATGGAACTCTCCTTGTTTCCAATTATTTGAGTATATTCAATGACTGCGAGGTACATATAAACATAAAGCAATGTTTTGCAAAATATTTCTACTCCCTGGATTTTCCAAGAATGCAGCCATTGCAGGAAATGAGGAAATACCTTAGTAGGCCTTATTTGGAACTTTACTAGGAAACAGTCACCTCTCCAGAAAAATCCCATCACTGACACCTGCACTGTTTGTTGTATCTGAGTTACCAAAAAACCCCACACCTTATGTCCCGTCTCTGCCAGTGGTTCTCAACCAGATCTGATTGTGCCCACCACCGACTGACAATGACTGGAGTCATTTCGGTTGCTTGGAAAGTTGAAGAGAGGTGTAGCTGGCATCTAGTAGGTAAAGCCCAGGGCATTGCCCACAACAAACAATTACCTAGCCCCAAATGTCCATCGTGCCAAGGTTGAGAAATCCTTGTATGTTCTCAAATTCACTGCATACCTTCCCTCAAGCACAATCTTCCCACTTTTTACTATGTGCTTTTGTGGGGTTATTCGTAACTGAGTGTTTTCTGATCAAAATGCATATAACTTTATTACGTGAAACTTCTACTTATCTTTTACATGGCAGTTAGGGCAACAGACTGATTTTATAAGATATATAGCTCTGGATTTCCTATCATGGTGAACACCGGGGATCCTACGAATTCCAGAAATCTTATAGGGGAGTCAGCGGTTTGGATCTCTCAGGTTCAACACTAGGAGTGGGAATGATCTTCTTCTGAGGCCACCGGGCCCTGCAAGGAAAGGGTCGATGCAGAGACGAACAGGGACTCTCTGAAGAAGGTCAGAAAAGGAGAATACTGGGCAGAGAGTCAACTGCCTCTACTACAGTTACTGATGTTTACCCAGATCCTGGATTTCGATCCCTGGGAAGAACGCCTGTGTTCCCTACCCTGAGTGCCTAAATTACCTTTGCATCTTATAACCCTCTTTCTTCCCTTCTTCCATCCTTTCCTTTCTTTCCTTCCTTCCTTCTTTCCTGCCTTCCTCTCTTGTCTCCTCTCCTCTCCTCTCTTCTCCTCTCTTCTCCCCTCTTTGCTTCTCTTTCTTTCCTTTCTTAAACTCCTTTCAGCAGATTCAGTTATTTGCAACCCAAAAGACCCAGACGTAAAATAAAGGCAGGTGGGAAACAACCACAAGCGGGAAAAAACGGTATTGCTTTCTTGTAAGCTTAAAGAGGGACTGTCACTGGTATGATTTAAACCTGTTTTTCCCGTGGGGTCTTATCAGCGGCAGATGTGGCTGTGGAATGCAGCCATCTTGGAATATGACGGTAGATGGAGGATCTGAACTTTCCGACGGAGAACGGTGCAGACCTTGCATGTGGACAGCAGAGACCCCACAACAAAAGAGCTGTCATGGGACGAATAAGAGCTGAAAATATTTCCTGCCCCTGGGAAGTCGGTGCTAGGAAACCTTCTTCTACTCAGCAATCAAGAAACACATTTCTTCACTGGTCCGTGAAAAATAAGGTAGTTCTATAGTTGACTAGTTAACCTTTTCTTTGCAGTTTAAAACTGCACTCTGCGTCAGAACCTCGGCATGTGAATGCATGCCCGCCTGGGCCTGTGTTGGTTAAAGTTCAGATTCCTCGATCCGGCCCCGAGGCGTAGCTATCATAGCAGGTCTGGTGCGTCCATGGGAACCTGTACTTGAAACAAGATGCTTCCCCTCTCCTTCTCCTGCTCCCTTTGATTCAAGCTTCGAGAATCGTCCTGTAGACAGAACGATTTGGGTCTTTTTTTTTTTTTTTTTTCCTCCCTGACCGTGGCAAGAGCTGGGAAAGAAAAAGCTGCCAGGGTTTTTCCTGCTGCAGGGAGCTTACTCAGAGATCTGTCTGTCAGCTCGGCTTTCTGGCTGCTTCCAGGCGGCCTAAGAAGTTGGCTCTTCTGGAGCTGGCTGACATTCCCTCTGCAGTGGAATTTCCTTTGCTGCAGAACCTGTGGCCTCCATCATGCTGTGCACAGATTTTCTGGCTGCTCAGTAAGATCTCTCTAAACCAGCCTCAGCTGAACAATGGTTGGGGATGAGGCGCGCAGGCCCGGAGAGCATACAAATCACAGCTTGGGCACCAGGCACGGTTTGGCAATGCAGAGGAAAAGGCCCGTGGGCACCTCTCAAGGGTGCTGGGCCACTGACCTTGTCAGTAGCCTTATGAAATGTGCTCTCATGCCCGCATAAATGAGCACTCTTGATAAAGGCCAGGGTGAGAGAATTTGACGGATGTATTTATATGTGTATCTAACCCCTGCTGGGCTGAGGTTTCTGCGTTTCCAATGGACTTTGATGTGGAGGAGAAAATTCATTTCAGCAAGAAATCCCTGTTGAGGAGAAGGCTTGGGTGCCCTCCCCCGCCCTCCAAAGGCTTCTGAACCAGATAGAAAGCAGGTCCCGAGGATATGAAAAGTCGAAGTGTTGTAGAAAACAGTAATTTCAGCTGGGGTTGCCGGTGGGTGTGGAGAGATGACTCAGATTCATGAAAGAGAATCAAAGAGACGCTGGAAAGGAAAAAATTGCTTGGTAGCATATGGCTGTTTTGCCTTTTTCTTGCTGCGAATAGGGGTAAAGGCTTTAAGGAGAGCAAACAGCCCATACGGTGGTGTTTTGGTAAGCACCTGAACAATCCTGATCCTGCCAATGGCAGAAGGGTCCTGAGGAAGAAGTGTAAGCCATCCTGGTGATAGAAATTTGGTGCTGTAATGGTGCCAGCTCTTCAGGGAGAGCAAGTATCAGACCCTCAGGTCACCTTCCGCCTAATTCTTGCCTGCGACAGACATTGCCAGTGGACTGCAGCAGACTTTGTCACTCTGGGCAGCCATTAGTAATTGATCAAGGTTAGCGTTCAAGATGACATAGAAGATACTCAAGATTTTGACCAGGGCAGATCTAAGAGAACATCTTCGACTTGATGACAGGCAGGAACAAGACGAATGTCGCAGAATGATTCCAAAGCCTCAGGAGTTTGGGGGGCATCCTCTGTATTTATTGTTTTCATGCTTATTTTTGACAGAGAGACAGCACGAGCAGGGGAGGGACAGAGAGAAGCGGGGAGGCGGTGCGGCGCAGAGGATCCAAAGTAGGCTCTGTGTTGACAGCAGAGAGCCCGATGCGGGACTTGAACTCATGAACTGTGAGATCATGACCTGACCTGGAGTCAGATACTTAGCCAACTGAGCCACCCAGGTGCCCCCTGATTTCTTTATAAACACTGAGGAACCTTGGATACTTTTTAATCAATGATAATAAAAGCAACTATTATTTATCAGACCTTTCAACGTGCACTGAGCTGGCTTTCGTGGCATGTAATCCTTACCCTAGGGCCGTGCCAGGCTGCAATTCCCGTTTTGTAGCTGAGAGAACTGAGGCTCAGCAAAGTTAAGGAACTTGTCTGAGGTCACAAAGAAGTGTAACTCCAGAGTATCCATTGTGAGCCGCCACTAAAAATCGAGAGGCCGTGCATCCAAGAGACCTCTCTCGGTCTGAGTGAGCCTGGGAAAGTGCAAAGGCATGGCCCGAGAGAGAATTCTGGCCAGCTCCCGCAGATTTGTTTATCTCCCAAATTACCTGTGTAGGGATTTCTGCCATCCACCATCTCCCTTCTCGCTGGCTGTAGGGGGTGGGCTTTGGAGTACGGAGAAGCATGCAGAAATTGTAAGCTGACACCTCGTCCTGGTCAATTCTATGACTTATGAGCACACATCAGACACACAGTTGCTAAACACTCTTGCATGATACTCATTTTCCTCGCATCCCAGCTGCCTGGGAGTTCGGAGAGAAAGCTGGGGCCAGCTCTAGGGTCAGCCGAACGAACAGATGGGGATGAGCAGAGGTGACACACGATCTCTCCTTGGCATCTGCTGGGCCTGCTGCGGCTGCTCTGGCTGGCCGATGCCTTGACCCAGCTAATCCTGATGGTCAGCCTGGGCCAGCTGTGTTGTGTCACTCATCCCAGCCCCGGGGGTAACTTCTGCTCACAGAGGGTTTCTTTCCTTCAGAAAGTCATTCTGGGAGTGTTCCGACTGCTTGCTTCCATTTTGGCCTTGGCTTGGCCTTCAGCCAACAAACCTTATGCATGGGCTAAAGCAGGATCTAAGATACCAGATTCTAGATAGTTTACTGCTAACATCAGTCTATTTCCAGGCCCTCCTTTTCCTGGAATTTGCCATCTCCCGCCAAAGATGCTTATATATGGTTACCTACAATTTTTAGAATGTCATGCTTAAAAATGGAGAACACAGGTTTAATTTGGGAAGATCTTTGGGTCGATGGCCACTGGGGTCATTCAACTCGAATCTACCTCCCTGTTAGTTACTGATATGCCAACCAACCTTATCAGGAGCATTGCCACACCAGCTGTGAAAACAAGAAACCCAATTTCATTAGTATCACTGCAGAGCTGAGTGTCTACTGAAAAGGGTTGAAAACTATGCTAGTTAGAAACAAATTAGCACAATTATAATCTGAGCAAATCTATACAGGAAAAGAGTGTTTCAGGGACTGATGTGTGAAGACCCAGAAGCAGGAAAGAGCTTGCCTTGCTTTAGGAACTGGAAGGTGGCCACGGGGGCGGAAATGTAGTAGGCAGTGGGGATGAGGAGGAGATGGGGACAGATTGGATCACGCGGCATCATGCTACAGAGCTTAGATTTCGAGTTTCGCTGGAATGCACTGAAGGGTTTCATCAGAAAAATGGAATAATCTGGGCAGTATTTTCAAACAACTCTGTTTTTCCTGCATTGTGGAGAATATTTTGGATAAAGCTAGAGTGGAAGAAATAAGACAAATGAAGAGGCTATCACAGTCCCTCAGGAACACTGAGATGGCTGTGATGCGAATGGAGAAAGGTCAGAGAGCTGAAAAATCACTCTTTCTGGTCATTTGGGAACAAAATGACAACAGATCAATGGCCTGGGTGACTCAGTTTCTCCATTGTGAGTTTAAAAATTATTTAAATGGTCCCGTGGGTGGCTCAGTGAGTTGAGAGTCCAGCTTCGGTTCAGGTCTGATCTTATGGGTTGTGAGTTCGAGCCCCATGTCGGGCTCTGTGCTGGCAGCTCAGAGCCTGGAGCCCACTTCGGATTCTGTGCCTCCCTCTCTCCCTGACCCTCGCCCACTCACACTCCGTGTCTCTCTCTAAAATAAACATTAAAAAATTCTTTAAAAAATCGCTTTAGAAGTTGTGCTAACATCGTATTATGAGAGTCATCTGACAACTAAACACAGATTTTCTATAAGAATGTCCACTCCAATGCTGTTTTTATAATAGCAAAAATTCTAGCCTGAGTGCCCCAAATATCCTACCTAGGAACTTATCTAATATATCACAATTTGTCTGTATAATGGAATTTTATGAAACAATTATCAAAGATATAAATGAATCTACTGATATAGACAGATAGTCACAATGTAGAAATTGAGTAAATAAGCCATCTTTAAGATCGAATTGTCAATTCGATTGTCAATTTTGGATGACATCTGCAAAGAAAAATAAGTCTGTCAGATGACATCCTGACAAATATTGACAATGGTGAACCCTAGGTGGGAGAAATCAGGACCATCTCTTTTCTTTCTCATTTCTATTTTCCATTTATTCTATTTTATATCAGAGTGTTATTTGGTATAACTTTGCGAAGCAGGAGATGGGTAGTAACTGTGTTTTTCTGTTATTGCTAAACATACTGCTTTAGTCACTGAGCTTTGGCACATGACTAATAGGTTCTTCTCCCTTTGATCTGGCTTATAATCTTCATTTGCTTCCTTCTGGAATATCCTCGCTACTCTCTTCCTTGTATCTAAATTCGGTCTTCCATAAACAGGGTGTGACCATGTCACTTCTCATGCAAACTGGGATGCTTTCATAAATGAAAGGAGCCGATAGTATGTCACAACCCAGCCAAATCAGTACATCTGGTCAACCTCTTATAATCCCTTGCTCATTTGGCATCTCCACCCTATGTGATACTCTCTCTCTCTCTCTCTGCCATGTTTATACTTCACCTTTTGGCAATTGTTAGAAACATGATTTTTGTTTCATGTTTTTTCCCATACAGTTATTTACCTCTTTGTTACTGACCATTTCGCCTGCCTGTGTCTTCCTTCTCAACTAGATACCAAGCTCTGTGATAGCAGACACAATATTGTCCACCACGCCTCCCTGACTTCAATACCTAATAAATGCTCAATAAATGTTTTCTTTATTTAGTGGTAAAATTATTATATCATTCCAGGCAGATGAAAAAAACATTTACTGAGATCAGAAAGAGAGTTAGAGCAAGCCTCTTGGGAAGGTGCAGCTAGTAGAAACATAGCCAAATCAAGCTAGGTTTCCAGTTTTCCAAGAGTCAGGGAGCCCTATGGAAGTACTCTAACCCAAACTGTGGAAATTGGGAACAAATGCTTTTGGAAACTTCACATGTTTGGGGGCGGGGTTCCTTTCCAGGCTTGGCGGCCACATGGCAGTTTCAAGTTTTGGTACACAAGGCTTGGGAGTGAAAGTCAGATGTGATTAAAAATACACGTCTTACACATGTCTGGATGCTGTTCAAATCCCCAGAAGTGTGATAGGAAACCCAGTTGCCTTCCAGATTTTAGGGCAGAAAAAAAAGGCCATCATGGCCCCTTTGTCTCTTCATTGAATGAGTGTGTCTGAGTGACGTTTTAAATGTGTCTTGTTATCTCAGCTCCTTGTTAACCTTTGTAGCAGTCCTGTTCCCTGCCCTGAAACTGAAAGCAGGGTAATTGGAGGAACATGTGACATGTTCCAGGGGATGAAAAGTTCTCATTATTTTTAGCATATGCTAAGTAAGCCTAGGTAAGCGCAACACACATATAAACATAATTTATGGAAATGAAAAAAATCTAAAATCCTGGATATTGCCTCCCTGATGCCAAAATAGAACAGTTATTTTCTTTCAGCATTTTCCTATGTTCTCATTTTTAAAAGGAGAATTTAAATTTTATTTATTTGACTTATTTTTTTATATAAACACTCTCTAACCACATCCAGCCGTCTGGCTTTGTTTATAATAACCTGTTTACTCATCATCAACTTAAACATACAATCGGAACATCTGTCTCCCTCTACCTCAACATATTTGCTTTCAGCCTTCATTTTAACTTGAACTTGAAGGTCAACAGCTTTTTCTTTGGGGCTCAAAGGAATTGCAGAGACCCCAGAGATGTTTCCTTGTAATGGGCCCGAGATGTATGTTTAATTTTAAATTTCACATCCCACCCCACCCCCCCACCCCCCCGAAAATAAAAAGGAAAAAAAAAATCGGTCTCTGTTACACAGGGAGAAAACAAAGTGGGAAAGAAAGGCACTTTGTTTTGCCAGACAAAGACAGACTATCAATTTTCATAAATCTGCATTCCCAAGACAACTGCTCACGTCTGGTAAGAGGTCCATTGCTTTGAACTTGCATACCAGAAAGTATTTTTTTTCCCCTTGTCTCAGAAGACTGAAGAATACAGTTAATAACAGTATATGTATAACTTAAGTAACTGATCATAGATAATTTTATTAATTTCAACAATTCTATTTTATAAGGACAGGGTTACTTGGGGGTGGGAAAATGGTCCACAGCCAAGTAGGGAAGTCCTAAACAACAGCTTCCACAAATACACCTTCTGGTTTTCCAGAAAACATTCCTGGCAATCATAGTACACGCGTGTGTATGTCTGTGTGTACATTTATGTATCAGTTGCTAAGTGTAAGATGGACATTTAATTATCTGATTGACACAAGGAGACTCTGGCATATCCCAAACAGGACTGGCAATCTGTATAACAACTGTTTTGCATTAGAGGGTCAAAGTACTAATATTTACAGGTTTTGTCCATGTAGATGTTGTGAAGTCTTATAACTTTTCTGCTTGTTCTTTTCCTTCGTCCCTTCCAGTTTTAACTGCTAAACAACTAACATTTCTTGCACAAATAAAACCCTAACCATACATACATACCAACACCAAGCATGTATATGTAGAGTATCTGTCAGCCTTAATCCATTTCCAAGTGAAGTTTCATGGCTGGGTCTTTGACACAGACAGGGCTCATGTTACTAAGACTGCCGAATATACATATAGTTCATTAAGTAATGAGATCTCATAAATCACCGAGCATAAACGGCAAAGATCAGTTGATGCAACACATTGAACGAGGCCAAAGCTTGGAATTTAAAAACTGATTGTTTCTGTATATGCATAGGATATTCATAGTCCCAGGGTTGGTTTTTAGAGTCATCCAGACCAGGGGTTCCAACCTGGCTGATGATCTGAGTCACTGTGTGTGCCCAGGAGACATTTAGCCTCCCCAGCCTCTGTCTTAGAGATTTTAATTCAGCAGGATGGGGTAGATGCTGGAGGTGTGCAATTTTCATGGGGGCTTCAGATAACCCTTGTGATGGGGCGATATGGGGAATACTACCAGATGCGTGGTGCTCAGAGTGTGGTCCAGGGGTCAGCAGCATTGGTATTACTTGGAAGCAGGTTAGGGAGGGAGAATCTCTGGCCCCGCCCTCGGTCTACCCATTCAGAATCTACTTCAGCAGCTTCCCCGGGTGATCTCTGTGCACACTAACGTGCGAGAAGCAGTATAAGTAGTTCAAGACCAGTATAATGACTACTACTGTTTGTTATAAATCGACAGCCCCAAACTCCGCTTTATTTTCTTATACTTTTCAGCAGATAAATATATCCTATAATTTCATATTTTGAATCTCAGTTCAGGGAGTATATTTTCATGATGCTGAACTTACTGGTTGAATCGATTAGTCTGGTCAAGTGAGTGGTTAATCTCGTGAAGAGAAAACATCCCTGAACCATCAGCCCAGACAATTATTCATTATACGTCAACCAAAATACCTCTTGAGTGATTGAATCATTCCCGTTGCAAAGCCTTGTCCTGAAGGGACGCTATGTTGACTTGCCATGACTTAGCAGTAGGTTGCTCCTTGTATGTCTTCACTGGAGTCATGGTGTGTGGTTAAAATCCTGAATTCTGGAAAGGAAAAGAGGTGGGTTTGAGTCCTGGTTTGTCTACTTATTGCCTGCATGTTCTTGGGCATTTTTTTTCTTCTTTGGGCCTCAGTTTCCTCATGTGTTAATAATAAGAGGCTCTGCCTCCTAGTGCTTGCCATATCCTTTCCATGCTTGTTGTGATAGTTTTTATCACTGGAATGGCTTTAATAATTGCTTTCTGTTTTATTTTTAAATGAGATACAATTAACCTACTGTAGAATTCACTCTTTAAAGTGAATAGGGAATAGTATGAGTTTGGGAATACCTCTGGTGATTTGGGGATGGTGTTTTAAGAGCCAGGAGGCGTTACCATAAACAGTCTATGTAAATGTAAAAAAATTAAGGAGAGCTGACTGGATCTTATTTAATATATGAGTCTTGGTGGTCCTGTTGAAGAGATCCAGGGCATGTGTGGTTTGCTTAGAGTGAATTCTCGGCTTGAACTCTGAAGCTAGTTCTCATATACCTGTGATTTCATTTAATATTTATTACTAAGCTTGTAAGAGCCATAGGACTTTTGAACAGCCTTTGTTTTCTCTGAAAATCAGTTACTGAATGACTCCGCTAAAGGGAGATTGGAATAGGTGGCAAATTATTGTATAGGCAGCCTTGCTTCCAGCCCAACATTTGTGCTCAGTAATTTCAGATTAAAATGAATTTTCAGGGCAAGGGATATAAAAGTCACCAAAACCAAAACATAGCCTGGAGTTTGGTGTGGGGAAAGGAGAAAAGATGGCTTCTTTGGTGACTGCTTATATATATATGCATAAGAGTTTCACCCCATCTTCTTCACCTGGCCCTTTCAGAGAAGCCCTCCCACTGCTCGGTCTCTTCAATATTTGGTAAGATCCTAGGGTTATTAACTCCAGAGTTGAGCTGTTAATTATATTCAAGCCAATTCACAAAAAAATATATATATATATATTTTGGGTTTCAAAATCATGTTTCCTCCAATAATTACTTGCAAGAGGAATCAGAAATACAGTTGAAAATAATAACATTTTAAAAACTTAATTAGTAACTTGTTGTGTGTGTGTGTGTGTGTGTGTGTGTGAATGATTACCTTCAATGTTGGTAAGGTGCTCTCAATCATTTATTCTTAATCACTGCTGATGACTGGAGAAAATGATCTGATGATATATTTTGAGATTTGCCAAAAGTCTGTATTTTTTTGAATATTGTATTTGGACTGGCAATCCTCAGACTGAATACAAAGAAATTATTAAGAAAGATTACCTGTACTTAAAGATTTTCTTGTTCCCACAGAGTTATAGGTTAGCAATTTTGAAACTACTTTCTATGTAAATTAGAAATAAACAGATAATAGACTGAAGATAGTAGTAGCAATGTTTCAAATTATTGGAGGAAGGAGTTACAAGTACAAAAAGGCTAAGAATGAGAATAAATCCTGTCCTGTGAAAGGGGAATTAGATGTCTTAACAATTGGAAGCCACTCATTATTTTTAATGTATTTTTTAAATGTTTTTATTTTATTTTTGAGAGACATAGAGACAGAGTGTGAGCAAGGGAAGGGCAGAGAGAGAGGGAGACACAGAATGTGAAGCAGGCTCCAGGCTCTGAGCCATCAGCACAGAGCCCGACGTGGGGCTCGAACTCACAGACCGTGAGATCATGACCTGAGCCGAAGTCGGCCGCCCAACCGACTGAGCCACCCAGGCGCCCCTATTTTTAATGTATTTTTAATACAAACAGTTATGGATACAAGTGGAGATGGGTGTGTGTACGTATACACACATGTACAGATGAGTGAATGTGTATAAAACTTTGTGTTTTCCAGCTCTTAGGTTGAAAGGATTTAGAGGCAATAAATAACACCTTGGTAAACACATACATACCTATCTCGGTCTCAAACTACCATTTTTCCCCAGAAGGAACTAAGACCTGTTGGAGAAATAGCTGACCCTAGGGGAGAGGCAACAAACAAACAAAAACAAACAAAAACAACACAGACCTGGAACTTCCTGTTATGTCAGAAAGTAGGAAGTGCTCAAAGAATGATGGGGACATGCCAAAAGCACATGGGTGCCAGCTTGAAGGAGCCCCACTAGCAAAATCTGGAACAGTCTGAGTATCAAAATAGAGATAATAACAGATGATGGCCAATTAAATAAAATAGGAAACCACGAGCCCATGTGGATATGAATAATTAGTTAAGGAAAAGGGAAATGTCTCCTTATAGGAGACCACCCCTGGTCAAGGCAGAAGGCATGATGGAATCAGAAATCAACCACTTGGTAGCTATCACAGTAACAATGAATTCAAGCTAACATAGTCCAGAAATACTAAAATCAGTGGGTCAAAGTCTGATGAGTAACAGGGTATTTCCACAGTTTTACAAAATATGTATTAATCACAAAGGGGAAAAAGGGATCTTTACAGTGAAGAAATGGTCACCTTAACCAAGTGACCAAAGTTAACATCCTGAGTAAGGAGACAAACCAACACCAGGGGCCTTATGATATGACGCAGCGAGAAGAACACAATATCCCACCTACAGAATTCCTGCTGCAAAGGAGTAACTGGAAACCACTCCTGAGAAAATATCCAAGAAATCCAGAGTGAAGAACATTTTACAAAATAATGGGCTTTTGTTCTTTAAAGATGTCACTACCGTGAAAGATCAAGAACAGTTGAGGAATTGTTTTAGATGACAGAAAACCAGAGGCTCAGGACAATTGAACACAATGTAAGATCCAGGATTTTATTTCAATCAAGATCACTATCAGGACAAATGGAGAAATCTACATAAGTTCTGTAGATTAGACAACATACAGTATCAATATGAATTTTATATCTGATTCTTATGTGTGTTTTCCTTACTTTTAGGAAAGATACACTGAAGTATTTAGGAGTAGAGATGTATTATGTCTTCAAGTTGCTCTCAAATGGGAGAGGGAAAGAGGGTGGGAGGGAAGAAGAGAAGGTAGAGGGGAAATGGAGAGAGAGGATTAGAGAGAAGGAGGAGAAGGAGAGAGAAAGAGGAGGCAGGGAGAGAGAATCATAAAGCAAATGTGGTGAAATGTTCAAATGTGGAAAATCTAGGTAAAGGCGTATAAGGGATTTTTTTTTTTTTTGTATTTTCCTTCCATCTCAGCTGTAAGTTTAAAACTAGGTCAAAATATCAAGTTAAAAAAGATTGACTTTTGGTTGGATAATTTCACTTGTAAGAAATAGGGATAGAAGAGTACAGATAAAATTTATGTACAATGTGTTTATCCTAGCATTGTTTACAATAATATAAAATTAGAAACAACGTACATGTAGAATAATAAGAGAATGTATAAATGATTAAACATAAACATTTAAACATATTATGTAGTTAGTGAAATCAAGGTTTTCGAAGAGATATAATTACGTGGAAAATGCTATAATAATAAATATCAACTCAATTATGCAAAAATATATATAAACTAAAGAAGGGGCATATTAATATGTTGATGAAACATTTCTTTAAAGAGGAGAACTAAAGATTACTCTAAATATGTGTTGATTTTCACATTTAGTCCTAATTAACATATTTCTAACAAGAAAGAAAAGCATTTTTTTCTTATTTTCATAGCTTCTCATTTGAGATTCTGTTTGATTTGAGCAAGGGTGAGGCTTTCAGTAAAAGAATATGATAGTCAAAAAAAAAAAAAGAAGAACTATTTCAACTACAAGAATACCTGAAATGTGGGACACTTTAGAGACCTCAATTTATAAACAATTAGCATGCTAATTACAGATCGCAAGTTGTCAACACTTGGGTGATTTAATTAATTTTTTACTGCATGTATTTCAAAGTAATATGATTACATTTACACTTCCTAAAATACACATTTCATTCTTTCAGACAGACCTTCCCTCTACTAAATACACATAAATAAAAATCCTTCTAAGATGAGATTTCCAAGGATGGGAGATGGTTTCTGATAAACTGGCAGATGATTTTTTTAGAGGCTGGAAGACCTCATCCTAGGGATGGTAGCTTTCATTTCTCCCTCATTTAAAGAGCTTGTAAAATGTTGGCAAGAAGAGAACTTGACTGAAGATCACATAGGAATATTTAAAAAAATTTTTAATGTTTATTTTTGACAGAGAGTCAGAGTGTGAACAGGGGAGGGGCAGAGAAAGAAGGAGACACAGAATCTGAAGCAGGCTCCAGGCCCTGAGCTGTCAGCACAGAGCCTGACGCGGGGCTCGAACTCACAAATGGTGAGATGATGATCTGAGCTGAAGTCAGTGCTTAACTGACTGAGCCATCCAGGCACCCCCACATAGGAATATTTTAAAAAGTTGCTAGTCATAAGTAATTTGAAACCTTAACAATGGTCACGGTGAGCAACATTGAGGCAATATTTTCAAGGCTGCAACCTTTTCTTTGGAAGCAGACACATGTACTATTTATTGAGAATTTCTTCTTCAAAGGTGGTTGGTTCGGGGAATTTTTTATAACAGAGATCATATAGAATGTTCCACATTACCAAAAGAAGATATCAGAAGAGAATTCACAAAAGGAACAAGTGTTCAGCAAAATTAAAAATGTCTTGAAGTTGGGTTTTACCAAAACCAAGTTGGTAAATGAAAGCCAAGAATAACAACAATGAACATGTATTGAGCACCTGCTGTTTGCTTAGTGCTTTGCCTGCCTCACCTCCTTTACTGCTAGTATCTACACTGGACAACAAAATGTGTCCTGCAATGACTTGGCATCATCTTTTGTGCTTAGGATCCAAATAACTCAAGGAAGATAGCTCGGTTGATTTGTTTATGGGAGATAGGACTTGAGTTCAAGCAAGAAATCCCGGAAGCTGGTCTTCAGGTGAGCTGGAGGATTTGGCAAAGGAAAGCATGAGGCAATGTTTCCATTAGGGATGATTGGAAAAGAAAGAGGCTGGAAAGGAGATATCCATGTGCTGTTGGATTGCCAAGAAGAACATGACTCACCAACGAGAGATTTGTTATCTGAGCCTCTAAGTCCCTTCTTGAAAGGTGATACTTCTCCCGAGGTGGATTGGACTCAGGAAGAATGAGATGTGGGAATCTGGATGGGTTCCATTTCGAGGGGGAGTGATACCAGACTGCACTGTGCTGCCAGTACTTTAGAGGCAAGGTATTGCATTTCCCCTGGACTTTGTTACAGATGTCCATGCCTGATGGACAGGGGGAAGCACAGGAGACCAACCGTTCTCAATGAGCAAATCTTCCAAGGAGCCTTTTCTCATGCCTGCGACCTGCTTTTCCCCCTTCCCTTCCTCCTCCACGTTTTTTCCCACATGTTGAAATCCTGCTTTAGTTTAAAGGTTAACCCACTAATACAGTCTCCACTGAAGAATCTTTCCTGATCCCCTTAAGAAACTAATTGCTCCCTTCTTGGCGCTTTCATATCATTTTCTTTATTCTTTTTGTCATATCATGTCTATGCTGGCATGGCTTGCCGTCTATGGCCAGAGGTTGGTATAGATGTTGGTCTTCTTTGCTACTGTGAGAGCTCTTTGAGGGTAGGGACCAAATCTTATCTTGCTGTCTTTAGACCATCACTCAATGCCTTGCCCCAGCGAAAGATCAGTCAGTATTTAGTTGTGAAGAGGAATTAAGCGGTCCATCTGTGTGATATGCATTTACATAGTGAAGACTGTGAGAAGGGATAAGAGGCATAGCTTGGGAAGAGGTAAAAGATGCAGAGGATAAAAGATCAAGGAACACCAAAAAGAAAAGTCAGCCAGCTACATCATTTACTCTCTTTTCTCTAAAATGAATTTAAGAGTTGATCTTAAGTCAGTAATGGCACTTAAGGCACTGAGAATTAAGGTGAGGGCAGCACCGTGCTGCTGGAAGAATGTGGATTCAGACTCGCCATCTTCTCCTGTGACTTTGAGAAGGCACTTAACTTCTATGCATCTGGTCCTTCTCACCTGCAAAGTAGAGATGAAATACAGACCCTCCCTTCCCACTGGTTTATTACCAAAATTCATGAAAGTGATCTGTAAGCTGGGAGTTCTCCTTATTGCTGTTGGATCAGCATCACTGGCATCAGCTGGGAGCTGGTTAGAAATATAGGACCTCAGGCCCCCACTGTAGGCCTCTTGAATCAGAATCTACATTTTAACAAAGTCTTCAGGCAGTTTGCATGCGAATGAACTGTTTCAGAAGTACTGCTCCAAAGGGGTGTAGAATACAACATGCGGTTGTAATAAGATCTGGTCTGTATGTGTTGAGGAAAAGGAACTTGGACTCACTCCTGATGACTGAGCATTGGAGGGGAAGCCATTGGAAGGGAAGCCAGCTAGCACCCAAGGATCACACAGGTGAGGGAGGAAACAAGGGACCTCTTTTGTTGCATATAAAATGGTGGGCATGCTGATCCCTCAGCCATGTGCTCCTTTGATGCCACCTATGCTCGGTACTTTTCCCTGTCCTTTCCTCTCATCAAAACTCATCTGTCCTATGTTCTTCTTTGTCAACAATCCTGGCCACTTGAGGGTTAGCTAATACAAAGTAAGGATTTAGTGTTAGGTGGTATCTCAGAAATATGCGTTATGTGTGTGAGAGAACTTTCCAAATGGCATTTTCATTCCAAAGGGTTAGGGAGGTCATGGAGAATTTGGAGTGTCAAGGAAGAACCAAGGAGCTTATTAAACAATGCCATGTTGATAATCATGGCTGTTAATGACCAGGACTCTGTGTATCTCAAAGTGGTAGGGCTATAGTAGGACTACTGGATTTGCATTCATATAGGACAATGAGATACTTACGAAGAGGCTAGAGGAAGGTTGGAAGTGACAATAAGAGCTGCTGTGCATTAAGCACCTACTTTTGCTGGGCATTTTGCTGGATATTTTACCTTTACAAATATTATCCCATAACTCAAATTTAAATAAAAAACCAAAAAGATGAAACATTACCCCGTTTCATCCACAGTATAAATCTATAATTCCTATTTACGAGCAGAGCAGCTGAGGTTATGAAACATGTACAAGGTCACACAGCAAGTGTACAGTGGAGCTGAGACTGGACCTTAAACTGAATGGACAGCAGAGCTTTCTACTGAAAAGAATGCGAGAAACAAAACTGTCTAAAGAAGTACCTATGGATATATAATTCTTGATACCATCAAAATATATAAAGTAAAACTTAGAAGGACTGGTTAGGACAAAAATAAATCCCTCTGTGTACTTTATTTTTGTATGAGACAATATTTCATACTGGAAGTCAAGACTTTGGATAGGAACTAGGATACTCTTTAAAATTTTTCCTTGATTTTGTGCTTGAAAAATAAAACCGAAAGTGGTGACCACTTTCATTATAACTTCGTTTTATCTTTTGCTCACTTACAAATAGTTCTAGGCTGAAGACGTGGTGAGAGTTAAATGAGTCTGACTAAAAGAAAATTCCAGCACGTTTATATGAAGAGGTAAGAAGTTTTGCGCTCATAAAAATCTATCTTGAAGAAAAAACTATACGTTCTTTCTGTATATTTTAAATAAGAGATTGTAAAGGACACATCATTATAAACATATTTTTGAGCTTACATAGTTAAGAAAGGATACAGCACTAGGATATACTTTCTAACACTTTCTTTGGGAAAGTTACAATTTTGTGCTCTTGTCTAAGTGTATACACACATTCTGCCAGATATATGATACGACAATTTTAATTTCAGAAGACTAGGACTTTGGAATGATATAATATTAATATATTCTATAATAAGAGTCCTTGAATTTACTCTATTTGCTTTCTAATAGTTACAGTGTTAGGGGCTGAAACATACGTGATGGTGTTCTTCCCAACCATTTGGGAACACAGATGTTTAACTGCTATCTAATAGGGGTCATTTAAAAAAATAGCTGGGCCAAAGCAACAGAAAACCTTTTTGCAAATATAATATGAGTGCATCTGTTCTAAGGACATGGTGTAATTCTCTCTAGCTATGAGCTAAAATGAAGGCAGAGAAGATTTAAATTTATAGGAGAAGCAGAACTGTTTCAAAGGCTTAGGAATGTGGAGTTGATGTCAGCCATGGGTTCAAGTACAGCCTCCACCACTGTCTAAGGGAATTCGCACATGCTATTTAACCCCTAGTTGACAGTTCTGCAGTCACATAGTGACAGGAATAGTATCTCTACGATGTAGACAGGATTACTGGAGAAATCAGTGGGACGATGGGTACTAAACTTTAGCACAGGGATCTGGCATATTGCAGTTAAGAGAAAGCTACTGTTGCTGAGACTAACAAAGGTTACATCTGATTACTTACAAGGTAAGGAATTCTGACCTCATTTATAAATGATAGCCGCTCTGGATGGAAACTGGGGTGAATTAGAATTAGAATTGTTAGAATATGCTTTAGAGCCTAGCCATCCCCACCACCTTCCTAGTTTCTGCTCAATTACCAAGAACAGTGGTTTCATGCTGGGTCCTGTGAAGTCCTTAAGGCTCAAAAGGCAACAGTCAGGATTTCTTAAGAAAATGGAGTTCTGGTAGATTTACTTACTTGTATTTGTGCCAAGCTCTTTAAGATGCCATCTAATTCCACCAA
Source organism: Paguma larvata (assembly GCA_030068075.1). Classification (NCBI taxonomy): domain Eukaryota; kingdom Metazoa; phylum Chordata; class Mammalia; order Carnivora; family Viverridae; genus Paguma; species Paguma larvata. The sequence continues at coordinate 38,961,260 of CM057842.1, forward strand.
GAATTGGATTTTTAAAGTTCTACCAGCTTGGAGAATTTGAAAACCAATGTATCGAGGATGATGGGAAATCTGATAACTAGACCAATGTGCAGTGGATAATGTTGCCCAAAGATCAACAAAGTCTTGACTCAGACTGTGGTCTATACTTCTGTTCTTCATTGAAATGTTTCTGTCTTAAAGGCCAGCCATGGTCTTCACTGGAATGGGATCGAGTACTACGTGGGAAAATGATAAATCGCACATGAACTTTTTCATCTTTAGATAGTTATGGTTTAAATTTTTATTGTTTAGGCATAACAACATGGATGAAATTGTGTCTTCTCTGCAGCTGGTTTGAGGATTTTTTTTTTTTAACTGAGGAAATATGGCCTTGCTGAGAAGTTACGTTCACCCAGCTGTGGGGTAAGAGCAAGGGTGGGGCGGGACAAGTTTTCGTGCAGAAGGAGGAAATGACTTTACATTTATAAGAATCAGAAGCTGGAGTCGAGGCAAGGGGCCAAAGGAGAATGAGAAGCTACGTGGGGAAAAAAGATGAGAGAGACAAAGAGAAACCCACCAGTTACTTAGAAAAGAGCTCCTAGGACAAGAGAATGTCCTGTGGGGACCTTGACTGAAATGATCACTGTGGGCTCTGGGGTGAAAGCACCCTCTCTCTCACTCAGAAACTTCCATAGAATTTACGTCGCTCACCCGTGCTCAGGGTCCAAGCAGATTCTTTTTAGAGAACACAAAAAGGTCTTGAGCCTGCCTCAAACTAGGCATGAGGGAAAAACAGAGCCTGTGTGGGAGGAAGCCGGCATATGGTACACACAAGTGGCACATGCTAATTGTGGAGAAATGAGAAAATATGAGTGAGTAAAAGAAAAGCAAGGAATCATCCAGATTTATACCATCCCGAGACAGCTATTCTTAATGTGTTGATGGCTTCTGGTCCTTGTTCTAGATTACTGTGCACATTTGTGTTGTTCTATTATACTCTGCTTCAAAGAAAGTGCTATCCAAGCGGTAGATACTGCTTTATAACCTTTTCGATTTGTCTCACAATATGCCGAGGACATCCCTCTAACTGCAGGGTGTCATTGGCCGAGGCGGGGTCGAATACTCATACGGGAAACATTGATTTCTAGGCATTTGCTCTCATGATTACTGGCCTGATAACATCCTGACAGCTAAATCTTGAACACGTATCTGGTTATTTCCTTCAGATAAATTTTCTCTTCTCCCGTTTCTTCCTCTCTCCCTTTCACTCATCTGTCCATCAACAAATAGTTGCTGTCTTAGTCAGCTAGGGGTGCTGTAACAAAATACCACAGACCGGGGGATTTGAACCCCAGAGGTTGATTCCACAGTTTGAGAAATGGGGAAGTCCCAAATCAAGGCGGTGGCAGTTTCAGTTCCTGATGAAAGTTCTCTTCCAGACTCACAGACAGATAACCTCTTTCTGTGTCTTCACATGACAGGGAAGTCGAGAGCAAGGAAAAGAGCTGGTCTCTTTTTCTTCTTTGTATAAGGACATTCCTTCTATTATGGGGGCTCTAACCTCATGACCTGACCAGACCTTATTAATTTCTAAAGGACTCATCTCCAAATAATATCACAGTGAGAGGTAGAGTTTCAACATAGGAGTTTGGAGTGGACACAAAAAGTTTGGCCCCCAACGAATGATGAATGTTTCCTCGGTGTTGGGCCCTGGGTGAGGGTCTGGAGACACAGACCTATTGACCTTCATGCAGGAGATGGAGGCCAGGCAGAGAGAATAATTTGTGGAAGTCATGGAAGATTTCACTGAAGAAGGAGTACTAGAGTTGGGGTGTGAAGGATGAACAGGAAATAATTATGGGAAGACAGAAAGGAAGAGGATCTCAAGAAAAAGGAAAAGTAGGTGCAGAGACTTGAAGGCAGGAAGGAATATGCTAGAACAAAGGAGTAAATGAAGATCAGTATTATGAAAGTAGATGTAGTCAGGAGGTTGCCAGGAAGTGCTGGTTAAATGGATCTAGTATTTCCAGGCCTTATTTTAGGTAAAACTGCCCTTAAGAAATGTTATATCACAGTTAACTGCATTATGTTTTAAATATTCCATTGAGTTAAACTATTCTAATGGGAAAATTTAAATAAAAAAACTACTGGACTATGGATATGGTATGAAGGACGCTGAGTAAACCTGACTGAATCTGCAAGAACATATAAGAAATCCTACTTGAACAGTATTTGTGACTCCTTTAAAAGCCCATACCTAAAAGCGCATCTGGTTGGGATAGGAAGAGATACACCTACCTAGTGAACAAATCAGCAGTGTAACCACATGAGCTTAGGTACATTTGGTAGGTTCTACCAGAAGATCATTTTGTCAGTCACTAATCCTGGGCCCAGCCTTTTCTCAGCCAGCAAGAACAGGGCATCTACAGAGTGAAACAACATGTACCAAGAGCAAGAATGTTATCACTCGATTGACAGAACTCCATGATATTCTTGGACAAGATCCGGAATTAAAACATAACTTCATGAACATTTCCGTGATTTTTTGACATGCTGACAATAATGGCGAGTATTGTCAAAGCATTATTTATTGCTCGAATGGAATATTTGGCAATCTCTTTGCTTTGGCTTAGAGTTGCCACTAGCCCACACAGAGACTTTGTGTGAATAGGAAAATGGCACCCTCCATGGCATATGGTTGACTTGGTGAACTTATGGGGTGTCTGTGTGAACTGGGGAAAGGTAAGCCTCCTCCTGCTTTTGTCAACGTAGCTGCACACCAGGGTGTGCTTCTTGGTGAGGAGACCCTAAGGGACACTTCGGCTACACCTGCCCCCTTTTCCAGGCAGCTATGTGTCAGGCACAATCCACAAGAACAAGACAGGTGATCTGCTTTGCCTGACTCTCATTTTGATGTAAATCACAGCTCTGAGGTTGCTTGCCTCGCCTTTATTTTGGTGATTTGTCATGGAAACAATGAGAAAAAAATTTTTTAAAAGGGAAGATTTCAAAGCCACCTTTTCTCTTTTATTTGGTTTCCCAATATTTGATCCAGTATGTAACCTCATCGTTACATACCTACTGATGACAATTGATCACGTTGCATGAATAGTTTCTTATTTCCACAGGGCGAGTCAGCAAATCTGACCCATTTTTATTTACGATGAAGGAGACAGTTAATTTTAAAATCTGCTCTTTTCCTATAGTGCTGAGTCACACTACACGCAAAGCACAGCTTCTGTTTGTAGACGCTGTTCTGGCTTCATCTTTCTGTTTATTAGCGGTCTAGAGGGACCCCACTTTATGACTCTTTGCTTACACTTCTAGAAAGGCTAAGTGGGGAGCAGTTTAAAGGAAACATACTTCGTTTTTGAAATTGTTTTTTTTTTTTTTTTAAAGAATTTTCATTGCTGCAGAACTGACGGGGGAAAACCCCAAACAGTTTCCTAGGCAGGCCCTCCTTTCAAACCACGGTGCCTGGGGAAGATCATTAATGGCAACGGCAGAATATAGGGCACTTCAGTGAATCAATGTTCTTCTGTTCTGAATTGTCCTTCTCAAGCGTACAGTCACCACGCCAAATACTGGCCCTATTTAGGCCAATCGTTAAAAAGAACCTGGCACCAAATTTACAACAACTATTCAAGAAAACAAAGCTAGCTGGTTCCAGTCAATCAGGATGTATGTATGTGAGCTCAAAAACTTTTTCTTTCTTTCTTTCTTTTTTTTGAGCTCAAAAACTTCTAGGGGCACCTGGCTGGCTCAGTGGGTCAAGCATCCGACTTTGTCTCAGGGCGGGGTCAAGGTTTCAAGCCCCATGGCGGGCTCTGTGCTGACAGCTCAGGGTCTGGAGCCTGCTTCAGATTTCTGTGTCTGGCTCTCTCTGCCCCTCCCCTGCGCATGCTCTGTCTGTCTGTCTGTCTCTCTCAAATATACATTAACATTAAAAAATTAAAAAGAAAACCTTCTAGATGTACACAGTTCCATGATGGGAACTTGGTCTGCCCAAGGGTTTCTTTCCTGCTCTCCCATGCTGCTTGAATTATTCTGTAGCAATTTGAACTTCTATTCCTCCTTTCTTTACGACACTGCCTTTTCCACTTAAAGGAGACATGATCTTTTTCTCTCATATCCATTTTCAAGGTAAACAAGAAGCAATTTCTCTCTCCTAGGGTGCCAAGCTTGGATGGCACTGAAAGCCAAGAGAGAAAGGAAGAAAAACAAATACAACAGAAATTATTTAAAGGAGGAGGGACAACATGGAGGAGGCAAACAGCAAGCAAACCCTGGGGAGCTCAGGGGTTTCACAGAGGATAAAGGTTCGATAACAATTTCACCCCAGAAGTACCCGATCTCCTATCTCATTCTGGAAATTGTGACCATGAGGCCACGCTGGCAGGATATTCTACAGGCAAGAGCTACCTTATGTATGTTTATTTTTCATCTAGTTAAGTGGCAAGAAAAGCAGGCTGGGTTTAGGAAATTTGGGGTTTTTGTCTCGGCTCTGCCATTAACGTATGTTTTAGTCAGCTATTGCCTTAATTATGCTGCAAAACAAACCATCCAAAAATCTCAGGGGCACACAACAATAAGCATTCATTTCTTGCTCACTGGACTGTGTGCTGGCAGGCACAACCCTGCTTCTGTCTGTGAGTCTACCGGTCGGTTGGGGTGGCCCTGCTCCAGGCTGCCAATCAGAGTTAGGCTTCCTCTGGGGTCTCATGCTGGGGCCAAGCAGAAAGGGGAGCAGCTACTCGGGGGTATATGCCTCTCACGGAGGAGGCCAGAAACTCCTGCAAGGGCCGATGGGAACACACGATTCCTCTGACGGTCTGTGCTTGGAATTGCCACTCTGTGCCTTTCGCTCTCATGGACTGTTCTTCCTCGACCGGCCAAATTAAGTCATCAAAGCAGGGGTAGGGGTGGAGGAGAACGCTTCTCCCTTGGAAGGGGGTGAGGAGTGAATACTAACTGGACAAAAGAATTGGCCATCACTTGACACTTGATTTCAGGTAACCACTGTATCTCTCTTTTTCAAATCTGTGAAATAAGGCTTTGGACGACAGAGGCGGAGAGAAATAGCCTGCCAAAGATCAAGCGAGGAAACGATGGTGATTAACTACCTTTATAAAAAGTCAACATTAAATATGCTTAATGAGCTCCATAAAAAATCGTAATTTAGGTTGAATATATTATTCCATGTCAGAAGGTCATTGGTTTTCAACTTCTTGAATTTTTTCTATTCCAGGCCATCGGAGAAGCAGTCTCACTGAGACCAGGGGGTAAAAAATATGGCCTGTGGGCCAAACCTGTTTTCATACAGACTTCTGTGAGCTAAGGATGGTTTTTAAATTTTTGCCTGCCTTTTTTTGTTTTAAAGAAAATGTTTTGTAACATGTGAAAATAAATAAAATTCTAATTTTGATGGCCTTAAAAATCTTTCTCGAAACAGAGCCTTCCTTATCCACTTACATATGGATCTCTGCTTCTGTGCTGCAGCAGCAGAGGTGAGCACCGACGACAGAGACCGGAGGGCCAGAAGAGCTGACTGTATTTACTTGATGCCTGTTGGCCCCTTCCAGGAAATGTTAGCCAGCCCCTGGACTACATGAGTCACCCAGATATAAAATGCTATAATTGTATACGTTTCTGAGAAGGTGTGAGGACTCATGACTTTGTACCACGAGACAGAGAAGTGAGCACAGTATTTGACAGTTCGCTCTGCCTCCCCCCAAATCTATATCACTCTGATAAAGCTGGATGCTCAAATGCAGTGTGCCCGACACCCCCTCAACCCTCTCCACAGACTACCCCTCGGATGTGTCAGATTCTGTAATGAAGAAATACCTCTTTTCTGTTGCCTAGAGGAAATTTCCTATATTTCTCCCCTAGGTGTTTCTGTACACTGGCCGGAGTTAAATAGCCAGCTCTTCAATGGTCCGTTGGGCTTGCCTCCATGTCTTCCCCCATGTATGTTTCATATGGCATTTTGAGTAATGCCAAAAATGGCCCTCGAAGCCCCTCGACGGACATTGGTGTCCGTTTCATGTTGGTTCACGCTGACCATTTGTTTCCTGTCTATTGTTTTTCGCACACATTTTTTTCAACCTTCGTCAACTTGGATTTTGATTTCATTTTTGTTTTATAAAAACAAATGTCATCCCACAAGGGGAGATAGCTTTTGTTATAAACACACATGTGTAGGACTGTAAAACGTAATGAAATTCACAACCAAACGTTATAATAAAATGGCCTCGGGACAGAAACAATCTGATCAGCCTCCAGTGAGTCACAGATGATCGGCTGGAATCGCACACAGGTGGCCGAGGGCACAAGGCCGCTGGCGTCTTGCCTCACAACACACAGGGGACGTGCATTTTATGACCCAACTCTGCGTGCCCTGTCGTGCTTTATTGTTTGCATATTTCTGTTTAAACCTGCCCTGGCAATGTAGCTGCACAGAAATTACAGTCTGCAAAACTACACTCATTAGGAGAAGTTAGCAAATATTTCACTGCCCGAGAAAGGACCAATTTCTTTGCAAAGCAGCGTCCAGATGAGGTAACTCAAGCTTTGGGGGCCCCGACTGAGATCTGAAAAGGAGCACAAAGGAATAACTCCCCTTCCTCCTTACTTGTCTTTAAGTCTTTTCCTGGTAAGTCTGGTAAGTGGGAGAAGGGAAAGTATTCTCTACAGTTTGGACTACATGCTTTATTGGTTTGGACAGAGTCATTGAGAAGGTGGACATGACTTTTCGCTTCGGAGAGTACCAATATCGAGACAGCTCCCCAACTGTCCATTCCAGAATTAAATCATGAGTTCTACTACAAATCTTGGGGGGTATTGCAAGTTCACTGAAATTATCTGGGGGAGAGGGGAGGTAGGCACTGACAGTATTTGGTTGTGTACTGATGCTGAGCAAGCAAGTGGTGGGCTGGAGGAGTACATTCAAAAAAGGTAGTATGGGCTTTATCATGGCATTGACTGATGCTACAAGCGGAAGTCTGTGGGATCACCAGCTACACGAGGCTACTAGTCACAGAAAAATCTATCCAAATTTGAAAATAAATGCATAAATAATACTGCATCGTTTTGAGAACAAATAAATTATCTGGGTTTTTTTAATGATACCAGTGTGGCACCACTACTACCAGTAACCACTTCTAAGGGTACCTGCAACCATTTTCTGATGGCATTTAGATGGCAAGAGCAGGCTCTGCAACCAGACACCAGGGATTGAAGCCTGGTCTGCCCAGTGAGAGCTCTGTAACCTGGGGCAGTTTACCTATGATCTCTGTACCTCCGTCTCCTCTGCAGAAAGTCAGGGATAATAACAGCACCTACCCAGAGGGTTATAGTGCTGATACATTAAGTTAATCAGTGAAGGGAGCTTTACACAGTGGTTTGCCCATAGTAAGTGCTTCACTGATAGTAACTATTATTAATGTAATTATTTGGTGTATATGTTCGTACCTCTACCCAGGACTCTACAATCATAAAGTTATTTAAGAAGAAAGAGAGATGAGAACTAGCAATTATTGTCTACCATGAGCTAGGTCTTAGCTCATCACTCTCTATTTATTGTCTTATTTATTTCTTCGAACAGTCTTATAGCGGTCGATACAGATAAGAAAACAAATTCTAGGAAGGCAGTGAACTCAGAAAGCGCCCATCAGCTACATGTCAGTAGAGCTGGTGTCAGCCGCTTGCTTACCAATCTATGCCTGGCTAAGAGTTGAGCTTTGGGTTTAATTCTTGTCTCTGTCTCTTACCAACTGATCTCAGACCGTTTAACCTCTTTAAACTTCGTTTTCTGCCTGCAAGAAGTGGATAATTATAGAAACAACATCACAGGTATGCCATAAATATTAACATCCATGAATGTGGAACACAGTCCCCAGTACTTAAAAGATAGCGGTCAACGGCCACTAGCTATTGTAACATGAGATGTGCATGCACGTGGACTCTGAATTTCCCCATCACCACATCTGTCATGCGGTTAACACACCCAGCATCACTGTAGGACTTCCATGATGCTGGTTACCCGAAGTATAGTAATCACTTCGTGTCCCCAGTTTCTGGGACAAAGATTTTAGCTCACATCAGGTATTCAATTAAATACCTCAAATTAAATGGCTGTTGAATGGCCAAATAAATCAATTTTTATATTTAACTCACTGTACTGTCAGTGCAGAGCCCAATGCGGGGCTCAAACTCACGAACCATGAGATCGTGACCTGAGCCAAATTTAGATGCTTAACTGACTGAGCCACCCGGATGTCCCGAAATTCATCCATTCTTATGTTTTCTTTGACGGTATGAAGAAAGGGGACTATACTTATAGTAGAATATTACTTATCCTTAACAAAGAAGGAAACTCTACCACCAAAGTGGACACGACTAACCCGGAGAACCCTGTGCTAAGTGGAGAAAGCCCATCGGAGAAGGATAAATAATGTAACACTTATATGCGGATCTCAAATACAAATACTTATATAATGCATTTAAAATAGCCAAACTCCTAGAAGCAGAGATTAGAACGGTGGTCTCCAGGGGCTGTGGAGAGGAGGAAATGGGAATTACTTTTCAATGGGTACAAAGTTTTAGTTACGCGAGATCACTAAGTTCTAGAGACGAGCTGTGCAACACCGTGCCTACAACGAATAGTTGCATTACACACTTAGAAAGTCGTTAAGAGGGCCTATCTCACGTTAAGCCTTCTTACCACAATAAAAAAAAAAAGGCACTAGAACTGGAATTTCTGAAATAGTTCCCATTAGTTTCAAGGGAACTTTGCCCAAGAAAGCTTTTCCAATTTCTTCCTTAATTTGGCTTGAAGAACTGACATTTACATATGACCCTGATAAGCCCCTTTGCTCTTTAAAGAAAGAGGGCCAGCAATAGAAACAAGAAGTTACAGCCAGCCTGGCACTTTTGAGACCCTACTTAGTGACGTGGCACCATCACCATCACAGGGCTACCGCTGTCAGCTCTTTCTCTATGCAGCAAATGGTACTAAGACGTTTTCAATAATGTCTTTTTTAATAATGTTTTACTTATTTTTGAGAGAGAGTGAGCAGGGGAGGGGCTAAGAGAGGGGGACAGAAGATCTGAAGTGGGCTCTGTACTAACAGTGTACTGCGAGCCAATGCGGGACTCGAACTTGTGAACCATGAGATCATGACATGAGCTGAAGTTGGACACTCAACTGACTGAGCCAAACGTGCCTTGGGACCTTTTAAACGATGTCTTACTTAACCCTTGCATCAGCTCTATGAATGAGAATTCTTATTTCTATTTTCTCAGTGAAAAAGAACGGATGTTCAGAGAGTTTAAATGACTCTCCCAAGCTCACAGAGCAGGAATGTGTCAGAATGAGGGATGTAACACCACTCAGTCTGACTCCAGAACCACAGCCCTGTTGTCTCACTTTATGCACCCAATTCTGCGAATATTTATCGAGTACCTACCATTGAGTAAGTAGATATTCTTAAAGAGGTTAGAAAAGTGTCAGGCACAAAATAAGTACAGTGTGTTTAATACATATATAAGCATGTAAGTCCTGGGCTAGACTGAAACATATCAATGAACAAGGCACTTCACAATCCCTGCTCTTGTGAAACTTACATATAAAGGAGGGGACAGATGATAAACAATGAATATATTAAACACGTAGCAGTGCACGGTAGAAGGGCCTAAGTGCGACGGAAGAATTAAAGCCAGGCACGGGAGATCCAGCAGGAGTGTTCATAGGGGTGGTGGGTTTTAGGGTTTTAGTATTCCATGCGGAATCCAGGGCAGGACTCACGCAGGGGGTTTATGAATGGAAGGTTCTCTAAGGGAAGGATACTCCTGACAGGGAACAGCTAGAGCAAGTGCCTGGGGGTGACTGAGAACTAGAAGGAGACCAGTGGGTCTGGGTTAGAGTGGCAGGAAATGAAGTCAGAAGGAGGAGCGGGTGAGCGGCGGCAGGCAGTCTATAGGATATGGTGGTCCAAGCTGCTCTGATTAGGATCCCACAGCCCGTCCCCTCCTGGCCGGTCTATTATTTGCAATTCTTGCTTGGAGAAGTTTAGAAGGTCTCAGTAGCCACTTGCAATGTTTGACATCTGGGGCTGGTGGGGCAGAGAGAGTTAAGATAGAATGCTCGGGCGCCCGCTGGTCAGCAGGGTGTGCTCAATCCATGAACATTAAATCCTGCAAAGGGCAGAGGTTATTCGGGTGGCTGCAAACCTGTAACATCTGTCAGCCACGCGCGGATAAAGGAGCCAAAAACGGTTTGAAAGAAAATGAATATGCAACAGAGGGAAGGGCTCTCTGAGAAGAACAAAAGGCTGAGCAACGAGAAATATAAAGAGGTATAGATGTGTGTGCGTGTGTGTGTACATGCGTATTTAATTCCACTGAATCACTATGTACTAACCGCCAGCCATGAGCAAGTCAGAGTGGGTACACGAGAAAATTCTGTGACATGGAACGAAGTTTCGGCATCCTGAAAGACTGGAAAGGGCAATGACATTTGGAAGCAAGAGCAAAAATTGGCAAGTGGTTCCTGCAAAGGGCCGGAGAGGAAGATAGACTGTGGACCCTATGGCCTCTATTGCAACTACTTAACTCAGCTGTCGTAGAGAGAAAGCAGTCGCAAGTAGGTATGGCTGCGTTCCAATAAAACTTTATTTATAAAAACTGACGGCAGTCTGGATTTGGGCCACAGGCAGCACTCTGCGGTGCCCTGAGCGAGGGCCTCCTCACTGAGTACCTCTTGCTGCTGCCAGCATCCTGTTAGGTGCTTCTCCTACCAATCCTAACGTAATTCTTACAGCATAAAAATTATAATCTCTTGGGGCAGCTGGGTGGCTCAGGCAGTTGAGCCTCAGTCTCTTGATTTCCAGTTCAGGTCATGATCTCACAGTCGTTGAGAGCCCCATGAATGAGCCCCATGTTGGGTTGTGTCCTCGGCATGAAGCCTGCTTAAGATTCTCTTTCTCCCTCTCCCTCTGCCCCTTCCCTGCTCACGCTGTGTCTCTGTCTCTCTATCTCAAAAAATATTATGCTCTCTATGTCACAGATGAAGAAAGAGAGGCATGGCTCAGAGAGGGTTAGTAAATGAACCAGAGTCACACAGTGATTAAAGTGCAGCACTGAGGAACACATCTTGGAACGTGGTTCTTCCTGTCACGTTCTCTGGGTCACCACACATGGAACCTCACAAAAAAGACATGCAGATCATAATCGGACGTTTAGCCCTTTGGACAAAGCATGAAAAACCAAACAGAATGAAACTACGATTTCAGTCGCTGCATATTCTCACATTTACCATGTCCATTTTACTTCTGGGAAAGGGGGAGAAAAAAAAAGAGACATGTTTCTACTTTGCCTTCTTTGGCATGTGTGTGAACTTCCCTCCAGAGATTTCAAAGCTGCTTGGCTCTGAGGTTCTGCATTTCTCTTGGAAACAATCTGGGCCTTTATGAATGCCAGAGGGGGCTTTGAGGCCGCGGAGGGAGAAAGGAACTCTGCCCTTGTCCTGTGCAACAGGCTGGCAGCCTTGAGAATGAAGTGGGGGGGGGGCGGAAAGCAAAATTACCCCTTGAGTCGCTTGAAAACTTAGAACTTGCACAGGAGTCAGGCCACCGCCACACCCTGCTCTCTCCGTTCTTCCACGGGCCCTTCTCCCTGTGCTTTGGGAACCTCAGCCTTCTCTTTGTCTACAAATTGAACGCCAAGGTTGGTCCCGAATCAGGGCCTTTGCACTCTTCCTCTGTGCTTGGAAGGCTCTGCCCCAAGATCCTCACCGGCCTGGCATCTCCTGCCTTGGCTCGGTCCTTTCATCTTTAGAGGAACTTTCTAGAGCTCCTAGTCTCAATGTCCCAACCTCGGGCCTTTCTCTAGCACATTAACCACTACTTGTTCTTGTCCCTTCGTTCACATGCTTATGGTCTTCTGTGTCCTCTGACAAGAACATTTGCTCCACGGAAGTGAAGACCTCACCTATTTTGCTCATTACTGCCCACAGCGTCTAGGATGGTGCCTAACACACAGAGGGCATTTGGAGAATGTTTGCTGAATGAACATATGATCAACAGTAGCAGAGAACATATGCTGATGGCTAATTATCTGGCCAGCACCGTCCTGAGTCTGCCTATGCACTTTCTCCTTTGTTTCTCAGCAACTCAAATTCCTCAAGGAATGCTGACTTATCCCCATTTTACAGATGGCAGAGTAGAGGCCTGGAAAAGTCAGTCCTGCAGGTTAACAGACCACATACAACCGGTATGTGGCAGAACTAGGATTTTCACTCGGGCCCATCTGATTTTGAAGCCACCATGTGCAAGACATGGGGAAACTGAACGACTGGACTACATACGTTTGTTACCCTGAAGGATCATGAAAATGTTCTAACTAAGGGACAAAGAGCCAGGCCAAGAAAGATAACAGAACTACGCCAGCCTCACTTTCTCGGAGAGCTTACGCAAGGCTGAAGGAATTGTCATCTGTGTCCCTTTCGAAGAAGTGTCCAGGAAAGAAGAGCAGGCAGACTGTCTGCACGTTTTCATGGAAGTCCAAGAAAGAGCACAAAAACACGGCCCCTTCTGGTGTCTCCAGGGACATAGTGCTTTTGTCATTTGGCCTTGCCACATTATCAAGGTGAGTTATTAAAGAAACAAATTTCAGGGGAGACTGGAAATCTCGACGGGGAGCCCTACTCTCCACCCAGCGTGGAGCGCCTCCATTCTCCTTTGGGCGTGACAGTCTCATCACCTTTGCCTGTTTGGGAGCTGTATTAAGAAGTGACACTTAATAAAGCCTTCTCCAATTCCGCCGCTTCCATTTGGGCTTTTGGCACATTTGCTTTGAGTTTCCGGCTTTGAAGTTGGGCCTCCTTCAGCCGGCTCTGGGGTTGAGTGAGAGAGCTGCAGGGAGCGGGAGGGAGGCTTTGTGTTTGAACTGGCACGGTGATGGATTAACCCTTTCTGCAGCTTCTCTGGTGAGAAATAGACGGCTCGGCAAAGCAGGCTCCAGATGGCTGCAGCTTGCAGGCTGCGTTTCCTGAGATGCTGATTTCGGGGGCTGTACGCTCTGTAACAGTTGGAGTTTGACATGTGGCCATACTAACATGTGGACCGCGGGAAGACTGGTTTCCTGGAGTGCCTTTTAGGAGTTTGGGAGTAGAGATTTCATTCTCGGAGCAAATCTCGATCTCCGGGTAGCCCTGGTCCCCCTGTGGCACACAAAGCAATCCGAAGAGAAGGGACGAAAACAAACTCTAAAATAAAGCATGTTCGTAACTTATTTTGGTCTTGATCTTTTGTGTCCTACTTTGTAAACTCCACTGTCAACTCCCAAGCGTTGAATACAATTGGGTAAAAAGAAAGAAAAAAAAAAAAAAGAAAGGAAGGAAAGGAAGGAAGGAAAGAAGGAAGGAATCTACAATCCTAACTTTAAATAACTGACCTTCTAAAGAATTTTGAAACATAACGCTGTTGCCATAGCATTCAATGAATAAAGCAGTATTTTCATTTCTGGAACATCACTTAATATTTTAAGGCGAGAGATACTTGCTCTTTTTACCCCATTTATTACACTATTCCAAGCACATTTATTCTGGGGGTAAAGTCAAAGGAAGCCAGCTCTTTCTTTTGCTTCAGTGAAAAGGAAGCGAGTGTTTACAAACATGTTTCTAATCAGACTTCTTTTCTTTTATTTGTTGTTTTTGCCATTTACCAAATATGTTGCTAGTTCTTTCGAGGGAGGGGAAAGTACCACGTGAAATGTGATAACCATTCTCTCTGCTGCTTTACCACAGGCCCAGCCTGTACGGTTACTGGTTCTGAGAGATGGGAGACTTAGTTATCTCTCATCATGACACCAGTTTGGAATGCTGGGATGGATTTCAGCAACCGAGCCAAGCTCCTCATACAACTTTTGAAACCAAACCGGAAAAACTGAACAAGTCTGCCCTGCTCCGTTTCTTATGTGTCTTTATCGTAGGAAACTGGATGCAAATGTATAGAATGGTTCAATATGGATTTGGGCATATGTTAAAAAAAGTCAGCACGACGAGGCATCAGCTGTTAACAGCATCTCAAGCTGTGCCATTCGATCAGAGCATGTTCAGGCTCAGCTATCGGCTGTGTGATTTTTAGCCGGCTCATCAAGTCTGATTAGTGCCAGAGAGAAACTGTTATGTCTGTTAGGCCTGGGCAAATGCCGTTTGAATGGGGCTCGACAATATGTGGATCCATGCTGCCATCATTCTTCCATGTCTCACCCATGGCAGACATCACTAATCGATTATGGCATTCTTTCCCACTGAGTCCATGAGGCCTCAGAATCTTGTCACAGGGAGGCGCCACATAGTCAGTCCCTCGGTGTTGGAATTATCACCACATGAAAACCTGCTGGGGCTACCTCCAAGGGACACCCAAGTGTCCTGCATTTTGGACAGCTTCCTGCCATCAACAAGCATTTCTCCTGTTTGTTCCCATATGTCATTCCCTCCCCTTGAGTGTGGGCTAGACCTAACAATTCACTCTAGTGAGCAGAAGAGGGCAAAAGTGATGACGGATGTCACATCTGACACAGGGCTACAAAAGACTGCGACTTTCATCTTGCTAGCACTCGCTCTTGCCGTCTCTCTCTCTGAGGAAACCAGCTGCCATATTGTGAGTAGCTCCACAGAGAGGACCAAATGGCAAGGGACCAAAGGAGGTCTCCAGTCAAAAGCTCATGGGGAACTAAGATCCTCAGTCCAAAAGACAGTAAGTATTGAATTCTGCAAAAAACCATGTGGATAATCTTGGGAGTAGACGTCTCCCAGCTGTGCTCTGAAACGGCTGCAGCTTTGGCTGATACTTTAGCTGTAGCCTGAGGACCCAGGTTTTTCACTCGCAGCAATTATGAGATAATAAATGCAGTTGCCTCAAGGCTGCTCAGCACTGGGTCAATTTGTTACACAGCAATAAATAGCTAATGCACCATGATTTTGGCAGACTCCGTGAAAGGAAGGAGACAGGGATAGAGGGAACTTGTTAGAATATGGAACCTGAGACTCAGAAAATGGAAATTTTTCTGGGATGGAAAATACTTAAAATGATGTCACAGCTCTGTGTTGAGCTATGGCTCCAGGCTGATTCTGTCACTCTTATCAAACACTTACTGCATGTTTAGTTCAAGCATAGTCCCCTGTGAGATCTTGAAGATGCAAAGAAGCAAGCCCAATGTAGTGGACATAGACTGTTTTCATCTGCTCGGCAACGATTTTTGTTCCTTGAGTTTCAGCAGGCTGACTTTTCCTGAGGAAACCACCTTGATCACTCCTAGGCCATTTGCTGTGGGTGGAACTGACCCCATCTAAGGTTACATCTGACGATGAGATTGCTAATTTGGTAGAATGTAAGCTTAGGGATCTTGGTGGCCAGCCTTATTCCTACTTGGGGACACATCAGTCTAAACCATACCAAAGAGGAAAATGAAGGTGACAGAAGGAAAGTGCATCTCTGATGAACTCCTTCCAGCACCTTTCTCCAACTGCACTTGAACTGAGACTTTCAATTCTATTCATCAATAAATTCGAATCTTTTTTCTTTCTTAAACTTATGCCTGTTTGGAGTTGTGCAGCTTGCAGCTGAAATAATTCAGAATAATGTATTATGAACACTATGAAAACATAGACCTTTTAAGAGCTAGTCTTGAAAGGAGGCTCTGAGATGGGCTGGGGCCAGCAGGAGGATGGGGTCCTAAGTAGGTTTCTAGGTTGCTAATTCCTGTGGAGACAACGCTGATATTTTAAAAGAAGGCAAGACTCCTAATATGAATTCTATGTTTGATTCATGGTCCACCAAGACTCCCGGAGAAAATGAGCCAGCATATTAATAATGTTCATTCACTCACCAAATATTTATTAAGTATACACTATGTGTCAGGAACTCCTGGGGGCCTGGGGATACAATGACAAAACTAAGTGTCTGTGCTTGTGGAGTGTGTGAGAGTCAAGTCAGTTTGGGAAGGTAAATGAGAAATAGCTCCGTTGGTGTGTGGTGAGGCTGGTGAGGACAAGTACCAGAAGAGACGAGGCAAATAAAGGCTAAATAGTGATGATGGGGGATAAAGAGTGTAGATGCCATTGTGCATACGGTGACTAGAAAAGGGTTTATTGTAGCCTGAACATGTGAGTAGACGTGTGAAGGAAATGGGGGATGATCTGTATAGACAGCTGGGGGAGAGGTCTTTGGTTGGAATAGAAAATTTGGTACGTGCGGGGAGAGCTACAGGGACAATGTGCCAGGGAGAAGTAGAAAGGAGGAGTAGGAACTAAGATGGGGTCAGGAGAGGTCAGATCACATAGTGGGTGCGAGCCATTCTAAGGATGTGATATTTTACAGCGAGCGCGATGGAAAACCAGAGCAGCGCACACTCTGACTTACTAGGCTCCCTCCGGATGCCCTGTTGAGAAAGGACAGTCAGGGGACAGGGGTGGAAACAGAAGACCAATATAGAAACTACTGCAAAAGTCTTGGCAAGAAGTGATGGTGGCTAACAGGTGGGTCTGGATTCCAGGTAGATGGTGAAGGGAGAACCTGTAACATTTGCTGACACATTGGGTGCAGCACATAAGGAATCTATGTTGTGTTAAGAAGAATAAATGGAAGGGTAGAGATGCTTTAAGTAGGACAGAGAAGACAGGGAGAGTTTGGGTTGGACCCGCTCAGTGTATGGTGCCTCTTAGATGCTCATACGGAGGGTAGATGTGGAAGATGAGAGTACAAAGGGAGGCCTGGGGTGGAGATATGTCCTTCGGAGACACAGTGGACAGAGGTATTTAAAAATAAGACCGGTTGCAATCACCTAGGGAGTAAATATAGACAGAGAACAGAAGAGTTTCAACGGGCTCCTAAGATACAGCATCATTTAGAGGTTGGGAAGAAGAGGAAGTCACTAGAAAAAAAAAGTGAGACAGAAAGTTCAAGCCCCAGGGCTGTGTAACCTGCTACAAAACAAGAGCACTGATCTTTGTGCTTCTGTTTTACCTGATACCACGTCCCTTTCCTTCATCCAGTACTTTCTCATGAAATGATAGGAAAGTCAGACTGTAAGCACACAGAACCACTACAGCAGTTTTCTTAGTCGGAGATAAATTTTAATCAAGGCAAAGAGCACTGGCCTTAAAGAAGATACAGAGTTTCTATTGCAATGAATTGTGAATGCAGGTTGAAGGGCAGATGCTGGGGAAACTGAGGCAAGTTTCAAGGAATCATGTGAAGAATGAAAGCCACAAAGGAAGGAAACCTGAAATCAGGAGGCACCCAGAACTAGGTTGGGGGAACAATGGGCAAGAGGTATAGTAGAAAAGGGTCTTGCATTTCCAAGACCCTGAAATAGAAGGTGGGAAGCCCAAATCCAGGTACCCAATAAATACCCAGAACATGAGCAGAGATGTAAGTTGAACAGATGTGAGGACCAAGTAGCATCAATTAGTTCATTAAATTACCCTTGGTATTTATGGGGTTTTTTATCTTCCTTTATTCAGACAATTTTCTTAGATTTCATTTGGAGAGAGAAACTAATTTCTAAAGCAGAACAAGTCTGGGGGTTTGTAGGTGGAGGTACTTGGAAGTACATGGAGAGAAGGAAACCCATTAGGAGAAAAAAGTATCCATCGACACTGACATCTGGTTATGCTGTTGTCATTTTCAGCTCTCTGCTCCATACAGGACTGATACCCAGACTCCTGAAAGCACCTTCAAGGCAGCATCTGGGTCTTAATCTTTTCTGTACCTTCCTCGGTGCTTAGCAGTGTGTTGATATGCAAAGACCATGGGCTTTGAGCCAGCTGATTTAAAAATTTGTCACTGGCTTGGACATCTTTTATTCTGCATTTTGGGGCCTCCTGCCCCCATGGAACTGGCAAATTTTAAAGCTTGGCTTTATCACTCATTCACCTAGAATGCCAATTTCCTTACCTATGAATAAAGGCAAAACCCACTGTAAATAAGAACACCACCACCAACAACAACTAACATGGCCAAGTTCCTTCGATGTGTCAGGCGCTGGGCTAACGCCTCATTTTATACTCATTATCTCTTTGTTTTACAGATAGAGAAATTGAGACTTAACAGAGTTAAGTGATGTGCCTAAGTTCCCACAGGTAGTGAGCAAGAAAGCTTCAATTCAAACCCAGAGCTTTTTGATGGCATCCTGACAGTGTCAGAGGCATGTGGGTGGGGCATAGGTACAGGCTAGGTGAAGCGGGGCTAAAAGAACATGGGGCTACTTGGCCATGGAGATCATAGTAGTTATTGAGCAAAACTGATGGCAGTGTTGATGGGAACCTATCTCATGAATGTGCACCGAGGTTTCCACCTTGGTGTAGAGTATCTGCCTATCAAAAGAAGTGTCTTGATGACTTAGATGGGTCGGGGGAATTAGGACATGGTGTCCTTTCTGATCTCAGGGTCTGTAATCAACAGCCTCAGTCCCGTAGAGAAGGAAGGTGGGTCACTTCCACTTAATGAGCACATGGTAAGCTAAGTGGTCACTGAGCAAGGTACTTCCCATGTGTGATTTTTGGTATCTTACGAGAACAGTCCAATAGGGTAGGTATTTACTCCTCCTAGGTTACAGATGAGGAAACGTAGACACAGGTGAGTGGCCAATCCTGTCCAGTATGTAAAGGGATGATGCCTGTTTGTTTGTTCCAGATTGTGTTTGATTCCAAAGCTCATGCTCTTTCTCCTATTCCCGGGGAAAAGGTATTCTTTTCCCTGTCTCTGAAACCAGTACGAAACCAGATGTGTGTTTTCTTGCCACGTTAATCTCTTCTGTAATAGTTTCCCTTTTCCTCCCCCAATCCTCCAAAAACAGTTCTGGGGAGCATTCGGGTAGTGCAGGCCAATATTTCTTTCCTTCCCTCCTGTTTCCTCTCCTCTCTGAGTCTCTTAAACACATTTGAAACTTGTCCTCAATCCCTTCCCCCAAAGTGAAAGTTGCTGTTTTCTGGTTAACTCAGAACTGCAGGGAGAAATTCTTGGGAAAGTCATGTGCTTTTTATTATTATGTTGTTTATTCATGTACTTGAAACACATTTATACTGTTAGGCTATTCATGGAATAAAGCATTCGGATGAAAAAACAAACCAGTGAGTTTGGAAGTCATTTTGAGGAAACAAAGAGAAATCTTCTAAAGAGGGGCACATTTAACTCTTCTTGTCTCATTTCCTAATTCAGCAACCCTGTTGACCACTGCTTCGGGTTGAAAGGATTCCCATGTCCTCCTCATGAAAGTCATCATGGAGGAGACCGTGAGTTTGCTGTCACTATTAGGAAGGAAACTAGGTGCTCAGAACTTACTGGAATCACATGCAAAGCAAAGGAAGTCAGGGCCAATAGCACTTCCACGTTTCCATTTCCAAGTTCTTGTTGGGAGTGTATGTTTTATGGAGAGTGGGAGTTGGGAACCAATACCCACTAAGTACTGTGATCAAGCACTCTACAGCCTAGCTTCTCAAAGTGTGGTTCTGGGACCAGTAGCACTGGCATAATTAGGAGATGGTTAGGAATGTATAATCTCAGATCCTACTGTAACACTACTCAGTCACAATCCACATTGTCACAGATTCCTGGGCAAAATTCCATGCATATTGAAATTTGAGAAATGCTGTACTTATTTATGCATTTCTTATCTTTAGGCAAGAGGTATTCACGCCAGTGTTGCTTAAATGAGAAAACAAAAGCTCAGGGTGGGTAAGTAACTTGGCCCAATACTCAGCTAGTTTGTGTCAGGGCCGTATAGGAACGCTGTTTTGTCTGACTTCAAAGCTTGTCTATTTTTCTACTCTCTCGTATTACCTTCATTTTTCCTAAAGCTTAGGTTGCAGGGGACTGGTTTTGTCTCAATGAGAGGAAATCTGAGACCTGAATTTCCATGAGGGGAGACTCAGTGAACCTAGAAGGGGGCCCCAATAATGGTGGACCAGGGGAACCAACAAGCAAGTCAAATGAAGACAGGCTCCCACAGATGAGGATGAGAAGGGCATGACCTTGGTGATCTGGACTGTTCTCTGTATATACTTAGGCCACAGTACTGGGCCCTGGAAAACTATCTGTGCCTCATGGAATCTCATTGCCTTGTCTGGCCTTTTCCTTCCTCCCCAGCCATTGAATAAGTGCTAGAAAAGTCAGAATTCTTTTTACCCTTCAAGGTTTTCTAAATTAAAACTTATAAAGAGTGACCTTGAGGGCTTAATTCAACCCACAGATGGGCGTTATTAGCCCTACATGATTTTGGCCCAGATACTGTTTTAAAATTCTTCTAAAAACTCGAGTACCTGCCAACACATTTACAAATGTTTCATTAAAGTATAACATATACAGGAAAGTACATATATAAGTGCCCAGCTAGATGAATTTTCATAAAGAACACACCTATGTAATTAGCAGCAAGATCAAGAAATAGAAATTACCAGCACCCCAAAGTTCTACCTGTACCTTTTACATAAGGGTAAACAACACCCTGACTTAGGGTTGCATTGATTAGTTTACTTGACAATTATTCAAAAATGAGAAATCTCTGGATTCTCCAGAAAAGTTGAATCATTTAGCAACATTGGTCTCATGTTCTCGCAGGGCAAGAGTCAGGTGGAGATGAGGAGGGACTGCTGTCTTTATTTTTGTTTCTTTATTTTAATATTTGTTTATTTTTGAGAGAGAAAAAGAAAGAGAGAGAGGGGAAGGAGCAGAGAGAGAGAGAGAGAGACAGAAAGACAGAGAGACAGAATCTTCATGCTACAAGCACAGAGCCTGATGCAGGGCTCAAACCCACGAACTGTGAGATTGTGACCTGAGCCGAAATCAACAGCTGGACACTTAACCAGGTGAGCAGCTAAGGTGCCTGGAACCACTCTCTTTAATCATGCATGCCATCTTCAATTTTCCACAGTCCCTACCACTCCCTACTACTCAACACTTAGAGCTAGAGGCATTGGTCTTTAATCGATAGGCTTATATTCAACAGTAGAATTAAAAATTAAAAGAGAATTATGTAAAATCACTTCTTATAATCTCTTGCTTCCCTCATTTATATTGTATGCCAGACTCCTATAGGCATTTGAATTTGAGATCCCTGCTCTAAACCTAAAGATTAACCATGGAATTGTCAACCTCAGAGGATATCTCAAATATTCTTTTTTTTTAATGTTTATATATTTATTTTGAGAGTGAGAGAGTGTTCGTGAGTCGGGGAGAGGCAGAGAGAGAAGGGAAGAGAGAGAATCCTAAGCAGCTTCTGCATTGTCAGTGCAGAGTCTGATGTGGGGCTTGAACTCACGAACCATGAGATCATGACTTGAGCCGATATTAAGAATCTGACGCTTACCTGACTGAGCCACCCAGGTGCCCTCACATATTTCTTAAGAATGTTATGACAGTCCCTTGTTACCCTCACAATTTGACTTTAGGGGTGCTAGGTAAATGGTTAAATATCCTTGTTAAATTTAGTGCAAAGGAAAGGAGATTCAGTTTCTTAACAGTTTTTTTTTTTTCTCTTGTTCTATGCTTGGCATAACTAGGTGTTTTTGTAGGGGTTTTGGGCATAGTACAACCAAACACAGCCTGAGCAGGTTTGCAGGAATGACTGCATTCACACCTAAGTTCTGAGGGCAGCTCTTCTGCTCTGCTGAACTAGTCATTTCCTCCTACGTAACTTCCCTCCAGGTCCTAAGAAGGAGAAAAAAATTTTCTCACGGAATAGGTGTTGCTCTGGAAAAGAGTGAGAGGAAGAAAAGTAAACAAGGAACTGGGTAGGAGCCTTCCATGTAAGGAAAGAATAAAAACAACAATAGCCATTGTATCATTTTCAAATTCAAAGGATGGACTGTGAGGACAGCAAAGCCAACACCAGGGTGAACATGCACCCCTTTCCCAAGGCTTTAACTCAATCTTCCGTTGAGGTGAGCCCCGTCATAACCAAGAAAATCACTCTGATTCCAACAAAAGAGAGTGCTATATTCCCTGCCATGTAACACAGGCATGAAATGATCCCCTGAGGTGATAACAGGTTGAAAATAAGTTTAAAAAATTTTTTTTAACATTTATTTATTCTTGAGAGACATAGAGACAAAGCGTGAGCAGGGGAAGGGCAGAGAGAGGGAGACACAGAATCCGAAGCAGGCTCCAGGCTCTGAACCGTCAGCACAGAGCCTGATGTGGGCCTTGAACTCACAGACTGTGAGATCATGACCTGAGCTGAAGCCGGCCGCTTAACCAACTGAGCCACCCAGGCACCCTAAATTTTTTTTTTGATGAATGATTCTAGGCTAATAAAGGGAAGCGACAGACCAAAGCTTTCAGCCTTGAAGTTGCTGTCAATGAGAAGAGACATTCCCTCCCTGAAAGTTTCCAGGTACTAAGCTTACATTTGGAGCTGGATATTTTCCTCAAATGGCCATGGAAACCCTGGATATCCATATGCAAAATAAGAAAAATTGGACCCTTATACCACAGACAAAAATCAACTCAAAAAGGCTTAAAGATTTAAATATAAGACTTAAAACTATAAAACTACTAGAAGAGAACATACAAGAAAAGCTTCATGGAATTGATCTTGGGAAGGGCTGTTTGGCCATGACACCAAAAACAGGCCACAAAAGAAAAAAATAGACAAGTGGGAGTAGATTGAACAAAAGATCTTGGTGGAAAGAGTTAACAAAGTGAAAAAGCAACCTGTAGAATGGAGAAAATATTTGCAAACCAAAGATCTGACAAAGAGTTAACATCCAAAATATATAAGGAACTTGCTACTGAGAAAACAAATAAACTGATTAAAAAATGAGCAAAAGAATTGAAGAGACGTTTCTCCAAAGAACACATACCAATTACCAACAAGCAAAAGGAAAGATGCTCAACATCACCAATGATTAGAGAAATGCAAAGCCAAAGCCACAGTGAGACATCACCTCACACCTGCTGGGAAGGCTATTATTTTAAATATTTATACTATAAATATATGTACACACACACACAACAGGAGATGATATGGAGAAAATGGAACTTTTGCACACTGTTAGTAGGAATGCAAAATGGTGTAGCCAATATGGAAAACGGTATGGAGTTTCCTAAAAAGATTAAAGGTGGAACTGCCATATGATTCAATAATCTCACTTCTGGATATTTACCCCAAGGAATTGAAATTGGCGTCCTGAAGAGATATTCATATTCCCGAGTTCACTGCAACATTATCCACCAGCCAAGATTCAGTAACAGCCTAAATGTCAATTGATGGATAAATGGACAAAGAAAGTGTCACACACACACACACACACACACACACACACACACACACACACACACAGTGGAATATTATACAGCCTTAAAAAGATATCCTTTCATATGCAACAGAGTGGCTGAACTTTGCTAAGTGAAATAAGCAAATCATGGGACAAATACTGTATGATACCATTTATGTGAGGAACACAAAGTAGTCAAATGCAGAGAGTAGAATGGTTCTTTCCAAGGGCCAGGGAGAGGGGAAATGAGAGCTGCTATTCAACTGTTTTAAACTTTTAGTTACGCAAGATGATTAAGTTCTGGAGACTTGCTTTGTGCTAGCTTACACTTTAAAACCTGTGAAGAAGGTGATCTCCTGTTAAGTGTTCTTTGCACAATAAAAAAAATGGAGGCTGGACACACCATCCGCTCTTAAGAAAACTGAAAATAAATTCCTCAATGAGAGCAAACATCCCTTTGAGCTCTCTAATATGCTAACCAGTCTGTGCATGACACCATGATGACAGAAATCATAGCTTGGCTAATTTCAAAATGGACGCTATGAGGTCAACAACATTTTAGAAGTTACGAATGAGGAAGCTGAGGCAGAGAGAGTTGCCAAACTAATGCTCTACAGCATATTGGCTAATGCCAACACCCTTTGCTTTTAAAAACCACGCCGCTTGCCTCATCACCATTAAAACAAGGTTTTAGAATATCTCATGTCAGCTCCCCTCCCCCAACGTTCTAACTGGGATGGTAAAGAGACAGAGATTGAGTGTCAAGTGGTTGAGCATCTCTCCCGGGTTGGGTTCTTCTTCATCAAACGCCATCACATGAAAAGTATGAGGTGTTGTCACAGGAATAATTGGCCACCCACGAGAGAGAAGAAAAGCTGTTGTCTTGCTTCTAGGAGTGCAGGCTAGGTTCTTCTGGAAACTCTTTAGCAGGAAGTGTCTTTGGCACATTTTCTATTCCAGAAAGATTGCTGCTAAAATTATCGGCGTTCGGAATGTGACAGAGTTTTGGCCCCCGAGAATTCGGTATGGAAATAAACAGCAGAGTTGATTATCTCTATTCGAACTTAAATAAAACCGTATGAAGGGCTCAGCCAATCCCTCCCCCACTGGCCCCACCTCATCTCTGTGTTTTCTGGAACGTCTTTTACAACAGGGCTTTTTCGTTTCCTTTTCTGTCTCCTCCTCCCCCAAATCATGGCCCTTTACTCCCAGCTGTGTGCTGCGAATCAGCATCTATCTCCAAGTCCTTCCCAAGTGTCTAGAGGTTAGAGAAACCCCAAACATATTTCCGCCAAACCTCCTCCTTCTGAAGTTTTAAGTGTGTATAAATTCAGAAATGTAATCAGCATGATTAGGACTCATCTGTGCTTTGCTCATTCAAGTTCTATGTTGCAAGAGCCATTTGATGTCAAGTAGAATTTTTTAGTCTTCTCCCCCCTTCCTCCCAAGTCTTTTATCTTAAAACCAGGAAGTCACATTTTGCCAGCCGACTATGAACTGTAACCACAGAAAGTTGGAGATTGGTTCAAAGCTCAGGACTCATAAGAGGCCTGAATACGTTTTAACCTTGGCAGAAGGCATTCCGCAGTCATTCGGGCTCAATGCACTTCCATGACAGCTGATGTGGGCAGCGGTGTTACTGGTGACATGGCTGGTGGGGTGTTCTCACAGGCTGAGGAATATGTGAGCGTAGCAGCCTTGTTCTGGGAGGTGCTGTACAGGACTGGAAGGGGAGTTAGTTTCATTTTCCACTCAGCTGCAGTCGTGGAAAGAATCAGTCAGGAACCTCTCCTTCTTTCTTGGCAGTCTCTCTCTCTGAGCTCAGATGTAAAAATAAGAGTTGTTGTTCATCCTTACACTGGGGGTGTGTAAGTGTTCACTAAAAATACTCACAATTCGGTGGTGGATTTTCCTTCCTTAGGACCATCTCCTTCTATCTCACCTTCCTTGGCCTTCACAGTCTTTATCCTTCTACAATACAGAGTACCTTGAATTCCCTGGGCACACTTGTGGCTTTTCTGTCCTCCTTAGAGCTTTTGTTCATGGTATGCCTTTTGAGGGAACTTTCCTCCTTCCCTCGAAGCTTTCTGAAGGCACCTTGATACCCCTCAGACTACTCTTGGAGTAACATCTCTTGTGCAAAAGGCTTACATTAAAAGGGTATCTATCTCTATCTCTGTCCCTCTATCTTTCCATCTTCTTTGACACCACTGGGAAGACCTCATCACTCCCTTGTTTCACCTCCCTGTTTTGTATTTTGACACCGTTAGTGCTTTTAAAAATGATTATCAACTTCTATGAGTCTGCTTAGCCTTCCAGACCACTGTGGTCCAGTAGAACTTTCTGCAGGGACGGACATGGTCTACACCTGCATTACACAGTGTGGGAACTACTAGTCCCATATGGATACCAAACACTTGGAACGTGACTGGTGCACTTGAGGAACTGAATTTTTAATTTTACTTCATTTTAATTAATTTAAATGTAGTGACACATGGTTAATGGATATTCTATTGGACAGCACACTGTAGACTGTGATCTTCTTGAGAATGAAACTAATGTATTTCTTATTTCTTGTTCTAAGGGCTCAATAAACATACACTGAGTTCAGTTATTGTACATACTTATGACCATAGTCCTGCCAGGCGCATGTTACTAACTGTAGTAATTTCATCTTTATACACAAAAACAAAATAAAGCAAAACAAAACAAAACAACAGCAAAATGTGGCTCAATGAAGTCATCCAGCCAGGACTGGAACCACAATCTATTTAAAATACATCCCCCTCCCCCATTTTTCTGTTTCCATTGGCAGTGTTTTGGTACCTGGCGAATAAAAGTTGTATGTAAGTGGTTGCATATACAAGATAGGAGGAGGCAACATTTTATAGAACAGTTAATTGTCTCCATACAATTAGACATGCAAAGACTTGCCTGAAAATCTTTGGAAGGAAAGTCAATGGAAGGAAAGAAAAAAGAAAAAAAGCAAGCTGGCACACGGCTTCTGCATCTTTAGTTCTGTGCACACATTTAAAGGATACACTGGCTAAAGAGATCTCTTTTCAACGAGGAGTGTATCATAAAAGTTGCAACAGCCCAACAAATTGGGCAGCTGGTGTGCAATTTGTGATGGTTAACTTTCAAACGTTGATAACCTCGGAGTTTGGCAGATGAAGTTCAAAATGGTGGAGCTAATGCTGCCATCTACTGGTAATCACGCGCAGTTAACTGGTATTTCAAGATGTGAACAAATATTCCGGATGTGGTGAGTAATCACGATTACCTATTCTTTTAATTTATGGCTTAGCCTTATATGTTAAAAACAGCTTCAAAATGATCTTAAATTTGAAGAAAAATTACCATCTTTCAAATTTTCTTTTCTTGTTTTTCTTTCTTTTTTTTTCTTTTTTTTTTTGCAAATAAATATAGCCAGCTGGAGTTTTCAGGTCCTCCTCTTCTCCTCATTTAGCCAAATTCACAGTTAAAACAATCTGATAATAGTTTCAGTGGACTTTTCTCTGATTCATGTTCTAGCTCTCAACAAATGATCCTATCAGGCCGTACTCTGAGGGGACTATGCACAATCATGGACCTCACTCAGGTCTTACAGAATTTCTTTTTCTCTGCATCCAATCTGTTTCTAGATCAGTGACGAAGGCTGTACCAGACGATAAGCTGTTAGGACAAACTTTGGGATTTGGCGATAGCTCTGAGTCAGGTACTCCCAACCAAAAAAATCTTAAAGTTCCAGTTTTAACTAACTGGGATAGACTGACCAATACTCTTTGCCAGAAACCAGAACTCGTGCTGCCATTTTGATTAGCCATAAAAGCCCAAAAGTCAATAGGGGACATGGGATTTTGATATTCTTTGAGTTGGATTATTTGCAGAGGGATCTAGACTCTATCTAATGATTTTATGGTGAGAGTCACCCTGTCCCTACATGTGGAAGCAGTTAGAAGTAAGAGAAGCAACAGGAGCCCGGGGAAATAGATGAAGAAGGGAAAAGAGGCATTTATACCATTAGACTGCATACACACATGAGTTTCAGTGGACTTGTGATGACTGATGGTGAGAAGACAATCATCTGATCTCTTCCATCTAGAAGCTAGCTGCCTCATTGTTCAATCTGTGAGCACCTAATTAGTCTCTGTTTTAAGCAACATCTTTGATATACTCTGTGAGAGATGAACGACATTGACACATATTCATGAATTCATTGATTTAGTTATCCATTCAACAAATATTGAACACATACTAATTGATATATTAATAGGACACAAAAGAGAATGAAAAATGATCCCTATCTTCAAAAGATCCATTGCTGTATCTTCCGTATATGGCATATACTGTGTGCTAAGTACTATGTGAAATATTTTATAACTATTAAATTAGTTATTCATTTGTTCCACAATGTTTACTCAGGGCCTACTCTGTGTTAGGCATGGTGCTGAGGGCAAAGATGAAATGATACACAAGTTGGATATGGTTCCTGCCTCACAGATATTGCTGCCTTTTGGGGAAGGCAGAAAATTAAACAAAGGAACATGGTGTGTTTCACTTCTGTAATTCATTTTGGCCGCTCGGTATTCGATTTGCTTTCTACATGAAGACATGCCTTATCAGTGTGGGTGGGGCAAAGACCTCCTATATATAGAAAAGCTAAAAATGCTGGGTATTGTTTCCCAGTACCACTTGCAGCTATGTTACAGGCATGTGACACAAGTTTTGCCAATCAGATAATACCTTGCTAGATTATGAACAGGTTCTGCCTCAAGGAAGACACGGCACTTTATTTTTCTGATGGTGGTTGTGATGGTGTTAGCGATGACCGCATCAAAATCTCTCAGGAGATTAATTTTAGCTAGTTTTATTTGTTTGTTTGTTTGTTTCCACTTGCTTTATGCTGAATTCACTGGCCTTCCAGTGATGCCGGAACCTCTTATTGGTCTTGGAACAATTTCTTTTCTTTTTGGTCAGTGTGAATCACTACCTGTTGTGGGGAACCAGATACTCTGAGAGTACCCACTGCGACATGGGAAGGACAGCCATCATTGATGGTAGCATCAGTGCACAGAGAACACTGCCCTACTAAATCAATGGACAACACCACTTGTATCTTAAAGACAAGTAGGAATTATCCAGGGTTAAGGTATCGGAGGAAGGAGTGAGAAAACGGATAACAGGCAGAGGAAATTGCACATTTGAAAGCCCAAGGCACTCCTCTGAGGTAGGAGTTCTTAGGCCTATTTTTACATTTGAGGAAACTGAGGCTAGCAAGCAGTAAATCCAGGGCTGACTGGAGAGTTCAACCACTGCGGCTTTCTTCCAATTGAAGCCTGGAAACTTGTTTATACCAGCGATCTCCAGGACTAATTTTGAAGGAACTTTTTATTTTGAAGTGTCTGTACACAGAAAAGTGGCCAACCCATAAAGGTACAGCTTAGTAAGCAATCACATTCATTTAACTATCACTGATCAAAGATTCAGAACACTGGACAAGCCCAGAAGATTCCCCTCTGGCCCTTTCCAATCAATATTCTTCTTTCCTCCCTAGAGGTAACTGCCATACTGACTTCTAACACCATGATCACCATCCCTGGTTTTCAACTTTGTCTAAATGCAAAAATAGACATATTATTTCGTTTGGTCTCCTTAACTCAACATCCGGATCCTGAGTTTCATGTATGTCTTTTGTAGCTTGTTCATTTACATTGCTGTACAGTATCAATTGCATAGATTTATTTATCCTTTATCATTGATGAGCATTTGACGATTTTCAGATTATTTTATGGCCATTACAAATCATGTTGCTAAAGACATTCTCAGTCATGTTTCTTCTTGTGTGAATAAATTTGTTGAAAACATACCTAAGAGTAAAACTCTAGGTCATAGGGTGTGTTGTATATTGAAATTTAGTGGATAATACCAAAGAGTTTTCCAAAATTGTTCAGGCGATCTAAGTTTCCATTTGGAGCTTATGAAAGTTCTAGTTCCTCCATGCTCTGCAATGTTGGGTATAATTAATCTTTTTAACTTTAGCCATTCTGGTGGGTGTAGTGCTATCCCACTGTGATTTCAACTTGCATTTCCCTGAAGACTTATGATGTTGAGTAACTTTTCCTATGTTTATTGGCCAGAACCTCAGGGCTATTTATCAGATGGCCACTTCCTGGCATGTATTCATCTTAAGGATGAATCCATATGATATCCAAAGATAGTGCAGTCTTTTTTTTTTCTAATCCCCAGGGTCATGGTTTTCATTATTTCTCTTAGACACCTTCTACATTTGTGAGGCTCTGTTCTTTCTCAGGAAGTGACTCTCTTGGGACTAACTTGCCATATGTAGAGTTGGTTCAATAAATGTAGAAAATCAAGGACAGACTGGGGAAAAAAGTCACTGAGGCCCTTGACTGGGTCACTCATAGTCTCTTGGATGTTGTTTGGCAAACACTGGCCTCAACAATATTTGTATTTTCCCACATGTTCACTGGGTAAAAGTCTCAATGGACATGTTACTGTGAATTTACGACGCTCTTTGAGGGGTTTGGGTTAGTTCTGTAATAAAAATTCTGGCATATGGAGACATACGTCTGGTTCCCACACATTTAAAGCTAGAGAGAGCATAGCTACATTTTCTTAAGGTTAGCTGACTGATGTCTCCAAAGATAAAGGCACCTTCTGATTGAAGGCTTGCTCTGAAAATATTTTTGGCAAATGATTTCGAAGTTCCATTCTCCTGGGATGATGAAATTGAGTTCTGTTTTGTCTGTTGTTTTGACAAACTCACTTTGGCAGGGAAAAGGGTTTATTGCAGGCCCCTCTGCTTTGATTTTGAGATTTTATAATTAGAGGCAAGAAGAAGACAATTGTAATCAATGCAAACAATTCACTCAGAAGACAGAGTCGGGTACAAACATCTAACAGAAATCAATAATGGAAATTACAGTTTTGCTCTTGGGTTTTGCCAAAGGTTCCTTATGCTTAGAGGTTTTTAGTCAGGTTAAGTCCATAACCTCTACTATTTTTAGCTTTAAATAATAATGTACTGATAAGATTCCAGCCTCTTGCACCAATATCATGATGTCTCCAATCTTTCAAAGTTATGGACATCAACTATCCACAAGACTTTGAACAAAGCCCCTTTCTATTAGCCAGGATTTTGTTTGTAAGCAACAAGTCCTAACTATGGTTATCCTAACAACAAGGGAATTTATCTAAGGAATATCAAAGGCTTACAGATTTAGCAGGAAACTGTGGACAAGACTTGGAACATGGACCAGAGTCTAGAAAGCTGCAAAGAGTTGAGTATCAAAGATCACAGCAAGGGTCACATGGCAGGCAGATCAGCTTGTCACGATGCTGGGCACACTGAAATCTCTCTCCTAAAAGTACATCTCAAGTAGAGACACAGGAAGGATGGGTGTTGGAGTTGGTTCATCTCATTGCGGCAAATGTGTGAATAAATTCTCTTTGATTTCTATTCTCCAAAAGCTGGAACTGTCCTGATTCCTATCTTTTCCTGTGCATCATTGTTCATCTCTTCCATGGACATGGTGAATTACCCAATATTCTTCCAGTCAGTGATTTCAATGGCTGTTGGCCAGAGTTTTCTCTTACTTGAAACCAAAATCTCTAACAGTGACACTAATGCTGGTAGATGTGGCCCATGCTTGTATCTTGCTCTGAGAAGGATGAGACAGAAGATGCCTCCCTACTTTTAGTGAAACCAGAAGGCTCATGTGGTCTAAGGGTAGGTCCTGCAAACGGTGTCCTTCCTACCTTCATATGAAACACTCCCTGTATTCACACATGAAGGCCCTGCAGACCTGGGTGATTTGGGCACAGTGGGTCCTCCAAAGATGTCTGTGGAGTTAGACAATCAATTATTGGTTTTGCAACTAGGGTCTCAGCAGTTCTAGGAATTCCCAGGAAGTGTTTAAATGGCTAGAGGGACAGTGAGGAAGGGGTTTCCTCTGCCACCAGTTTTATTCAGAATCCTTCTGCTGTTGTCATTTTATATACCGGGATTCCATCTAAGATTTGTTCTTTAATAAGTCCTTTGCATTTCAAAAGCACTGCACTGAACTGCCATTGTCCATTAACACGTCATTTTAATTCATTTATTAGTTTATTGTAAGAAGAGGAAATGATACTTACTGGGTTCCAACTGAATTGCAGGCACTGAACCAATTCTTCACCCATGTGTTACCATCTCATTCCTTACTATCATGAAAGTCAGCTCACCGTTGGCCAATCTTTTGTGCATTACATCTATCAAGAGGTTCTTCTCTTATAAACTTGGCCATCGGTTATGTGTTTTATTAGCTTCTTAAGGGGCAAGATTTAGACTAGGTTGATCTTCATTAGTATTTGTTTCTTTTAAAAAATTTTTCCTTAAGTTTTACTCTTCTATTTATTGTTTCCTTTCACCTGCTTGCTTTTTTCTATTTTTTTTTAATCAGGTTTTTGAGGTGAAAATGTATCTCACTGGCTTTTAATTTTTCTTTTCTTTCATATGTTTTTGAGGTAATACATTTTCCTCCAAGGAGAACTTTTACTCTGTTATACATCTGGGGTTCGGGGTCAGTTATTTCTAAAAAAAAATTCTTTTGCTTTCTTTTTTACTAATTGCTAACAGAAGAATGTTTGACAATTTCTGAATGTATTTGGGGCCAATGTGTTTGAGTTCTAAACAGGAATTACATCAAACTTGTTAATTATGTTCAAAGCATGTATATCCTTAGTTGTGGCATAAGTATTTATAATTGTTAGGTCTTCTTGAGGGATAGAGCCCTTAATTATGATATAATACTCTTCTTGATCTCCTGTTACCGTCTTTGTTTTAAAATCTAGTTTGTCTGACCTAAGTATGACATCTGGCTTTCTTTTGACCTCCATTAGTATGATAGAGGGTTCTCCATCCCCTCACTTTGAATCTGCAGGTGCCTTTAGATCTAAAATGAGTCTTTTGTACGCAACGTATAGGTGGATCTTTTTTTTTTTTTTTTTTTATCGATTCTGATATCCTACGTCCTGGAGCATTTAGTCCATTTACATTCAGAGTGATTACTGAGAGATACAAATTTAGTGCCATTGTGTTACCTGTAGAGTTGGTGTTTCCTTATTAACTTTCAGCTCTTGAGAGAGTGCTTTCTGAGATGTGTTACATCTCTCTTAGTGATTGTGGACTGGATCATTTTTCATTTTAGTTCTATTAACTTTTGACTTAAATTCTGGAATTCTGTCAGGGCGTCGGCCCGGAATAGCTCCGTCTTCCTTTTACCAGTACATAACATCCTTGTTTACTCTTACTGATTCTTTTTTCCTTGTCTGTATCATGTGATATTCATCTTTTCTACAAGAGCTGGTTTTGGTTAATGTTGGCTTTCTATTTATATATTGCTTTAGTTTCAAATTTTCTATGCCATTATGTTTTACACACATCATTTGGAAGCTATGAATTTTGTTTTATTTTTATCTACACCTGAGAACCTGTGCAGGGCGACTGGCAATTGTATTCATCTTTTTAAATGTGATTGCTAATACATTTGGATTTATTGTTACCACCTTTCTTTGAGCCTTCTCTTTGCCATGATTTTTTTCTCTTTACCTTGATTTTTTTCCTATACTCTGAACCAGTATTATAGAAGCAAAGAAAGAAAAAAATTCATAGCAGAGATGGGATTTATTCTTTATGTTACTGGGAGTAGAGGTCCCCTAACTCGAGTGAGTGCCAGGCCACATGGCAGAAACAGGCACAAGCGACTCTTCTCCAGTGGCTCTTGTACTCTCCCGCACACGCTTTCAATCTGCCACAGAAGGGTTCCTTTGTTTAGTTGTATCTTCATTCGTTCATTCATTCAACTAATACTGACTGAGGGCCTGCAACGTACTAGGTTTTGTACGAGGTGCTTAAGGACATGTGTTGAATAAACTTCATGTGGTTTCTACAGTCTAGTAGGGGAGCCACTTAACTGATTTACACATACCAAAGTACAAATTTTATTGTGAGTTGTAAAGGAAATAATTTGTGCGCAGCGAGAGAAAACAGTGGAATGGGGTTTACTCCAACCTAGTGGCTAGG
The DNA here is from genome assembly GCA_030068075.1 of Paguma larvata. NCBI lineage: Eukaryota > Metazoa > Chordata > Mammalia > Carnivora > Viverridae > Paguma > Paguma larvata. The sequence continues at coordinate 38,994,607 of CM057842.1, forward strand.
CTCTTTGAAGACTAAAATTAAAGAATATGCAGAGTGGAAGATGTGGTGGGGTCTGAGAATTACTCCCAGTATATACTCCCCCATGCTTTCTTAGCAATACAATCCCAAGGTTTAGATGGACAGAGAGACCACTCAGAGTAAACCTATCTGACAATCTTCCTTGAAGTTGGATGTGACCATGTGCATAAGATTCTGGTCAAAGGATTCTGGTGCAAATGGAAATGGTATGCATGACTTCTGGCAAGTGTCCTCAAGGGAAAGGTCATGACCTTTTCCTTTCTCTCCTTCCAGGTGCCTGGAATGGAGCTATGACAGCTGGAACCAGAGGAGGGCTCCCGAATCATGATGTGAACATGAGAACAGAGGCCACCAATTGCGAAGCAACAAGAAAGACAGTAGGAGTAGGAGTTCTGGAACAGGAGAATCCCATTCCAGGCGCATTTTATCTATGAAGATTTTTCCATGAAAAAGAAATCTGTTTCTACATTTTAAACCTTTGCTATTTTGGTTTTTGATAAACTCTCTGCTGAAAGCACAGTGTATTTCAGGCCCAAGTGAAAAGAATTCTTTAGAGTAGCGACTCGGAGACTTTAGCACTTAAAAAAAAAGAGCACATGGAGAGCTTGTTAGAACACAAACTTCTGGATCCCATTCCCAGAAATTCTGATTTTGTAGATTGGCCATAGAATCTGAGAATGTGCAGTTCATAGAACCTCCCAAACGATACAGAAGACCCTTGGGCCGCACACTGTTCTAGGCCTCTGAGTCAGAAAAGAGTTCAGCACATTTAGGGAATTGAATCAAGGCTAGTTTTGGAGAGTACTGGGGGGCATGGAATAAAGTTGGAAAGGTAGGTAGAGGACCAGATTATGCAGAGCTTTGTAGTCCAGAAAAAGGAATGATTTTCTTCTAAGTGCGGTGGGAATCCATTGAAGAATATTGAGCAAGGAAGCGAACATATTTAAGGTTATAAGGTTATTCTCTACTCTCTGGAGAATGGACTGGAAAAGGGACTAGGATGTTATACCAGTAGACGAGGCCAGAAATTCTGGCCAGGGTTGTAGCAGCAGAGACAGACTCAAGATGTATTTTGGAACTAAGAGTAACAAATACTTTGCTAATAGATTCAATGTGTGGAATAAAGGAAGAGGAGGGATCAGGAAAGAGGATGATTCCCAGGTTTCTGTCTTGAGCAAATGGGTGGAAGCTTCGTCAGATACACCGAACAGATTCCTATGCCACTGACACACAAGCCAGAATTTCCAGGGATGGTAGTCTACCACTCCCATTTGTGGCACTTCTGGGAGATGCCAACTTTCAGATGATCCCTCCACTCCAAGCGATTCACTGCAGTTGCCCAATAAGCCTCTGGGTGGGTTGGCCCCACCCATATGACATCTCTTCATAAGCACTTGTGCCTTAGATGTGGTTTGGAATTATTTTGTCTGTTTTCCAGAGATGATCTCCAGGGCTTTGTTTTTGTGTGTGTGTTTGTATATGTTTATGTTCCCTTTGGCAGGGTACGCTGGGATTCTTCAGTCACAGGGCACAAAGAGTTCTCAGAGTTCTATAGTTCTGGAGGTGTCTGATGTCTTGGCCAATGTGTACAAATGGTCTGTTTTCAGCACATTTCAGTTGTAACTCATCTCAGTATGGAATGACTATCACGAGAAGAGTCATTAAAATTTCTCTGGTCTTACTTACCATAACTTGTTGCTCATAGAATAATTGTTCTAAATCCTTAACAAAGCCCCATATGATCCTGTTCCTGCCTACTCCTCTGGGCTCATCTTGTCTACTTTTTCCCCAATTTCTTTCCACTGTAGCTACATTGAACTTCTCTCAGTTTGTACATTCAACTTGCTTTCTTCCGCCTTGGGTCCCCTGTACAAGTTATTTGCTATTTGTAGAAAACCTGTTGGTAACCTAGCCAATCCCCAATCATTCAGCTCCAATTTGAACAAATGACACTATGTCAGACATTTTCTGTGGCTCCCGATACACTTTCCCAGCCCCTGAGATTGGATAGTCCTCCTTATTAAGTGTTCCTCAGGCTACCTGAACACTTATTTTGCTAACTTACCATAAGTTAGTTAATTACCTATAGGCATTAGTTTTATTATTACCTATTACTTGTCTTCTGGTTAACTAGAAATGCTATGAGGACAGACTGCATCTGACTGCCTTGCCTTTGTATATCCCCAGGGCCTGACATGCAGCGTTTTCTCACTAAGTATTTGTTGGTTCGTGGATTGATGTCAACAATTGAGATATATTTATACTTTAACTTTAGAAAGAGCCATCATAGACTTTTAGCAGCTCAGATTATTTTTAACTCTGAAATTATGCCTGGACTAAAAAATCTGTATTCCAGTGCATCTGGTGGACAATGTAAAGCAGCTTCATACATTTCCACATTGCTGCTTCTTCTTTCATTTCCAACAATTTCAAACTGAGGTTTTCCTTCAAAAAATTTATTTGCAGGCGAAGCATTTCTCTGTTTTATTCCTCACCAATGTCAAAACAGGGTTCTTTTGATTTAAAAATTCCTTCCCTCATTCCTGTTTCTTTTTCCCTTTATCAGGAGTACTTTCTGGACTTTATTTTGAATATTCCTCTACAAACACTGTCAGTTCTTAAACACTGTCCCCCTCTTCAAAAGAACAAGTAGGAACATTCTCTACAAACTACCCACCCCATTCTGTGGTTTTTTTTTCTTTTTTCCAGCTTCCTAGATTAAAGTTAACTGCCTCTATCTTTAGATTGTAAAATTTCTCTAGCTGGGAGGTTTTCTGCTCTGTGTACTTTTATGACATTTGTAAGCATTAATGATATGCTACAGCATTTTGTAGAGTACTATAACAGAGAATTACATATTAGAGAAAAATTAAGGCCATCAAGTCTGTCATCAGGCCTTAGGAGAAGTGCTGAATATCTCAAATGTGTTTGGAATTTCTATAAAATTTGGTTTGGCATTTATATGGGGTTCCAAATAGTTTTTACCTCTCTCATCTTATGATTACCCCAATTCTTGTACTCTGGATTTCCATTTTGCAGAAGAAATCAGCAAAAAGAAATTTCTACATCAGGCCAGAACTCATAAAACCAAAATTAGACTTTTTTCTTTTTCAGTTTAAAAAGTGAATGGATAGAAATACCTTTAGCTGCCCAATCTTCCCAAGTGGCTGAGACGATTAAAATGTAAATATCAACTAATATCTCAAAAGAGAAATAACTGAAAGATGTTAATTTTCTAAAAGGCTAGAAACTTAAAAGTCTTCTGACTCTTTTGATATCATGACCCCACGCTCACAACATTCCTGGAGAAGAGAAATTATCTCTAAGTGGAAGGTAAGAAGAGAGGTGCGGTCAATTAGGTAAATTGCTCCAGGTCTTCTGGTTAAGAACCATGAGAATGAGATAATAAATCTGTGTCTGAATGTCTCATCATTTGTGCTTTTCCTAAGACATGGATAATTCAGACCAGGTATCTGTCTTCACGGAACTTAGATCATGGTAGACGATGGGGATATAAACCAATATATTAACAAGATGACTTGAGATTCAGGTGCTGGAAAAGTATCAAATGGGACAAAACAACAAAGGGCAAGCTGATGTAGAGAGTAGGGCTGAGGGGGGACTACTTTATAATCATTTAAAAATTATTTTTAGATTTCTTTGTTATGGAAAAATTCAAATATACAAAGTAGAGAGAACAGGAAAATGAACCCCCACCTAACCATAGCCTCCATCAACAATGTCAACTTACAATCAATCTTATTTCCTCTCTGTCTCCACCAATTCTGCCTGATCATTTCATTTATAAACATTTCATGATGTATTTCCAAAAGACAAATAACCATTTTTTTCTTTTTATACAAACACTGCCACCATGATCACAACTGGACAGAAGTTAATAATTTATCATTTGATTTCAAATTTACATTTGAGTGAAGGTCTACTGGAGGAGGTACACTTTAAATTTTTTTTAGCGTTTATTTATTTTTGAGAGACATAGAGACAGAGTTTGAGCAGGTCAGAGAGAGAGGGAGATACAGAATCCGAAGCAGGCTCCAGGCTCTGAGCTGTCAGCACAGAGCCCGATGCGGGGCTCGAACCCACAGACCGCGAGATCATGACCTGAGCCGAAGTCGGCCACCTAACCAACTGAGCCACCCAGGCGCCCCTGGAGGAGGTACACTTTAATGAGAACCAAGTGAAAAAAGAAGCCATCCTTGAGAAGATATAGGGATGGTACCAAACTTTTATTTTTTTGTTTTTATTTTTTATACAATTCAAAAGTTTATAGCTAGAGGGAAAAAATAATTGATTCCTCAAAATCAGTTGCTGTTCCTGGTCAAACATGATGCTCACAGAACATTTTTGACTAAGGAACAAAAGATCGACGTTTTCAGTACAAGGTTTGTTGTTTTTTTTCTCCCCTTTCTTCAGGTGACAGATAGACGTAGCTGAATTACTGAAGGACAATACTTGCCTCAAATGTGCAACATAAATATAGAAATCCCATGAACAGAAGATTCAAAACCAGTAGTGGAATAAAACCAACTCTGAGCTCTGGTGAATCTTCTGTGTAGAAGGCCACATCTAAACGACCAACAAAGTCTTTCAGCCGCTTCCTTGTTCCGTAGCTAGCCAGACTACAGATCTTGCTGGCTGGATTTTTCATTATTCCTCCTTTGAAGATCTCCTTCACCACACCTTTCTGGAACCGAGAGACAAGAACTACTCTTTAAAAACCGTTGGATTACCTGTTACCACTTTGAGAAACATCTTTGTGCTTACTTGTTCTTTCTCTGGATGAAGATCAGCCAAACACAGAAGCAGCATTAATGTTCCTTTGCTGGCAGTTCCATCCAACCTCCCAGGGGAAGGCATTTTGCCAAGTCCTTCTCTGCCCATTTGAAATTCAAATCCCTGAGTAAGCCTCAGTGCCACCTTTGTCCAGAAACCTCAAAAGCCCCAGTCCATGTCAATCTGCCTTGAAATTATAAAGGGACATATTACTGCGTAGGAAGATAAACTGTGTTGAAATAACATCCAGAGTGGTTGTTAAGTAAATTCAGGAAAACCAAGACATTCACTGTTAAGGCAAGATTCTGTCCTCAACTCACCTCCCAGACAAGGAGGGGACAGAGAAGCCACATGCTGGCGGTGGACACTCTTGAACTAATGACTTCAGGGGTCTCTTGACTTAAAAATAATGGATCTTACCAACTTCCAGCAGCTTCTAAACTGTTGTTTCGGGCATATCCAGAGGTGTCATTAAAGCATTAGCTTAAGAAAATTTTGTTAACGTGGGAGAAACTTGGGTCCGTTTTCTAGCTCAGAGATACTGTTGCTGTGTGGCCTTGGCATTTTCATTCAGGACCATCCTGGACTTTATTTTCCATATCCACAAAATGGGACCATTCAGAATGGATTATACAGTTGTTTTGAGGATAAAATACGCACGGGAAGACACCTTCAGAAGTAAAAGGTCCAATGTAATGTAAGCTTTCAAGATGAAAAATACACTAAGAATCCATGCATCTACACTTTCTGACTGTTAAGGGATTTGTTTGAAGCCTGTGGCCCATTTGATTTCAAAGGAATTTACCAAGCATGTACTCTGCATTTAGCATGTTTTCCCTGGTGTCAAAAAAAAGTGACAGTGTGGGGGTGTGGTGGTGAGGAGACAAGAAAAACACTAACACAATAATTAAACAGCAATACATTGCACCATGAATCCTTGAGCAAGGTTAATCTCTCCATGCCTCAGCCTCCAGGTCAATTAAATGGGGATAATAATAAGACCTACCTCGTACAATTCTTATGAAGATTAAAAAAGAGAGAATGGGCAAAGTACTCAGCCTAGTGTCTGACTTAAAAAGCTCCATAATTTTATCTACTTTTGAAAAGACTTTAAAATTTTTCTTCCTCGATAAAGGTAGTAAAATTCTGATTTTTTTTCCCCTATCAGCTTTTGTATCCTGCAACTTTGCTGAAATCATGGATCGGTTCTAGTAGGCTTTTGGTGGATTCCGTCGGGTTTTCCATGTAAAGTATCATGTCATCTGCAAAACGTGAAAGTTTGACTTCCTCCTTGCCAATTTTGATGCCTTTTATTTTGTTTTGTTGCCTGATTGTTGATGCTAAGACTTCCAACACTATGTTAAATAGCAGTGGTGAGAGTGGACACCCCTGTCGTGTTCCTGATCTCAAGGGGAAGGCTTTCAGTTTTTCCCCATTGAGGATGATATTAGCTGTGGGCTTTTCGTATATGGCTTTTATGATGTTTAAGTATGTTCCTTCTATCCCTACTTTCTCGAGAGTTTTTATTAAGAAAGAGTGCTGTATTTTGTCAAATGCTTTTTCTGTATGTATTGACAGGATCATATGGTTCTTATCTTTTCTTTTGTTGATGTGATGTATCACGTTGATTGATTTGCGAATATTGAACCAGCCCTGCAAACCAGGGATGAATCCTACTTGATCATGGTGGATAATTCTCTTTATATGCTGTTGGATTCGATTTGCTAGTATCTTGTTGAAAATTTTTGCATCCATATTCATCAGGGATATTGGCCTGTAATTCTCTTCCTATTACCGACAGAAAAAAAAAAAAATCCTTATCAGCTTTAAGAAGAGTGGATTTTTTTTTTTCTGTCGGTAATAGGAGCCATGACAGGGGTGAAAAGGAGTTGCTGTGTAAGATTAACCAGGCAGCGGTTTTAGAAGGGAATGGAAAGAGGTAGGACAGTGGCTACGAGGCCTATTAAGACATTGTTTTAATGATTCCCAAGACAGAGGCATGAAATTGTGTTTGAGAAGGCATGGGTCTGTCCTTCTCCTTTCTGTGGATGAGGGTGGTCAGCACCATCCAATCATGGTGATCTTTCCCGCTGAGCAAGCGCAGCAGAGGTCATGGCCTCTGACTCACACTTAGCACATGTCATGTGCTCTCTTTAAAGATGGAGAAGTTAGTCTCATGACTCTTTTGGAAGCAGGTGCTAAGAAAGAGACAGAGGTTGAATACAGAGAGTGATCTCAGGATGAAAACACCTGGATAATCCCAAGTGGCTTTTCCATATTGGAATCTGGCTTAGAACTTGAGCTCCCAGGATAGCAATGAGGTGGGAACACAGGGAGTGAGGAACAGAGAGACGGTTTAAACCAGTCTGCAGAATAACAATGACAAAGATGTTTTTGAGCTTATTATTATTAGGACTAGGCAGTCCATTGGGTGCTTTGCATGTCTTTTCTCACTTAATCCTTCCAGTGACTTGGTGATATTAGTCATGATGTTACCTCCATTGTGTGGATGAGGAAAGTGAAGTCAAGTAGCCAAAATTATTTAGCTAATAAGTAGCAAAACTAAGATTTGAGCCAGGAGCTCAACTGAGGATTTTGAATATATAAAGGAAAGAATAAGTGGATAAAATCCAATGAAACAGAAAATGCAAATGCAATGGATGATACATTTGTATTCAGGGCTTGTATTTATTTAGTCCCCAAAGTATTTTTTTTGGTAAACAAAAGCGAAAAAGGGAAACCACTTCTTTAATACAAACTATCAACAATGGCTTGATAGCTGGCTATGTTTGATAAAGGAGAATACTTGCCTGTGTGTCTAAAGGAAAGCTGATTATAAATACTACAAAGGAAAGCTGTCTTTTCAGAGAGACAGAAAGAGAGAGAGAGAGAGAGAGAGAGAGAGAGAAAGCGAGAGAGCGAGAGAGCGAGAGCGAGCGAGAACGAGCGAGCGAGCGAGAGAGAGAGAGAGAAAGAGAGAGCACATGAGCAGGGGAGGGGCAGAGAGAGAGGGAGAGAGAGAATCCCAAGGCTCACTCTCTTGAGAAGGGCTTGAACTCACAAACCACGAGATCATGACCTAAGCTGAGATCAAGAGTCAGGCACTTAATTGACTGAGCCACCCAGGCACCCCCAAAAGTTGTCTTCTCAACAACACTGTCCTCCTTAAAGTTTTCTGTTGATTGCTGACAAATGGTAATATAGAGCGCTATAGAGTCCATCTGTGTGTGTCTGTGGAAACCTACCTGTCAGTGTTGCATTGTCTAGTCATCCTGCTAAAAACACCTGGACATGACACAAAGAATTATCTAACCACAAAGCAACTAAGCAATGACCTAGAGTGCTTTGGTTGTCATATCATATTCCTCTGATTCATTCTTATTTTTTGCTTTCAAGTTTCATTCCAATGAACCATGGAGTGGTGCTCATATTGGAGCTTACTTATTCCTTATAAAATAGGAAGACTTTATCACCAGATGTGATATTGTAATGTTATAAATGTGTCAGAAGTCCAAAAGAAACACGCTACTGGCACAGGGTCATGTCTGCTAAATAAGACCATCTTCTGAGAGAGGGTGGCTTTCAAAAACATTTCCTTTCTCATTCACTAGTGCAGAGCAGTCATGCAGTCAGATGTTTATTTATTATACAAGTCATGCCTCTGAGGAGTCACTTTTTGTTTCGTGTTTCTTATCAGTGTCAATTGTAATCAATTACTTGTATAAAATGATAGGACACCTAATTTATGACATGATGACACACAGTAGATACAGCATTTCTATCTAGAATGGAACTGAACCCCTGCATTACTTTTCTGCAAGAGCCAAGAAAGGACTCTGGGGATAGAACCAAGATGAATAAAGCATATTTTCTCTTTCTTAGCCCCCTTTCCTAACTAGTTCAACTTTTAGAAATAACATTGGCTAGCCAATGAAAACACTCCTTTGATAAAGGCTAAGAATTTAAGATAAAAAACAGCTGGGCAGGTTTTTTTTTTTTTTTTATATGAAAGGAAACAACTTTGAACTACATAGACAATGTCATTTAAACCCAAACAGATGTGGTTTAATCTTGTTTTTGATCCTCTTGTAGATTTTTCTCAAAATGCCTGCATATGCATAGAAATGATGACTTTCAGATGTTTGAACATAATTTGTCTCTGTTAGAATATCACCTTGGTACATAGATCATGTACGCCAAATACTCCCAGTCTTTGAACACGGACAGCAGGATACCAGGGAGAATTTATGTTGGTCTTTTGGTTTTGCCCACCGATTTTGTAAGAAACTAAAAGGGGAGGAAAAAAAACCCCAATGGTATCCACATACTGTCATTTTCAAAACAAGAGTCACATGTGTTCTCCATGACTTCAGTAAATCATGGTGATAGTTTTAGATCCTAACACTTAGAAATGCTTTTAAGATGAATCCCATCACATGAATGCTCTAAAAATAACACACTGTTGATTTGTGCACCATTTCGTGTTCTCACTGATTATTACCCACTTATCATATGATATCCTCATGTATGAAGGTTTTCCCATCCTGCTGCTGGAGGAAGAAACCACTGGAGCACAACTATTTTAAAATATAAAATGTCATCAGTCACTGATGAGTCAAGGAACTCACTAAAATATACTCAAACCCACTTTGAACTTCAAAGGCTATTAAAGTTGTCACCGCAGGCATTAGCCCAAAGACTGAAGGAAGCGTTGTACAGATAGAAATTTTACACATTTTCTTCCTTTTCTTCTCCCTCCCTTTCCCCATTTGAATGAATATAATGGTGAAGTGGTAAGGATAGTCTGTGAAACATGTGGAGAGATGTAAGATCATGAGTAGGAATCAAAAGCAAAGAGAACTTTGGGGATAGAGGGCACCGGGTCATTGACACCCAGCTCAATCAAATGACCTTGGACAAGAACATGGACACCACTGCTCCTATTTAGCCTTGCCTTCAAGGCCCTCCTCCTTGGTTTCCACAATTTTCTCCACAGTCACAGCCCTTGAAAGTATTTTAACAACCACATCTGGACAAAGAGAAAATGAGATGCACATATTTATTTGAAAAATTCTGAAAGGATCATTGAGTGTGTGTGTGTGTGTGTGTGTGTGTGTGTGTGTGTGTGTGTACAGCAAGTGGGGGGAGTGAACAAAGGGTAGATGGAGATGAGGTGCGCTAATGGCAGTGGTGGGCTTGTGCTTGATCATTCATTGGGAAACCAGTCCCATAGCTCCAATCAAAACACAAAAAGGGACCAACTTTTAAGTGGGCAAACAGTTTCTAGAACTGTGTTGGTTCTCTGGCAGCAAATTGTTATTCTGTGTAATGTCTCACCCCTTCAAAACCTACCTTGGGGCATAAGTGCAATGTGAGGTCATTCGGAGCCACAAGCTAATCTACAAGAATCATCTGGCATCGTATGTGAATGCTTACATTTTAAAAATGCAGTTCTGTTTATACTGTTGGAGTCTCTAAGTCCTCTTCATTATCCATTCACGCTGTCTGTCTGGATGTGCTTTCTGATCGTTGTGTGAGGAAGTTGCCTCTGCTCAAAGTGACTCAGGGAGAAAATATTAGACTTCAATGCCCTGTGTTGTCATGAGTCCCATGCCAGGGGCTTCACGAATGATGTTTCCCACCAAGAATTGTTGTGGCTGCCAAGGGATGGAAGAGGCACTGGCCCAAATACAGAGCAGCTAGTGAGAGTTCCAGAGACTTCATGGAAATCCAACAGACTCCTGGGGCAGTGAGGAAGGGGTGAGGAACCAGAAGAGGCATGGGGGAAGAAGCACGCCCCCTGTGTCAAGGATCCTTGGATCCCAAGCCAGGAAAGGAGGGCAGTCGAGGCAGCTGCATCCCCTCTGGTTAATAGTTTTAGGAGTGGAACACAGAAAAGGGAGAATGGAAGAGATACATGGGACGCACTAGGGGACGGACAACAAGATGGAGGAAAGTCACTGGACTAGGGGGCCACAGAAGTGGGTTCTAGTACTACAACCCACTCAGTATGGGATTTTAGACCAATTATGTCCATTTTTCTTATATACCTTGTGAAAAAAAAACAAATTAGATATCTTCTAAAGATCCCTTCAACTAGCAAATGTTCTGAGCATAATAATCTTTTGTCACTACTTGTGATTTGATAAATGCACACCTCTAAATAATCCTAATTTGGCTCTATGCACAGCAGAAAAAGGGGGAGGGGGAGGGGGAGGGGGAGGGGGAAAGGAGAGAGGGAGACAGGGGCCAAGATGGAAGAAACACATAAATGAAACACAATAATTGTGGCCTACTGTCCACTTTGTAAGCTCATGTGTGGTGTGGCTCCGAAGAAATGCGTGTCTTTATCTACATTTGGTTTTGGACCCCAAGAGCCTCCCATTCTGTGGGAATCTCACCCTGCTAAGTAACATCCCGATATTTAAAGAGACTCATGTTAAATCTTAGAGTGGTTTCGCATAAGTGGATTTTGAGAGACTTAGCAGAAAACCATGGGGGAGGGGAAGAGGTGAAAGGAAAAAATACACAGAGAGGGAGGGAGACAAAACATAAGAGACTCTCAAAGACTAAGAACAAACTGAGGGGTGAGGAGGGTATGGGAGGGGGGAGAGTGGGTGACGGGCACAGAGGAGGGCACTTGTTGGGATGAGCGCTGGGTGTTGTATGGAAACCAATTTGACAATAAATTATTTAAAAAATAAATTAAAAAAATAAAAAATCTTAGAGTGGTTTAAATTTTTATTATTGTTTTTGGTACAACATAGGTTCTAACAAGCCAAATACTTCATTTGATACTCAACCAAAGACTCGTTACTCTAATGATGCTGGAGGAAAACCTGGCTGGGTTGGGCTCCAGGGCATGGCTTCCTAATGAATCTTCTAGGATAATTCAAACTGTATGTGATTTTCCATCCCACATGCTAACTTTGGAAATAGAATGCTACACCTACTGCATATGCTTCTCTGCTTTGTGGCAATCCCTGCTGTATCTCGGGGAACAGATTAAAGAGATCCACCAAGAAGTGAAGGAGGGGGTGAAACCATGAGGTCAGTCTTCATCTTAGAGCCTCTGTGTGTGAGGTGAGGACAGTCACGCAAATAACTAATTTGTATGGAGGCCGTTCTGTGTGCCAGGCGCCGTGTGGGACCTTGTATACATATTCTTTTCTTTTTTACAACTATCTCATGACTCATTCAACAGCTAACTCATTTTACTGCCCACCTACTAAATGCCAAAAACTCTCCTAGACTCCAGGGGAAGAGCAACAAACAGAAGAAAACAATGATTCTGCTCTTCAAAGATTGAATTCTGGTAGTGGGGAGATATGAGAAACAAATAAATACACGTGATGTCAGGTGGTGATAAGCACTATGGTAAGTTAACACGGAATGCCAGAAGAAGAGGTGGGAAGTCAGAGAGGCCTTTCTGGTTACGTCAAAGAAGCAACAGAGCGAGCCTGGGGCTGGAGCAGAGAAAGCAGTCACATTCCCTATTTTATAGACGGGGAAATTGAGCTTCCCACGGTCTCTCATTTAATAAGCTGTGATGATCCTACTAGATCCCAACACAGCATCTGCTTCCCATTTTAAAAGGATGCAAGTCAGAGAAGGGCTGTGAGTACAAGCAAGTCTGGCACTGAAAAGTGCATGAGTCTATGAACAACACACCACTGCTTTGTCTGTGTAATGCGTGAGCTGGCTGGGTTCTTCTACTATACTGAACTAAGAGAAATGGCAGATTGTGCTGGTGTTATATAGAAAAGGCACACATTTTCCGGCAGGTCTTTCCCCTTATTCCTTCCACCCTTGAACCTCAGGTTACAAACAAAGAGACAAGGAGGCATGGTTTTCACCTCGTGTTCACAAAGTGACACGGAGCTCCTCAAATCGCTGTAGCTCATGGCCACCGATGCCTTCTTGCTCAGAGCAGCAGTGGTTTTCTCTTTCAAACGTATTGAGCTCTGAAATGAAATTTCTGGGACTGTACAAAAGTTGAAAAATACATGAAAGCTATGGCTCTTTGTGAATACTAAAGACTTTTTTTTTGAGCCATCTTAAACTTTGGTTTTAAATGCAAAGTTTCTTAAAACTTCCCAGTGGAATGATAACCCTAGGGGATAGCCTTCAAGTTGTGAGAAATGAATGGCGTATCCAAGTCTTGTATTGGATGAGGAAACCAGCTGATCCCAACAACTGCTAACCGACTCTGTTCAAAGATTTGGAGAACCCATGGGAAGAGATTGCTGTGTGACTATATTTTTCTCTGTCCTCTTCCCTAATGAATGTGGTATACACCACACACACACACATGCATGCATGTCCGTATGCATGTATGTACGCATGTACACACATACAGTATGGGATTTAGTTCTTTTTTTTAAGGAAGTTTTAAAATACATATATATATATATATATATATATATATACATATATATATGTGTGTATATATATATATATATATATAAATATCAGGTGAGGAGGGACTTCTTCCACTCTAAACATTTAAGAAAATGTATAATTTCCATACTGGCAAAATTAGAAGCCTCACCTATCAGACATAAATAGTAGGAAAAATTGCAAAGAGGTTGTGAAAGCCAAAATTTGGTGTCCAATCCACAGGTTATAGAAAGATCATTTCCTTATTATTTCACTGTTTGTGGCTATTTGGTTAAAAATAATAAGAACTATCCAGAGCTTACAGATAGATGCCTCTGGCTGTGGCATGTGTGTTTGTATGTGTGTGACTGTGGTCTCTGAGAAGAAATATCTTCCTGTCTCCCATTTTCTTTCTGAAAGTCTTCTGAGAGCAAAGAGTAGTTTTTCACTCATGGAATGAGAGCAGCAGTAGTAGTATGGGCCATTTGATCAAACATTTGTGGCCCAAGCTAATAGTTTTGGATCCTGTTCTAGGATCAGTGTTCTAGGTTCCAAACGAGTCATTGGTACCAGGGAAAATTGATAACTTATTGAAACATCACAAATAACTGGGAGGCCAGGAAGGACAGGAATCAGTGAAATTCCTATAATCTTGGTGTTTCCAATGAGTAGACACAACATCAACTATCTTTTTGCTGCTGTCTTTGACAACTTATCCTTTGCTGCTGTCATGCCCACAAATAACAACTGCTAAATGGATCTGAATAAGGGACCAGTTAACTATACATAGTTAAGGACCAGGCTGCAGCCATTAGAAAGATGTCCCCTGGTACATCTTGCGACAGGGGAAATGGGGCACCATGGGTTGAGAGCCAAAGAGATGAGCCAGGGAAGATCCACAAATGAAAATGAGGGTGCTCCTTTCCTAAGAATGGGAAAAATGTTCCTGGTTATGCCCAAACAATAGAGAACCATTGTAATAACACTTCCCATGTGGAGATTCCTTCCTGCCATTTCTCGAAAAAATTAGTTTTTTTTAGAATCTCACATCCTGAAAAAAATGAATTTTAGAATTCTAGAAAAAGGAAAATAGTACTATAATTCTACTGTGAGAATAAAAGACTGACATCACTTAGAGACATTATTCTTCAAAGGAACCCAGGGATGTCAAGAAGAAGAAAGCAAGAGCAGGAAAATTTCATGCAAAGTTGAAGGTCAAGGTCAATGTTTCCAGGGACTGGGATGGGGTGAGAAGGAGAGATGCAATCACAGTCTCACTGGTTTTGCTTGTAGTGGGCTCTGTCTGCTACCAATGGTGCATTCTTTTGATAAAGTAAATGCTGAGGTTATTCACTTAGTATCCTCTGTAGTAAACTTTTAAGTGGTGTTCAAAGATATCACAAATTTTGTTAGAAAAACAAGTCTTTAAATTGCCAATTTCTACACACACTTCTATTTAAAGCAGTTAATCTGACCAGATGAGTAGCATGTTAACATTATTTATACTTGCCTATTAGGAACGTTATTAACGTTCCTAGACATTTTCCACCATTTGGGCATTTGAGCTAGACTACAGTTTATTGCGAATGCTACTAAATTTATGTACCTTTCTTTTTAAGGATATTTGATATTTCAAATAATGAGTTAGGTTGTATGAAGAATATTGAACACATTTAATAATAATGTATGATTTGGGATATTCCAAAGAATTTTAACTTTTTCCCCAATTCTCTAACATTAAATCTGTCTGGAGTTTGGAAACTACACTTGCCACAGGGAAGGAGGATTGTCCAAGGAGAAATCAAAGGAGGGAAACAAAGAGAAGGGATGCTGGCCAAGTCTTCCCAAGAGGGAGACCTGAGGCTAGTCTGTAACTATCACAGCCCTGAGAAGAAAGGAGAGACTCTTAGAATGGAAGACCACCAGAGAGGTAGATCACGTCAGGCTCCACCTTTAGGGAGGACTAAAGGAGGAACAGCATCTGATGGTGTATGCGTGAATTGGGAGAGGGGAGGAAGGAAGAAGAGAGCAGAAATGAGCTCTCCTAAGAGGCCTAAAGAATCCACTAGAATTCCAACTTTTTTTTTTTTTTTGGATTGGAGAGTTGTCCAAATGTGGATTTTGATGTTCAATCGGGGCTGACCAGAGAATTACCAGCTGGATTTGATTGTCCCCATTCTCCCACTAGAAGTGGGTGCACCTGCACATGATTTCTCATGGGGGAGTGGGTCTCTTCTGCCTGGGAGAGGTGGCAGCTGCTTATTGGCCCCAAAGTCTCTAGGAGCTACACCATTGGTTTCCCAGACAACTGCTATAAAAAGTTAGAGTATTTTATCCACTCAAATTCAGTGGAGACCAAAAAGAAAATGCCCACCTGGTGGAAAAAAGGGCAGCTGAATGAGCCCTTAGGAAGAGGTCTGTTTTATCACTGGCTTGGATGACAATTCTGAAGATACACTGAAGGCATCTGTGAGTGGCATGAGGCTAAGGGGCACAGTGAATACATGGCTGTACAACTAGAATGCAGATGGAATTTCACAGGCTGAAACAATGAACAGAATCTACTAATGTTGAACCTCTTATGGATAAGTGTGTTAAATCCTGGCCTTGGGTCCAAACACTGTGTCCAAGTACAAGAAGCAAAGACACTTCAGAACTTTAATAGACAGAAAACAGTTTGAATGAAGAGTGGACAGGGCAGTCAAAAACTTAATATTATATGTGATGAATTAACAAGAATAGCCCTTGTTAATATTGAATAAGACACCACATGTAGTGCCAGGAATATACTAAGTGCTCAATAAATGTTAGTTACTACTGCTACTTTGGCCACTGTTGGCTCTTGTTGACAAGATGGTGAAAAGAAGAGGGGAGAGTGTTGAATACTTTAAGGTTTCTGGATTTGCTCTCATCCTCCTGTTTCCTCTTTTCTTTCATGTACCTCAGTGTTGCTGGGATTGATCAAAGTAGAGTTAGGAACTGGGTAGAGAAAGGCTCTAATCAGGAACCAACCTTAAATCCTTCTCTCTAGGGCCATGTCAGAAACCTTATATGGGTTACATGATTGAATCCTCTCAACAACCCCAAAGTTAGCAGTGATAATTTTCCTATTTACAAACTAAGTTTGTACTTTTCCAAAAAAACTAAGGCTCAGAAAGTGGCTTCACTGAGAAAGGACGGGACAGAGTCTGGATTTAACCCTAGATCTTTATATTCTTATACATGGCTTTCTTTTTGTGATTATGTCCCCACTGTAGCAGGCGCCTTTTTCATTGGGTCTGCGGCAGAGGGGGTGGTGGGGATTGGCGTGGAGATGGGAGTTATGGATGGGTTTTGGGTGGTTTTGGGTGGAGAGAAAAGAAGAAGGGGATTAAACAAACTATAGGGCTACATTATTCCCAATAATTAAAAATGTTCTTTCCCCTTGGAGAGGCTCAACAATAGTATGTTTGTCATTAGTTCCAGAAAAGTGGTTAGGTTTTGGACTTCTCAACTTGTCCCCAGCCTCTGATGGGTTCGATGAAATACTTCCAATTTTAAGTGGCCCTTCACAAAAAATGGGTGAGATCAATTGGTAAGTTTTTATTTTCCTTTCTCTTCAACCCAGACAAAGCTATCATGTCCTCACTTTTGATAAAAAGAAAAAGTTACAGGAAGAAAAATGTTCCTCCTTTGGAGATAAAAAAAATAGCATCTTCTTTCCTGAGAGCCCGTCAGCAGCTGGAGGAAATTATTTATCTCTTATCTCTGACCCTTTTCCAAGTGTGCTGGTCACCTTTCTGTTTAATGACTTTTGCCATTATGACTTAAAATGACTACATTTAGCATCCATTATTTCAATAGCATCTGCATGCTCTGATTTTTTACTCAGCTTTAAAGTTTAGCCAACTTATACTCTTCACCCTATTCTTAACACTTTACTCTAAAAACATTAACTATCATTTTAGAAAAAAAGTTCTCAAAGGGTCAATGACTTAACTGATATTGCAAAATTTCAACATATTCTCTGGGTTTGAATTAAGTCAGCCGTTCCCAAAACTATGTAAGAAAAACAATCAAGTCTAGGGGACTATCTTTGTTTTCTCTTCAAATATTATATTTTAAAGTAAATTGTATTTTGGGGGGCATGGAGAAGAACACACTTAAAATGTGATCTTTGTTTCATTTCCAGAAAATTTTTCTGGTACCCACTGGACTCAGGGTAGGCAGAAACCTTATTATTAACTAAAATTTGAGAGCTCTGTAGCATGGTAACTTTGAAGTGGCTCTTTGGTGTGGTTTGAATTCTAGGATGGGAGAAAAAGCTGTCGGCAACCTTGGAGAGTTACTTAACTTTTCCTGTATTTGTTCCTCACCAGTATAAGAAATTGCTCTCTTCAGCATTGGGAGTAGTGAAGCATACTTTAAAAATAATGGCAGGAGAGTTTTTCTTTTCCCTTGAATTCTCTTATCCTTGGGAAAAAAGGAAGGAGCTTCTCAACAAAAATTTTTGTCTCTATCCTTGGTGATTGAAAAGTATTGATACCAGAGAGAAAATAGGGAAGGGGAGGATGACAAACAACCGAGAAAGTGGGAAAAGTCTACTTCCCATGTCAGCACTCAGTTCAGGAGACTGACAATTACTTATGAGGTGGCCAAATGGTGAATTATTAACAAAAGGGTGATTGTGCTAGGGATAGTGTTTTATTAGGGCTCTGTTAAGGTAGCAAGGACTTGCTTCTTACACTACGGTAAGAGCGAGCATTTAATAGCACTCTAGTGAAGTAATTTTTTTAAGTTTCCTTTATTTATTTTGAGGGGAGAGGAGGGGCAGAGAAAGACAGAGAGAGAACCCCGAGCAGGCTCCATGCAGTCCAATGTGATGTTCAAACCCATCAACTGTGATGCCATGACCTGAGCCAAAACCAAGAGTGAGACACTCAACCAATGGAGCCACTCAGATGCCCCTTGACTAAATTATTTGTGTCACTGTATTTGTTATTTAGAATTTGAGAAGACAAAGAGAATTATGCTCATGCATGATGACTGTCACTTGCAGCCTGGAGGAAGCTAGAGAGATGAGGCTGACCATATGAGCATTTATGTATGGCAGAAAGTGTGGGTGTCTGCTTAGCAGGCCCAGCTGCCCTGTGACAATTTGGTTGCTAGGGACAAATCAGAACAGAGCAGTTTCTCCTATTTCTGGACTGCTAAAGTTCAAACTGTCTCTGGGGGAGGTGGAAGCCAGTCCCACCGACTCAAGATCGAAATCATTCAGACAGAATGAGTCTCACAAGGTCAACTTTGCCAGTCTCCTATCCTTTGGGAAGGATATAGATACAGGACACAGGAAAATGAATGTTGTGTGGCTGACACTTTTCCCCGGACAGGGCAATCTTTAAACAGAATGAAGTAACAGTGGGGCTGCACCTCCATTTAAATTCACAAATGTAATTTTCCATTTCTCTTTGAAATTGAATGTCTCTTTGTCTAATTTTTGAGTTAATATTAAACAAAAAGAATTCTGTAATTTCAAAGTTTCAGTTCATAAAGTAAAAAGCAAAGATCATAAAATCCTGAATTATATTTTACTTTTCAGATATAAAGTTCAATGGCACAGTTCCGTTACACACATTTTAGAACTTTCCTTCTCAGATGATCGTCTAAGAGCAAAAATTATCTTCCCCACACTAAACATTGTCCACACTTGGCATGAATAGGAAGTTCTTTCACCTTTGTAGTTTTAATTTTCAAAATACTTGATCCCCAGAATTGATACTCTTGCTTTCCATTTTGCACTCACTTAAAAATAAAAGGTTATGAGTGCCCAGGTGGCTCAGTCGGTTAAGCATCCAACTCATGGTTTTGGCTCATGGCAGGATCTCATGATGGTTCATGGGTTCGAGCCCTGTATTGGGCTCTGTGCGGGCAATGCAGAGCCTGTGTGGGATTCTCTCTCTCCCTCTCTCTCTCTGCCTCTCCCCCAATAACTAAATAAACTTAATAAACTCAAATAAATAAATAAACTTAAAAAAATAAAAATAAAAACTTAATATCTAAGCTGAATAATACATTTAAAGTATGCCATAAGCTCTACTTTTTAGGCAAAGTTTGTGATACTATTGTTCAGTGGGCCAAAAGGCAGAGCGAGCATGGTATTTTGAAATGTTTGTTCAGTCAACATATCAAAGTATATTTTTGGCTCATGAGTGCATTAAGGTTATCAAGTTGTGAATGCATGGCCTGTACAATGTTTGGGGACCACTTGCATGCTATAACACCCTGTATTTATAAAACCACTTTGCTTTTTTGAAACATCTCAGATTGACTCTTACAAAAGTACTCTGTTTCTCTGAGAAAACACATTTGAAAGAACATGTAAATAGCGAAGGACAAAATCGTGTGAGTGAAGTGGCTTCTTTAACTGGCATCAGAAGCTGGAGCTTGAGTTTCTGTTTTCAATGTAGAGATTATTAATTTCCTTTTCAATGCAATGCTTTTCCAATTCGGGCAATGGAGTCTAAATTTCCTACTTTCTACTTTTATCCCCTTATCAAGTACTTATTAATCTGATGACCACTCTTGGATTAAAAGTACTTGGAAGATAGTTTCCTCTCTTTTAAATTTCACATACATCAATCAAATAGATTAAACACAATATAAAAACCATTGGACTCTGAAGAATGTGCTGTTTAACGGTTATGAACGGGGACGCTGAAGTTGGGGAGGCCTGAGTTGGCACCCTGAACACCATGTGTGAGATAGTGGGTGAGAAAAACAAAAATTGTGTGCCTCATTTTCTTCATCTATAAAATGGGAGATCGCAGGGCTTGCTCATCATTGTTTGGAGAATTAAATGATAAGAGGCATGTAAACCTTTCGGAAGAGGACCTGACTCAGAATATATGCTAATATTTTGTTGAATTCATACGTACTAGTGGACAATCACTGTGCTTTCTGCCTCATCAATCATTCTTCTACTTATCCACCATGAATATTTATTTGTTTTATATATACCATGACTAAGAGTAATTTCTGTCACTGTAAAACAAAATAACTGATGTAATACGATGAATCAATTAATAAAAAAGACAAAATTGGAGAAAGAGATGGACAAATTCTAATGAAAACCCCTGGTTTAAGAATGACACAGCAATGAACACAAAACTTAGCTTTGAGGTTCCTGGCAGCCAGAGGAGAGTGGGAAATACAGTGCACTGGACGGTGCATTATATTGCCGACTAGAAGAATGCATTCTAGTTTGTTTCCATTACCAAGAGCTGCAAAAGAAGCTGACCTAACATCTGTGGTTAAAATCATGATGACTCACCAGTTTTCAGAATTCTGTGGGTTGCCTGAATGACTCTTTTGCTAATACTGCTTGGGGTAGCATTTGAAGGTCATGCCCTTAGAGGCTCAGATTGGCCAGGGTTGTTCATTGAGAATCTTGGTTTATGTCCATGAGGCCAACTTGAGCTTCCTCATAACATGGCAGTCTTTTCTTTCTTTCTTTTTTTAATGTTTATGTTTGAGAGAGACAGAGGGTGAGCAGGGTAGAGAGAGAGAGAGGGAGACAGAATCTGAAGCAGGCTTCAGGCTCTGAGCTGTCCACCCAGAGTCTGATGCAGGGCTCAAACTCATGGACCGTCAGATTATGACCTGAGCCAAAGTCAGACGCTTAACCGACTGAGCCACCCAGGCGCCCCTAGGGCAGTCTTGAGGTAGCAATCAGATAGGACAAGCCCCTGTATGCAAGGCTCTGCTCAATGATCCTCGCTAATGTCCCATTGATGAAACCAAGTCATAAAAGTAACAAGCCCAGAGTAACATCAGTAGGAATGCCAGGAGGCATGGCTTATGGAGCCCACCATCTATCCATTACTTAGGATTTGCCAAGTTAGAAATCTGGGACTCATTGCCACCCATAACTTTTTTTTTTTTTAAAGGAGCTATCTTCATCCTTCATAACCTTTTTACTATTAAACCTTGTTTCCATGTGCTGTATCTTTTTTCCCTCTAGTGACACTAGCAGTGCAAGCCTTATAAGCTCCTATCTGCTAGGACCATAACGATTTTGTTAGCCTTCTGCCTCTGGAGGCCTTAGAATAATTTTCTCTGCCTTTTCGTTGATGACTCCCTAGACCTTGCTTGCTAAAACCGAAGTTGAGCAATAGTCCTGCATGTGTTGTCCATGGATTCAATCGCTTCAGCAGATCTCCTGAAGCTATGATGAATTACCACAAAATTATTGTAGTGTTCAGGTGTCAATCAGATCATCTGGGGGAATATCCAAAATGCAGACTCCTGGGCCTATCAAAACTTCATCTACAGAGAGATAAGAGCATAGGACGCATTTCAGGGACAGGAAGAAAGACTTGCCTCTACACTATACTCTCCTGCCCCTCTTTTTCCATCTGACACTTATTTTTTTCTTTTAGTATTTTCCTTGTCCTTGCCCTATTTTGCCTTCAAATATGAAAAGGGGTAAGAAAATGGGAACTTAAACCAAACAGCTTTGGGTTTAATTCTCTCCATATTTTTGCAACTGGTCGACTTTGGCTAAATTACTCCACTTGTCTGAGCCCCTCTTTTTTTTCATGGGTTAAGGGGAGATAATTTCCTACCTCTTATCATATGGTAAAGACTAAATGAGACAAAACAGGTAAAGTACAAGTGAAACTTGTGAAACTCACTAAAACATAGTGAGAATTCCACTACTACCACTACTTCTTCTTCCTACAGTGCTCTACTTTGTGCTTAAGAATAGAGCCAATGTGGGGTTCTTGGGTGGCTCAGTTGGTTAAGCGTCCAACTTCAGCTCAGGGTCATGGTCTCATGGCTCATGAGTTCGAGTCCCGTGTAGGGCTCTGTGCTGACAGCTCACGGCTTGGAGCCTGCTTCGGATTCTGTGTCTCCTTCTCTCTCTGACCCTTCCCCCACTCAAAAATGAATAAACATTAAAAAAAAAAAAAGAATCGAGCCAATGCACAGGAAAAGACAGTGGACACATAGGAGAGCGACTCAATCTCTGAGTACTTTGCTTGAGTCTTTGGATCCAGCTGTGCCTGAAGCGATCTCCCATGTTAGACTTGTTACTAGAGTTGACAAATTCCCTTTGTGCTTTAAGCCAGCTGGAACTAGATGTCTGTCACTTGCAAGAGAGGTTCTGACTTATTAGGATCCAAACCTGCTCTGTATCAGTTTCATCTGATGAAGGTCGTTAAAATATACTTTCTTGCTTTGGCCCCTGAAGATTTTGATTTTGTTGGCCTGGGATAGGACCCGGGAAGATGTATTTTTAGAGCGCCCTAAATGAGTTGCACATCCCTCGCCTATACATCGCCTTTTGGAAACTGCTTCCTTCAATTCTGAGTTCCTTATTTGGCAGCCCCTACAGGACTTTGAAAGTTATCTTGCACACAGAAGGCCCACTAGCCCATTAAATATTTGTTGACTTGAACACACATTCCACGAACATGAGTAAGGAGAAAGGACAGATTGTCTCGATAGACTGTTTATATAAAATTGGGAGGACAGTTAAAAAAAAAAAAGATTACTCCCAGAAACTTCTAGCATCTCAGGGTAACTACCTTGCTTGAATTAATTTCATACAAATTAAAAATTCTCTTCAGTTTTCTCCTTCAAGCTTTGATGATGTGTCTGTGACGAATTTCTCGCATGGCCTTGGACCTCTTTCCTGACAATTTAATGCTTCATTTTTTTTTATTTGTTTCAGATTAAGACCTCTTTGCTCCATATAAAGATCTCATGTTAGGGTTGCCCTTTAAGATAAATTTTATTTCAACCGAATGACTGTCTAAATAGAAGTTTCAGTTTCATTCCAACCACATCAAGGGGGTTCCAGAGAAAAACTATTTCATATATTCAGAATCCTGATAAATGGGGTGGGAATCCTTCTTTTACTAAAGACAGACAGTAAAAGGTGCTACTGATGGAAGCATTACCAGCACACACTATCAAAGTCGGAGAGACATCAGAGCCCACCTGCCAAAGAACATTGTTCCATTTATTTAATGCACACTTTGGCAATTTCTTGCTCCTGGCCCCACAAATACTACAATGGCTCTTTTGGAAAAAAAATGCATCCGAAGCCCTGTCTAGATGGATTATTAAGAGTTATAGACTAGAGTTGACAACGTGACCACAGGAAAAGATTTATTCCAAAGGCTCTCAATGGGAACCACCCATCATTGGCAGTGAAACGGAGACTGCGAGATTATTTTTGAAAGCAGCATTGCATTGATGGTTTGGACTCCAGAGCTAAAGAAGAAGGCCAAAGATAACTCAATTCAAACCACTGGAATTAAATTAGAACCTGAAAATTCATGAGCCAGAAAAATTAGGCATGCAAACACATCTGATCAGATACGTTATAATAAATCAGTGAGAGAAACCAACCCGTTTTAAAGATGACAACAAGATCTGTACCCCCCCAACCCCTGGAGATGTCCTTCTATGTGATCACGGTCAACACCAAAGCTGGGAGTTTCCTTGCTGAGGATCTCCACGAGGGAGAAAAATGTCCCATCCCTCCTGCTAAAGTGACACATCTTTTTAGATGGAAGAAAATTTTGGCAACGCGTAACCCAGGGATGCTTCACCCTGATTTTATGGATCTGCTGTGTGGAGAAGGGGGTCAGTGGTGAAAGCTTAGAGCATCACTGGGAACTGAAACACGTAACATTTTGCATCGGCGTGTATATGAGACTTTTGGTAGGCAGAAGCATTGAGAAAGAGGAAGTGTTATCAATTTTCTCCCACTTAAACCATTTTATGGATGGAGTGTTAAGGACTTCACGGATATGCCCGACGTCACCCAACAAGTAACTTGAAGAACCGCCTTGGGGTTATGGCAACAGATGGGAGCCCGTTTGTGAGCATGAGGCTAAGGGGACGGGAAACCCTACAGGGAACGTAGCCCACAGCCCTGTTTATTTGACCTGCAGTGTTTTCTCCATTATGAAACGTCACGAACATCCCTCTGTTTCTCAAAAATTGCAAGATGTGGCAAGAGGGAGCCCACATTTCATTGGCGTGTGTCCGCCAGCTTGACTCAGTCCCTCCTGCTTTCTACCGTCTTGCGCCCAGCTGCTTCACTGATGTTCCCTGCCTTCTCTGGCCGCTGGAGCACTGGAGTTCATGGTTTCGGATGCCAAGAGTCCTGCTATTATACTCATTTAGGCACAAACTGACAAACAGCTACCGCCCCAAATACGACCAGCGTGAGTTCAAGGGTGGTCTCACACTTGACCTATGCTTTGGCCTGAAAGTGACACGCGCAGCGTGTGCTCACAGCTCATTGGTCAGCACTAGTCACGTGGCCCCACTCTACCTCAAGGGGTGTGGACGTGTAGCGTGTGCAGAAGGCAGAGGCTGAGGGGCCTTTGGTGAGCGCCGCTGGGTCCGTGCTTGGTTGTGAAAACCTGCTCTGGGTCTTGAGCAGCGGTGTGTAGTTCCTGGAAGAGCTAGATTGCTTTGGGATTCCCTTGGACACCTTTTCCATAGTGACGCAGTACTCTGTGCATGAGGAACACGGAAGCAAGGGAGGTTACCATGTCCTATTGCTATAATTAGCAAGCTTTTGTCCTGATTTCAGTTCCCAGCCTCTTTGACTGTGTACCATTGGATAAGTGTGCTGTGTATCTGAGCCTCAGTTTCCTCAGCGGCAAGAATGGCACCCTACAGATTTGTGGAGATAATGACCTTAAATGAACTGAGACACTGATGTCTCCATCAGTGGTAGCTGCTATTTTTGGAGGGGCTACATCTTAGTAGTTATGAGAATGGGTTTAACAAGTAGCTGTGTGACTTTGGTAAAGTCACCGACCTTCTCTGAGACTTCATTTCTTCATCTGAAAAATAGGAACTCATCATGCCACGGATGAAAAGTCCATTGTGCAAATTAAGCACTCAAGAAAAATGGTATTTCGGAATTTAAAAAATATTCTTGGGGCACTGGGGTGGCTCAGTCAGTTAGGTGTGGTGCGATTTTGGCCCAGGGCAAGATCTCACAGTTCATGAGTTCAAAGCCCCTCATCAGGCTCTTTGGTGCCGGCCTGAGCTTGTTTTGGATCCTCTATTCCTCTCTCAAAAATAAACATTTAAAAACAAAAAAAACATCTTCTCATATGGGTTAGTATGTGGATGTCCCAATTCTTTCACTTCTTTAAAAACAAAACACTAAGTTTTGCCCTGCTGACCAATATCCCTATCACTTGATTTACGCTTGTTTTTGGCATAAAACGTTCTTTTGTTATGACCTTCTTGGATATAAACCACTTTCTGGCTGGGGCTCCAGGCCTCCTCCGTTTTTCCTCTATTGCAAGCACTTGGCACCCATGCTGACCCCTGACCCGCATGGTCCATTTGTGCCGCAGTCTGGGGAGCTGCCACCAGTTCCCATCAGTGTTGAGTAGCTCAGGAGAACTTACGAGAACCCTTAGTCTTATCTACCTAAAGCCTCCTCCAAGAACCAGTGAACAAACTGACTTCAGGAAATCAAGCAGGTTGCTTTTTTTTTTTTAAACGTTTATTTATTTTTGAGAGACAGAGAACAAGCAGGGGAGGGGCAGAGAAAGAGGGAGACACAGAATCCGAAGCAGGTTCCAGCTCTGAGCTGACAGCACAGAGCCTGATGCATGGCTCGAACCTACGACCCCCTGAGATCATGACCCGAGCAGAGGTCGGACACTTAATTGACTGAGCCACCCAGGCGTGTCCCACCCCCTTACCACCTGCTTTTTTTTTTTTTTAATTGCTGCAGATCTTCTTGTGAGTATGCTGGACAAGTATATAAGAAATCCAAAACCTAAAGCCGGTTCCCTAGACATCTATCTCCAAGAAAAACGCAGAAGGATGAAAAAAGCATGCTTTGGGGAGACTGTTAAGTGCTTTTTTATTTTTTTGTAATTCTCCAGACACTGTCCTGTGAGGTGGTTTTACTTGTTTCCATTTTACAGATGAGGAAACTGAGGCTCAGAGAAGTTAAGCAACTGTCCAAGGTCACACAGGACCTAGGGCAGATCTCACATTTAATCTGTGCCTGACTAGTTCTACTCTAGCATGCAATTTCTCCCGCCGGGGTAAAGTTAGCTGCAAAACCGTTAATGTTAGAGTTAACTTTGTAATGTGGCCAAAGAGAAGTTAAGTAGTTTCTTAGAGAGATGAAATAATCTGAACATTTCACAAATGCTTCATGGAGGGAAGTGGCTCCAAATCCTGTGTTTTTTCCCTGATTCTATGGAGCCTCCCAAAGCAGGCTGATTCTGGGTAATAATGTTGACTCCCCATCACCAGGAATCCGAAGGACTCTCTCAGGAATCTCCCCAACTTGCCCTGGCGCCGCAAGACCTACTTCCTACCAACACGTCTCCGTGGGGACCGCATGACAGGGCTCCTGCACAGCCAAGTCCATCCACGTATTGAACCCATCGGCCAGCCGACCATCACTGTCACTGTTCAGCTGCCTTTTATACGGGCCACGTTCCACTCCTGAGCTCTGACCGACACCAAAGAGGACAGCAGTCCTGCCCAGGCAAGCTGCTTCAAGCAAGCTGGAAGTGAGTAACCCCGGA
This sequence comes from Paguma larvata, assembly GCA_030068075.1. Classification (NCBI taxonomy): domain Eukaryota; kingdom Metazoa; phylum Chordata; class Mammalia; order Carnivora; family Viverridae; genus Paguma; species Paguma larvata. Next base: position 39,021,372 of record CM057842.1, read on the forward strand.
TTCTGGGCCAGGGGGAGAGAGATGAGGTCAGCATGGCAAATTTCAGCACCCAGATTTCTTTACAGAGAAAGGAAGGGGGAGCGTTTTAAAAGGACACTCTCAAGTGTACCCCAAAGATCCTGGCTCTCCCTCGGCTTTGGGGACGTCAGAGTCCTTCTGCGTCCAGTTGGCGGAGGCTCTGAGGGCTCTCGTGGAGGGACAGAGCCATTTTCCTTCATGATAGGGAATGTGGTCTGAGGGGTCATGGGATCCAAAGCAGGCCTGACATGTTAACCCCCAGCCGGTTTTCGACTTGGGTTCTTGTGGATGGGGGTGGGGCAGAGACACAAAACTGGTGGCTCTTGGTGTAAATACACAGCTAGCAGAATACAAGATGCCGCCGGGCCCTAGTTATGTCTTGGGTAGAGTTTCCTCAGGTTTGGGGAAAGCTTTAATTAAAAAAAAAATTTTAATGTTTGTTTTTTCTGCTAGAGAGACAGAGTGTGAGTGGGGGAGGGGAAGAGAGACAGGGAGACCCAGATCCAAAGCCGACTTCAGGCCTTGAGCTGTCAGCACAGAGCCCGAGGTGGGGCTCAAACTCTTCTGTCATATTTTTTTATTTGTTCAGAGTCCATGTGGGGAAGGGGGTCACACTTATTAGGCTCTTTTGATGGTTAATTTTAATGTGTCGATTTGGCTAGGCCATTTTACTCAGGTATTTGTTTTCCCCCAAACAACAGTCTAGGAGTTGCTGTAAAAATATTTTTTAGACGCGATTAACATTTAAGGGTGTCTCTGTGGCTCAGTTGGTTAAGCATCTGACTCCGGCTCAGGTCATGATTTCATAGTTGGTGAGTTCGAGCCACGCACTGGGCTCTGTGCTGACAGCTCAGAGCCTGGAGCCTGCTTCAGATTCTGTGTCTCTCTCTCTCTCTGCCTCTTCCCTGCTTGCACTCTGTGTCACTGTCTCTCAAAAATCAATAAACATTAAAAAAAAAAAAGGGATTATCTTTTAAATCAGTGGACTTGAAAGCAGAGTAGCCTCCATAATGTGGGCGGGCCTTACCAAATCAGTTGCAGTCCACAATAACCAAAGCTAAATTTTCCAGAAGCAATTTTGCCTCAAGACTTCAACAAGGAAACCTGCCTGAGTTTCCAGCCTTCAGACTCAAGACTGCATCAGATCTTAATCTCCAGCCTGCTAGCTTGTCCTCGATTTAACACTGATTAGCACCCACAAATGTGTGAGTCAATTCCTAAATTACCTCTCCCTCTCTCTCCCTCTCTCACTCTCTATATATAATGTAAGATATATTGCCACCTCTCTCTCTCTCATAATAATGTCCTATAATTCTGTTTCTCTGGAAGACTTTCTATTTTTCAATGACCGAACCACCATTTTGTTAGGGTGACAAAAAGACCTTATTTCTTGGCCCCCATGCCTCCAGCGTCAGTAGTGTGTTTAACCAGATACTCAGTAACCAGTACCATGTCTCTCCCAGGAAATTTCTTCAAGGACAGAAAACTCAACTGGGAGAGGCTTGTCTTTTGCTTTTCCCTCTTCCCCCTGCCTGGAAGGCAAACATCAAAGCTGGAGCACGAACAGCCACGTGAACGTGGAGAGACACTGAGACGTGACGCCACGTCAGAACCTCGCAGAACATAAACACAGGGCGAGCTTGGTGGGTCGGGATTTATCCTGTCAATACTGGATGATCTACTTCTAGAATTCTATTTATGTAATATATAAATTTCCACCTCACTGCAACCGCTGCACGTGTATATGTGTGTGTCTTACATAGCTGTAACTACATCGCTCATTTATTATTAAAATCTATTAAATGTATTATTCCCATAACGTTTTATGAACGGAACCAACTGGGATCTTGAGTTGATTCACAACTGACGGTTCCAATCACTTGGAAACTGAGTGATTCATGTACCCAAAAGCTCATGAATCACAGGGGCCTTTATTTTGTTTTAAATACAGATCTTTAATTTTCATTGTCGTCTGCCCGTTGCTATTTGTGGATTATCCAACAAATTTATAAAGAAGTCATTGTCCACAGAATCTAACTTTCACTTTAGGTGGAAAAGCCCCTTCTCTCGCCCCTTCCTCCTCCTTTGTTTTCCCTCTGAGCTCCAGTCAGCTTCTGCCTGGTGTGATTACTGATACCTACCCTCCGTTTTCGGAACCGTGTCTATCTTGGAGCAATTAACACCCGTAAGACGTTCGTTACTCTCACTTGTCCTCATCAGGAACTGAATAAAAAGACATTTTTGACATCTTGGAAAGAACGAAGTTTCTGAACTTAAGCTGATCTGTTGAACCGGTTAGTTGAGCAAGGCCGGATGAACCCTCAGGAAAAATCATGAAAACTAAATTAAACTGAACACAAAAAGCAATTTACCAGCAATGAACCTAATTCACAATTTGCCTCCTCCGGAGAAGAGTAATCTGCCTTGGCTGAGTGCCAGCGAGAGCTCCGTGCGATAATCTATAGGATTGCACAATCCCTCTTAGGACAGTTATGAAAGGAAAAATAACATTTGTTCTGCCAAACTATGTGGACTTGCTGACATTTGCTGAAATGCAGATATCATCTAGGCGAAAAGTGAACAGGATGTTACCCTTAAGGTGCTTCAGAGAGCAAGTATGTTACCGATCTTTTCCACACATACATAAGGCAGCTTGAATTTCTGGTAACTGTGAGGGCTTGACTCGTGCAACTATTTCCAACAGACCCCTGGTGACTTTTGGGCTTTGCGAAGATCGTTCCTATGATACACCCGACCTGGTGAGAATTTGTTCTTTGCGATTTTCAGTAACGTTTGTCTATTTCTCCTCCTGCTGGAATGGTGATTGAAGAGGGGGATGGGATGTGGAACTGTGGGTGGGGAGGGGAGTCCGAGCACTTTAAATCAGGTGTACCTATCACGTGAATTGCCGGATTCTACAGTGAACAGGAGACACCTGCTGGGAACGGATGGGGAGAGACATGCTCTGTATTTTATATCTCTGAAGAGAATATTGGGGAAATTTTTAAATAATGGAGATTATCACCAATTCATATGGGTGCGTTCATGGGAGAAAGCTCCAGGCAGGGATATGTGGAGGGGGAAACACAAGAGATTTGACAGCTAATGGCAAATCTGGATAGTGCTGCTTAGATGCTCTGTTATTTTAGTTATTCCCAGGCATTTCACTGTTAAAAAATTCAAATCCAAACTACGGTCGAAGGTATGAAAAGGCATTGGTTTCAGGCTACGAGGGCAATAGAAATGGAGTGTAATCAAAGTTAAGCATAGATTAGAAGTACTACAGTATTCATGGCGAACAGTATTTCCAGATGAAATATGGTGAACAACTAAGAAACAGAAAATATTAACAGTACTGGACAAACTGTTCAGGAACAGAATCAAAAGGAACTTGGCCAACAGTCATCAAAATATTAGATCAGAAAACAATCCATAGGAATTAGGAGACGTGTTTCTATAATATCTATCTATTTAAAAACGTATTAAGAATACAACTGTAGAAGACTTCATGTTGACATAGATTGAATGTGATCGTTTAACAATCACTTTCAAGATTATTTTATACACTAGTCAATTAAAACTCACTGCTTAGACTGCTGGCTTGCAGTGTTGCAAGGAAAACAGCAGCCCTCCTTAATACAGCAACTTGGCTTTGATGATCATTTTCAGCTTTGAGGAGAGTCAGGTGGAAGTTAAGAAACTAGTAAGAAATTAGTAAGTGAAAATGCCAGGCTAGAAAGGGCCTCCGATATCACACTGATGCAAGATTTTACAGTTCAACAGGAATGGTTAGATGGAGTGGTGAAGGAAAGACATAGTTGGCAGTGAATCGAATCCAATATAATTCACCTCCATAAATACAGAGATGGTGCTCACTGTGTGCCAGCTACCGTACTGATTGCTGTGAAGCCAAAGAGGAGTAAGTTAGAGCACTGGTGTCTAAAAGTTGATAGTTCAATAAACAGGAAAGGGTTGTGGTAGGTACATGAAATGCGACATATACAGTTGCAGGACACGTACAAGACGTGTCCTACTACAAGGGACCAAGTAGCACTGTTCAGTGGGGATGACTGGGGGGTAAACAGTGAGAAACACGCAGTTTTAGGGGGAAATTTCCATCTGAGCTTTGTAAAGATGAAGAGGAGCACATCAGAGACATTTACAGATGGAGAACAAGAAAACCATTGGTGATCACTGATGTGAACATTCGCTCCTTTGAAAGAAGGGAGCCAGAGCCACGTCGGCCATTAGTGTCCCTCCCAGACTCAGTATTCAAGTCTTTAATTTTACCACTCTGATTCAAGTTTGGGGTTTGCATAATTGTCTTATTAGTTTTTTTACTCTTTAAAAAAATTTTTTTTTAAGTTTTATTATTTATTTTTGGGAGAGCCAGAGTGTGAATGGGGGAGGGGCAGAGAGAGAGGTAGACACAGAATCCGAAGCAGGCTCCAGGCTCTGAGCTGTCAGCACAGAGCCCGACATGGGGCTCAAATCCACGAACTGTGAGATCATGACCTGATCCGAAGTCGGATGCTCAACCAACGGAGCCACCCAAGTACCCTTACTTTTTTTGTTTGTTTGTTTTGTTTTGTTTTGTTTTTTTGTTCTTATAGAACCGAACTGACAAGTCATCTCATTCTTAAAGTTTGAAGGAGCTGGTGAGATCATTTTTGATTTCCCTGTATCACTAATTTATTCAACACTTACTGAGAAACTACTATGTGCCAGGCTGTCGGGCACTATGTTAATTACTCACAAAACATAAAAAATAAAAGAGGCTAATATTCTTGCCCTTGTGAAGCTTATGTCCTAAGAGGAAGAAAAACACAGTAACTCATACATATAATAAATGTGTTAATATCATACCTCTATCAAAAGGCTATCAATGTTAAGGGAGAAAAGCCAGAGCACAATTGGTGTGGGTAGGTATGTGTCTCTGCCCAAGGCAGGCTCGCTTTATTCCTAAGTTCCCAGCATAAGAGTCCTCAGCACCTCCTTTAACCCTAAAAGATGTCCCAGTTTGGGAAAGACAGTACAGAAACTAGTACCATCATTAGAAGCATTCGGAATGTGCACCTCTGTACCTTGGGGTGTGTGCAGTGGCTGTTTTACAATATTTAACATGATAATCCAGGTAGCTTCTTGTAGGAGGTGACTTCTGAGCAAAGACCAGAAGCAAGTGAGAGAGTGAGCCACCAGGTATCTCTGTGAGGAATGTTCCAGGCAGAGAAAAGATCTAAGCCAAAGCCCTAAGATTTCCAGGAATGCAAGCAAGGCAGTGCAGCTGATATGGAATGAATGGAGGAGAGAGAAACAGAGATGGGGCCAGAATGGGGAGAGCCCAAAGCCATCGTAAGACGAGTGGAGTTTTCCTCTGGGTCCACTGGGAAGCCATGGGACACATATAAAGAAAGGGCATAATCTGACTCAGGTTTTAAAATCATCACTTTGCCAGTTCTTTGAGGAACGTATACTTTGTGAAGAACACCCTAGTAGGCACAAGTAAAGGGAATTTTTCTAGGTAAGAGTCTCCTCTCTAAAATAAGTAAGAAATGGTCATGGCTCAGCACAGGATAGTAGCAGCGTATGTGGTGAGAGGTGTTCAGATTCCGGAGATGTTCTAAAGCAGCAGATGTCCTGATGGACAGGAAATGAAGGGATGAGTTTCTGTCTTGCAGCAGGAACAAACAATTCTTTGCAGAACTACTTCAACGACTTCTGAGTTTGGGTTGTAACTGACCTCTTAAGAAAAGAATCACTTGTCCCACCTGGCTTCAAAGCCTTGCCTTCCCTTTCAGAGCATTTGCAAAATGGCGAGTCCCACGGATGTCTGACTGCGAACACACCATCTTCTCTCTGGAAATATTAAGGACTGTTGCAATATGTAGTTCTGATTGACTGCAGCGTAGGGGATACGCCACACTCAAAGAATTCCGTCCAAAATGGAGCCTTCCCAACAGCAGTAAAGAGATCATCAAAATGGTGAATGGAGAGCTTACGTTGTGAAATGGTGAATAGTGCGGATGGTAGCAGAGCCAAGGCGTGATGTATTACCGTGTGTGGCGGAGCAGAGAGAGTTGGGAGCTCTGCCCATGCCACTATCTGTCACTGTCACCGCATCCCTTAATCCCTCTGAGATGAATGCCCTTGGTTGTAAAAGAAGCATTTTACTGTGATTATAGCTCTGTTCTGGCGCTCAGTGTATTTTTGGCTCTGGAATTCTAGGACTCTGTAAATACTCGGAAATCAGGTGAGGAGAATAAGGCCATATAGACAACTAGGATGCTGAGCTTGCCTGGCACTCATCATCATTATTATTATTGTTATCCTCAGTCTTTGTGTGTGTGTGTGTATGTAAACTGGAGGTCACTAACTGATCTTTAGCAATGTTTTATTTCCATAGGCCATAAATCAGAGAGGTCCTTATGACAATGATTGAGAACACAGCTATGGTTTTAAAGAAGATTAAGTATTAACTGTATTTTAGGAGAGTTGTGCTGTTATAGAAAAATAAGATATATTGATAACAATTTATTACAATCACTATTGATTGAAAGTTTAGTACCATGAGTAAAGTACTGTTAAATGTTTTACAAGGTATCTTTTGATTCTAGAGGTGCCTGCGTGGCTCAGTCAGTTAAGCTTCCAACTCTTGACTTCAGCTCAAGTCATGATCACACAGTACATGAGAATGAGTTCTGCACTGGGCTCTGCTGCTTGGGATTCTCTCTTCCTCTCTTTCTGCTCCTCACCCTTTTGTACTCACTCCTAAAAGAAATAAATAAACTTTAAAAAATTAATCCTTTAACTCTAAAAAAGCAAGTGTATGCACTCTTCAAGGATATCCTACTTTTGTACCCATTTTAGAGAGGGAAGTGGAGCCACAGAACACTGGATCACTTGCCCCAAGTTACATGCACTCAGGCAGCTGATCTCCGGAAGCTATGCCATTTTAATCACCATACTCCACTCTCTCCTCAAGGAACAGAGAGGGTTAGCACACTGTCTGGCAATAATGTAAAGTTAATAAATGCAAGCTATTACGATGACGGTTATTACAGCAGTGGGAATTCAGTACCTGCTGGGGAACTGAACGAATCCATGAGTCATCGACACTGAGGCACTGAGGTGATAATTGAAATCAGGAAGGAATGAGCTCATGCAGGGGGAGAGGACAGAGAAGGGCTGAGGACTGAAATTTGGAAGCTGGATAACCACCACATGCCCTAGTACACACTTGGGTGGTGTTCAATCTGGAAGGACTGTTCTCATTACCTGCAGCAGAAACAGATATACCCTCTCGAACTGGCCTAGGGAGTCTTGGATTTGAGTTGTGACTCCTTAAAACAGTTTCTCTGACCGCACTTCAAAATCTTATCTTCCCTTTCAAAAACATTCATAAAATGGCAAATCCTACCTCTGAAGAGTCCACGAAAATTTAGTCGTAAACACAACCGCTTCCGTTTGGTAAAGAGTAATGTGTTCCTGATATAGATAGTTCTGATTAATTGCTGTTGAAACTCCTGAGCTCAATGTCAAAGTTGGGAAATGAACTCTTAAATAGACTCAAAAGACAAGAGGCCATGTGCCCTTGAACATAATCCAGTCAAAGAGAGTGCAAAGGAAAACACGTGAGACAGTTTTACATTCATGGTGACATGAGAGACCCCTATTGACTTTGTGAAGAAACCACCAGGCCATCATTTTCTAACAGACTGTTCTTCGCTATGGACCTGCCTGAAATGTCCTTTCTAAAACACAGCTCTTGACTTCACCGGTTAAACATTTATCAGTCCTCCAAAAATTGTACTTTGCAAGACTTGATGTCCAAAGTCATATTAAAAGGACCAAATGAAAAGATAATCTAGTCAATAAAAAACAAGCACTCAGTGGCTAGAATGTGCACTGGTGGATATGGGGAATAATACTTGGTAACATTCATCAGCAAAGTATCATCCTGTTTAGTTACGTATTCTTAGAGTTCAAAATGAATGACAGGGTCCTACCCCTGGACACTGCTATATGACTATTAGTGGCAATTAGATCATGCTTGGGCTAAATCAGATCAGGTGTTCCTAAAGTTTGAGTGGGATTAAGGTGAATGCTGCTATGAGTATGTTCCTTTTTAAAAATCTACCAACGCTGTTTGTTCCCTCCTAACTCCCTGCCTCGCAGGTTAAGGTTACCAGTGATTTCAGTACAAGGAGTAGGCTAGGGTTTTTTCTCATCAGGCTAGTGAGGAGTGTTCAGTTTTGAATGCTACCCACAGATTTCCCCTTCATCCCATCACTTTACCCCGTTCTTCCATGTCAGGTAAAATGGGGTTCATCCTGCACCAGAATCACCTGGGTATTTAGTGAAAAATGTAAATTTCTGGGCACTACTCCAGAAACACTAGAATTTCCAGAAGGTACTTTGAAGGATCTGCATTTTTGACAAAATCTTCTACCTTCTCTGAAGTGTGAAAATCCATGGGCAGGGCACAAAGACAGGTGGCCTTGTGTGACCTTGGGCAAGTGACTTAATGCTTTAACGTCTACTTTTACTCGTGTATACAAAGAGGATAACACTAGCCCTACCTAAACAAGGTGGCATGCAAGTTGAAATGAAGTAACCCATGTGAAACTGTTTTGTAAACTACAAAGCAAGGCGTATGCATATTATTGTTGCCTAGTCACTTCCCTCCTCCTTATCCATTTAGCCGGATTAGGATGCCATGGGTAGCAATTACATGTCAAACATGGGGAATGAATTACAGAGGTGTTTGAGGTCTTCATTGTAATTCTCTTGAAGTCTATTTTAACCTCTTAATTGTAAATTACGAAAAGGGATGTGTCTGTCTTCGACCCTTTCAATAAGCATTGGCTTGTAAAATTTTTCTTTATGATGTTGTCCATGTTTTGAATCTGCTCTATTTATCCATCTTTATGTGGAAAATATCAACTTTCAGACTCTGCTCTCATGGCCATGATGAATTACTACCAGTAGCAATAGCTCTTGTGAAAATAGGGAAATATGTCTGCTTCAGTACACATGGCTAAGAACTGATAAATAAAATGGATATTTCTTAATTCTAAAATAATATTGATTGATAGACACCTTTGGTTCAATAACGTCTCTTAGGGAAAAAATATATACACAGAAAACCATATTTGTATAGATGTATCTTAATTTTTCCTCTGAGAAGAAAATTAAATTAGTATATGTAATCAGATTATAATATAAAAAAGGGGCTAGAAAACTGTGTCAAATTCATCTCAGTCTTAGAGAAAAAATAATTTGATCTGATAAACCCATATGAAGGGACATAAACTCCATATGGGTTAGTCCATATGGGACTAATAATTATAAGATGTTAAAACAAAAATATAATGATTAAGAAGGAAGATACGTGTATTAGATTGTAGTACTTGTTTAAGTAATTACCCCTCCTCCTTCTAGGCCCATTTCTTTGAGAGCACTCCAAATGGCCTGTCCCTCCTAGAGGACACTCAGGACTCAAGGTTGCTATCAACCTTGGCCATGAGACTTGATTTGGTCCCAGAAATTTAAGTAGAAGTGACCTGTGTTATTCTGGAGCAGAAGCTTCGAGTTATTGGCTAGTTCTGCAATCACTCTCCCAATAATGCTCCAAGAGAGAAACTGCCTCAGGTAAGGGGGGCTCCCTCAGCTGGCATCACACATGAAGACGACATGGAGGAGACCTGATGTGGACTGCCGTTGCCATGTCACTAGAGTGAGAAGTAAGCCTTTATTTTTCCTGAACCATTAAAATTTGAGGAGTTATTGTTATTGTAGTATAACCCAGTGGGAGCTAATTCATGCACTGCGTTCATTCTATTCCACCCTCTCCTGTTTTATTTGTAATCAACACTTATAAACACTGACAGGAAAGTTTGGTTGTGCTAGATATGTGAGTCTTGATCTCTGGCCATGAAATATATAGATTAGTTGCTGGGTAGGAGGAACAGTTGTTCACACATTGAGCATACAAAGTGTTCACCTACCAGGCTGGAAAGACTGTAGTCCAGATGGATAGCGGATTAGGGGCTGCAGTGACATGCTTGGACAGAACAGACTAATATAGACTTTTTAACATTTATTCATTTTTGAGAGACAGAGCATGAGTGAAGGAGGGGCAGAGAGAGAGGGAGACACAGAATCTGAAGTAGGCTCCAGGCTCTGAGTTGTCAGCACAGAGCTCAATGCAGGGCTCGAACTCACGGAGCACGAGATCATGACCTGAGCTGAAGTCGGACTCTTAACTGACTGAGCCACCCAGCCGCCCCACAACAGAGTAGTATTTTACGTTAGCTATGGTGAGCATTGTTGTCCAGCTATCTTCTGTTAGCCTCATTTTCTGAAATACTGAATGATTTTTCTGTTTATCAGTTTTCAATTATGTATTCTTTAAGAATTCTTTTAGTGGTTGTGAGTATGCATCCTTGATTTAAAATAGTTTGCCTTTAATTAGTACTTGTATCACTTCCCAAATGATGCAAGAAATTTAAGAGTATTTAAACCTGATATTCTTCTCCTGCCCTGTGTGTTAGGGATGCCATGGTATTCTACATTTCATGGCTTTTGTTGAAAGTTCAGTTCTTAGACTTGCTGCTTCTTTGAAAATAGTGAGTTTTCTTTCCCTGGAGGCTTTCATGACTTTTTGTTTTGTTTTTGTTTTCAAAAGTTTGACACTGACCTCTATTTCCCAGTGTAATTTTCTCTCTTTATCCTGCATGGGGATCACTGAGCTTACGGAATCCATAAATTGATTTCTTTACAAGAAGGTCAGTATGAACACTTTGTAATTGTCTCTGACACTAATGCTTTCAAAAAAACCATAGGCCTATCTCAAAAATTGATAATTACAAAGAAAAGAGATAAAGAGAGATTTAACCAAAAGTTGAAAACTTCTACTCTTCAAAGGACATCTTGAAAACATGAAACTGCATACTGGGATAAAATATTCCCAATAAATATGTCTGACAAAAGACTCATAGCTAGGATGACTAAGAAATTCCTCCTTGGGGGAAAAAAAAGAATTCTTCCCAATAGTAAGAAAACAAAAACCCAACTTAAAAAAATATGGAGAGACTCTGAATACATAAATGAACAATAAGCATCTTTAAAAGAACTCTACATCATGATCCATCATTGGGAATCCAACTTACAACCTGATGAGATACTACAGCTTGTTTACTGGAAAAGTTAAAATTAAAAGTTTAACATCATCAAATGTTGCCCATAATAGAGCCATTTGGACTTTTGTATGTAGTTGATGAGATTTAGAACACTAGTCCCACCTTGGAAAAAAGTTTGGTAGTTTCCCATAGGTATAAACTTAGGACTCAAAGAGGTTAGGTGATAAATCACGGAAGTCCAACAAAAGTCAAATATAATTCTTTTAACAATGGTGTTTCTCATTTATTTATCCACCTGTACATGGATGTCTGTTGCTTCCATTTTGGAGTCATTATGTATAAAGCTGCTATGAATATGCATCTGCAAGATTTTAATTAACATATGAAGAGGAAGTTTAGAAATGGAAACCTTGAAGATAGCAGGTGGGGATATAATTGTATAATCACATTGATGAGCAATATTTCTAAAAATTGAACAAGTGAAAAATTATGGGAGTACCTAAAAAACTGACTGAAGTTCTGTTTTTAAAGGCTGAGGCTCGAGGTGGCTGTGGAGAAAAACCCAGAAAGCAGCTTTCCACTGCTCTTTGCAAATACCAACTTCTAGAGAAAGAATCAAGCTATTTAACAACTGGTGTGGCTTGGGCACTAGCCAGTGAGAACTGATGCCTGGCCTGGAGGCTCTCTATTGTGCCTGGAGTTGACTTTGAGATTGCTGGATTTAGAAAGGGTTTCAAGCACTCTGAGAGATCCTGAGAAAGGGGCCAACGGCAGTAGTTCAACTAACCAGTGCGAAAGTAATTTTGTAGTTTAACAAGTAATACAGGAAAACACTATCACTTGTATTTAACAAGTGGTATCAGCACTTTGTAGCTTAGTATCACACCTGGTCACATCCTTCTAGTACACTTGGGGATGCAAAACAAAACCAAACAATCATCTTAGGTCTATCCTGAGGTTTACTTTCAATTCTTCTTGCGCCTCTGTGTTTTTCCTATCCATTGGGTATAACTACTGATGCAAGATTGTATTGTAGCAAATATGACCTCCCATCATTTAGCAAATAACCAAAAAAATTGACTGTAATATATTTCTGTCTTTTATAGGGCTTCAAAAACCATCATGGCCTTCACTGCATGCCCACACCAGGTACCATGTTGCCCTCCATCATCTTTACCCATTTCCTGGGCACCATGCCCTAAAGGTTCTTCTGTTTGTATTAACTCCCAAGTTCTTACTTTTTTGGATAGAAAATTCCAATCCTCTTTTTATCACCATCCCAACTTCCCATCCATATCTGTCAATCATTAATACATTTATTCACTCAAGACACAGCTGAATCTCTTCTATAAACCTGGAACTGTGGAAAAATACACAAAACTATACTAGGTCCCTACCCTAATGAAGGTTATAGTCTTCCTGGATAAACACATGTTTAAGGAACAATTACACTAGAAATGCCAAACTGAAATGGTGCAAAGTAAGGGGAGAAGAGAGGAAAGGGGGGATGGGAATTATTGGGTGTGGGAAGGGGCAGGTGGCTTCCTGGAGACAGTGATCATCACGGTGAGATCTGAAGCAGGAGTGGGAAGTACTCCTGGCTGTGACACTCCCTTAGTAGACATGCCAGGCTACAAGTGGAACAAGTTGAAATATCTTTTTAAAATTTTTTTTAAAATTTTTTTTAATGTTTATTTATTTTTGAGAGACATAGAGGCACAGCATGAACAGGGGAAGGGCAGAGAGAGAGGGAGACACAGAATCGGAAGCAGGCTCCAGGCTCTGAGCCGTCAGCACAGAGCCCGACGCGGGGCTCGAACTCACAGACTGCGAGATCATGACCTGAGCTGAAGTCGGCCGCCCAACCGACTGAGCCACCCAGGCGCCCCTGAAATCTCTCTTTAGAGATTCATAGATAAGATACTTTAATATAGGAAACCAGTATCTAAGATGAGCTGGCCTTATTTTGGACTCTACACTGTAGTGAGGCTCTTCTGGATTGATGATTATTGCTATTTCTGGCTTCATTGTTCCCCTGTTGGAGTTAAAGAGTTATTGATGAGACAAAGACACTCATAAATGTGCAGACCAATTTAGCTCTATAGCCTGGGGACATTATTGTCAAGAGGCACTTAAAATAAAAGCTTAAGAGCAATTCCTTTCAATGTTCTGCTGGATTCTCCCTACTCCCCAACTCCCCCTATCATTCAACACTTGGAAACAACTTAACTCCTTACAGCTAAAGTTTTTTTTTTTTTTTTTTTTTTTAATGGAACTATTATTTAAGGACAGGAAGTTGAAAATCCCTTCGTAAGATAAAATAATCTATTTAAGAATATAAAGATCTATCTTCACATTAATTTTTAAAAGGCATTGTGTGTAAAGGTTAGAGAAAAAATAATCCAAAAATGTTGCTCAAAGTTTGGGAATTCCTAACACACTTGGGGTTTCTGGGTGATACGAAAAAGTAGAAATGAGTTGACCATTTCTGATGAGGTCAGTGGGTCAATGGTTCATCTGAATGTGTAATTAATTTTAAGGTGATGCTTCTAATTACGGTACAGATCACCCAGGTCATCCTCTTCGAGCTGATCTAGACCGACAGGGCAGAGTAAGCCCTCATTCACTTTCAGAGGTGCTTAAAATTTTAATTGCTTCCAGTCAGGTACCCTGGGCCTTGAATTAGTTTTCGCTGTGCTGTGTTTTACTTTGTGTGTTTTTGAAATGCCAGAGATTAAGACTCCGTGGCACCCCACAGCAAGACTGGCCATTATGCTTCTTACCATATTGCAATTGCCTAATATGTAACCAGATTTCATTAAGATAAAACTGAAAAAAGATCTTGCAGTTAAATATTGTGGAAACAAATAAAGACCACCCAAATAAGAACAAAGGCTATTTATTCAGAGCTTGCTATAGCAAGGGAGTCAGCCGGCATCACTGTGTTTTGGCAGACTCAAAAGCAGGGAGAGGTGTAGGAAAGCCTCATCATGGAAAGAAAGGAAAGCTTTAAATTGTACCCTGGTTGGAGGCTGGTTAGCTAGGCTCACTAGAAATGGGGCATCCCTTGTGACTGTTTAGGGGTACAAGCCTGGCATTCTCTGATTGATCCTAACTTGTAAGCAGGAATAAAAGGCCAGGAATAACAATTATAACAATAAATAAATTGCCAGGAATAACAAAGAATAATAATAATAATTAACACCTGATCACTGTGGGCCAATGTTAAGGAGGTTTTTGCTTGGCTTTCTGGGTTGTTCCTAGGGGACAGCAATCTGATTATAAGTCTGACTTAGCGATAGCCGGCTAATTCATTTCCTCAGATGGTTGGTGTGGTTGGTTGCCAGGGCTGGTTGCTGAAGACTGTGGGTTAGAATTACTATTATTATTATTACTACTACTACTACTACTACTACTACTACTACTACTACTACTACTATTTGGCCTTGCCATTTTACATTTTTATGTTCAGTCTCTCAGTATATTTATGAGGTATGCATCTTAGTATAAGTGTCTGTGTGTTTTCTTTACACTGGGGTTTGTTATACTTCTGACTTTTGCAAGTTTCCCAAGGACCTTGTTATTACATGATTTAGGGGATGTTAAGAGGTAGGAGAAAAATGTTTGCAGTACAAAACTCTGTTTAATGCTATCTGGGCAGAGGCAGGCAGAGCTAATTAAATTATAGAAGAATATAATACAAATGGGAAAGATTGAAACCTGGAAACGCAGTTGGGCAACGGATAGGCCAGTCACTGCCAGGGCTGAGAAAGAAGAGAAAGAAAGTTCAAGAATCCAATGCTGATAAAAATTTGGGATCAAGTTCAGCTTTAGAGGCACAGAAAACAAAAATCAATGATCACATTTATTTACTATCGTTAAATATGCTTTCTGTTTATGCTAAGGGCTCTGGTGAGCATCTTTCTTTCACTATTTTGTATATTCTTTTTTTTATAATTTTTTTTAACATTTATTTATTTTTGAGAGACATAGTGACAGAGTATGAGCAGGGGAAGGGCAGATAAAGAGGGAGATACAGAATATGAAGCAGGCTCCAGGCTCTGAGCTGTCAGCACAGAGCCCAAAGTGGGGCTTGAACTCACAGACTGTGAGATCATGACCTGAGCCGGAGTCGGCCGCTTAACCAACTGAGCCACCCAGGCACCCCTGTATATTCTTTATTAAAATCCTATGAAGTCATTTTTTTTAGACCACCCTTTCTACAGATGGGAAGATTAAAGCTCAGAAAAATTACAAGTCCCTCAGTAGTGAAGAGTTCAGCTGCTATTAGAGACCAGCAGGTTGATTCTGGGGTCAGATTTGGGTTTGGCCCCTTTTCCATGCCTCCCGAGCTCCTACTCCAGGTGGCCCAGCCTATACCCTCACGCTGCTCAAGTCTCTTGGCACCAGACAGCCCTCTTGGGGGATTTAACAGCAAAGTGGCTCAAATGGTGAGGATTAAATGATAATGCCACCTTTCCCCAAATTTCTCCTCCTCGGAGCAGAAAGAACAGAGAAATTTCAAGTCCACTGCCTAAGCATATAGCCAACCCAAGTAAGAAATTCCAGTGTCTCCCTCCTTCCTTACATTTTTTTTTTTGTATGGGAGGACGTTTCTCATTTGCTTGGGAGGGGGATGTAAAGAATTTCCTAGGGAGAAGAATATTAGAGGAGAAATTAGATGGAGAAAGTCTTTGGCATCTCAACTGGACTGTTTCTGCCTGCCCTTTCCTTTTAGGATGCTGTTAAATTATTATTTGCTAACTACAACACAGGGTGCCAGATGGTGAGCCATGGTTCCACAACAGAGCACAAGAGAAATTCAAAGAGATATGTTTATTCTCACAATAAAAAGGAAATACACAGTACTTATGGAGGAGAAACATGGCATGCCTTGAGGTCCCCAATGGAAGGTCAAGGCAAAGCAGGTAGGGTGTATAGGAGATGGGGTGGGGAAGGGGGAAAGAGACATAAGAAAGGGGTAAAAAAAAAAGGGGCTAAGGATCCATGGGTAGAATGCTTTGGGATTCCCTGGCTAGAACTGGATTGGCCAATTCAAACAACAAAAATTTTGGTAACCCCAATGGGGGTCGTATCTATGGGAGTGGATAAGGCATACAGGTGCTGGGAAATAGGGAAGACTGTTGATCACACTGGTTTTTCTATCAGGAACTTACATTTGCTTGTCACTCTGTAGGCTGCTATCTAGGCTATGCACTTGCATGAGGCATCTAGTGAAAGTTTAAGGTCTCTATAGGCCACGTGACCAAACAAAATGGCTGCCAAGGCACTAATACCATGGAGTAGTTTAGTTAAAGTCGACACTTCCCCTCTTTAGTAATCAGTTTACATGAATGGGAAAGAGTAGATGGAAGTTGAGCGACTGTTGTAGGGACTATTCATACAACTCCTGGAAAACCTGGAGTACGAGTTCTTGGCACCAACTGTTTGTGGATAGCTCTCTTTGCATTGTGGATTACTTAGTGTCCATTTTCAACTGGTGAATTTCAATAGAAAGGTATCATGAACAGATAGAAGGTATACAGAGATGGGCAGAGAGGAATGGTACCCTCTTTAATTTGAAAGCCTTAGTAATGATGTAATACCTAGACCAAGTCTTATGAAGTGTAGTTAAGCAGCAAAAGAAGCCTGGAGTAAAGTATGTGCAGTGCCAAGAAAGGGATGAGCAGACATGGAGGACTGTCCATGGGGACTGACCAGGTGTGAGGACTGTATGCAGACTTGTATTAGTAGAGTCAAAAACACAAGTCATGTGGCAATATTAGACTAGAGATCCTTAACCTCTCCTTAAGTTCAGGATTCTGTGTAACAAAGAGGGATGTTGAGGATGCAAAGAAAGGCAAATGATCCCAAGCATTTTCAAAGGAAGGTGCAGAGAGATTAGCACCAAAACTGTAAGCCTTTCAGTGACCATGACCTCTCTACCTAAACTAGCAACTATTTAGAGGTGCCAGAAGGATAAACACTTTGTAACTATCTCTGAGACTACCTCTTCCTTCAAAACCACAAGTCCATCTCAAAAACTGACAATTATAAAAGAAAAACTAAGTAAACATCTTAAGTAGAAGGCAAATCCTTAAAATAAAAACTTAATTTTAGGTTCTTTGTCAAAATCAATGATCATTATCTTCCTTGATGTTTAAGAAGACTCCAAGGACAATGCTTGGAATACTGGCAATTTTGAATCATTCAGTAAATTTTTATTCAAAGGAAAAATCTTGATAATCTTGATAATGCCATTTAATAAAATTATTTTGAAAACATAATATGTAGTTATTATTTTTTTGTTTATATATTTATTTTGAGAGAGACAGAGACAAAGTGCAAAGTGGGGAGGGGCAGAGAGACAGGATGAGAGAGAGAATCCCAAGCAGACTCTGCACTGTCAGCTTAGAGCCCAATGTGGGGCTCCAACCCACAGACCGTGAGATCATGAGCTGAGCCGAAACCAATAGTTAGACACCTGACTGAGCCACCCAGGTGTCCCAACATGTAGTTATTTGTAAAAATGTGTAGTCCATTTGTTTATTACCTACTGATTGCACTTGAATTATTTAGAGTCTGAGGCAGTTAGGAACAAAGTTTCTATGAACATTCCTGTACAAGTTTTATGTGAATGTATGTTTTCATTCATCTTGGGTAAATACCTAGGAGTGTAATTGCTCAGTTGTAGGGTAGTCCTATGTTTACTTTTCACAGAAACTTCCAGGGATACCTGGGTGGCTCAGTCAGTTAAACAAGTGACTTCGGCTTAGGTCATCATTTCACAGTTTATAAATTTGAGCCCTGCATCGGGCTTGCGCTGACAGCTTAGTGCCTGGAGCCTGTTTCAGACTCTATGTCTCCCTTTCTCTCTGCCCCTCCCCTGCTTGTGCTGTCTCTCTAAAAGAAACAAAACAGAACAAAATAAAACAAAAAAACAAAGAAAAAAAAACAAAACCAAAAAAACACCCCCACCATCACCAATAAAATCCACAACTTTCAAACCATTTTCCATTCCATTTTCATGTTACCCTCCCACCAACTATGATTAAATTCAAGTGGCTCCATATTACCACTAAATTTCAGTGGGAGACTTTTAATTTAGCTATTCTGGAGGGGGTACAGTGATAACTCAATGTGGTTTTTACTCGCATTTCTATGATGAACTATGACAATGAGCACTTTTTCCCCATGTTTATTAGTCATTCAAATATCTGTTCAAAACCTTTCTTCATTAAAAAGATTGGGTTTGGCTTCTAAGTTTGAATATAAATCTTGGATGTGAATTATTTTTAAGATGTACTTATTGGATCTATTTTATCATAGTTTGTTGCATCTTTTCATTTTTTTCCAAGAGTCTTTTGAGGAGAAGTTTTTAAATTCCTATTATAGCTCAACTTATCAATGTTTTTCTTTTATCATTTTCAATTTCTGAGATTGACTAGTCTCAGAAATAGTTGCCAGGTGTTTACTCTAACCTCTGGCCCCTCAAATGTAGGCTTGCACTTCCAGTCATAGTGTAGTAATCCAAAGCAGGCCAACATGCCCTCTACAAGAACCAGAAAAGCCAGTTACCAAAGACCTATGTCTGAAGATACTGGGGAGCTACAGAACTAGTAAGGACTAGATAATACGGAACTCAGATGGGATTGAAAGGACTCCTGATGGGAGCTGAGAATCACTGGTCATATTTTCTCCTGGCATATTTGCTGATACAGGCTACAGACAGGCTAAGGCTTCATCCAGATGGAGAAATTCTACTTGAGCAAAGAGTAAACTTGAAAATTTTTTTGTGGGCACTTGATCCTGGCTGATGGAAGCAGGCCCAAGATGGCGCAGATATGGTAACTACCAAGTAACCATTTTAAAATAGCCATGAAGAGTTACAGAAGATGGATAAAATGGACAAAAGGATTTATAATTTCAGTAGAAATTATAAAAATCATCAAATATCCTAGAAATTAAAATAATTGAATTACACATAAACTGAACAGGCTTGACAGCAGAAGAGACAAAGCAAAAAATAAGAAAAGTGAACTTGAAAATGACTCCATATAAATTGTCCGAACTGAAGCCTAGAGAGAAAAAATAATTAAAATAAAGAGCTTCAGAGACATGAGGGACAGAGCTAACAGTCTGAACACACATCGGGAGCCCTAGAAAGTATTAGAGGGAAAGACAAGAATGGGTCAGAAATAATAGCTGAAGAAATGACGAGCGATTTTTCAAAACGGGTGAAAAACCTCACCTCAGTCTCTATAAGCTCAATGACTCCTGAAGAAGATAAATAAAGAATATTCTGGGACCTGTTATTGTCCAATTGTGGAAAGCCAAAGGAAAAGAAAAAAAATCTTGAATGCATCCAGGAACACACACACAAAGTACTTTTAGAAGACAGATGGTAAGACTGAGAACTAATTTTTTTTTACAATTTTTAAAAAGTTTTTATTTATTTATTTTGAGAGAGAGAAAGAGAACGGTGGAGGAGGGGCAGAGAGGGAGGGGAAAAGAGGATCGGAAGCAGTCTTTGAGCTGACAGCAGAGGGTCCCGATGCAGGGCTCAAACTCACGAACTATGAGCTCGTGACCTGAGTCGAAGTCAGATGCTTAACTGACTGAGCCACCCAGGCGCCTCAGAGCTGACTTTTTGATAGAGACTATTAATCTTTAAGAAATGAGGAAGATTGGAACAACCCTACTCATCAGCAACGTTTCCAGTTCGGCATTATTTCTCAAATCGAAGGTGCTCAGGCCTCTGCACTGAGCAATCCCATCTCCCTTGAACCACACATGTCGACGAGAGCAAAAATTGTAAACAAATTGTCGTCAATAGGAGAATGAACAGTATTATAAACTGAGATATAAACACTTACCATCAGTAAATCTCAATAAGTTGCATAAACAAAAGTGCAATTACCCTGCATATATATGTTTATATGTATTTATATACAAAACAATATATCTTATATATAATACATTACTATATTGTATGTTATATGTTAATATATTAATATATTCACATAATTTATAGAGTTTTTAAAAATGTTTATTTTTGAGAGAGGCTGAAATGAGTGGGGGAGGGGCAGAGAGCGAGACAAAGAATTCGAAGCAGACTCAAGGCTCTGAGCCATCAGCACAGAGCTGGACATGGGACTCGAACCACAAACCATGAGATCATGATCTGAACTGAAGTTACACTGCTTAACCTACTGAGCCACCTAGGTGCCCCAAGAATATGTATTTTGTATAATTTGTATAAAATATAAATATATGAAAATAAAAAAGTTAATGTAAAAGTTATATATATATGAAATATGCATCATATAAATATATTTATAAAATCTGTACTTATAGAAAATATAAAATGTCAGAATAGTTTGTAATATTTATCAATATAACATCTTCAGTCCAATTATAAAAACCATACATGTATCAGAAAGGAATTCATAGGGAAAGCTCAATTCTATCTTTTTTGTTTAAGTTTACTTATTTTGAGAGACAGAGTGAGAGAGTGCAGGGGAGAGGTGGAGGAAGGAGAAAGAATCTCAAGCAGGCTCTGCAGTGTAGAGATCGTGACCTGAGCCACAATCAAGAGTCAGATGCTTGATCGACTGAGCCACCTGGGTGCCCCTCTATCTTGTTTAGTTCTTTAAAATAATGAAGAAATGAAATAACAATGCTGACTGGTGGAACACAGGCATTCTGTTTCATTTTATTTATTCTTACCTGTATGTTTGAACTATCTCACTGTAACATCATTTAAACACAGAAGCCTTAGAACACAGAGGAAATCAAACACAGAGTGTTTCCAGAGATGTTTTAAAATTGTTTTGATGTTGGAAGGGAATGTTATGATTTAGGACGTTTCTAGTTATTTGCAATGCCATCATAAACTTAGACCACCACCTCTTCAGTAAAGCCATCCATACGGGTGAACTTGGCTGCAAAAATGACAAACAGTATTTCGGTCTCTACTTGATCTAAAAACTAAGCAAAACATGTGTCATACTCAGCTGAGAAGAAAAAAGGTCTACCCAAATAAATCCCTTGAAAATGTATGGGTTGTCTATTTGTTTGTTTGTTTATTTATTTATTTATGTATTTGTGTGTGTGTGTGTGTGTGTGTGTGTATGTAACATTCCAGAATCCAGTGGCTTTTTCCTTTGGGATCTTCGTTATGAAAGGAAATTTCTTCTTATTTACTGCGCGACATTTCTGCACAGCTTATCAGCCAATGCTCTCTTTGCTCGGAAATGTTTAGGTATTACAAGAAAAGGCCACTTACCGGGTGTCATAAAACCCATTTTCAGACGTGCTCTTTCCAGATGCCTTAGCTTAACCTGACTGCATGGGACTGTTTAGCATGATGGATGGCACCTTGTAACATCTGCAGGCTGCAATGATTATCTGAAGTTACGGTCAAAGCCAAACCCCATACCAAAAAATGAGTAACTTGTATTCATGAAAGTGGTTTTACTTCTTGCACAAATGGCCAACAAGCTGTTATGCTAAAGGGTTTTGTGTATAAACTCATCAAGGGGAAAAGGTCACTTAAAAGAAAAAACCTACCCTAGCCACTAGGAAATCTAAGTATGAGGGAGGAGCAAGAATTAGAATATACTATAAATCAAGCAACTTTAAATTTACATTCCATGCTAATGCCTTCTACAGTGCTCCTGAAATCAACA
The DNA here is from genome assembly GCA_030068075.1 of Paguma larvata. Classification (NCBI taxonomy): domain Eukaryota; kingdom Metazoa; phylum Chordata; class Mammalia; order Carnivora; family Viverridae; genus Paguma; species Paguma larvata. The sequence goes on from CM057842.1 coordinate 39,043,222, forward strand.
GGGTTTCCATAATCTAAATTATTGCCTCTCAAAGTTTTAAGTAAAAGGTAGCTAGATTACCTTTTAAATGAGCAGAGAGAAATTTCATCATTCATTTGTGATCTCTCGGGGATTGAGATTAGATAAAGATTTTATTGACTTAAACAAGGAAATCAGATCAGATTATGCTGCATTTATCACACCTTTCAGCAAACACAGACTAGAGGCACCTAACTTTTTCTTTCCTCCTCTTTCTCTGCCTAGGAAGAAAATTTTATAGTGAAAATTTATGGGTAAAGACATAAAGCTGCAACCTAAGCAGATGGCATGATCGTTTGACCTTAACTTTCATTTTAAATCAAGCTCAGATCACTTGCATTCCAAAAAAAAAAAAAAAAAAAGTAAACTGCATGGTTATTTTTTTCTTCTTTTAACAATGAGTCACACTACATCTGTGAATAGAATCATTTCCTTGAGACACAAGGGCAAGTACGTAGGGATTGCTATTTCCTTCTTGACTTTGAGAATGAAATGGATGGCATTGTTATTATGGAAAGATCAACAGCAAATGTCACCAGAAATCCAACAGAGAAGTACTTTTACCTCATTGGACCAGCCAACCACTTCTCCCCATTAACAAATATCCAGGTGGACAATAAACACAGGGAAAAGAACCAATGGACTTTATCAAACCAAAGGTAGACTGTGTCAAAAACAACGATGGGTACTTTGATACCTTCAGCTGATGATACCGCGTGAGGCATTGATGAAGGAAAATGAACCCTCTCAACCACTGCTCAAAGATACCAAATTGTAAATAAGAAATTTGCTACACGAACTTGAAAGTTGCCTAGAACTTGACGAGTCCTAGAATTTAATCTTCCCCATCTACTTCTCAAAAGCCTTACAATGTGGATACACTTTGATCCAGCCACCTAATTCTTGATGGTGTTAACAATAACTGTTTTAGTACATGTGCAAACCTATGCATTCAAAGATCACGTTCACAGCACTGATTAGGATACTGAAAGGTGTGGACCAACCTGAGTATCTACCAATAGTAGATAGATTAAATAAATTTTTACACGGCCATCCAATAGAGTATCATAGTTACAAAAATAATGCAGATCTTTATTTCTAAAAAGTTTATTATAAACTAAGTTCATAAAAACTAGGCTACCTAATAAAAAGTACAAAAATAAATAATGCTAGCTTATTTTTGTAAATATTTACCCTCCGTGCAGATGGAATCTTGGCCAGCACTTCACACAAAACAAAAATCAATTCTAGACTGATGGTTGATCTAACTATAAAAGATAAAACAATTAAGGTTTTAGAAAACTAAAATAGATTATCTTCTGGAAAGATAAAGATTTCTTGAGCAGAATACAAGAAATACTTTTATAAAAGAAAAAAGGTAATTTGCATTATATTTAAAGAACTGTATCAAAAGTATTTATCAAAAAAATACCACTTAGGGGAGGAAAATGTGACCCACAAAATGGGGGAAGATATTCACAGAATGTAAATGAGAGAAAGGACTAGGACTTTAGAACATACAAAGGACTTGATAGATCAATAAGGGAAAAAGGGAGTTACCTAATAGAAAATGAGGCAAAACACTTGAACAGGCAATTGTCATAGAAAGAGAGCAAAACATAAGGCAAGTACTCAGCTTCAACAGTTATCAAAGAAATTTAATCTCTAATGAGATAGTATCTCATACCACCAAAATGGCTAAACTAAAAAGGAAGATAATACTACATATTAATAAAGATAGGGAATAACTGGAACTTTCATGGACTGCCAAAAAGTTCAATTACTTTTAAAACTATATTTACGAAAGCTAAATATAAGCCTATCTTATGACCCAGGGATTTACTTTTAGGTGTGCAACCCGAAGAAATGCATACATTTCTGCATCAGAAGCCCTGGGGTCAATATTCACAGCAGCACTACTGATAATCCCCAATCAGAAGCCATCCAATGACCATGCATAGTACCGTGGATAAATACTGCCAGAGCTATGCAACAGAATCCGAGAAGGCAATCAAAATGAATAAATGTAATGATATGGGAAAGATTCAACAGGATGTTGAACAAAAGAAGCCAGGCACAAAAGAACGTGAATTGTAGGAGTCTATTGAGGAAGAGTTCAGAAACAGGTGGAGAAAAATCTCTGGTGTTACAAATCAATGGTTACCCATTGGAGGACAGTATCTCCTTGAATAAGCTTGAGCAGGCATTCTGGTGCTGACAATATCTTATTTCTTGATCTGAATGATACTTGTACATTACATGGGTACATCCACTCTTAAAAAACAAAAGTGAGCCCTATACTTAGATTGTGTGGACTTTTTCTGGTATGTATTCGTACTCCTATGAAATGTTTATTTTAAAAAGTGGGTATAAAGCATTAAAATGTTGCACTGAAGTACTGCTTGCTACAAACTGAAGTATTGTTAGTCCTAAAATAGCAGTTAATATATATAGCTTACATGTTAGCATACATTAATTCAAAGAAAGCAATAACAGCCCTTAAAAAAAAAAAACAGAGAGATGTTTCTAACTATTCTCAAGTCTTCATACTGAGGAACATGTCTACGGTAAGATCTAATGTATGTTCTCGTTCTTGCCTTTTGTCAGTTGGAAGCTCATTTGAGTATTTTTCAGCTTTCCACTTTGTTTTTTCCCCATAGATCCTTTCCTTCAAGGAAACATTTGACATTTAAGATGATTTCATAAGTTGGGAAATATCAGATGACAAAGCATTACCAAAGAAATATAAAGAGATTAATGCCTCTCACCACATCCTGGATTTCTTACATTTCTGGGTTTCTTTGCAGTTTTTAAGGGTGATGTCCTATATCCCAGAGGCAGTGCACGAAATCTAATACTCTGCTCGGTGATTAGTTGCGTTAATTACTGGCTTGTGTCAGTATTCCAATGGGCATCAGAGGAAGGGTTATGGTTCATCACATCAGGGGTCCAAGTACCGAGGCGTCTGAGAAAGCAATTATGCAAGAGATAATTCCAGCCCGTTAGTGGGCTGACGACCTCGATTATGACATATAAGAACAAAACTGCAGACAGAGATCTGCGGTTTGCCAAAATGAATAAATAATATTAGATTTCCAAAAATGGCCAGTCAGATTTACCCCTGTAGAGAAAATGACGGTGCTGATGTAGAGACAATTTAAGTCATCTCTTCCTTCTTCTGCAACATTTGCAGCTGTGAGTGACCAGAAAGGAAGGTGGTCATTCAAACTAATATGTTTTGGTGTAGCTAATTAGAATTATCCAGCGAGCTTAATGGCCCATGAGAAGCACATTTGTATTTCAGGGGTCTACTGGTCTGGCAAACATTTTAAATACAGACTTCCTTTTTGACAGGAATGATTATATAAGAGGAAAAAAATCTTTCAAGTAAACACAGACACATGCTGAAGTTATTTTTCAGGTCAGCAAGTCATTTCTTCACACTTAGCCAGTATTTCATGTTCCTCTGATACAAAGGATTGTAACATACATGGGGATGTCTTTGGAGTCTTCCAACTGTAGATATATAACCATGCTGTGAGGTTAATTATAACAGTTATTTTTAAAACCATCTACTATGGTCCAGGTGCTTTATAGGCATATTTCATTTAAATCTCAAACAACCCTGATACTCACAACAGTAACTAGAGCAGCTTTAAGATGATTGCTCCCCATTAATGAGTGCTTATGCGAGGCCAGGAACTGTGCTGAAGATATAATTTAATACACTCTCAAGGTGTGATATCTATTTTCCAGAGGACAATGTATTGGAATCCCATCATTAATGTGTTTAACTGCCATGAATTCAACTACAGTCCCTTGGCAAAATGAGAGAGGAAGAAAGAGAAGGCAGGAGAAGAGAGGGGAGAAGAGGACTTTCCAAACGTGGGCAACTTTGCATCTCATTTACAGACGGATCTCTCATCCAGGAATCGGCATAAAGAGGAAGATGTAGACTTAACATTTCTTCCCCTAGTTTGTTTCTTTGTTCTTCTCAGTGGGGAGAATCGTACTGGGGTGAAGCCAAGTGTTTAAAGATTCATTTATTTCCCCATACACAAGACTACTGAAAGCAGAAAGTTTACAAGTGAAGAAGCAGGTGTCTTTCAATGCCTGGCAACTGAAACAATTCTCATTTCAAGAGTAATTTTGGGGGTGGCCGAACTGGGTGACTCAGTTGGTGAAGCGTCCAACCCTTGGTTTCAGCTCAGGTCATGATCTCCCGGTTTCTTGAGTTCAAGCCCCAAGTAGGAGTCTGCACTGACAGCACAGAGCCTGCTTGGGATTCTTTCTCTCTCTCTGCCCCTCTTCTACTCGCACTACCTCTCCCAAAAATAAACTTTAAAGAAAAGACTAATTTTAAACACCATTGAATTTGGCTTTATATTCTTGCTTCAAAACTTCCCTATTAATCACTACTCTACCTCCAACCGGTCCCTACTCTCCTAGTAGAAAGGTGCTACCCCATTCACTGGACTAGTTTGAGTGCCCAAGTGTAGAAAGTTACCAAGCGGTGGCAATGAGACTCCAACTGATGATACCCATCAAGCCCGCAGGTACCACACATCGCATCTCTAATATGAGTCCCTCCTCTAGTGGCCCCATAGCTGAGGGCAACCTGAGGGCGGTGGTTCTCCAAGTTAGCACCCACCCTCAGTACTTGCTAGAGAGAGATATGCCTCATCTGGGGGCAGGGAAATAGTTCTTCAGGAGTGCTCAAGAGACACTGGTGTGTGGGATAAAATGACGGCACTGTGAGGAACATGGAATGGATGACACCGGAATCAAGTTTATCTGAAAGTGCCCTTTCCAACTATCAAGGCACTACACTCCACAGAGATTCTGATTTTTCCTTCTACCTCCAGGGGGTGATGTGTGAGCAGAATCTGCTTTTCCTAATGTAACTACAATAAATTTTCTTTCCATTCATCTGGTGATACCATAATTTTAGGACACTGTCATTAAGGCAACGGTGCTAAGGAGAAAATCCTTCTGAGTTACATCCATCTTCGTCAAAAAGTGGGAACCCAGGCATGAAACAGAGGACACGTGTTTCTGTTTTTCACCTGCCGTGTGCTGTAATACACGGAGAGGTATTTAAGGGTGGACACGCTGCGGTTTGGAGTCAGGTGTGTGAGTTGGAGTGTCTACACTGCTCTCTAGTACTTGTGTGACCTGGAGAGATTACTGAACCTCTCTCTGCCACTTCCGACCCCATCATCCCAGCCTCTACCTCGGTATTAAATGCCTCTCTCTCTATCTAAGTAAGGACATTTGCCATTGGAGTTAGAGCCCGCTGGGGTAGTCTAGAATGATCTCATCTTGAAATCTTACTTTAATTATATATGCAAATAAATATATTTTTCCAATGAGCTCATATTCACAGGTTCTGGATGTTAGGACATGAACACATATTTTAGGGGGATAGCTTTCAACTCACTACACAACATATGCTTGCAATAGAGCCTTTAAAAAAAGTTTCATGTTATCTCAGTTAAAATTTTAATTATGAGGAATATGAGTAAACGCTAGCAATCCAATGAAGACTGAAACAGTTATAGGAGAGGTGGAGAGGAGGAAGAAGGGGAGGGATGGAAGCTTTCTGTAACAAGTAAAAGCATAGAGCTTGAAGGAAAGGTTGAATTTTGAACCTCAAGTTTCTTCTCTACCTTAACACCGATAGTAATTCCTATCATAGGCTTGCTCTGAAGATTAAAAGACAGAATCCATGTAAAGCAATGAACACAAAGCCCACTGAATAGTTAGCATTTAACACTCATTTATAATGATAATGAAATGTTGCTTTTTCAAGATCTGCCAAATAAACCATCCCGATTGCTAATAGCCTTCCTTTTGCTACGCTGAATGTTGGGCCCATTATACTTTTAAATATTTTCCTCGATTTTTCTTTCACACGCAACCTGATTTTGATTATTCCTTCTGAAAGGTGTCAATCATTTCACAAGATCAACAGAGAAGGTTTCATTTAGGCTAGAATATTCTGCCACCTGCAGGTAATTCAAGGCAGCTGCAATTTTCACACAAACACACACACAAAAACTAGCTGCATCTGCTAGTATTAATTACATGGCATTTGATGCAGGAGCGCTTGCTCGGAATCTAGGAAGGCCCAGTAAGTACGTGTCTTCTTGTTAGTATAGTACTGTCGGTGGATGGTAGTCAACAGGACTCCTTTAAATGAGACAGGTTTGCCAGCTGGTTCGGATGCACACGGTTCTAGAACCAGGCACCTGGGTTTGTAGATGTGGAGTTTGTGTAGAATGGGTGGAATGGGGGATAAAGGGAATCCAGGGAGCCCATGGAAGGGAAGGTGAGGAGGGAAAAAAAAAAGGAGAGAGGAAAGCCTGACCCGACTGCATGGCTTTATAAATGGGCAAACAAAGTATGTATTTCTGATACAAACAGATCTTACAGATTCGCAACAGTAGGACCTGAATACTTCTTTTTCTAGTTTTATTTTTTCTGTCAAAAGTTTAGAGGAAACATTAGCCTTTACTGTCTTGCATTTTCTCTGATGTTGAAATCATTTATGAGATTAAACTAAATCTCAAATAACTAAAATTTTATTCATACGCATAGTTAAGCCCAAACTATAAATCCTTCAGAGTTAAAAAAACATATTATTCCACCATGCCTCATTTAAAGTCAGTAAAAAAAAATATATATATATACATCATAAAAATATATAAATATATATAAATATATATAAATATATATAAATATATATATATATATATACATCGACCACTATTACCAAATACATGAAGATACACAAGAACAGAAGAATATTCTTATTTGCTAATGTGGATTTGAAATCAAGTCATTTCCTCGTTTATGTCAGGATCTTAGACTTTTTTCATACAAAGAAAATTTATTTGGGCTTTTAATTCTCTTCAGCTACAAAGCAGCACAGAGGGGGTAAAAAGGCTGGGAACGTATATACAGACAGCTGGTGCAAGCATGGGGTGGTAAGAGGCCAAGAAGACAGAACATTACAAGAACGACTCTCTTACCTGGCCACAGCTCCTGTGGGGTAAGAACTCAGTTCAGTAACACTTACTTGGTTCCTCCTGAAGAAGTCAGGGAAGGACTGCGGACAAACAGGTGAGGGCTCCCAAGGCAGACTTCTCAGGCTGGAATCCCATTGTGACCATGGACTTGCTGGCCGAGGGGCTGGAGAACATGTTTAACTTCCCCTAAACTCAGTTTCTCCTCCATAAAATGTGACTAGCAACAAACCGATCTTGGGAGGAGGTAGGGGAGCGTCTCAAGCTGGTGATTGAACCAACGCTGATTCTCAAACTTGGCTAAGCATTGGAATCACCTGAGGGTCTTTAAAGACTCTTGCAATAATGGTGGTCAGGAGGGAAATGCTTACCATAACACCTGCCCTAATAAAGGCGCGTGATCCCCATTGGCAATTACTATCGCCGCACATGAAAGGTATTCTTCTTGTCAGGGGCTGCCAGCCTGGCTGCATGTTAAAATCACCTGGAAAACATTGACACATGGCCCCGCATGAGGCATTCTAATGCACTCGATCTGGGGTAGGACCTGAACATTTTTTTTAAGCTCTCTAATGCGGAGCCAAGGTGGAGACCAGAACAGCTGTGCTATTTATTGGAAGATGATTAAATTTGGAATCTTCTTCATAATGTGTCTACAATCTCATAAGGGAAACAGACAAAACTAAAACGGTCTATGATCAGAGTAGCCTAAGACATAAACATTTAAATTTGTACTTGGTATCACATCTCTCTATATCTTTTTTTTCTTAATGGGTATTCCATGAAAATAGTGAAGTTGAGGTCTACCCTCTGCCTTGTATTGCTAATTTACCTAATTAATAATCCAGATGAATATATTATATATCATATTTTAGATGTCACAGCTCTATGACATTATATTCTAGATATCACATTCCTTTTTGATAACACCATAAGGTGAGTATTATCACTGATTTTTTAAAAAAAGTTTCTCTGTTACTTTCTAAGAAGCCAAAGAATCCCTTGTCTCATAGGAATGGAAGGTAAGTCCAGAATGGCTTGGATGGATGCCAGAATCACACAGAGAGGAAGCTTCTCCGTATAATAGAGGCTGAGGTGTATAAAATGTGGGCAGAGAGAAGAGAGAAGAAAACCGAAGTGGAGAGCTGAAGAGTTGAGTGAGGGGGTGAGAGGAGCAGAAGAAGGAGGGGGAAGCAGCTTCAGTAAGGCAGGGATGGGGTGGGTGGGAGGGAGACAAGTTTGAAGAAGATACACATACAAATTCAATAAAAGTATAAATTTCTGTTCAATAAAAAGTATAAATTTCTAAAATGCATGGTATCACCCTAGTTCTTGTAGAAACCACTTGGTGACCTACGTGGTATAGGCTTAAACGGTCTATTTCTGTGGGCAAGGAGGCACCGGCGCATGGCTGACAGACTCTTTGGAGACGCGTAGAAGCTGAGCTTGGAGCAGGTTAAACCCATTGCCCAGTGCTAAGTGCTAGTGCCCACTGGAACTGATTTGCGGCCTGAATTCCAAGCCACTTCACTTGATTGGGTAGATGGTGGCAGAGCCATGTTCAGATGTTGTGGGTAAACATCTGTTCTGGGAGGAATCAGGGAAAATGCAAAAAGAAGGCCTTTGAGAGAGGAGTATGACTGGCTTGGGACAAGACAGGGTAGGGGAGAACATTCCGGTTGCCCATAGTAACTGGACAAAGATGCAGGCCTCGCAAGTACAAGGCATTAGGAAATACGAAGCAATTTAATGGAGATGAAATCTAGAACTTCTGTCAGAGGACACCAAGAAATCAGGTGGAAAGGGGTGGTTTGAGTCAAATTTGAGAGTTCAGCATTTTTTGCAGCTTGGGCTTAATTTGCAGGGCATTGGGGAGCCTCTGGGTTTCCGAGTAGGTAAATGACTGTATGTTAAGAATATGTCAAGCAGCAGTGAGTTTTCTTACTAAAAATGCAACCAAAGAATTTTTAAACTGAAAGAGACTTTAGAATTTATTTGTCCATTGGTTTCAAGCTAGAGGTGTGGGAGCCAATCAGAGCCTAAAGGTGTATTGGGTTTGGTTTGGTCCCCGTGGAGTATCTTGCCTTTGCTTTTCTTTTAGCTTTGAGCTGGAACACGCAATCTCTGATGTCTAGGTTCTTCTCCTGGTGTGTCAATGAAGCTGTGAAATGGCCAGTCAGGAGCTCAGAGACCAGAAGAATGCTTTGCTAAATAAACTTAAAGCAAAGTTCTAACTAAAGGAAAAGTTTTCCTGGGTGTGTTGTATCCTATCTCAACTTCTATTTCAAAGGGTGGTCTCTTTTTGGTTGTTGTTGTTGTTTGTTTGTTTGTTTTAACAGCCATGAATCTTGTGTGACATTGGTCGGTGAGAACTCCCACCCTAAGTAACATGCATGCCAAGTGAGAATCATTTTAAAAACCAGAGACTAGGAGTCTCGGAAATTGGCGATATGTCGTTTGCCATTTACAAACCTCCATCCTTTGTCCACGATGCACATTTAACAGTAAATGCAGAGCTTGCCCAGGCCACTTTGTAATTATGCCAATCAATGGATACCAGCAAGTTCTCATTTCCCCCAGAGACGGCCAGCTTTCCCACAAGAGTTTCCTATGTTTCCAGAGATGTGAAGAATAGAAGTGGCATGAATATGATGAAATACAGTTTCTTGGCTGTCTTCTTTCCCAAGTCTTGGCCACACCTTGTCTTCTTCCTGTTCATAAGTAAGCCACAGACTAATTGGCCAAAATTTGCATGTAACCCTTCATTTCAGAACACAAAGTACTTTGAAGGAGGGAAAAATAATCATCCACATTTTAAAAATTGAAAGCACTTTCTTAATGATTTTTCCATGGTCAGAGGTTGAAAACCCACAACTTAATTATGTGGAGCCAAGTGAAAAAAGAAATGAAATACACACACACACACACACACACACACACACACTACATCTTTCAGCCTAGGCTCTGTGTCATTTGGGGCCAGATAATTCCATTATTGGAACTGTCTTGCGCCTTCTAAGACATGTAGCAGCAAAACACTCTTTTCACTCACTGGATGCCAGCCAGTAACACCAACACCCCCAGTCGTGACGACCCGAAATAGCTCCACTCATTGTCAGGTGTGCCCAGGCAGCCAAATCTCCCCTGATTGAGAACCACTGTTTGCTATCAATCTTAATTTTACTTTCCTATTTATCACCCCACACTCTCTAGGAAGCACAGTTGACAGAAATATAAAATTTGGCAATAGGTGAATTAATTAAATGACACATGTTTTAATCTTTTAAAATGAAAATTTTAGGAGAACTAAAATGAGTTTTCCAAAAGTCGAAAATTGATGAGAAAACATATTTAACTTCCGTTCATCCTGAATATTCATAGGAGCTGAAAGGGGAAAGTAAGGGTAAAGAAAATATTTTGAAACTTGGAAATTAGGTCTCTAAAGGAATTAACGGTTATTTTTAATGTGACTGAGATATTAATATAGCCTGGGGCGTGTGAATAACAGCACGTCCTTTCTTCCTGCCTAATTACATGGAAGATCTACACATTAAATCTAGAAAAGGTTTCTAAGTATGAAATAGGAACTAGTACCTAATAAGATGCAAAAAGAGAACATAAAAGTGACAAAGACTATGTATATTTTTTCTCTTACAATCATTTTTTTTTTGGAATAAGCTGAACGAAATTCATCTCTAAGTTCTCTCCTGGTTATTAGAAAGAAGGCATAGAAATAAATATTTTAGGTTCTTATGTGCTGTGTTTCGCTATGGTTTAATATACAGTAGTTATATTTGGGACGTAATTTTTATGTAGTAGCTATCTACACATGTAGGCTGGAGTGGTGTAAAAGTTAATGATTTTGGAATCATGACACTGTCACAATGACACAAATGTAGACAACACTTTGTCTAGCAGTTCTTACCCCTGGTTGTGGATTTCACATACTTCAATAGTTTTTAAAAATACATGAAACATAGGTGTTCAGACCCTAGGGACACTTTTCTGATTTAATTGGTGTGGGAGGAAGCTTCACTATAATTTGTAAACACCTCCTAGGCAATGCTAATGTTAGGAACCATTGGTCTAATCCATGGGTTGCAAACGTAAATCATTACAGAGACGAGGAAATTAAAGCAAATTAATTAGTGGTCGCTGGGTAAGAACGCAGGGCCTGGTGGGGACTTTAGTAAACCGGAGACTGGATATTCTGCCTAACAACATTCCGTTGCATGGTTTTAGCCATCTGGAAGTGCTGCCCTGATTTTCATTAGAAACCAGACGTCTAGGTATTTTAGAGAAATTTCTCCAATTTTTTTGAATACTGTAAAGGGGCTAAATGAAATATATCTATGGGCTGCCAGTTTGCAAGCCTACACCCAATCCACGTTATTTACTTCACTAGGGAAGAAGCTGAGAACCAGAAATTACACAACTGCCCACAATTAGTGGCAAAGATTGATACCATTTGCAGTGTTCGGTTTTTCCAATTATCCCAGATTGCTATGCCACAACCGTTCATGATAATGAGAACATTTATTAAATGTCCACAGTATGCCAAGCACTGTGCTAAGTGAAACCCATTTACATATTTTTTCTTAAAGTTTATTTACTTATTTTTAGAGAGACACAAAGAAAACAAGCACGGGAGGGACAGAGAGAGGGAGAGAGAGAATCCCTAGCAGGCTCCGTGCTGTTAGTGTAGAGCTGGTTGCGGGGCTCAATCTCAAAAATGGGAGCTCATGACCTGAGCCAAAGTCAGGAGTGGGACACTTAACCGATGAAGCCACCCTGGTGCCCCATTTTTTAAAAATCTCTTAGGGAATCTATGGGATGGGGGTTAATATTATCCCCATTTTACAGATGAGGGAAGTGAGGCTGAAAGACATTGACCATGGAGGTCCAATAGAGCCAGGCATTGAATTCAAATTCATCTGATTGCAAAGCTTCCTCTGTTAACTCTTTGCACCCTGTTTTCCTGGATGTTTCTTTCCACCTTGTATAAGGAACCTCTCTCTTGATTGCATTTGGAAGATATGCACTAAGCTTTAGTCCTTGGGGCATAAAACAAGGGCCAACTTGGGGTGCTCTTCCTGTGCTGTGCCCATCTTTCATGTTCATTACCAAAGTCGACCCTGCTTGAGGTAGGAGATCAGGTCTTCACCAGATCTACTGGAAGCCTAGGAAAAATGACAGCCCTAATGAAATGTGCTCGAAGTGAGACCACATCAGGGTTGCTGGAGTTATGTACAATTTGCCTATTTCAGAAGAGATGGGATAAATTGAACACTGGCCTCCCTCTCCCTCCCTGAACTGTCAGTCAGAATATGTATAAAGACAAAGGCTCCCAGTGAAGGCACCATAAGGACAGACCTGCTTTGCAAGGGGAAAAAAATGTGTTTAAGAAGAATTTAGAAGAAAAATGAGGATAGTTTTCCATTAAAAGCCAGTCGGAATCAATGAGTATATTTGCATAACTGACTCAGCATTTACTTCCCTCTTCTTTCTGACCTTGATCCAACATTATTCCAAAGCCTGACAGTCCCAAAGTATACAAATATCCTTTAGATTTTCTCCAAATTTTAAAGAAGGATGAAAATATTAATCATCCTCACTTCTAAGTATGAGAGTTCAAATTACAGGCAGAAATGGAGTGTTCATTCATTTAGTATCTTATCTCTGATCTGCGGAGCCCTGTGCTCAGTGCTTAGGAGCTGACACTTTAGGGCATGATATGATCTGACCTCAAGGAACACTGGGTGAATGGGCAATATATCTGTACTAAGTGGTAAAGCAATAGTAGTTACGTTTATTGCTGTGGGTTCAGAATTGCTATCTTAAGTTTTAAGTTGTTTTTATTTCATCAGAAATATAGGTTAGATATAGGGAAAAAAAAACAAAAGTAGAGATACAAAGCTCAGAAGTTCTCCATTATTCCTCCATTCCAGATACCCACCGTTATCAATCTGGCATTTCTTTTACATATTTTTTCATATATATATGAAAGTTTCCTTTTTAATGCTAGTAGAGTAATATAATGAACAGGGTTTCATAACTTGCCTTGTTCTCCATTAGAAGGGTATAGAGAATAGTGAAAAGGGTAGCAGAGGAGCAAGCTTCTTCCTTGCTTGTGGCTAATTCATGAGGAAGAAGATGAATTAGTAGCCATTTTGTTTGGGCTGGAGCTCAATGTACTCAAACCACACATATGCACTGAAACCACATGAGAGCCATAGTGGCAGGGAACGTGGGTTCTGGAGACAACAGAGAGAATCGTGGAGGAACTATCATGTCATGTCCTCCTTCCTTCAGTGGAGATGTGGGAAGTTAAGACTAAATTTACCATTGTGTTTTAGATGATTAATTTCAGTCAGATCAATAATTGTTATCTAAATTGATAGCACCCACTATGGTAGTTGTTATTTACCTTTAGTTATCTTAGACTCTTCTTGGGTAAATGACTATGCAGAGCCTTCACTCACTGCTTTCATCATTTAAAAAAATATTTTAGGGAGAGAGAGGGGGAAAGGGGCAGAGAGAGAGAGAGAGAACCCCAATCATGCTTCACGCTCATGGAGCCTGGTGTGGGGCTTGATAGCATGACTGTGAGATCATGACCTGAGCCGAAACCAAGAGTTGGATGCTTAACTGACTGAGCAACCCAGGAACCCCTGCTTTCATCATTTATAGGTCCATTAACCAATGGGTCCATCCATTTGTCCATGTACCCCGACATTCAACAGACACTTACTGAGAAGTGACAGTAAAACAGCCACTGGTGAGATCACAGAAAGCAAGAGGTCATGTTTGGCTTCAAGAAGCCTGTATAGTTTAGCATGAGAGCAAGTTAAGGCAGCAATTACCGTAGACAGTGATTGGAGTTATTCTAACAGAAGGAAATTGATACTATGGGAAAACAAAGGAGGAAAGCTAAAACAGGCCCTCAAGAGGGGCATCATTTTAGTCTGGCTATCTATAAGATACTTTGAAAGAGACGCCAGTGTAGTACTTAAAAGCAAGGACCTGTAATCAGATGTGAATTCGGATCACACGTCTAAATCGTTGAAACCTCACATCACTACTGGATCATGCCTTGAAGTTCCTTTTGCAGTTTGTAACAGGACCACTTATCCTTCTGCTCCACTTGCCTGAGATGTATATTCCATCTTCAGTTTCCCTTCGATTCTTTCGTCCTATCATTTTTCCATCACACTCAATTTTTTCCCCACACTCCAGTCAGGATGCCTACGGTGCTTCCAGATACCACTTTCTGCCCTGTTTCTCTTGAATGAAAGCATTCCAAATGGTCTCAGTGAACTTGCAGTAATTCCTTTCTAATACTACAGTGTCTGAGATGCTTCAGTTCCTAAATACATATTTATTGGCTACATGGACAGATAGTTGAAAAGTAAAGGTATCTTATGTGCACCTCTTGAACTGAAGAGTTTTATAGATACATTTCCCCTTCAAAAATGATTCCTTGGAATTCCAGCTTTACCGTTCATTATGGCTCATCGCTCATGATATGGCATCCCCCCAAGAGCAGAATCTTGATATTTTTCTTGCCTGTTCCTGGAGAAACTAAAGAATGTAAACTTGTACTAGTGAAAAACCTCTGAATATCTTAACAGATTGTGACAAAATTTGCTTCTTAACATACATTCAATTTTGTAATTTTCAGTCATGGAAGAAGTTTGTATTCTAGGCATATGATCGCTGGTCCTTTCCTGACTCTTTCTTGACTGTTTTGTGGATGTGTCCCACCCTGAAGCAACCATTTTTTAATTGAAACATGAGTGCGAAGGTTAGAACAAAAAGAAAAAGAGGTCGGACAAAAGAAGAGAGACCTAGTAATGCCACTGCGTCTTAGAGAGAAAAACTAAAGATGCAAAACTATAGAGTTTTTTCGTTTTTTGAGAGCCAGTTTAGAGTTCAAACTGGTGTATATTGGAGACGTTCTGGGAGCAATTGGGAGAGAAATCTTGGCCTTCTGCAATGGTGGATTCCACTGCAATGGTCTCAAAGTTCTGCTTCTGAAGGAATTCTAGCATATTTACTACTTTGACTCTTGTCAGACCTTGACAAGGAATTAGAGGAAGTAAATGAGAATTTTACATGCAGGCGGTCAAACTCCAGAGTTTGTGTTCTGAATACGAGTTGATCGAATAGGTTGATGTGCTAAGTATTTTAGATACTTTTTAAATTTACTATTGGTGTGGTAATAGTGTTTTCAAATTTATAGATGATAAAGCTGAAGCTTAAAGGGATTAATTACTCAAGGACATCATGCTAGTAAGAGAAAGAGCTAGAATTCAAATGTAAATCTGAATTTATATCTTAGTTTGCTCTTCATGTGAGAGCTTTCAGATGTGGCTTGTAGAAATAAAATATTAGCTTACACTTGAAGAGTTTGTGTTTTAACTTTAATTAATAATAATAATGATGTCCTCACCACTGCACAATTTTTTATTTCCCATTTTAAAGTTAAGGGAACTGATGGTTGGGGACACTGAGATGGCCAAAGTTCTCATGGGCAGCAAATACAGAAACAGAAAGGTCTGACCTGGGAATCCAGATCTGCCCAAGCTCTTAATCTGCACACGTTTACTGCTTTTCTTCTTTTGTGTTCTGCCTGCTTCTCCACTGAGCTCGGGGCTTATACTCTAATGCCTAAGTATCAGGGAGACAGCTGTTGCACCAAGAAAGTTAATAAAAGGTAAAACTCAGCTGCCACTGCTTACAAGCATCCCTAGAATATAAATTAGGAGAGAATCTTTCAAAAACTTCAACAGATCTTGTTCTTTTTCTTTTAAGCTTTTCATCTGGGTACTCCTTTGACGAATGCAACTATGGGTGCGGATGTTTGCCAAGAGCCGTCGTTGGGAATAAAAGAGGTTAAAGTTCTTGAAAGGGGAATAGTGAAGCCTGGAAAAAGAAGTTTTATGAGTCGTAGACAACAAATACCCCAGAGAGACTGAAATATGCCAATCCACATCAACTGAAATAATGGCATCTTTACTGTTAATGCCTCTTAGGTCTTCAGGATGAACTGTGAGTTAAGCAAAGCTATATGCAAATTAGACCCACTGCTATAAGGGAAATGCCACCATGGCAGAGTCTGGTGATGTTTCAGGATTAGGAAGGGAAGGGGTGGGAAGGGTCATCATAAGGGGGGCCCAGGCCAGATGCTTTTAAGGTGGGTCTTGCAATGTGGGGAAGGGTTGGGATTGAGCATATTTTGATGACACATTCTCTGTCATCGGTAGACATGGAGAGGAGGTCTTAAATTAAGTCTTTATGACTTAATTAAATCTTTATAAATAATCTATTTTATGTGGTAGGCAGTCGTATCTTCCAAGAGAAAGTATTTCCTTCCAGGAACAGGTAGGTATTTATTTTTGCTCGTTCTCAGTATTGTTTAACATATACTTGGCAAAATAAGGCTGATCCCAGAATTGTTTCACCAGGGACAGGAAATCAGGCTGGTTCAGTTCTCAGAAAAAAAATATCAGCCATGTTCAAAAGTAAGCCAAGTTTTTATTAACCTGTATTCGCCACAATCCTCCTTACAGGGCCAGCATCAGCAAGAGTCCTTCCTTTTTTTTTTTTTCTTTTTTTTAATGTTTATTTATTTTTGAGAAAGAGACAGAGTGCAAGTGGGGAAGGGGCAGAGAGAGAGGGAGATATTTAAATATCAAATCAAATATTCAAAACAGGCTCCAGGCTCTGAGGTGTCAGCATAGAGCCCGATCCCTGGCTGGAACTTGTGAACCGTGAGATCATGACTTGAGCCTAAGTCGGACGCTCAACCAATTGAGCCACCCAGGCACCCCGAGTTCTTCCTTTAAAAATTGCCTGAGGAGTGGTGCCTGGGTGGCTCAGTTAATTAAGTGCCTGACTTTTGATTTTGGCTCACATCATGATCTCAGGGTTGATAAATTCAAGCCCTGCGTTGGGCTCTGCACTATCAGTGCTTAAGATTCTCTCCCGCCCCCTCTCTCTGCCTATCCCCTGCTTGCTCCTTCTCTCTCTCCCAAAAATAAATAAACATTAAAACGTTTAAAAAAATAATTAGTTGATGATTAGGCAGGTCCCAGTTTGCCTTTTCTTTTCCCAAGAGCTCTGATCAGATATGATGTTCCTCTAGATGTTCAACAGTCCTTTTCTGTCCCGTATAATGTAAACACTTCTAAGCTAAAAGAGATAGAAAGGCTGAAAGTGATCCTCTTCCCCTTTAAAAATCATTTATTCTCAAACTTTGGTCTTTATAACAATCCATTAGGGGACCTCTTTAACATGAAAATCCTGGATCCCACCAAGATATAATTATGGAGTAGGGCCCAAGACTCTAAATTTTATTTATTATTTATCTTTTTAAGGCTTATTTATTTTTGAGAGAGAGAGAAAGAGGCAGAGAGAGAGTGAGAGAGAGAATCCCAAACAGGCTCCATGCTGTTATGTCAGCACAGAGACCGACTTGGGGCTCAAACTCACAAACTGCGAGATCATGACCTGAGCCGAAATCACGAGTGGGACACTTAACTGACTGAGCCACCCAAGTGCCCCCCACCGAGACTCCAGCTTTTAAATTGACATCTCCTCTCCTGCCCCCAAACACCACTACCGCTATCACTAAATGATGCTTGTGTAGAAGTCCCAGGACCACTCTTTGGCAAACAACAGAAAGCTGAGTTTTTCTGGGCAGTACAGCATCTGATATTGCCACCTGCAATTGGTAGGTGATTTCTGTTGAATCTGGAGTTTCCTGTTGGTGCAGTGATATCTCTGGGCATTTCAACATGGCCATGTAATAAGGAATGAATTGGGTTTACCTCAGTTCTCTGGTAGATAATATAAAAAATCAGTGTCCCAGAATCTACAGGATTTGTTTAGAAAGGTAATTTGTTCTGTTCATTCTACTATAATCTTATCCCTTGTGAACTCACTTCTGATGAGTGGAAGATCATCATACTGATGGCAATGTTTAATGGGATATTTTTTTATTTGCATATTTGGGGAAATACAATCTCCCTTCTTTGTCTAAATAACTTTATTTATAGATTACTTTTTAAAACTGATACTACAGAGAAGAATAAATAACCTTTTAAAAAAACATTTAAAATCCTACCTTTTAGGTTTCCTAACATTTGTGGCTAAGACTTTGAAACTTTTTCTTTGCAAACACAAAATTTTTTTTAAACTTGGATTATACAATACTACCTTTTTCTGATTCCTTAAAAAATTACTCTGTCATGAACACTGTTTATATTAATAAATATAGTTGATTACTTAGGAAGTTTTCATTATGAGGAATATTCTCCAGGGAACATATTCTTATACACATTCTTGTACATTTATTTAAGCACAATTGTTTTAATAATTGTCTATGTTAAATTACTAGAAGTAGAATTAGTGGGCCACACTTAACATTTAAACACATGCTATCCATTTTAGCCACTCGAACTGGTGTAAGGTGGTATCTCAGTGTGGTTTTGATTTGTGTTTCCCTGATAATGAGTGACTTTGAGCATCGTTTCATGTGTCTGTTGGCCATCTGAATGTCCTCTTTGGAGAAGTGTCTATTCATATCTTCTGCCCACTTTTTCACTGGATTATTTGTTTTTCAGGTGTGGAGTTTGGTAAGTCCTTTATAGATTTTAGTGAGACTAAGCAAAAACCAGGGGGAGGGGAAGAGGGGAAAGGAAAAAAAGACACAGAGAGGGAGGGGGATAAAACATAAGAGACTCTCAAAGACTAAGAACAATCTGAGGGTGAGGGAGGTGAGGGAGGTGAGGGAGGTGAGGGAGGGGGGAGAGGGGGTGACGGACATTAAAGAGGGCATGTGTTGGGATGAACACTGGGTGTTATATGTAAACCAATTTGAAAATAAACTATTATAATAAAAAAAAATAAACCCCATACTTCCTACCTAAAAAAAATAAATAAATAAAAATAAACATGTGCTACCCAATTGTCCTAAGGAATGCTTACAACTGTCTGTTTCACACACTCTCAAGTATTGCTACTCAGAGAGGCCTTCTGTGATGACATCATCATAATTGAGTTTACCACCTTCACGCCAATGCTCTTGACACTATTATCATTGTTCATTTCATTTCTTACTATTTGACGCGTTACAGGTTTCTTTCTTTGTTTATATTCTCTCTTGCACACGGACTGTATGTCCCACAAGGGGCAGGACTTTTGTTTGTTCACTCTTGCATGTCCAGCTCTTAGAACAGTATCTGGCAGATAGTGGGTACTCAGTAAATACATGCTGACCGAAATAATGATCTGTTTCTAACAGGAGACATTATCTTTTTTACTCTCCTTTGTGAAGAGCCACATTCCAGTTGAACAAGAATGCTAAGTACAGTCATACAAAGGCAGCTTAGCCAATCAGTGTCTTCTACTATACCTCGTCCCCATCTATTCAGCCAACTCTTCTTCAAAAGTCCCAGATTTATTTACTTCAACTCTCAAAACATTACTGCTGTCAAAGTGACAACCTTTTCATCCTGCCCGTGTAGTGGACCTACCTTAAATCTGGGGTTGGGAAATTTTTCTGGGAAGAGGCAGATAATAATATTTTAAGCTTAGCCAGACATGTGATCTTTGTCATAAGACTCAACTCGGGGGTCGTATCATGACAACAGCCAGAGACAATAGATAAACAAAGAAGTGTGACTGTGCCCTTACAAAACTTGATTTATAAAAATATGTCTCACCAGGTTGGGCTCACAGGCCCCTGCTTTAGAGTCAAACTCTTTTTGTTTTTATTTTTATTTTTTGAGAGGGAGAGAGAGTGCATACATGAGCAGAGAAGGGGTGGAGGGAGAGGGAGAGAGAAAATCCCAAACAGCTCCATGCCCAGCACAAAGCCCAACACAGGGCTCGATTTCATGACTGTGAGATCATGACCTGAGCTGAAATCAAGAGTCAAACACCCAACAAACTGAGCCAGCCACCCAGATGCCCCTAGAACCAAACTCTTAATCAGTTCTCACTGAGTCAATGTTATATATATTCTAGAAAAGCTCTGTCCAGTAAAAGTATAATGTGAGCCAAACATGTAATTTAAAATTTTCCAACAGCCACATTGAAAAAAGTAAAAAGAAACAGGTGAAATTAGTTTTAATAATACATTTAAGTAGCCAAATAGAGTATATTCAAAATATTGTTGTAACATGTAAAATTATTGGGATAATTCACATTTTTATGTGAAGTTTTGAGAATCGGGTGTGTATATTACACTTACAGCACATCTCAATTGGTTCTGGACACATTTCAGGAGCTCAATAGCCATATGTGGCTGGTGGCCACTGTATTAGACAGTACAGGTGTGTAGCAAGTTTTCTTGACCCAGCACTACGGACACTTTGAACAGGAACACCCTTGGTTGTGGAGGCTGTAACGACTCATGATAGGATATTCAGCAGATTTCCTAGGCTTCTATCCACTAGACTGCAGTATTGCCTTCTCAATGGTGACAATACAAACTGTCTCCAGACCTCACTAAATATCCCTTCAAGAGCAAAACTGCCCCAGTTGAAAACCCGTGATCTAGAAGATGTATTCTAAAGCCAGGTTAATACATTCCCTGGAACTGAATAGGATAGTTAGTACCTTGGTGCTCATGTGTGGGGGAAGGTTGTGAAAGGGGGAAGGAGATCTCTTTCTTTCTACAGCTTCCCAAAGGTGTCCCTGACCCAAATCATTGATCTGGTGGGAAGAGATGTTGAATTATGGAATTAGGTGCATACCACGAATGAATTCACACCATAAATCCAAACTTTTGCCTTTGCCCTTTTAAAATGAAATCAACTCCCATGACGAACCTAAATGCTTCAGTCTTCATAAGCTGTACTGTTGTTTTGCCATTTTGATCCTTACTGTTGGGATACTGATTTTGAACAATTAATTTCTAGCATTACTTTGCAAGAAAATCCATGAAGGAGCAGGTTCTGTCAAAACATTGCAGGAATGGAGAGGGATTATAAGCACCATTTTAGCAAACAGAGAATCATTTATTATTGAAACTCCAAGTCAGCAAAATGGACAGGTCATGAGATGGAGAGTTGAATGTACATGCTCTAAATAGCTTTGTGACCTTAGATGGAGGGGGACTGGCCTGCATTCTCTCCCAGACTGCTTGGGAATAAAAGGATAAGGTATGAACATTATTGTATCCTTAAAACAGTAGTTCTGACTGATACTCAAAACTCTGCTCGACTACTTATGTCTAACTGTGAACACCTACGGTGGGGGGGGGGTTCCACTATGAAGGTAAAGTCTAATTAGCTTCTCCTATTTCCTTTAGATGCTATAAAATATTGGGAAGAGTTGATACAATTATTAGAATATCAACTATTCTAATAGCAGATGTGGGCATCCATACAGGAGATAATCCACCATCAGTTTCCATTCCTGGTAGTGTACACCTCCTCCCCAAGCCTGTGGGGCAGGGGGAGGGGGACTCCAGTATTCCTCATGCAATTAAAATTCATATGCTTTGAATCTGAATCATCTGAGGATTTTGTAGGTGGTGTTATGAAGAGGCTGTCTGACTCCCTCCCCTAACTGAAATACTTTTCTCGATTCTGACTTGTTTGTGTGCCTGAACTCATTTCTGTGTCTATTTGTGTAACACTAGCCCCTCATTCTCTCAGAGAAGGCTGAGCCATCATTTGGTCCACATGTCACACGCAGGGCTGAGACTTTTGATACATAATTTTAGACTTTTGATGCTATCATTTTATCCTTCAGTGAATTTATACTTATTTTTGGAGACATGTATTGACAAAACTTACAGAGGGTGGTGTTCTTCATGCACCTTTTTTTTTAAGTTGATTTATTTGGACACAGAGAAAGAGACAGAGGGAATCCCAAGTGGGCTCCACACTGTCAGCATGGAGCTCAACATGGGGCTCGAACTCAGGGACCATGAGATCGTGACCTGAGCCGAAATCAAGCGTCGGATGCTTAGCCAACTGAGCCACCCAGGCGTGACTCTTTATGTACCTTTAACTTTATGAGTATGCACTAGGTCACATTTTCATAGTTCACTTGGAGACAAATTATTATAAGTATTACCTGTAATTATCTTAACAAATAATACCATCATATGGCATTTGTGTTAGAATTATTTACAGGAAAATATATTCCAATTTTTAAAAATATTAACATATGCCACAATTCTGCTAAATCTACCTAGGCGTTTCCTCCTCAAGTTTTACTATACCAAGATACTCAAAAGTGTAGGTGCCTGAGGCCCCTCTTGATGTCCGAGAAGCTTTTCCACTCACTCAGATCCCTCTGGAAGTGAAGACACTGACACCTGCTAAAAGGAAGAGTCAAGAGAAGGGTGGGTGAAGCCTACAGATCAGAAAGCAAGCATAGAGGACCCAGAGACATCCTGAGGAAGTCGAGGCAAGACTTTAAAATAGGAAAGGAAACAAATGACCTAGAGCTTGGCTAGGAATCCCAAAGCTAGACATTTTTGTCCAGTGAACAGGTGGCTGTCAGCTTCCTCTTGAAACACCCACTTCTGCAGGCAGGGTTTGCTAGCAAGAAGCAAAGGTTTGTATTCCCATGTGAGGACCTGCTCATTCCCGGAAGGGGGACTCCTTCAAGCAAAACGGTGTGTCATAGAGGAATGTGAGAAGTGGGGGGGGGGGCGGAATTCAGTCTGAGGATTCTAAAATGCCTTCCCAAATTGAAATTGAAATTGAGCACGTGTGGCTCTCAGCCTCTTGCAAGCATGTGAGGACAACATCATATTAAAGGCAAACAAGCAACCTCCTTCGCTGCCATCTCAGGGCTGTGTACCATAAAGTCCGATCCAAAGCCTTTTTGGTTTCATTCGTAACTGTTAGACTCTCTTAAAGGTTTGGGCTCATTTGTTCAAAACGCCAGAGACTTGAAATAGAAGACGCTTTGAATCTTACTTAACCAAAAACACCCTCAAGTTTCTCCACTGGAGGGCACTAGTCGACAATATTACTCTCCCACCTTTTTCCTAGTCGTCTTTTTTTCCTCCCTAACTTGACCAAGAACTCTAAATAAAGTCCTGTTTCACAGATTAAATTGGAGCTGCTTTATCCTTCCATAATTCAGAATTTCAAAGACCGATTTTTTAGAATAATTGGAAATCACGACATTTCATACTCATTTCTGGAATCAATATTTTTAGCCCAGTTCACATTAACCTAGGAAGGTTGCTCTCAGAAGACACAGCAGGGAAATATTCACTCATAATCAGTGGGCGATTCTTGTTTATCTGATGACTAGATCTCCATGATCTAACCACTGAAAATGTTCAGTTTATTAACATTTAAAGAAAGACCAAATCCAACATAGATATTTAAGTTCACTTTTAAAATGTTATTTTCAGGGTGCCTGAGTGACTCAGTCAGTTAAGCATCTGACTTTGGCTCAGGTTATCATCTCATGGTTCCTGAGTTCGAGCCCTGCGTCAGGCTCTGTGCTGACAGCTCAGAGCCTGGAGCCTACTTCAGGTTCTTTGTCTCCCTCTCTCTCTGCCCCTTTCCTGCTTGTACTCTGTCACTCTTTCTCTTTCTCAAAAATAAATAAACATTAAAGACTGTTATTTTCAACTTGTTTCAGAAATATTTTGAGAGATCTTGAACAATATACCTGAATAGACATTTCGCCCCTTGGGTTTGTCACCCGAGGTAGATCATTCATGTGCAGTAATGTTCTTACAGGAATAATCAATTATCAACAAATACTCTGTGCCTGCTCTGAACCCAGAAGAATCAGTTCTCCTGAGACTGTCTGCTGAAGGGAAGGTAGGCTGAAGAACCCACTTTGGAAGTCAAGTTACACAGATTTGTTTGTTCTCTTATTTTATTCTGCACCTCACCCCATTTTCTCAGATGTCTTTCTCTTTGTTTTGCATGTTATTTCTTTCTACTGGTCTTCTTAGAGATTGCTAGTTTTCTCTACTCACCGCCCTCTAAACTCCTAGAAGACTTGGACAGACTAAAATTGCCCACTGGGATCATTTGAGTCTCAAGAGTTTGCCAACATTTGGGTATTAACCAGCAAAGGTGGCTGAAGACAGGGATTTGAGTATTATAGGCAGAGGCTTGTTTGCAAAGCGTTTGTTGACAACATTGGCTCTTATGTAACTCAATTTCTGCCTATGTGAGAAATTTCTCTGGGTCTACACTCAAGACCTTTGTCTTCGAACAAAAAAAAATTCTATCATCTCTCAAATACCTCACAGGGATGTTGTGACATTAAATTATGTTACATAATCAATGCCCGCAGAGTGCCAGGCACAGAGAGGCTCAATCAATATGAGTATCTTCTGTACCTTCCTGTTTCTGTTTCCTTTTTCTCTTAGAGCCTAGAGCCAGATTTTATATCAATCAGAGCAACTGTGTTGACCAATTTCATAACTTATTTGCTTTCCTCTTCTCAAGCTTGCTATTTTCCTATGTATTTCTTCTCAAATGTATTTAAAAGAAAAGAAGTGAACCTAAATTTTAAAAAATCATCTAAATGCTTTGGGACAGAAAGAGCTATCTGAAAAATGAGCATAGGTAGTTCCTCCTGGGAAGTGATATTCCTGAATAGCCCCCAACTTTAGATATGTTTAATCTGAAACTGGGTTACCTCTTAATAATATTCTTCTAGGGATTTCTGTTGATAAGTTGGGGTAGAGGTAATATGTTGTGTTTGAAAACATACAAGCTCACAGTAGCACAAAACAGAATTCAAATAAATACTTGCTGTGGCATTTACTAGTTATGTAAACTTGGGTAGGAGAGAACTAGGAGTTTTCCCTCAGCTATGAAATGGGGATTAATAATCCTTAGCCAGTAGTATTGGTATGAAGATTAATGAAGATTATGAAAATAAATGTGTCCAATATCATATTGTTGCTGTTGTTACTCATCTAGATGGTTTCCTAAGGATCTTCTGATTGTGGAGATTTTATAAATTAGATTGCACGAGGTAATAGGTTTTTGCTTGTGATACCTTACACAACTATGTAAGGCTCTGCTTCATCCAACTGCTCATCTCCCTGTCGGCATACTCTACATTCTTTTTTTTTTTTAACGTTTATTTATTTTTCAGAGACATAGAGACAGAGCGTGAGCAGGGGAGGGGCAGAGAGAGAGGGAGACACAGAATCCAAAGCAGACTCCAGGCTACGAGACATCAACACAGAGCCTGAAGCAGGGCTCGAACTCACAGACCGTGAGATCATGACCCGAGCTGAAGTCAGACGCCTAACCCACTGAGCCACCCAGGCACCCCCTCTACAATCTCTTACACTAGTACTGCAGTTCACACCATTCCTGTGCATTGGAATCTACTCCACCATTCACCCACCTCTTACCTATCCTGCAAGATCCAAATCATATCATGTTTCTATGAAGTGTCCTTGGAACAGAGCAAGAGGACCTGAGCTCTCTCTCCTTTAAATACTTATTGTTCTTAACTATTTCTTTGTCACTGGATATAGCTTCCCTGGTTCCCCAGAAACCAGGCTGGTTATTTAACTGGTTCTTGTTCATGACTCCAGTGAAGCATTTATCACAAGACTAAACTCCTTATGGGGAGATAGAGTCTCAGTGCATCAAATATCTAACTCCATGCTTAGCAGACAGTAGCCACTCAACAAATACTGTAGAAATCACTTAGAAGACCACTTATTTTGTGTTGGTAGTGTATTTTTGTACATTTTATGCTCTGATGAGAGACTTAAAAGTTCTTCGAAGTCAAGGAAGAATGGACTGACACCCCTGACGTAGACTTTTAAAAGAATTGATCTTGAATCTCATCAAACCTTTAGATTCAACCACAATTTATAGAAAATGCAAAGAATAGATGAACATGTTAATGACACCATGAGGTTGCAATCAGCAAAATCCCAATTGTGAGCTGTTTTACCATGGTAATCAGCAAACTACAGCCTGTTCCTTGCCTGTCTTTGTACACCACCAAGCTTAGGATGGTTTTACATTTTTAAAGCTTGGAAAAAAAGTAGACAAAGAATAAAATGTGACACAGATGGCTTCTCTAGAGGATTATCGACCCAGTTTTTTTTTTTCCAAAAATGAATTGCAAAAAGATAACAGAGAGATTAACAGAGACCAAAGTCACAGATGAAATATTTACAATGAATTGATTTCTGATTTAAACAAACTAAAATAGTAAAAGGAACATTCATAGCAATTACGATGCAATTGATATTTAATGATAT
The DNA here is from genome assembly GCA_030068075.1 of Paguma larvata. NCBI lineage: Eukaryota > Metazoa > Chordata > Mammalia > Carnivora > Viverridae > Paguma > Paguma larvata. The sequence goes on from CM057842.1 coordinate 39,069,508, forward strand.
TTAGATAGTTTACTGACAATATTTTTAGATGTGACAGTAGTTATGGTTTTTAAAAACAGTTCTTATCTTTTGGTATCCATCCTGAAATATTTATAGATCATTCTGTGTGGGGATTTGCCACAGAGTAATAAACGGAGGAGGAAGTGAATTGGGTCATAGATATAACAAGATTGTCCATGAATTGGTAACTGTTATAACTGGATGACTGCTTCATGAGTGTTATTATACTCTTCTACTTCTAAATATATTTGAAGTTTTATATGGTAAAAAGTTAAATAATAAAGAAATAAACCAACAAAGCTTGGAGTTCCATCTGGAGCTGTTTATAGTCAAAAGACCTCTCAAAGTACTGAGGAAATTTTTCCGATTTCAGTTTCCTTATCTCTAAAATGGAAATTAAAATGATGTCTATGTCATAGGTTATGGTGATGACTACATGAGGTACTGCATACACAGAGCTTAATTGATGCCTTGTGCATCATAAGCATGCAATTATTGCTTCATAGTGTTGTGGTTACTGATGTCATTTTCTCACTACGTGTTGATATTTGTGGGTATTTGTTGATGAGATGGCAGAGGAGAGAATGACAGTAGATCAAGTACTGGTATAGGTTTGGATGGGTACAGAGAAGAGCAGCAGCACAAAGAAGATGTGGGGGCACTGCAGAGTCCCCAGTAACCTGTATGTTGCAATGGCTACTGTGGGACTGAGGTGTGTTAGACCTTGGATTTGGTGTGATGTGGACTGTCTGGCCAGGCCCTCAGCTATTCCTCCAGAATACTATCTTAGAATCTGAAGGTCGGGGAGTGAGTAATACAATCCAATACTTACACCAAACCTTAAAGCCATTTCTGAAGCTCTGCTTCATAATAATTTTCTGTCACTGATGAGAAGTGCTTTGCCAAATAAACACTGCCTAATACAGGCTTAAGAGGAAAACAACTTTAAAAATATTGATTTATTAAATCCTCATTGAATATCACCATGTCATGGAGGCAATATACCACAGTGATTTATGGCAACCCTATCCATAGTCCTGATCTTTGAAGAGATGAAGAGCTTGCCCCAGAATGAAAATCCACATATTGCTACTTTCATTGAAAAAGTTTTGCTGTTGAAAAAACAAAACGAAAGAAAGAAAAGTAAACATTATGCTTAGTGACAGAGTTAATTTGCTTTCTGGTACAAGTTTCTCATGTTTGCAGTCTGGAACCAGTCTGGTAACCAGTCTGGTAATGTGTGCATGATTCACATTTCTGAGTCAACTAGTTTAGTGTAGTGGTACTTAATGGGGGGATATTTTTCAAACTGCTCCCCACTCCCAGCCCCCGGAGTCATTTGGCAATATCTGGAGACATTTATGGTTGTCTGAATGGGAAGGGTGCTGCTGGTATTTAGTGGGTAGAAACCAGCAATTCTACTAAATATCCTACAGTGTACAGAATAGACCCTACGACAAAGAATTATCTGGACCAAAGTGCTAAGTGTGCCAAGGCTGAGAAACTCTTTTAAGAGCATGGCTTTAGAATCAGACAGAGGTGGGACTCAAACTCCTGCCTTGCCACTGACTCCGTGTGGGACCTTTAGTACAATGTTTTGTCCCTGTAAGCACCAGTTACTTCTACAAAGCATTGAGCTGACAGTGCTGTTGTCCAAAACGAGTGGGCAAATGCAGATAGACTCTTTGACGTAGACCCAGAGAAAAGCAAATGCTCATGGAGAGCAGATATAATTATACTTTTTAGACACAGCTGTTATCCTGGTGACCCACGAATTGTCCAAGGATTCACTAGCTTAAAAGCCAAGGTATCAGTTTTTTGGTTTTGTTTTTTCCTTCTCCCTCTCGGTCCCCCACTCCTCCTTTCCTTCTTTCCTTTCTTTTTTGGATTAAAAAAATGCAATAGGTTCTTTGTAAACTTTTAGGTTGAGGGCCTAAAATGTAAATGTGTTTCATTTCTTGTTGAAGAGGAATGCAAAACAAAATAAAACAAAACCCCGAGTTTGATTCCACAAAAGATAAACCTTATTGTCAGAAAGAGCCACTCCATAGACAGAGCTGGAAAATTCGTTTGAAATTCCTCTTTTGTCCCTTAGGATGAAGTATGATGCATGCCCGGGAGCTTAATGGTTTACAAGTTGGGACTCCCACTGTGTCTTTTTTTGCTGGTGATTTTATGATTCTCCTACACACAACATGATGGATTCTTGAGTATCCAGAGCTTTGAATCTATACTTTTTTTTTCAGCTTGAATGAAACCCTTCAAGGCAGAGCTGTGAAGATGTGGTTCTTAAATAAAATATTTTTCTACTGTGCTAATAATTCACACATTCTCCACATTTCTCTTCTGTACTCAGGGTCAGTGGGATACATCCATTTTTCTTAATTCTATCTGGCCTGTTTTTCTCTGGCTTCCAACAGCTTTTTATGAAAGCACAGCATGGGTTATCCAGGTGCTGGTATTCAGGGAGGGTGCAGAATTATGGAGGGGGAGGGGACGCTTTCTTATTCTTTTCCCATTACGCCATTAACAATGGCCTTATAATGATTTGAAAACTCCTTGTAAGTGACCTGATATGAAATATTGCATTACAAATCCACATAGGAGACACAATTCAAACAATAGAAGCAATAACACACTTTCATCCTACCTCTAAGTTATAATGAAATGTACTTACTGAGAGCCAGCATATTTTTTTCCCAACTAGAGAAGCCATGTGCTTGCTGGATTGCTAAATTTCTATAGAGTTGACGGTCTTCTTTAAAAAAAAAAAAACTAGATATTTGGATTTCTGGGTCAGGTGGACAGATGGCAGTGTCAGAAGTGAAAACAGTACAAATTTCAAATGTGAGTATGTGATTTCATTTATGTACATGTGCCACCATGGTCTACTACTACCAGATGGGCGGTCAAGTCAGCAACAAGAGTGACACCTATTTAAACCTTCAGCTTTCCATAAGACCTTTGGACAATATGATGTGACTCACCTAATATTATGCTTTAAAGTACAAAAATTGTATTTGAGTAAATGAGTAAATAGTTTCAAACTGGCATATTAAAAAAAATTACTTTGTAGATTCCAGTCATTATAAGACTCTCCAAACACGATCTAATGCCTATTTTTCTTAACATATTTGTTGTTTCTTACAGATTTGACATTAAAACCACAGGGAGTTGGAAGAATTGGGGGCTCTTCCTTCTGAACTCTCATCTACTATGGCTAAGTGATTTCATTTAGTTTTTATGGCCTATGTTTTTGAGTGTCTCTTGTAGAGAATATCCTTCTCCTTTTCTTCCTGTGTTTCTCCCTGGTCTTCTCAAGCAGGAAATGCTTCTTTCTCTTCCTGTTCCTTTCTTGTTCTGTTGGTGAATGTGGATGAAGGTCACTGCTTATGTCCTGCCTGGAGTTTGATTTTTTTTTTTAAAGATTCATTTTTTTTAAGTTTATTTATTTATTGAGAGAGACAGAGGCAGAGAATGAGGGAGAGAGAGAATCCCAAGCAGGCTCCACGTTGTCAGTGCAGAGCCCGATGTGGGGCTCAAACTCAGGAACCATGTGATCACGACCTGAGCCAAAACCAAGAGTTGGACAATTAACCAATTGAGCCACCTAGGGCCCCTGATTCATTCTGTCTCAAGACTGTACCAAGTGTTTTGTGCTCTCCTTTCTGCTCAGGCCACTGTGTTGGAGCCTCACCAGGCGAGGGCTCACCACCACCTCCAGCTGCCATGTCTGAGACTGATTGGGAACAATCTATTCCAGAGGCCTATTGTAGGAAAGCTCATTTTGGCCTTGGATCTGAACTACCTTTTCCAGGAAGTCCAGCTTTATCACTCATAAAAATAATCACAAGAACTCTATTTCTGGGTCAGTTTCCCAATTGACTTAGTATTTGTAAATTTCCTTTTTTTAATTTTTTAAAAATATTTATTCATTTTTGAGAGAGAGAGAGAGAGAGAGCACGAATGGGGAAAGGGCAGAGAGAGAGGGAGGCACAGAATCTGAAGCAGGCTCCAGGCTCCGAGCTGTCAGCGCAGAGCCCGATGCGGGGCTTGAACTCACAAAGAGATCATGACATGAGCCGAAGTCGGATGCTCAACCGACTGAGCCACCCAGGTGCCCCCCAATTGACTTAGTATTTGGAGGGGAGTAGTGATAAGTGGTTTGGTTTCCTAAAATCAGAATATCTTCTTAAAGATCTTAGTACAGTTTATTTCTTGTGCCATAGATCTCCAAGTCTTGTAATATGGTTAAAAAATCAATACTTTTCATTCATCATTTATTATCATTATCGATAAGGACTTACTAAGGCCCAGGAAATATGTTAAATTACCTAGGATGACACATTTAAGTCATGGATCAAATCATCCAAAAACTTCAATCTCCTAAGGGATTTAAAATACATATGTTGATAAAAAGAATGCAAAATTTTTTAAAAAGTAAATTAAGACAGGCATGGGGACATCAGAAAATGGGCCCTAACTTCTATCTGGAAGGGCAAGAAGTCTTTTAGAGAGAGATGGGATTTATTTATGTTAGAGATGCAGATAAAGGAATAATGATTTAAAAGAAAAAAGGTGGAGCATCTGGGGGGCTCAGATGGTTAAGCATCCAAGTCTTGATTTTGTCTCAGGTCATGAACCCACAGTTCATGAGTTTGAGTCCCATGTTGGTCTCTGCACTGACATGTGGAACCTGCTTGGGATTCTCTCTCCCTGCCCCTCCTCTGCTCATTCTCTCTCTCTCTCAAAATAAAAAAATAAAAAATAAAAAATAAAAAAAACTTAAAAAAAAAGGCTTTAGTGGTAGTTGGAACAATGAGTATGCACGTGTGAAGAAGGAAAACATGGCTTATTAGGGGAATATTCCTCTAGTGTAATGTGAGGAGATGTGGTAGGAAAGGTCAACGAAGCGTGGCACAGGAGGTGTAAACTGATAAGCAGCTGTATTCCAGGATAGAGAGTAGAGGTGGAATAGTTCTGGAAGCTAGAGAAGAGAAATGATATTCCTTCAGTGTTTGGTCTTTCCGCAAGTTCCGATTATGGTATCAGTGCTCTTTGTCACTAAAGAGAAAATTCCAGGGATTTTTACAAAGCTAAAAACAAGTTTGCAGTTCCTCATTAAAACAACAACGACGACAACGACAACACAACAACAACAACAACAACAAGAGACAAAAAGAACTCCAGCATGGGAAGGAAGTTTAGATAGTGTTCTGGGCACACAGAATTTCTCCTTGACTCTGGTTATCAATCCCTAACAGTCAGAATACGGTGGATTATGCTGTTGTAATACCAACTCCTAAATCTCAGTGGCTTAGGGAAACAAAAAAATTAGTTGTTACTGACACCAGATGTCCACTGAAGGTGAACAGAGAGGTTCTGCCTGGCAGGAGAATTTCAGAGATGTGAGAACTGACGATTAAGTTTTTCCATATAGAAATAAGAGGTTGTCTTGGCTTACATTTCATTGGCCAAAGCAAGCTTCGTGAAAAGGACAGGAAAATGCAATCCGTTCTTGTGCCGAAACAATGGAGAATGGTTCCAATGTCTGCTACAGTCGCTTCGTGTGGCTACAAGAGTACATCCTAATTTTAGCACTATTATCCATAATCTTCTAAAATATTCCCAATGATTGTTTCACTCACTGAGTGTTTAATGGGTGCCAGGTACTGTGCTGGCTATTTCACATGAACTTTCTCTTTGAATTCCTACAAAACTTCTCTGATGTTGGTTTTAGTTCTTTTACTTGCTGTGCAATTCCCGGCTTTTGCGTTCTTCCTCCCAGGATGCATAATGATGCATTAGATGCCTCAGAATGATCATTAGATGCAGTTTTTTAGGAGATTCTGAAAGATTACTGGATGAACTAGGAAAGACAGATACTGGACCTCCAGCTGCTGTTGCTGCTACCACCATGGCCACCATGTGCGGACACATGAATCCTCATATTTACTGAACACTCTCTACGTGCCAGACAGGGTTCTCTAAACCTGTGAGGCAGGTACTATTATTTTGCCTATTTTATGAATGGGAAACCGAGGTTCAGAGAGATTGTATTACGGCCCAAGATCACACAGCTAGCAAGTGGCAGAGATGGGAATTCGACTTGAGTCCAGCTTACACCAGAACTGATATTTTTAACAACCATGCTATACTACTAAAGGGGGTAGATAGGAAAGAAAAACAGATGAGAATTTGGGTTATAATCATGAGGTTTAGAATGAATGGAAGTAAATGTGGAAAACACTAGTGAAATGAATGCCAATCTAGAATATGAGAACTGAGACTGGGAAAAAAGAGATTTAAAATGTTTTATAGGCAAAACACTAGGAAATTAATAGAGTGTAAAAGAAAGAGAGGAAATGAAAATGATTATTGGTGTGACACATAGGGAAAAAATGAAAGTAAGATATGGCTTATGGATACAGGTGGAGAAATACATTCGGTGTCGAATTTATTGAACTTTCTAATCAAGTGGGATATTTGTGTAAAAAGTAGCTATTTATTCAGCATGTAAAAGCACAGATCTATGGTAGGTATTATAAATACATAATAAATAAATCCAGTTTCATATATGTTTAGAAATACATGGATCTAAAAGATAGAGACTTGGGCTTCATTCATTTATTCATTAAAGCATTCGTTTAAGACCTTTCAAAGCATGTGATAGGTAAAGCGGAGAGGGTAGAAGTATTCAGAAAAATAAACATGATCATCAAGAGAATCATAATAGAGGAGGTAAAAGACCAGATTTGAGAGCATGCCTATGTTAAGGGATATGGAAAGCAGAAAGAGAAATTTGAAAAGGAGTGGTTGTTGAGGAAGAAAGAGACTAAAGCATAACAAAGTCCCAAAATTTTATGTATGAGAAAGATTTCAGGAATAAAATCATGAGTGCTCAACAGGGCCAAATACCACAGAGATGTCAAAAGTGTATTTACAGATGTGTTTGCAAGGAAGGAGAGATGGGTGAATGTAGAGAAAGCACATATGTTTTAAGAAGTGTGGCAGGAGAGAGAAAGCAAGAAGGTGGTCTCTGAGTGGCAACAGGAACACAGGAGGATTTTTTCAGGGTAAGTTTAAAAAGGGGGCTAGTGAAAAGAGAGAGAATCTAGAAGTAAGGAGTCCGATTGGGGGGGGATGGTATTTGATTGAGGTGAGACGGTGTGTCATGTGGGAAAAAAATGGATTGAAGGCCAAGCACAGTGCCTTTGTGTGATTTCTTCCAGCAACCTTTTCAAATGAAGAGAACCAGCTTCAAATACTGGAAAGGACTCAGAAGCGGAGATGAGAATCATGACCATTATGAAGGGAACAAGGTGGTGAGGGACTCAGAGAGTGCAGTTGTTTCCTTGGGCTGCCTTAACAAAGTACCACGGACAAACATGGTTAAACAATATAAATTTATTCTCTCTCAGTGCTAGGGGCTGAAGTATGAAATCAAGGTGTTAGCAGGGCCATGCTCACTCCGAAGACGCAAGGCGAGGATCCTTCCTTGCTTCTATCTTTTATAGATTGCCAACCATCCTTAACATTCCTTAGTTTGTGGCAGCATACCTCAAATCTCCACCTCTGTGTTCACTTGGCCTTCCCTGTATGTCTCTTAGAATCTCTGTATTTCTCTCTTCTTATAAGGACATCAGTCATTGGATTTATGGTCCACCCTAATTCAATATGGCCTTATTTTAACTTGATTATACCTGCAAAGACCCTATTTCCAAGTAATGTCATAATCTGAGACTTCATGTGGACAGGAACTTTAGAGGGACATTAATAAACCCAGTACATGGGGTAAGAACATCCTTGAAATGGTAATTGTAGAATACAGATTGAGGAGTCAAGAAGTGACAAAGGCAATGATGAATAATAATATCCCAGTGGGTCTAAAGGACCAATGAGGAGTCTGATGTTAAGAGTGAGAGAAGCAGGGGGATGACGGTTTTACTCATTGAAGGAAATTTCAGGATCGGATACTCTGGAGGTTAGGCATTTAAGGCAAAGTTGCACAGTAGAAGGACTTAGGTTCTTCATGGATTTCTTATAGTTTCCTTATTCTACTCAATAGAAAGATAACATGTAAAGACCAAAGCTTCATGAAGAAGAAACAAAGCAGGTCAGAATATCCACTTCTGTGCTAACCACCACATTCATAAAGCACATACCCGTTTATTCATTCAACAAACATTTATGGAGCGCTTATCATTCAACAAAACTTATTTCAGGTTCGGAGGTTATAGCAGTGAAACAAACAAGCAAACAAAAAAACCCAAATACCTTTGTCCCTCCCCTTATAAAGACTGCATTCTTTAGGGAAAAAGATAATAAGCAAATGTATAAATATAAAATAGAGAATAAGTCTCATGTTCTCTCATAGAGGAAATACACATCAGCCTTAAGGCTGAGCAACCTCCTTAATCTTATATAAATGAATAAGCTCTTGTCCTTATAGAGCAGTAGATTTTGAGAAATCTTTGTGCAATTCTTTTCTGTGTCCAGAGAGAGTTAAAATATGGCTGGTACCACAACGAATAAACTGATCAAGAAATCCTTCAGAAATATGCATACATAGAGAGGTACAGGAGTAAGAGAAAGCAAGACAAAAATGTTAGTAATTTTCTTAGTAACAAAAGGCATAGTGTACTTTAATTTTTTGCCTCTTAGGTCCACTTTCTTTGCATGGAATCAAAGCACTAAAATAGCAACAGGTGTATTTGAATATAATGAATGATTGTTTTTCTTTTCAGACCATTGACATTGGCCAATTGACTCCTCCTGTTGTGAAACTTTCCTCCTATGAATACCAAAGGGAAAGCAGCTAGTGGCTCACACTATAGATACTGGGCGCCCCCTTGCAGAGAGGGCACTGGCCTGTGGTATAGTCAGAAGGAAACAGGCATGGTTTGGTGGTTGTTTCGGGATCAAATTCTGAGAGCAGAAGTTGCAATGATAAAATCACCCTGTTACAGTTAGTGGCGGTACCAGTTCTCCCCTCTGGTCTGTCTCCAGTGTGCAGCTAAGTGTTGCCCTGGTGGCTTGATCTCAAGTCTAGTTCCTTCATGTTCCCAGTAATTTTCTAATCTCCTGTGTGTTAACTTTTAGAATAAATTCTTTTTCTGCTTTGATCTGTTCACTCTCAGCTTCAGTTGCCTATACCTGAGAAAACCAACTGACATACTAAGTTTCTAGGAACAATTTTTTCAGTTCTTTTATGTTTAGTTTTTATTTATTCAGGTTCTTGTTGAGCACTTACTATATGCTAGGTACTTTGATGAAAATTGGGGATTGTCATGGTAAATAAGGCATATCTTGTCCCCGCTCTTGGAAAATTCATAGTTTGGGATAGAAGGCAGAGAAGGAAGTGAGTGATTTCAATAAGATGAACTGCATGACATGATAGGGCAAGAGAACACAAAGGGTAGTCTGCTGATTCTCATCCTAATCCATACTCGGTGGTCAAGAAGTGGGGGAGCTCAGTTAGGCTTGGGGTTGGAGAAAGCAGGGTCCATACTTGGGGGAAAAGAAATTTTGAGAACTAGGTGGTGGGAGGAGTGTCTTAGCCTAGCAAGAAATTAAGTTGACTGTTGAGAGCCAGTGGCCTTGAGTGGTGTTTTGGGAGCCGGAGGCTTTGAGCCATGTTGAGAGTCAGAGACCTTAAGCGGTGTTTTGGGAACCGAAGGCTTTGAGTGCAGCCTTTGTCCTTGAGGCGAGACTGCAGCCAGGTCGTGTGGGGAGGTTCAGAATGCCTTTGTAAAGTTTAATATAGCAAAATCCAGTTTGCCTGCTGAGAACCTGTGGTAGGAGACATGCCTTGTACGTACACCATCCTCAGAATGTGGATAAATACCCAAGTGAAAATAAACTCGTTGCTGGTGACGCTTGGGAGCGCCAGCCCTCCCTTAACAACTGTGCCTTGTGTATCAGTTCATCCTCGCCCCCCGATCAGGAACCATTCAATTCTGTGACGGCTGGTCCTCCGCAGTTGACTATGAGCCATGCTGGAAATCCAAGCAAACAAGTACCTCACATCAGAATGTCGACTAATTCCAGATCCCTTTTCTAGGGGCAGAAGCTTCTAATGTCCTGTCAGAGAGGCGTCTTGTTAATGCTGGGACTCGGTCTGCTGGTAGTGATTATTGGTGTGACACATAGGGAAAAAATGAAAGTACTACTACTACTCTTAGTGATGTGAGTACACATTAACACCGTGTGCAGGGACAGATAGGTGTGATTTTATTTAATCACCTGAGGATTGCGAGATAGTCTCTATTAGACTTCTAACTTCCCACCTTAATCTGTCTTTTACATTCCTGGGCCCATGCAAGACGACATTTCCCAGCCTCCCTTGTGACTACACGTGGTCATGTGACTAAGCTCAGCCTCACGAAGTATGAGAGGAAGTATGAGAGGAAGTAACGTGTGCTGTCAAGCCTGCAGCTGTAAGACCGTGGGCAAGCTTCCTTGATGTTTTGTATCCCTTTCAACAAGCCATAACCCATGGACACCCTGCCTGTGAGCTACAGATAAAAACAAAGTTCTAGGGGATAGCAGAGCAACATAAGTGAAGACGCCTTGGGGGACTATATTGAATAGGGCCACCCATCAATCTGGAATGTTTCCTTGGACTCTGATATACAGAAGATACAAACGTGTATAGTAGCTAAGCAAGCCACTGAGTTAACGCCAGGTCTGTGTGATAGTGGCCTCAACTCAGGTTAAATTGATACCTTGCCTGCATTCTGGTTCTGACAGGTGTCACCACTGCTCTGTTGCAAATGAGGACGCCGGGCTCGAAGAGAGAGAGACTCACCCTCTTCGGTTCTCACTCATAACAAACACACGATTCAGATCTGCCTGACTGCAGATTTCATGCTCTTGAACACTCTGCTGTCATTGCCTCAGGACTGGCCGGATCACCCAGGCTGACTGTTGCAGTGTTTGCTGTTGTGTGAAACCCCAACGAGGCTAGGGATAAACGTCCTCTACACTATCGCTCACCTGGGGAATCCATACAGTTATAAAGTTAGGCTCTAGTCAAGAGGCTAAGTAAAAGGAAGAGATGTCAGAAAGTGTTCCTGTGAGAAATGGAAGAGGGCTCCTTAATAAGAACATGTGCCATTTGTTGAGCAGAACAAACAAACAGATTTTTGGCAACGAGATTTACTTCAGAGAAGAAAGGAAGTGCCTGAGGCGGTGAGGTGGGGGGCAGACTGCTGACACACAGATGTGCGAACAAGATGCTTACACCAGCTGTGCACTAAAGAAAGTTATCGCAACTATCAATTTTCTATTTTTGTTTTAGTAATTTATCAGTTAGAAGTATCGCACTGTGAGGGCCTCGTAAGGGAGACTGCAGTTTGGAAAGCGCGAGAACCGGTTTTAGCAAACGTTCTGAACACACACATACAGGCTCACACTCAATATGTGAGGAGAAACCATACAAAGGACAAAAGTCAGCTCCGTGTGTTTTGTGCATCCGTGGGCCCCCATCACTTGGGCTTCGAATTATGCCTGTTCGTGAAGAACAGGTGTTTGAAATAAAATCAAGGGGAAAACCACTATGAATTTAGCCCCTCTAAAGACATTGCAAGAATTTCTAAAATTACTCTTCTTAGACAAATTGTTCCCACAAGCCCAGACAATTTTTTTTCTTGAGGGTGCACAGGGGATACTAAATCTTCCTGCCCACATAAACTCATTTTCAGATGGGCTGGAGATTCCATTTATCATACATGCAGGGCTGGGGCTGTTCACGCCACATTAAAGGTTAAAGCTGAGAAAGTGGGGGGGATGCTGGCCTACTCTAGTGTGGGGAGGCTGTGTCCGCAGACACTGGGGGTGCTTTTGTATGTAGCAATGCACAAAGATGAGCAAGCTTGTCATTGGCTTACATTAAAATGCCTAGAATTCAAGTGAAAACGTTTAAACTCATTTGTGTAAAGGGAGCCTTTCAAGATGAAGAGATTAGATTTAAGGGCTAGTGAGTTCCAAGGGAGCGTGTGTATGTGGTGTCTGTGTGTGCGTGTGCGCGTTTAAATATATATATATATATATATATATATATATATATATATATATATACATATACACATACATATATTATTACATATAAAGGTTTTTGTTAGATATGTACAAGTGATTTAAATGACTTAAAATTGTAGAAACATTTTTCAATGGCTTCTGATCCAAAATGTAATTTAATGAATATATTTCTTAGTGCCTGACGCCAGCGGCTGGCACCTGCTTAGGCTGATATCAAGTTTACTTTGCGGAATGGAATTTTCTTGGGAGCTGAGGGAATTCTCTTTGCAAGAAAATCTTTCCCAGTTCTTCATAAATATGCCAAGAGAGTTTTCTGCTGGACCAAGGAAATCAGAGTAAGGCAGACCTCAAGGAAGAAAGCCAAGTTCATTCATTAGCAACTTCATAAACACTTTAAATGGCAAATTTATAGCTGGCGTTTTGTCACAAAAGATTTTGGAAGTGTGTTCTTTTCCTACAATTAGAGCTGGTGTCATTGGTCTTAGCCTTCAGCTGATCAGATGAGGGAATGTAATCAACTTCTCAAACCTCACTTTAGTCAAATCTAGACAACATAAATTATAGGATAAAGACATCATCTTAGATTACCATTCAAAAATTGACAATCAAGACAGGGAGGATTAGAATTTTATCTACCAAATTAGTTGCATTCATCTCTTGAACTAAGGCTGCCAATGTGTCAGAAATCAAACTGATCACAGCCAAGGGATATTGAAAGAAGTAAAACCCGAGGGGGAATGAAAATGCATTCAGCCAAAGGAAGCAAATACAAATAATAATGGAAAGAGACACCTTTTAGTTAATTTCTAGTAGGGAATTGCTTCTTTGCCAGGGTACTAGGTACATGCACATTTGTGTCAAGTCCGAACAGCTTAAAGATTCTGAATTCAGGGTTACTAAATCTTCAGTGCTTTTCGTGTGGACAAAATGGAATTCTAGTGCAGGGTCAGAATCTTTAAACGATGGTGCATCTCTTACTTCCACTCAAGGAAGGCCCTGGAGATAGTTGCAATTTTTATACTTATACCTAAGAAGTACCCAGAAAAGAAATTTAGAACTCGATAAAATGGATGAGAGGATGGCTTACCCCCTGATGTTTACAATCAAGCCAGCCAAATCCAGGAGAATGTAAACTATCCTTCAATTTTTAACTTTAGTTCTTACACATGAAGCTGATTTTAGTTCTTATATATGAAAGAGCCACTATACCACCATAAGTTATTAATGCATCATGATAAACTATGGTAAAAATTTTGCTTATTTCTAGTCACAAGGACCAATGAGTTGCATTCACTTTAAATGTCCTTCTTGCCCAAACTGGAGCCACTTCACTAGTTAGTGATAGAGAGACCCGGGCCACAAAATGTAATGATTATGATGAGTTCTATTGGCCACCATTTTGGGTGCGCTAGAGCAAGGCTTTGGTTACTCTCCCCTGTTTCCTAGGGGACACCCATTTGTGGGAAATAAACCAATTTTATTGTATTCTTGTATTAGTATGCCAGGGCTTCCGTAACAAAGTACCAGAGATAGGGTGGCTTAGACAATAGAAATTTATTGTCTCAAGGTTCTGAAGTCTAGAAGTCCAAGGTCAAGGTGTTGTCAGAACTTGTTCCTTCTAAGGTCCCTGAGGGAAGATCTGTTCCGTGTCTCTCTCCTGGCTTGCAGGTGGCCGTTCTCTCCCTTCATCTTCACATTGCCTCCCATCTCTGTGAATCTCTGTGTCCAAAATTCCCATTTTATGACAATATTGGTCATATTGGATTAGTACTCCTTCTCCCAATGACCCCAAGTAAAATTGATTACTTCTATAAAAATTCTGTCTCCAAGTTATGGAAAGAGCACAAATGTCCATCAGATGATGAATGGATAAAGAAGATGTGGTTTATACATACAAGAAAATACTGCCATTTGCAACAATATGGACAGAACTGGAGGGTATTATGCTAAATAAAATAAGTCAGTCAGAGAAATACAGATATCATATGTTTTCACTCCTGTGTGGAACTTGAGAACTTAACAAAAGACCATTGGGAAAGGGAAGGAGAAATAATAGTTTCAGAGAGAGGGAAGCAAACCATAAGAGACTCTTAAATATAGAGAACAAACTGAGGGTTGATGGTGAAGGAGAGAGGAAACTGGGTGATGGCCCTTGAGGAGGACATTTGTTGGGATGAGCAGTGGGCATTGCATGTAGTGATAAATCAAGGGAATCTACCCCAAAACCAAGAGCACACTGTATATACTGTATGTTAGGTAACTTGACAATAAATTATATTAAAAAACAATTCTTTCTCCAAATAAGCTCACCATCTGAGGCACTGGGGTTAGTACTTCCACATGTGAATTCTGAGGAGATGCAGTTCAACGCATAAACTTATTATATACATATCTAGTTGTGTGGGTTTTCTCCCCCACTCCTCCATAATCTCGAGTCCTCAGAACAATTCTTCAAAGCTGGCGTCATCGATTCATTTTTGTCTACCTTTAAGGCTCAGAGGGGAAAAAAAGGAAATTCCTTGAAGTCACCAGGCTAATAAGTGAAGTAGGAAGAATGTGAAGCCAAGTCTTAGTGATCCTAAGACCATAGCCTTTCCATTCATTGATATTGTTCAGTGTTCAGTGAGCACTACTGAGTGTCAGATGTCACACTAGGCACCGAGAAATTTAGAGATCATGAAAATCCCTTTTACCTTTAAGAACTACATATTCACACCAGGAAACATTTTATTCCATGAAAGCCCAAGGAGTAATCCAGTTCTTCCATAAAGTCTGTAATCATAAAGCATTCATGGAAATAACACAGGGCAATTTTGGTGGGACAACATGTTCGATGTTTCTGGGATCTTCTCCACTGCTAAAGTACCACCCCATTGGAATGCATACAAATCCCAGTGCAGATTACACAACTGGCAAAAATGACGGGCATATATTTATGAGACCCCTGAAACAGGAGTACCAGGGAAAAGATAAACATGTAATCTTTATGAGCTTATCCAAAATTTTATGATAAGAAAAATCTAGAATTAATCTATTTTTAATTTCAGTAGATAGGAATGTTTTGTGTTTATGGTGTAGTATTTTTTAATGTATTGCTTTAGTGTTTATGGCCTCAAACACTCAGTCAAAAGCTCTGGGGAACTCTTTCTCTTCTTCCATTTTTATTTCCAACTGCCAAAGCCGTGGAGGCTGTGAGTGAGGATTGTTTTTATGAATAGATGCAATGAATTAGAAACAATGAATTGAGAACAATGACTTATATCTAGTGACTTTTTCATCCTTTCCTTTCATGAAATAAACCACTGTGTATAGTATCACACTTATTCTTTCATGTTATTAAATTTCTTGTCAAAATCTTCCTTAAACCACAGAGACGAAGATGAATTCTCCCTCTGTGAGTCTGAGCAGTTAAATTTACTTCTCCGACACACTGCAAGTTGATTTAGAGCTAATCTGTCTGCTTTTTATTTGCTCCGTGTAAAACATTGCTTTTCTTGGTTTCTTTTCTTTCACTCTTCATTGTCTCGTAGAAATATGTAATTTCAATTTATACCCTAAGAAATTAGTCTCTCTCAGAAAAATCCAGGAAGATTTTTATTAGAAAAGAGAAACAAGCATTACGCACATGCTTTTGGATGCCCCCCATGTACGACAGGCTGAAATGATGACAATGTGAGGGAGAAAAATGGTGACAATCAATACTGGAATAGTAACTTTAACAAAAAGGAAACGCCATGATCCAGATACAGTTAGCAACAGGACAACTTGCTCTATTGACTATTTATCTGTGTTAAAGTCTGGCCTTCCATTCCATGAAAGGTGTGTGATGTGGGCAAATGATACCCTGTTTCAGTTAAAGTTCAGTCCTAGGCTTCCAGGATCTCCCTGTGAAGACATTCAACTTGGGTGATATGTCACTACTTCGGGAAATTATATAAAGTAGATTTATTAATTTATGTCAATTTGTAAGAATTCTAGTGTCGCAATCACCGAATCTGAAAGTAGTTTTTTTTTTTTTAATTCAACATTTTAGTCCAAAAAGTATTTTGTGACAATCTAGCATGTGGCAGGCACTTGGGCTAGGCATTGGTGATGTCATAGGTATCAAGACATAGTCTTGAACTTAGAGTTTAGTGGGGAAATCCAAGGAAAAAGAGAGCACTAACCGTTGGGAGTGATACCTTCTATGCCCTGCTCTGCTCTGCTCTGCTCCATGATTCATACCATACGATGGGATTAAGGTGCCATCAGGGCACTGACGAGAGACAGAGTGTCTGTGTAATAGAAGCTTAGGGAAGATATCATGGAGAAAAATTGCATCTCTAATGAGAGATAAAAGATAACTAAAACTGAACCAGATACAATGCAAGGGTGAGTGTGGCAGAACAACCTCAAGGGAAAATGTTCCAGGGAGAAGGACAAGCATATACAAAATTCCTGAGTCACATCTATGACTTGGATAAAAATGGAAGAGGCCAGTATAGTGGAAGCTGGTATTCTCTTCCTAATAGTCATTGTAAACTGATTCCACTGCAAAAGGCTGAGGGGTTTGTACAATGACCACATTTCTAGGAGTTGGACTTGATTAGTTAAATCAATCCTAAACATCCCATATTATTTGCCAATGATTGGTTTGGGGTCTAGGCTTACATCCTTTGTTTCATGGCATTTCTCTAATTGAGGGTTTGAGAGAAGGTGGGCCAGTGAGGGTACAATGGCATATTTTTCTGGGGACTTCCAAGAAATTATCACCGGAACAGAAGGCATATCCTGTCTTATATGTGACTGTGGGAGCGTTTAGCCTCAATTGCTCTGGCAAGCATCTTATGACTATAAGGAAGAACGGTCTTAGATGAAGCTGACATGACTACCGAGGGTAGAGAGGAGAACCCGAGTCCTTCATAACCTAATACAGTAAAAGAGTCAACTCCAAAGCATGCTCTACCTCTGCACTTGTTATTATGAGCCAAAAGTCTTCTTTGTTGCTTAAACAAATTTGACTTGGAGTTGTGTTTCTTGCAGCTGAAATATCTTTAAAAATGTGTGATAATCACACTGACAGATAAATGAAAATTAGGAAAGACAGGTAATAATTTGGATCAAAATGATAGGATTCAAAGGGATTTGAATGGGGGATGTGATGGGCTTGAACAAACAAGGAGATTCAATAGGGGTAGGTATAAGGTTTTTTGATTGTGTGTGTGTGTGTGTGTGTGTGTGTGTGTGTGTGTGTGTGTGAAATCATAAAAAATGGCAGAGAGGAAGCTCAGATATTATTTGCATTTTGTATGAGGAATACTTAGGTTTAGCATCAATAAATGTCATATAAATTTGTCATACAAATTAATTGTATGACATGGATACCAAAATATGCAACCACGGTTGAATACTGCACAGATCAAAACACCTAAAGTATTTTGAAACAGATTAGACTTTAAATAGAATTCTTTAAAACATGTAATTCAAAATTGACAGTGATATATTTTGGGCTTTTAGGGTCTCCATGATCAATGATATTAAAACTATAAATATGATGTATATTTTTATACTTTTGCAAATAACTTCCAAAGACATGTTTGAGTTCCAAATTTTTATTCATTGTCAGCTTCATTCATTAGGGACCTCTTTACATGAGTCTTCTATAAAGGACATCTACACTGACCAATGAATTTTATTCCCTATTCATTTTATGAATGAATCTATAAATCGTTTGCTCTACTTGTGTTTGCTCTAAAATCTCAAGTCCTCTCCAATAATGTTCAGAGGCACTTCTGTGAACGCTGGCTGAACTTTAGAATCACTAAATTTTAAGTATAGATGTTTAATCCTTACCCCTGGAAGTTCTGATTTAACAGACTATTAATATTGTTGAAAAGCCACCTAAGTGACTCTAGTGTATAGCCGAGTAGAAGAGAGTGGCCCAAAGGATCAAGTTTAATGCCATTAGCACGGTATTTCTTGGTTATCAAAATAGGCTCAAATTCATCAGAGTCCACTGCCCTTATCTTATATATCTTCTGCTCAGTTGTTATTTTTAAAAAAATATCTTTGTCATAACAATATCTTGAGTAACCTCTCAGGTTTCTTTTTCGATCCTGAAGTAGGAACAAACTGGAAATTTGCAGATCCATTACTGCAAAATGTGCAAAATAGAAACCACAGTCCTATTCATCTTTGCTGTTAGTCTACAGACAAGCACACCAAATTATTCAATTTCCTGATTCTGACGGGGTTTTGAGTTGGCCATGTTATATTGTTTTGCTAATGAAGTTGGAGTTGCTGGGAAGATATTCTTTCCAGAAATAAAGGCAAAATCTCATCGAGACCTAAAAATAACTTGTCTCTTTGCACTCCCCCATGCCTGAAATACATACATGAAGCCTAGTAATGCAGCCAGCTTGTGATCATGAGGTAAACAATGTGAAGATGAAAGTCTGCAGATTAAAGTTGGGAAGACAGAAGAGCCTGTATACCTACTGATACCAATGAACTGCTCTGTCATCCCTGAACCACAAACCCACTGTTGTACCAAAATATATTTTTAAGCCATTATAGTAAGTTTTTCTGTGATTTTCAGCAAAATGTATTCCTAAATAAAATTACTATGATTATATTTTGAACTCTTTGATTCATGAGATTATTAAAAATAAATACAATCACTTTTAAATAGGGACTAATCAAGGCAATTTTGGTTTTAGAATTGAACAAAAACAATACACTACACACAATGATTATTTTATAATGAGCAGAAATTATACTTATCAGCTGGATAGGAGGAACACTGAAATCACAATTTGGGGATTTCCAGCAAAATTTTGTTTGTCTGGTTTTTTAAAATGGCTTTAGAAACATGCTTTTCTTTAGCATCCATAGTTTTTACATTTTTGCTACGGCTCTATCAACCTTTTCACCTCTTCATTCATTTATGGAACCAATGTGGCTTCTCAGGTCTATAAAATTGTGGTGCCTAAATAATTCACTCAGGATTAATAAGCCTTTTAAATGAACATGATTTTGGTTATTCATGGGTTGCATAAATTCACAAATGGGTGCAAGGTCTTTCTTGCAAAGGATGTACATTGTATTTGCCATTCAGGAATATTCCTCTGATGAATTCAATTAAAATTTACTAGGTTTGAGGGCTTTATTGAATAATGAGAAAATTGATTCCAGAAAACTTAGATATTTGGTGTGGAACAATATACATTTAAAATGTTTTTATTATGCATGTTCACTTTAAAATCCAATGGTTAAATTCTATAATCTCATGGAATTTGAAACCCAAGTATACCTCTTTTTTTTTTTTAAGTAATGAAAATGGGTCTATAAAGCATTTATGACAAAGTTCAAAATCTAAGGTTAATACAAAAGGGTTTGAAAGCAATCACCAGGTAAGTAGAAATTTAGCGTAGGAAATGAAAGGCAAAGATGGGGAAATAAAATGAAGAGGAGCAGCGGGCAGAAAGGGATTTGAAAGGAACATTAATACTTCACATAATGAAAAAGAATATAGGTAGATGATAGTGGATATGGCAATGGTGAAGAATAACTGATGGAGTTACTTCCGTCTACACTAGAGAAAATTGATAATAAATAAAAGTCAGTTGGCAGATCTGTGGGTGTTCTGGACTTTTAAAAGACCAATAAATCAAGTGCTTGTAATGTAAATTTCAGGAGGAGAAAGGCACGTGGGGCCTGCATCTAATTTCCCAGGCTTCAGGAAAATGCATGTCATGTCTATCGCAAAACAAAAACAAATCCAGGAGAGCTATTTAACATACTCCAGTGAAAATAAAGATCAACAGAAATTGCCTTCTAAAAATATTTTTAGAGGAATTTAAAAGCGATGAGGCCCTCATTATTTCCATTTCTCTACAGATTGCCAATGTGCATCTATTATTTTATGCTCTTTTCCTTTCAGTAAATGCTAATGAGGAAACTATATGCATATGCATAATCTGGGCAGAGCTACATATGCGAGATGATGCACTATGCATTAATTTGCCAGCTTCATTTCTGTCAGCCTCACATATTTGAAGGCCTGGAAGAAAGTTCTGGAGGAGGAGATTTTACCCAATCACCATGAGGACTCAAGAAGTCAGGTCATTTTTTAGGACAGTTACTACCACAAAATGATGGAACTGGTCAGAAGTCTGAAAACCTGTTTGTTGCTCCTTTGCTAATCATGCCACTCTCAAAAACCAACATTGTTTTTGGTCGGTCTTCATATGACAGCTGGATCGCATATTCTCCTCTCATTATCTCTAAGAATTTTGCCCATTCATTGCACACAAACAAACATTCTAAGTAACAATTTCCAATGCATTAATGTGATGAAATCCATGCCTGAGAGAAGAAAGAAGTACCTGAGACAACCCTGAACAGACAGTTTTGGCCTAAGGTTCTAAATAAATTTGGCCATAGTTCTATGGAATATAACATCAAGTATAATTGAGTTCCATTTTTGAAGAGCCACTCAGTTGTGATAGCATTCCATATCAACTAATTACTCAAATTCCCTGCATGTGTCATTTTCCCAAGTAGTTACATTTTTTGGCAACCTGGGTTCAAATCCCAGTTTCCCCATGTACCAGATATATGACCTCAGGCAAATGAATTGACAAAGAGTTTTTCTTCTCTGAAAAGAAGGTAGTAATGTAGTGTGGCTACAGAATTTAAATGGTATAATGAGTCTATGACATCTGCATTCTGACATTTTCCTGGTACACCAAATCATGTGTTAGGTCACGTGATACAGAGGAGTGGCTGGTGATGAAAGATATAGCCTGTACTTGTAAATGATGGGACAGAATATATTGGGTTGTTTTTTCCCTTATAATATTCAGCTACATGGATTGGTATAAGATTAGAATCAGGTCTGGGTGAAGTTATCCCTGGTAGTGACTGGGATCAGTATCCAGGCACTGGTAGTGACGACTTCATGAGGAGAGAATCTATGAGATCCTGAAGGGGAATAACACAAGACTGTAAGAGATAAGGGTAGGACCGAAGACTATCACACCCAAGAGTATTTGATTTTTTTTAGATAATTTCAATTTTAATTGAAACGGTTCACTTGTTTTTACTACTCTTCCAGTGTACTGACAATGATAAAGACAGGAAAGTTTTAGAGTTTGTGGCAAGGCTTTGTATAATTCACAAACAACTGTATCAATAAATGTGTTTTTCTATCACTTGATAGGTAAATTGGAATTCCCAGATAAGAACATAATTGGCATGAGAACTTCACTGACCTCAGCTCTAAGAGGGCATTGAGGAAATTTCGGGAACGTTTTAGAAAAATCAATCTAGAATCTTATAGGTTCTGCTCTAATTATTTTTGCCCAAGTGTGAAGAGTGTTTTGCCCAGGGAGTTTCTGGAAACCTAGCTAATACCACAAGTGTTTTTTGAATCATATACAATGTAGGTATATGCTACCTACAATAGCAGTAATTTTCATCATGTGTAGGAGAATTTTCTGCAACTTCTAAAAATAATCCTTCTGTAGTATGTTGTTTCTGGCAGTTCCATTTGCTAAGTAGATTAATACCTATTACATTTGCAGAAGCTGGGTCATAGAAGGGAAAGAAGTGTTTTTCTAATAGGAGTCCCAAAGTAACAATTTTAAGTTGGGACAGTAAAAGGACTTAGGAATATTAGAAATTCCCACTATTTGAGTGGCTTGAGTGCTCCGAAGGATTTGATCTGCTATGGGAGGCGGATTGAAGGTATGTGGAGTGGCGTTGTATCAATAAGAAACGTGTGCTGTTGTTCATTAGTATTGGTAGACAATTCACCACAGAGTTTAAAGAAAGGACACGAAGTACTGGGTTCTTATATTTCCCTTGAAGCATCATTAGATAGATTTGGACAGCTGTCTTTTTGTTTTCCAAGCACTAAGTGATATTGGCTCCTCCAAGGACTCTTTTGTTTGCAGTATCTACAAGTGTCCTTATTTATAGTTTCTTGGCCCTTGGAGAATAGAGAAACTTTGTTTTATTTGGAGGGCCAGTTTTATCTGTAGAGCCAGATGTTTGTTTGGATATCCAGTGTGTTTACTTTATAAGACTTTTTGAAAATATTTAAAATAGCCACATGTTGAAGATCTTCTAAATTGGTAATTTCCCACTCCGGTCATTCTTCTGACTGTGGTCCTTTTTCATGCCTTCATTTCGAGTCCATTACTGAAGAAAGAACAAGGCTCCCACTGTTGAATCTACCCCAGAATAATGGTTGAAAGTTACCAAACATCTATTTTTAAAGTTCCTTATTTACTTGTCTTTATTTTTTATTTATAATTTTGGCTCTTTGACCAACTCCTCTGAAGGGAAAGGCTTTTGGACTTTATACAGTTCATTCTCTATTTTTCTGGTGTCTTAAGGCCAATTTACAAATTGTGTACAGTGGGAGCATTTAAATATTCTCCCAGTCTTTCCTCTCTTTTCAACCATTTTCTCTGTCTGCAATTTAGTGGACTAGTTTATTCAGAGACAGTAGCCCAGAAAAGCATGTATCTTAAAAAATTTGGAATTCAGACCAATATTTTTGGTATATCTTCTTGAGGTAAAGTATAGCCCTTAACTCTGCTCTGAACTGGGGTTAACATTCCACCTGTACAGATACTCCCTTTTGTTTAGAAATTTTAAGGGGATATTGGCAATGGGATTGTTTTTAAAGCCCAGAGTCTTTCTTCTATCATGGGCTATTTAAATGGTATTTCTTCTAGAGTTCTCAGTAGACTTTAGTCACAGGCTTGCCATGGTGTCTAGGATATAAGGAACAGTTATGTTTCCCCCAAAGTATACTCTTATTTCTTCCATGTGTCGTAAGTTTTCTATCTCTTGGTGAATTTGAATTACCTCAAATTGTGTCAGTTTGGGGAAAATAAAAACAACCTGTTAATGAACTGAATTAGCTTTTCTAATTTAACAATTTTGCACCCAATCACCATCCTTTATTCAGGAGGCATTCTCTATTTCTGTTCTTGTAGGGTAACAGTCTAAGAGGTAGAAGGTAAATCAATTTTCTCTCTGTTTATCTCAATGGGTGATCTCTTTTCTGAAGAGATTTTCAGCCTAATATTGAGGACTGGCAATGGGAATGGGGAAAAATTCCTTTAAAAAAATCTATAAACTGTAAATCTTTCTGAAAATCAATAAAATTAATCTAAAGTATATGTCAAGGTTCTAAATAATTGTTAAGATATACAATCATAAACGTGGTCAGATCTGTGGTCACTCTCTCCTCCAGACCTCTTGATACCGTCTACCGAGAGGCAGAAAGGAAAACAGTTGACTTGAGCTCAATTACAAGTTTGAAAGCACTTGACTTATGACTGCAGAGCTCTAATTCTCTGTATTTAGTTTTTCAGAAATGGGCTTTAGCCATAGGCTCCTTCTAGCGATTGCTGACTCCTTAAATGAGTGTTAATGTTCCAAACCTTTTCAGCTTCCCTTCCTCAGATGACAGAGCCATTCAGAATTTGGAATTTTTCCTCCCTTTATGACTTCAAATGTGCTTTTCCCTGTTTGGGGATATGTTCATTCCCTTCCCCCTATCTTTCACCCCATTGGTCCAGTTAATGCAATTCACATGTTATGTCTCATCTTCAGTAGACTTTCCTTCGTTATTAAGACTCTAAGAACCTGTTCTCTGAGCTTGTTCTCTGCGACTCTGCAGTGATACCCCAGCATCTTGGGTGTCATGAATGCTCCAAAAGTATGTGTTGAATAAATATCTAATACTGTATGTAATGACTGCTAATGTAAAAAACAGAAGTTGAGAGTTTATCTATGGGTCTTGCCATATTAAATCTTTTGTCAGCTGTGAAATATCACTCAAATGGCTTTAAAAGGAAAAGTGTCATTCAATATTGTCCTTCAAATTTAGTAGTGTTTTACAAAATAGATTCTAAATTGGAACATGTGTATTCAAAGCAGTGAGTTGGTGGTATATAGGTTAGAGGATGTCTATAGGAACTTTAAGGAGTTTCTACATATATATATATATATATATACCAGGAGGGGGATACTTTTTAAATTTACCTGTAATTATTTAGGGAGCATGATTTATTTATATGATGCCATAGAGTGAACTAGAATAATTAAACAAATATTTTAAAATATTTGCATGCTTGCTACGTGCCAGACATTATGTAATAATTGGAGACAGAGTGGTAAATGCAGTAATGCAATGGGTAATCCAGCAACTGGTTATCATGAAAACATTTTAAACCCTACCACTCTCCACCATCAACCAATTACTTTGCATGACAAGTATAAATCACAGACCACAAAGTAAGTAAATATAAGAATTGGAACTGTTTTCAGCTTTTAGAACTTTAGTGTTTTAGGACTGAATGTCTATTAAAGATTCTATTTTTTAGAGGAAAAAATTAATTTCAATAAATTCAGGAATCCCTTATTCCCTTCCTTTCTCTCTGCATTTGTGTCTGAGTTCCAGTGAGTTTATGTAATGACAAGGCATGTTCTTTAGGGTGGGGGTGGGCACAAACTTGTTTGGGTCATTAGTCTATCAACATTGGCGTTTGCTGATAAATTCTGATTCCTATCTGGACTTTGGTCATCAGCCCATGTGTCTATTGAGAGTCTTCCTTCTTTTCAACTGCTGGGCATTTTCAAAACCTTGAAAGCAGAAGCTCGCTGTCAGATAGGCGCACCCAGTAAACCATCTATCATTCCCGCACTATACAGAGTAGGGGAAATCTCTACTTCTATGCTCTCCGGGCCTCCCAAACTCGCGGTAGCCATGGAAGCTATCCAAAGAGGTCTTGGTTTCATTTCCCTAGATACCTCTTGTAGAAATTTTGTCTATACCCACACCATTACTGAGTGGGGATAACCACTATCTGGCCATGTTTGGGGCTTTAACTACTATATTAGGACAGAGTTGAGCTCTTTTCTCAGAAATCAAAATAATGTCACTTGAACAAGATAGAAGTTCATTTCTCCTTCATGCCAAAATAGGGAAGGTGGTTCTGTGCTAGTGTCACAGTTGAAGGCTGATACAGTGCATTCAACGTATCATTATCTAGGCTTCTTTTACTTTCTTGCTCTGTTAAACTCAATCTGCGACTTCTACCTTGTGGTCAAGTTTTTGCCATTTTTTTTTCCCTTGCAGCCAAAGAGAAGAAGGAGAAAGCCACACTTACTCACCATCAAACTTCATTTTCTAGAAGGAGTAATAGTCTTTTACCTAGAAGGCCATGTGGCCATTAATACTTGCCATTTCTGTTACTAAAGAAAAGAGGAAATAGACACGGTGCATGTGTAGGGGGTAACCAGGAGAATCTGCCACACCAGGCATGGGGGCCTTATCAACCTCTTCTAGGTTTTCTATGTCCCCACCTTGGACCCAGTCTCAAGGTCCAGGACTCCTTCCTAAAGCCGACGTCCATCCAAGTTCTTTTTTACCAGCTAGCTTTCCTCCCATTTCAGCAACCCATGGTATTGTTATTGTGACAGTAGTTAGGGAGAGGGAAGGATCGGTTAGGAAGCCTTCTCTCATGAAGCAGTCGGCTTTGGTCATAACAATGAATATGTGTCTTCAAAGCCAAAAGCTAAAAATCAATTGTCTTATGTTACTCTGAGTCATCCCTTTCTGAGGTCTTCAGCATACAATTCTCAGGCTAGAGCCTTAACGGGAGATGACCATGAAGTAACAAAAAACACTAGAAACTAAAAACATATTGATCGAGACAACAAAACAAACAAAAACATGATCTGATTGCAAATAAATAACCTGCACTCTCATTTTTACTAACCTCAATTCTAAATTCTGGTCCTGTTGCTCTCAATTAACTTTGACAACTTTCTGTGTTTTCAGTATTTTCTTAGATAATTGTTTGTATGAATAGAGGACACAGGGGCTTTTTAAAAAAGTGACTAAGTGTGCTGTATGAGAGCAAAACAGACAACTACCAGAAAAGAGCTGTTTAAATAATTGCAAAGAGTCTCGCTGAGAGAGATACTTTTTTCTCCATGTACTGACAGTCTTTCCTTCAATGTCTAGGCAATGCTTGGGGTGCCTGAGTGGCTCGGTCGATTAAACCTCTGACTTTGGCTCAGTTCATGATCTCACGGTTCCCGAGTTTGAACCTCCTATCGGGCTCTGTGCTGACAGCTCAGAGCCTGAAGCCTACTTCAGATTCAGTGTCTCCCTCTCTCTCTATCCCTCCCCAGCTCATATTCTCTCTCTCTCTCTCTCTCAAAAATAAATAAATATTAAAAACAAAAGCCTAGGCAATGCTTAAATCTGGATTAAAACGTAAACTTTCATAATAGGAACATAATTTGAAACATTTCAATTAGTTTATATATTAGTATGTCCCAGAGATATTTCTCATTACACACTTTTTAGCAAATATCTAATCAGAGTAGCAAAATATGTGTAACAAAAGTTTGTCTTCATCATGTCAGAATGGGCCTGATAGGGTTAAGTTCTCAGAGCCTGTCGAGAATAATCAGAAATCATTCTTTATTACTATATTCCTCTTGTATTTATTGTAATGGAATTTGAAATGTGCCCAATAAGTACTTAAAAGTATAAAACTGCTGTAAATAGTTATTTTTCTAACAGGTCCTCAAATTAAATCTTTGGCCATAAATGGTAGCTGGTTTTTTAATCAAAAATGATTACAAGGGCTAATCTCATAACAACAGGCTTTTGACTCAAGGGTAATTTAATAAAGGTATTTCTCTATTTGCTGATTGTGCAGTGCATTGTGCTGGAGATGTTAGTCCTATCTTTTTACTTAAGAACTGCTGTCAAGGGACAACTCATAAAAATAGAATCTCATTAGTATTAATCGTAACAATTCACTCAGCGAGCTCATATGCCCAATTCTATCTGACTATTCTCCGTGTCACAAAAATGGCTTCCCAGCTCTGATTTTTATAACGAAGCTTTAACCAAATCATCTGCCAGTTAGATTATTTTGCATACAAAGTGGGATTTAATGCATTTCGAGTGAGAATAATACTACTGAAAGGGGCATTAGTGATTGAAAAGTCCCACCTGCTGGTTTTACAGATGACAAAACAGAATTTATATGACTAGTTGAAGGTTACACAGCTTTGCTACGTGTGTTTCAAATTCAATTATAATGAAAATGAGAAGGTATGTGTCAATAAGTACAACCGTTCAAAGCTTAGATTTAAAATCATAGCATAAATGTGATGGAGCTGCATCTCCCTTGGGTGTTATAATATAAAAATATTAAGATGAAAATCATATACAGTCAGTTACCATTATTCTGCACCTGACTTCTCAACATTGTGCTCAGTGGAGTGCTTGGTGCCATGGCTTCAAGATTTCTGTTCTATATATTCTTGGTAGCATGTTGCAAGATTTGCTGTAGCCACATTTATGCACTGCACTGGAACTGATAAGGAAATTCTCAACTAACACAGCCGGTTTTCTTCCAACACTGAAATAGTCCTTGATTTCTTCAGTTGAGCACCAGATGGTGGAGCTGACTCATGTTGAGGGGCCGTCGTGTATGAATGATGCATGTAATGAGTCCTCCAGTTCACAGTCAGCATGGTGCAATTACTATAGTATGTGTATGAGTTCCCATAGGGACGAAAACATACTTAGGGCACAGCAGTCTCCTCTCTCTCTCTCACGCTCACTCACTTTAAGGCATGTGCTTCTTGAATGAAATTGTCTGCATTACTTAAATGATTTCTCTTTTGCATCATGTCAATTATTTCTCTCTTTTGCTCTAATTTTCTCCTATAGGAGAAATAAAAATATTTAAGTTGTTAAAGTTAAATGAGATGTCAAAATTCCAGCGTATATCTATAGAATCATAGTATTATTTGGCCACGTTGTATTCAGTTCTATAAACATTTATTAAAGACCTAGTGTATGTTGGTCGGCATGTATCATTTATGTAAAATCTCAAAACTAGTCAGGGAAAGACTCATGGAAAGTAGTGTGTCAAGTATAAGCCCTTATCTTTGTGCCTTTGATTCTCATATCTAACTATTCTATCCTTTAGGGTGCATAAAAGAGTGATGTATTGTTTGAAGGACAGTGATGGTGACTATGAAGGAGGAAAAGGAGAGGTCCTCTTGGTGAAGATATAGAAGACCAAAGGGATTTACATTTTGTCTTGCATGTTTTAGACTTGATTATATCCAGTCAATTGTATTCTTTCACTGATGTGATATAGACCTTCTCCTGATCATCTTCTAACATTTTGAGTGAGACAGTGCTGTGGCTCCATCCCCACAAGCACAAAGAGATATGTTATCTCCTTTTTAACATATCCAAGGGAATATGAAGCTTGGATATTGCTGCCTAGAGTGCAGTGGGGGCTCCAAAACCTTATAGAGGAGTAGCGAGACCTTTTAGAGTGAGAGATGACCAAATATCTTTGACACTTCACACTAAAGTTAGATCAACTGGGATATGGCCATAGCTAAATAGAAGGAAAAGCCCAAAGAGACACATGGAAAATAATTCACTGTTAAGGCAGAAAGATAAAGGATTAGAAGATTCACTTTTCCCCAAACCAACCAATATGGAAGTGAAATCTTGGTTCTTGATCAGAGAAATTATTTCCTCATCCTGCCATTGTACAGAAAAGGCTATGTCAATGATTCTAAAAGTTATATCATTGGGAGTGATAACAATTGACAATGAGTCTCCTTTACTGAGTATAATTTCACCTACGTCTGATATCAAGAGGGGATGAAGCGGTAACAGTAGCAATAGCATTCAGTTTCAGAGACTGGAACCATTGACAGTGATTGTCTTTCAGCCTCAAGGAGTCATATCTTAGCAATATAATAAAAGTAGGAGACTTGGATACCCTACTTTCAACAATGGATATATCATCCTGACAGAAAATCACTAAGGAAACAGATGGCTTAAATAAAACTAGAGACCAAATGGACCTAACAGACTAATACAAAGCATTCCATCCAACAATAGCAGAATGTACATTCTTTACAAGCATATACAAAACATTCTTGAGGACAGATCATAAGTTAGGGCACAAAACATGTCTTAACAAATTTAAGAAAACTGAAAAAATACCAAGTATCTTTTCTGACCACCATGGTACGAAATGAGAAATTGATAACAAGAGGAAAGTTGGAATATTCACAAGTATATGGAAATTAAACAATACACTTCTGAACAGACAATGGTACAAGAAAAAATCAAAAGGGAAATAAAAAATATCTTGAGACAAGTGAAAATAGAAACACAATATACCAAAATTTAAAAGATACAGCAAAATCATTCCTAAGAGGGAAGTTTATAGTGATAAATACCCACATTAAGAAATAAGAAATATCTCAAACAAACAATCTAATGATATACCTCCCCAGAACCAGAAAAAGAACAAACTAAGCTCAAAGTTGGCAGAAGGAAATAACAAAGAGCAGAGTAGAAGTAAACGAAATAGAAAGTAGAAAAACAGCAGAAAAGATTAATGAAACTAAGAGTTGGTTTGTTGAAAAGATAAACAAAATTGAAAAACCTTTAGTGAGGCTGAGAGAAGAGCAGCCTCAAAATTATCAATGAAACAGAAAACACTGTAGCTGATATAGCAATATAAGGATCCCAAGACACTACTATAAATAATTAAATACCAACAAACTGGATTACCTAAATAAATGAATAAATTCTGAGAAACATACAATACAATATACCACAGCTAAATCATGAAGAAAGATAAAATGTGAATAGACCAAATACTAGTAAAAGATTGATTCAATAATAAAAAAAATCCCCAACAAAAAAAAAGCACAAGACCTGATGGCTTCACTGGTTAATTCCACCAAACGTTCAAAGATGAATTAGTGCCAATCCATTTCAAATTAATGACCAAGTGGAATGTAAGGATGGCTTATTATTGAAAACTAATTAATACAATACAATGTATTAATAGAAGGACAAAAAATATAATCATCACTATATACAGAAAAGGTAACAAACACAATTCATCACCTCATAGTGACTGAAAACTCTGAATAAACTTTGAATAGAAGTGAACTTGTACAACTTGATAAAGGATATCTATGAAAAACATATGTTTGACATCATACATTAAGAAAAGACAGTATGGTTTCAGCACAAAAAGAGACATGCAGACCAATGAAACAGAATAGAGAACATAGAAAATGAATCCAAACATTTATAGTGAGTTGATCATCTACAAAGGTACCAAGAACAAACAATGGACTTAAGAGGAGTCTCTTCAATAAATGGTGGGAGGAAAACTGGATATTCACATTCTGAAGGATGCAAGAGGACCCTTATCTCATACCATATACAAATATCAACTCAAAATGTATTAAAGACATAAATATAAGACTTAGACTGTAAAACTGCTAGAAGGAAACAGACAAAAATCTTCGTGATATTGGTCAGGGCATTGATTTTTTTGACTATAACCCCAAAAACACAGGTAACAAAAGAATAAGTAGATAAACAGAATTGCATCAAACTAAAACCTTCTGCCAAAGAACACAGAAGAAACCACCAACAGATTGAAGAGACAATCTATGGAATAAGATAAAATATTTACAAACCATAGTCTGATAAGGGGTTAATATCTAAAATAATAAGGAGATCAAACAACTCAATAGTAAGGAAATGAATAATTTGATCAAAAAGGGGTAAGAGGGATTTGAAAAAACGTTTTCCCCAAAGATGACATACAAATGGTCAACAGGTATATGAAAATATGCTCAAAGTGACTAATTCAAACTAAAGCTACAATGAGATATCACCTCATACTTTTTAGAATGACTATGATCAAAAAGACCAAAGATAGCAAATGTGGACAAGAATGTGGAGAAAAAAAGGATCATTATACACTGATGGCAGGGAATGTAAATTGGTATAGGTATTGTGGGAAAAAAGATGGAGTTTCCTCAAGTAATTAAAAATAAAACTACGATATGATCCCACAGTCTCACTTCTGAGTCTATAGCCAAGGAAATGAAATTGGTATCTGGAAGAGATAACCGCACTCCCAGGTTCATTGTGCTATTATTCACAATAGATACAGAAACAACCCAGTGCCTGTTCAATGAATATGTAAAGAAAATGTGGAAAATATGCATAATGGAATTCAGCCTTGAAAAAGAAGCAAACCTTGTCATTTGTGACAGTGTGGATGAATCTGGAGTACTAAGTAAAATAATCAAGGTAGAGAAAGACAAACATTGCATGATATCACTTATTTGGGGAATCTCAAAAAGTTAAACTCTTAGAAACAAAAACTAGAATGGTGATTTATCAGGAGCTGGGGGTGAGTGTTGGGGGAGATGGGGAGATGTTGGTCAAAGAGAACAATGTTTCAGTTATACAGCATGAATAAGCTCTGAAGATCTAATATACAGCATGGTGATTATAATTAACTATACTATATTTTATTCTGGAAATTTACCAAGAGAATAAATCTTAAATGTTATTACCACACACACAAAATTGGTAGTCGTAGGAGGTGATGGATATATTAATAAGTTTGATTGTGATAATCATTTTACAGTGTATATCAAAACATCACGGGGTCCCTGGGTGGCTCAGTCAGCTAAGCATCTGATTCTTGACTTTGGCTCAGGTCATGATCTCACAGTTCATGAATTCGAGCTCTGCCTTGGGCTCTTGTGCTGACAGTGTGGAGCCTGCTTGGGATTTTCTCTTTCTCTCTGTATCTCTCCACCCCTTCCCTGCTCTCTCTCTCTCTCTCTTTTTCAAAATAAATAAATAAAACTTAAAAAAAACCCCATCACATTGTATACCTTAAATATATGCAATTTTTATTTGAAATCTGTACCTCAATAAAGCTAGAAAAAAATTCCCCCAAAGGGGTTGTATCTAAATTTCTGATACACTCAGCAAAAGCACATAGCAGCTAAGACTGAACTTTGAAGAAGACAGCCATACTTCCATTTTTTTGACAGACCTCTGAGAAAGAAAGTAACCGAAAAAGAATGGATTCCTTCTCATCTGATATGTGATGGATGTCAAAATGGGATATTCCAAGTCACCAGAATGGAATACGTTGGCTATGTTTTTTATTGAGAAGATATTTATGGCGTTTGTCCATCTCCTTAGACTAAAAGCCACATAAGGGCAGGGGCTGTGTCCTTCTAATTCCCCAGTACTCATTCTACTTCCTGGTAGACAGTACATAACCATTCAATCATCTTTTGAGAAATGCATAAATGACAGAATGGCTGTATACTGTATACAGTTAGACTGTGAAGTCTTAAATTAAGAGATTAATGGCTGATGCTTCTCTGCTGTGATGTATTATTTCTCTTAGCCCTTGGCACAAGGGTGGGCACATGGTAAACACTCAATGAAGGCACCGTGGATGTATTAGAGCAGTTAGCACACCTCCCCTTTGGAGCTTCTGTTACAGAAGAATATAGATATTATATATAGTACATATATTTTTTCCTGAGCTCACCTCCAAGTACTTCTGGCCTTATCCCTTGCTTTCTCCTCTCCTAGTTGCTCTCAGAAAACTCCGAATCTTCTAGTTCCATTAGCAGCCTAATGAGCCAGACTACTTCTTACTCTGTCCCCACAATTCAAGTAGTGGATTCATGTCTCTTGTGTGAAAAGAGAAGCAAGTTATACAAAGCAGTGTTCGAATGTAATGTTTTTCTATTGTTAAAGCATCCTATTACAACTCCAGCTTCACAATTCCTTAGCAACAACACGAAGTCTGAAAAAAGGTGATAATTTTATAGCAAAAGGGATAGTTCATCTCTGTAGAGAATAAAACTGTCATTGATCTTCATGAAAAATTGAATCTCAGGGTCTGAAAATATAGACCTTGTTTTCCTTCTTTTATTTTTTTTCATTATAGGAATGACCTTACTTCTACTGTAAATCAAAAGTAACTAGGGCTTTGTGGCTTTTATAAAGTTACAAGGAACAACAAAGAGCCCACGGCACTGGTCCATTACTATGCACCTTATCTGGGGAGGCTTCATAGGTATGTTCTTTAGTTTCTCTGTGTTGGCATTTGCTCTTCAGCCTCCTGATTAAAGAGAGAAAGAACATACAACTACCTTTCTCCATTGTGATGGACCAATTTTTTTTTTTCAGGAAAAGTTCGCAGCTGTAAAAGACAAAAATGAAAACCTCAAACAAATGTCAATTTTTCTTTTATTTTAATGTAATAAAGGTTTCAAAAGAAAAAGTAAAAATACCAGATTAAATTTCCATTTGCTAATTTAAACAAGCAAGCTGAACAACATAATTAAAATCGTTTTCTAACTGGGTGTTGTATGGAAACCAATTTGACAATAAATTATTAAAAAAATAAAAATAAAAGTACATTTGCAGGCAAAATATTGCTTTCTAACATTTAACTATATTCTCCATTTTAAGAATGAGTAGATATGAGTAGAATGAGTAGATATGCATTCCATTTTACCTGAGGTATTTACTAGGCAGTGTGCCTTTAAGAAGCTTACACAACAAATCCACCCTGTAGAACAAATTATGGATGTGACAAGCAAAACAGAACTATTAGACTATGGTAGAGAGTTTAATGTTAATTTTTAAAAATTACAGAAAACCTACTATAGGTGATGGCATCCAAAAGATGAAGGTTTTTGAACATGCATAAAAGTCGGAATGATATTAAAAGTGAAGGAATAGCATAAGTAAAACGTAGGAATAATAAAACACACGAAATGTTCAAAGATCATGGAATGTACCCCTCTACATTATAGGAGTATTGTATGAGATATAGCCGGGAAGGTAGCATCAAATCTTACAATGGAAAGTATTGGATGATAGATTAAGAAGCTTGATATCGATTTTGGAGGCAAGAAAGCATGGCAGATGTAGGTGTGGGGCTCTGAAACCTGGAAGTCGAGTTTTATATCTGCTGCCGACATTCAGTAGCTGTGTAGCTTTAAGAAGTTTACTAGTGTTTCTGAGAGTCATTGGTAGTATGGATCTGATAATAGTTCTTACCTCACTGAATGCTGAGAAGGACAAATGACCTAATGCATGTAAATATGTAGCACTGCGCCAGTACAAAATCAGTGTGGGAAAAGTGTTAGCAATTACTATTGGAGACAATGGGGAACTATGAATAACCTTCAGATTGGAGCATATTGTCATATGTCTTGAGTGAGAAGAGAGTCGAAGTGATGTGAAGTATGGATTCGGTGTGTGTTAACAATCAAGACAGGAAGGCCATTTTTAGAGATGATTGCAAGATACTATGACAATCTAGAGCAATAGGGAGGTAGATCAGTTGCTGGAGGCAATGTCTGGAGGAGGATTAAGAGTTTGGATAGGTTTGAGACAAATTAGCAAGTTTCAGCTTTTCACAGTTAGAATATGCAAAAAGCCATCAAGCAAGAATACACGAAATTATATGCTAATGACCCAAATGATATTTATCCTTTTAAAAACCAGTATTGCACATTGAGAGTGCAACTATTCTAGAGATAAAATTAATGATCGTATTCTAGAATGTTGGAATTGAAATGGTGTTTATTTACACTAGACTGGTTTTGTACTATGCCCAAGAAAATACCAACAAAGTTTCACAGAAGATATCCCAATCTCTTAATCTCCTAAATATTTTTAACAAAAGGATAGCAAACCACAGACATTTATAATAAAACTAGTAAGACTTGACCACTCTGAGGGCTCTCATTAATTCAAGTGAGTCTGCATCTAACAAGGAGGTAAAAACAACATTTTGAGATAACCTCACTTCTGATCAACCTGCTTACCCCAAGGTGGACTTTTCAAATCAGTGAGTTATACTGAAAATCTTCAGGAAAATTACAAATCTCAGAGCATGCTTGAGGCAAATGGGATCTTCTATGTACATACTGACCCGCCTGTAGCATCAGAGCTGATGTGAACTAGAAGAGAGTCAGTTGACCCTGGATGAGACCCTCTGTGGGTTGTAAAATATTTGCCTGTTGGAACAAGTTTAAATTTAACTATATAGTCATGTTTTCTCATTAGGCAATTAAAACGTTTTATACAATTCAAGATTTCTTTAAGTGAAAAATTCTAGCTACTTTAACAACCGTCTTCATGCTATTTTCTGTATTTTAAATATTGCTTTATGCACTTGAGATGGTTGGTATGCAGACTTTGGATTCCGGGAGAAAAAAAATCATAGATTTAATTAATAAATAACTTGGATGTGATGTAATGTAAAGATGGACAAAAAATTAAAGTAAAATCAGCAGGTTAGGAGAGAGAGACAGAGTGAAGTGGAGGGAGAGAAAGAGAGAAGGTGAAAAAGGGGGGAGAGAGGGAAGGGGGAAAGAGAGAGAGGGTGAGAAAGAGAGAGAGGGAGGGAGGGAGAAGGAGGAGAAGGAGAGGGAGATAAGATGAGAAAGAGAAGGAGAAAAAAAAGGGGGAGGAGGAAGGAGAGACTTTACAAACTAGGACTAAAATCAATCACTAACTCAAAAACACCTTGTTTGTCTGAAAAGCTTTTCCTATGAAGGTGACTAAAAGAAAAAGGAAACTTGCCTTACAATCAAAGGAAAGGAAAAATAAATGAGAAGACACACAATATTTGTTTTGGAAAAATAACACTTCTTCAAGAAAACAACTTTACTGATCATTACTATGTACTGAACACTAGGTCTACTTCCTGCTGACAGCTACGTTTCTCAAGTATATGATCTCCCTAATTTCTGTGCTCCCCAGGAGACAGAATTCTGCTGCTGCTGTTGAGAAGAAACCAGTGAGAAGAGAGGGAAGCAAGTTGGCCAAGTCCCCAAAGACAATATGCAGTGGAGAAAAGATTTAAAAGGCTATCAGCTGGCCTCCAAGACCACAGCTCTTCATCCCCTACACTTCCTTCATCCTTAAATACCTCTGCAGCATTTAAGCAACTTTCACAAGTGGATACTGCTTCCCAATTTATGAAAAAAAAAAACAAACATGTATTTTGATTTTGATAAAGTTTCTTAAGGGCTTTACATTTGTGGAGAACGCTGTTTCACTTCTATTATATAAACTGGGTCTATGTGAAATCTTGGGTTTTCTTTAAATGATATATTTTTTTTGGCATGAATTTCCTAAGTAAAAGGAGAGACTGAAAGCTGAGGGGTTCAACAAGATTAAATTATGATAATTATAATTTCTAAACCCTTGAGTGGCTCCTTTTCTCTCCAGGGGAAAATAACAAATAATAGGTTGTTAAGATGGCTAATTATGGAAGTCTTCTTAGGGGAAAAATAAAAAAAAATTTAAAAACCCAAAAGATACTTTAAAAAATTAAGTTCTGTTTCAACAGAAGTGAATCAGACTTCCATACAGCAGAAAGAACTCTATCTTCAGGTATAAGTTTTGTCAATCAGATGGCATTTCTGAAGAAAAGCATCTATCTCTGAAACTGATAGGAAGGCTCGCTTAAAAAGGAAGACACCAAAATGTGGAGGTGACGAGTAAATATTTTAGGACCAAACAGAATTGCATGTGAGACTTTGGTCCACCACTTACTAGCTATAAGATCTTGTTACATAAAACTGAAATAAATTAGTACCTACCACAAAGGGTAATTGTGAGTGTTTAATAGGATAATGTGTATGAAATACTTAGCATGGTTTCTGGGTCTCTTTATATTCAATAAGTAATAGCAGGTGGTGGTGGTGGTGACGGTATTGGTGGAAAAGACTGGACAAATCTTTTAGAGTAGGCCTTCACAAATTTTATGTATTTACGAATCACCTGGAGTCTTATTTTTTTTAACGTTTATTTATTTATTTTTGAGGGGGAGAAAGAAAGAGTACAAGCAGGGGAGGGGTAAAGAGAGAGAGGGAGAGAAAGAATCCCAAGCAAGCTCTGTGCTGTCAGCACAGAGCCTGACTTGGGGCTCCATCTCCCAAACCATGAGATCATGACCAGAGCCAAAGTCAGATGCTTAACCGAATGAGTCACCCAGGTGACTCCATCTGGAGTCTTAGTAAGATACAGATTCTAATTCAGTAGGGCTGGGATGGATCTCAAGAGTTTTCATCTCTAACCAGCTGAGGTGATGCTTAGGCTGTTGGTCTGAGCATCACACTTGGAGAAAAGCTTTAGATTGAGGACATGGTGGAAAACACATGAGAAAGGTAGTGGGAATTAAGATTGTTCCTCAAATGAATTACAGAGTGTAGAGACTTTTGCAGTGATCTTATTCCTTAGACATGACACTTGCTGTCCATTCTTGTGCTTTAACCATTGGGCTATTAAATTAGCTCAGTGTGTTCTGTAGAGGAGTGACTCCCTGACCCCACAGTGGGGTACAGATATGCAGAGGTTGTCCTCCTTGTGGGGAATTTATAATTTATCTACAATGGAAAGACCCACATGAATAAAACATTAAATCAAATACAAGGATGAACAAAATCAAATGCACAGATGTAAGGAATGAGGAACCAATGCTTCTACAGGATGGAAAAGAGAGTGAAGTGGCTGTCTTTCAGTTGGAAACAGTAATTATCACGGAGGCCTTTTCCCTTCTCACAGGCAGGCTGCTATACGGACAGCAATCCATCTCAAGAAGCCAGGACCATCAACTCTTCCTAACCTAAGAAATGCCAACTTCCACTTATATAAGGAAAAATCATCAGAGATCCCTGGTAAAGAGGACAAGTTGTAGATGGAGGGCAATACAGCCCTGGTTGGCAGTCTATGTACCCCAAACTCAGCATCTCTCATACGATGGGAAAGTTGCTATCACTTCAAGATGTGAACTGGGTTCTACACAGTATTTCAAAGCTCAGAACCTCAGACCTAGTCAAGCACAAAGTGCAATCTATTCCTAATTGTCTGGAGATGGAGTGATGATAAGAGAGATTGCTCTTTATAAATCCTTAAGCCTTCAAGACAAATATAACCTGAAACAGTGCTACAGATACCTCAAATCAGAAGGTGAAAACCATCTGTGGTGAAAGTATGCATACTATGTGCAACATAAATTTTCTTTTCAAGACGATTGTCGGGCAAAGTCCGTGGCAAAATAAGATATGCACACTCAACTCTGTACATATACATGCAAACTCACACACAAATTTGACAGAGGACCAAAGGCAAAATTGCTTTATCGTTTCATAAAAATTAATTAAACAAAGTTAAGAATGGAGCCAATTAGAGGTAAAGTGCTGTGCAATATAAAATACTTTCTAGTCATTGCAGCTAATTAAAAGGAGGAGCAAATCATGACTTTTAAAGGGCCCTAATTATTATAGAAGAAATTAATTAGCAGAAATTCTCAGCTGGACATTCAGGGATGTCTTTGGACAAAAGGAATATCCAACTAAGAAGGGTTGGCAGGCCAAAAAAGATCAATGGAGTTTCTGAGAATACAAGCCCTTGAGAACTCTGGGTAATATAAGTTTCTTTGCTGATAAGGAACATGTTTGCTGTCCATACTAGGACCCCAGAAGATACACTAAAATCTGTGACTTGGTGTAGTAGGTTATGGGGACTTCTAAGAATCCAGCCAGCCCTGCTTTAATCCTAAGTATGAGAAATGTACTATTTTCGAAGAATTAGCTTCATGATTCAATCTATATTCAACCATCTGAAGGCGCTTCAAGATTGTCCAGTGGCCTCAGGGTTATATGCATCAATTATGTCTTCCGATGACAGAGTAAACCTGTTGGTCAATGTTGTTCTGGTTAATAAGCTGATGGATAGCAGCTTTGTCTCTATTTATTCACCCTTCTTCATCTCATATCGTTTTAGGATGATTTCTTTTTTCTTATAGTATTTATTTTACTTTCCAATTATACAAATAGCATGTGCTCACTGAAGACACTAGAAAACTGAATAAATGCTAAAAAGGAACAAAAGAAAACCAGGTCATTGGATTTTAACTCAACTTTGGCAAAAATCCTAGTGTTAGTGCTACAAAATGTCAGAATATCATAATTGTTTCCTATGCCCCAATGGGATTGTGTTAATGCACTTTGACATTGCTTTTTACCATTTCTGTTAAATATTATCCTTAATAGACATGATTTTTGCTATTATTTTAAAAAATTGGATGGAGTAAATAATTGCATACCAGTTTGTTGAACAAACCATACTTGTAGAGTGTAAGCAGAAAGTAAGCTTATTTTTCAGAAGTACCTTTGCTAAACCATTCTCATGGACTTGGACTTTGCCACCTCTTGGATGAACTCTCAGGCTAGTGAAAGATATGACCAGTATCATGTAAACAGCTAAGAGTCTCAGAGGCTTAAAACCATTTCCTTCCTCAAGCTCAGACCTGCTTTTGGCTTCTAAGCCTGACATGGGGCTGGGGTGGGGAGATGGGGAAAGTCACACCAGGTCAGCCTGGTTCTTCATAATGTTTCTACCTTACATTTTATAGATGCTCCCCATTCATGATGATGCAGAAGTGACAAACATTCAGTAGAAGCTGTACTTCAAATTTTGAATTTGGATACTTGTCTAGGCTAGCAGTAAGTGGTCTAATACTGTCTCATGACGCTGGGCAGTGGCATAAACTGCAGCTCTTGTTCAGCCCTGGGATCATCAGGGTAAACAACCGATACTCTTAGAGCCATTCTATACCCAAACAACTACTCTGTTTTTTACTTTTAGTACAGTATTCAAAAATTATGTGAGACATTCAATGCTTTAATATAAAACAGGCTTTGTGTTGGATGATTCTGCCTAAATGTAGGCTAATGTAAGTGCTCTGAGCATGTTCAGGGTAGGCTAGGTGGTGCTGTGATGTTCCAAAACTTAGGAGTATTAAATGTATTGTCTACTGACAATATTTTCAAATTCACGACATGTTTATAGAGACAGAACCCCATTCTAAGTCAGGGAAGATCTGCCCTTCCAACTGCTTATTTCCCAAGCTGCCTCTAGTTTCCTCAGGGCAGGAGTAGGCAGAAGGATAGAAGTAAGGGTCAAAGATTGTCTTATCAGGCTGGTATAGCATCTTGCTTTGGTGCATACTCGGTATATCCAATATCCAAAATGGATTCTATATTTCCTGGGTAATTTTGTGAATTCTTCAGACACATTACCCTGATGAAAGCATCACCAACTGCAGATATGGTCACCACCTCAGCATCTGATTTCTGGAAGACCACCCTTCTTTGGGCTCTCCCCTCCAGGAAGTTCTCTTGGAAAGATGGGTTTTAAAATAATGGCCTCTCTCTGATCTATATCTGTGAATACTCTGCCCCCTCCGAGCTTCATTGGAGCTAGATGTTCTCCAGAGAACCCAGATTCTGATTTCATGGCAGAAAGATCTGTCTGGTATGTACCAGGAACCATCTCTACATCCTTAAGTCTTAGTTCCATATTGTAACTTCTCTGGTTCTCCCAGAAGCACACGGTGAGACAAAGACTTCTGCCCAAGTAATTTATATAAGTAGTATTTCTACGGAGCACTATAAAAGGAGTGAGACAGAGAAGGGCAGGAAGCTAACAATGGTCATATTATCAAGCAATTTAGAACACTAAAGGCACTCCTTTAGAACACTGGGCCTCCTTCTCACCGGGGACTCTGAGAGACCCTAGTCACTCTGCCTTAAAGTCATCCCATGTGTGGAAAGATGAACTGGGGCATTGAGTTATCAATTCCTTTTTGACTTTCACTGAGGGTTGCTTCCGAGAGGATATTATGTCCCCTGCATTTCTGCCTGGTTGGTGCATAGAACACATGAACTCAGGTGACCAGAGCAGGTTCCAGGAAGAGTTCTGAGTACTCACATTTAGCATCTGTTGCGTCAGCTACTACCGGGATGGAGAATACCCACTGACAGTGTCTACTCCTCTTTACTACTTTAACTGGAGGTGAGGAGGAAATAGTCTGTTTCTTTTATTTCCAGACATTTTCAAACATTTAAATCTTATAAGTATGTATACATGCATGCATTCATATGGCAACATAATGTACATAACATAAAATTTATCATTCTAATAATTTTAAGTATATGATTTAATGGCATTAAGTACATTTGAGACATTGTACACATATGACCACTATCCATTTCCAGAACTTTTTCTCTATCCTAAAGACAATTCTATACCTATTGAACAGTAAGTCCCCATTCCTTGTCTCCCCTGCCCCTGGTAATCTCTCATCTATTTTCTGTGTCCTACAAATTTGCCTAGTCTGCATTCCTCATATAAGTGGAATCATACAACATTTGTCCTTTTTGTATCTACGAGCACTTCTTTTTTGTTCCCTTATAGTGGATGATAAGTAAAGAATTCACAAATCCAGTTGCACATTTTCTCACAAACTATCATGGTGGTTTGGCACTTCCTATGATAAACTTGGCTTCAAGGCCTGAGCCAAAAAAAAAATGAAAAGAAAAGAAGAAAGGAGGAGGTGTGTTTTGACCACATGTGCACATCTGTATTAGCTCATGATAATCTAAGCTGTTATTTCCCTTGAAGGAAATAAGCATGTGACTTTGACCATTGCCAGAATACCTTTCTATTCACATCTGGCTAGACCTTGATGCACCAAACAGGAATTGTCAATAGTCTATTTTTCCTTTTGAGAATATTAGATACTATGCAAAACCGGGTATACATTAAGATAACTTACTTACTCAGTCTGGCTACAGGATTTGGGCTTGTGTTAGGTGATTTGGGGAAGGATTTAAACTTTTTGAATGGGCTTCAGAAGTGGGGCTTTGTTCCAGATTTGGTGCCATCAGGAAGTGGAAGTAACTCTATGATTGGGTATCTAACTGAATCTCTGTAGAGTCAGGCTAAAGCTGTAATTGGTTTAAAGTACCAGTCATGCATGTTAGCTAGGAGAGGAGTTGTTTGAAACTTCGCGGTTTGCACAGTGGCCTTGTTTTGGTCTTTGATTAGAAAAAATTATGAAGTAGTCTTGTTTTGTTTCACTGCACATTTATGGAACAGACTTGTCTGTTGTAAATGGTCTATGAAACTACTTATGTGCCTTCATCATGAGTGACATAGCTTGTAGCAGTACTAAGATCTTGTTGGTACTGTGAGGGCAGTTTGTGGCTGTCTGTGACTTTTTCTCTTTCTTACGCATCACCTTTAGCTATTATCAAGTCTCATCCATATAGTCTATCTCCATCTGTTTTTGGCTCATTCAAGGACCTGCAGAATACAGGGACTTGTCCAAAGCTAGATCTCCCCTGGAGTACATTTATTACATAGCTGGGGACCCTGAAAAGCATGCTCAAGTTTTCATTCCCTGACAGAGAATATGAAATTCTTGCTGTGACAGTTTCACTATCCTCCTTTCTTCTCCCCACAGTGTCTTACCTCATTCACTGGGAATCTTTTGTCTCTACCTCATCATTTCCCTTAAACTTTCTTCTTCTCTATCTACTTCTCTGTCTACCTGCCCAGGAAAGGTCAGTAAATCCTTTGCCTAAGCAGAAGACCAGGAAGGCTTTCTCCTTTTCCTGTAGCCTTCTCAATTTCTATGTATGATTCCCTTGAAAGGCACAGAGCAGTCGCTCTAATTTCCCACAGAGAAGAAGGCAAACGTTTTTTCACTCCTTATCAAATCAAATGCTTGTACGGACTATTAGAGGTAGTTAACCTGCTGGGTGGGCTGTGAGAGCCTCTTTGGCTGCTGTCTTAAAAGTCCTGGGGTATAACATCTACTCCCCCTTGTGGCTGCTAGCTTCAGAATTAGTGCTTTCTCGCGGTCCACGCTTTGGGTCCTTGTCTGCAATTCTAGACCAATGAAAGATTGAGTGCTCAGAATCTCATTCTATAGGACTGCAAGGAAGAGTTCTAAATCTCTTTAAAGATCTAACTATCGGGAGGCAACATGGCGGAGGAGTAGGGGGCTCCAGTATTTCGCTTGCCCTTTAAAGGGGGACGACTGAAACCATTGTCTCTCTCAACTCCAAAAATCGGGGGGAAAAGGTGCTACAGCGGACAAGAAACGTAGGCGAAAACAGACACGGCCCAACTAAACCGTGAGTTTAATCTGGGTTGGATAAAACGAACTCGAACTCGGGAAGTTGAGCTGAGGGGAGGGTGAGCGTCTTCGGAGATAGCTGGGAAAGTACCCATCGAACAACATCTGAACGAGAGGGCCGGAGCGGGTGAGACCACTACCATCCAACCCCTAAGCAGGGCTTTTGAAGAGAAGTTCGGTAGCAAACAGCAGCACTACCCGCGCGCTGCCGGACCGCGCCAACCCCGTCCGGAGCTGCTGGGACGCGCGCGCCGGGGGGACTGGCAGCGGGGACGCAGGCGGCGCCACCAGCCAAGCACCTCTAACCCCGGCACAATTATAACGAAATCGGGGGTGGCAGACGGCCGCCTCACCTCGCCACCCTCGCCCAGCGCCTCCGGGCACGCACGCCGCAGGGACCCA
Organism: Paguma larvata; assembly: GCA_030068075.1. Lineage (NCBI taxonomy): Eukaryota > Metazoa > Chordata > Mammalia > Carnivora > Viverridae > Paguma > Paguma larvata. Next base: position 39,112,887 of record CM057842.1, read on the forward strand.
GGCAGCCCCAGGCGGCGGCTACTGTGGGACAAGGCCGGGTCACCTTCCAGTAAACCACATTAGGCCGGCGTTGGCGGTGGAGAGAGAACAGAAATAAAGGGGCGAATAAAGCCTCCAGGACTGGTGGCGCGGGTCTGGAGAGACGTCATTGTTGTCTCACAAACCAGGAAGTCACCCCAGAAGCCATCTCTGCAGCAGTGGAGGCCGGACCCGCCTACACTAAACCACGCCCCTCCCAAACTATCAGCAGGAGCGACTGATCCAAGAGGAGATTGCTGCCTGGAGTAACGCCAGTCATTTCCTCTTTTTAAATTTATCCCTCCCTTTCTCATTCCTACCTATCCCGATCCCTGAGCTGGTCATCCAGGGTACTGACTGGCTTAATCATTTTTTTTTGTTTTTTGTTTTTTGTTTTTTTTGTTTTTGTTTTTGTTTTTGTTTTTTTGTGTTTTGTTTTTGTTTTTGTTTTTTAACCCACTCTTTGAGGACATGTCCTACAACCTGTTCTTTACTTCCCTAGCCCTTTTTCTGGAATAACCAGGCCGTATAAGTTCATCTAGAGGACATCGATCTTTATTCCTTTTCCCTCACACCTGTCCTTATTCTGATTTCTATCAGTCTGGATTAAACCCTTTAGTCACTCTACCTGGGCAAAGTCCGTTTCCTTCTTCTCCCTGCACCAGTCATTATTCTGTCTATATATGCTCTGCCACCAGCACACTACATACCCTGTCCTTAAAGTGTAGCTATTACTTCAGGACATTGCCCTCAGAGAGTCACTTGTTATTTTTTTCTGTTGTGAACTGCTTGTCTGGACCATTTGTCGGTACGTTTGAGTATTTCTGTGTTCTGTGTGTTTGTCAGTTTTCCTTTCCAGGGCAACTTCAAGAAACAACCCATAACACATCCAGCCAAAATGACGAGACGGAAGAATTCTCCTCAAAAGAATCTACAAGAAGCAGTGACAGCTCAAGAATTAATGAAAACAGATATAAGCAACATAACAGAACTTGAATATAGAATGATAATCATAAAACTAATTGCTGGCCTTGAAAAAAGCTTAGATGAATGCAAGGGGTCCCACGCGGCAGAGTTCAAGGACCTTAAAAACAGGCAGGAAGAATTAAAGAAGACATTGGAAGAAATACAGGGGAAACTGGAAGCAGCCACAGCACGGATTGAAGAGGTAGAGGAAAGAGTTAGTGCCTTAGAAGACAAAATCATTGAAAAAGAGGAAGCAGATAAAAAGAGAGAGAAGCTGATCCAGGAACAGGAAAGGAGAATTCGAGAGCTGAGCGATGCACTCAAAAGAAACAATATCCGTATCATAGGAGTTCCAGAGGAAGAAGAGAGAGAGAAAGGAGTCGAAGGGGTTCTTGAACAAATCATTGCTGAGAACTTCCTCAACATGAGGAAGGAAACGGGCATGGAAATCCAAGAGGCACAGAGAACTCCCCTCAGACGTAACTTGAATAGACCTTCTGCACGGCACATCATAGTGAAGCTGGCAAAATACAAAGATAGGGAGAGAATCCTGAAAGCAGCTAGGGACAAAAGAACCCTAACATACAAAGGGAGACCTATAAGGGTAGTAGCAGATTTATAAACAGAAACTTGGCAAGCCAGAAAGGAATGGCAGGATATCTTCAATGTGATGAGCAAGAAGGACATGCAACCAAGAATTCTGTATCCGGCTAGCCTGTCGTTCAGAATAGAAGGAGAGATCAAGGTTTTTCCCAACAAACAAAAACTGAAAGAATTTATCACAAATAAGCCAGCACTGCAAGAGATCCTGAGGGGCATTCTATGAAGACAAGGTTGCAAAGAACACAAACTGCCAGGGTCAGCCTTACAAACATGAAACTTACAGATGATACAGTGACTGTAAGCCCATATTTTTCAATATTAACACTGAATGTAAATGGACTAAATGCGCCAATCAAAAGACACAGGATAACAGAATGGATTAAAAAACAAGACCCATCTATTTGCTGTCTTCAAGAAACTCATCTTAAACCTGAAGATACCTTCAGATTGAAAGTGAGGGGATGGAGAACTATCTACCATGCTACTGGAAGTCAGAAGAAAGCCGGAGTAGCCACACTTATATCAGACAAATTAGACTTTAAAATGAACGATGTAATAAGAGATGAGGAAGGACATTATATAATAGTCTCAGGGACCATCCAGCAGGAAGAGCTAACAATTGTAAATATCTACGCACTGAATTCGGGGGCACCCAAATTTGTAAAACAACTAATTACAAACATTAGCAACCTCATCGATAAAAATATCCTAATAGTAGGGGATCTCAACACTCCACTCTCAGCATTGGATAGATCCACAAAACAGAAAATCTCCGCAGAAACAATACCCCTGAATGACACATTAGGACAGATAGGCCTCACAGACATCTTTAGGGTCCTTCATCCAGAAGCAAAGGAATTTACGTTCTTCTCATCTGCACACGGTACATTTTCCAAGAGAGACCACATTCTGGGGCACAGGGAAGCTCTGAATAAATATAAAAGAATTGAGATCATACCGTGTACACTGTCAGACCACAATGCTTTGAAACTTGAAATCAACCACAGGAGAAAGCCTGGAAAATATCCAAGAACATGGCGGCTAAGAAATAACCTACTAAAAGATGACTAGGTCAACCAAGCCATCAGAGAAGAAATTAAAAAATACATGGAAACAAATGAAAATGAAAATACAACAATCCAAACGCTCTGGGACGCAGGAAAGGCAGTCTTGAGAGGGAAATATATTGCAATCCAGGCCCATCTCAAGAAACAAGAAAAATCAATAACACAAATTCTAACAGCACGCCTAAAGGAACTAGAAGCAGATCAACTAAAACAACCCAAGCCCAGCAGAAAGAGAGAAATAACAAAGATCAGAGCACAAGTTAACCATATGGAGACAGAAAAGGTAGTGGAACAGATCAATGAAACCAAAAGCTGGTTCTTTGAAAAAATAAACAAAATAGACAAACCTCTAGCCAGGCTTCTCAAAAAGAAAAGAGAGAGAACTCAAATAGATAAAATCGTGAATGAAAAGGGAGAAATTACAACCAATCCCTCAGAGATACAAGCAATCATCAGAGAATACTATGAAAAATTATATGCCACCAAACTTGGCAATCTGGAAGAAATGGACAGCTTCCTAAATAGCCACACGCTACCAAAACTCAAATGGGAAGAAATAGACAATTTGAACAGACCCATAACTAGTGAAGAAATAGAATCCGTTATTAAAAACCTCCCAGCAAATAAAAGCCCTGGACCAGATGGCTTTCCTGCGGAATTTTACCAGACATTTAAAACAGAGTTAATTCCTATCCTCCTCAAGCTGTTCCAAAAAATTGAAACGGAAGGAAAACTCCCGGACTCATTCTATGAAGCCAGCATCACTTGGATTCCCAAACCAGATAGAGACCCAGCAAAGAAAGAAAATTACAGGCCAATCTCCCTGATGAATATGGATGCAAAAATTCTCAACAAGATACTAGCAAATCGAATCCAACAGCATATAAAGAGAATTATCCACCATGATCAAGTAGGATTCATCCCTGGGTTGCAGGGATGGTTCAATATTCGCAAATCAATCAACGTGATACATCACATCAACAAAAGAAAAGATAAGAACCATATGATCCTGTCAATAGATGCAGGAAAAGCATTTGACAAAATACAGCATCCTTTCTTAATAAAAACTCTCGAGAAAGTCGGGATAGAAGGAACATACTTAAACATCATAAAAGCCATCTATGAAAAGCCCACAGCTAATATCATCCTCAATGGGGAAAAATTGAAAGCCTTCCCCCTGAGATCAGGAACACGACAGGGGTGTCCACTCTCGCCACTGCTATTTAACATAGTGTTGGAAGTCTTAGCATCAGCAATCAGACAACAAAACAAAATAAAAGGCATCAAGATTGGCAAGGAGGAAGACAAACTTTCACTTTTTGCAGATGACATGATACTTTGCATGGAAAACCCGACGGAATCCACCAAAAGCCTACTAGAACTGATTCATGATTTCAGCAAAGTTGCAGGATACAAAATCAATGTACAGAAATCGGTGGCATTTATATACACCAACAATGAGGCAGCAGAAAGAGAAATAAAGAAGCTAATCCCTTTCACAATTGCACCAAAAACCATAAAATACTTAGGAATAAACCTAACCAAAGAGGTGAAAGACCTCTACACTGAAAACTATAAAAACTTATGAAGGAAATTGAGGAAGACACAAGGAAATGGAAAAACATCCCATGCTCATGGATTGGAAGAATAAATATCATCAAAATGGCAATACTACCCAAAACAATCTACACATTCAATGCAATCCCAATCAAAATTGCACCAGCATTCTTCTCAAAGCTAGAGCAAACAATCCTAAAATTTGTCTGGAACCACAAAAGACCTCGAATAGCCAAAATAATACTGAAGAATAAAACCAAGGCGGGAGGCATCACAATCCCAGACTTTAACCTCTACTACAAAGCGGTGGTCATCAAGACTGCATGGTATTGGCACAAAAACAGACACATAGACCAATGGAATAGAATAGAAAACTCAGAAATGGACCCGCAAGTATATGGCCAATGAATCTTTGACAAAGCGGGAAAATGTATCCAATGGAAAAAAGACAGCCTCTTTAACAAATGGTGCTGGGAGAATTGGACAGCAACATGCAAAAGAATGAAACTAGACCACTTTCTTACACCACTCACAAAAATAAATTCTAAATGGATAAAAGATCTGAATGTGAGACAGGAAACCGTCAAAATCCTAGAGGAGAAAACAGGAAAAAGCCTCTTTGACCTAAGACGCACCAATTTCTTACTCGACACGTCTCCAAAGGCAAGAGAATTAAAAGCAAAGATGAACTATTGGGACCTCATCAAGATAAAAAGCTTCTTCACAGCAAAAGAAACAACCAACAAAACGAATAGGCAACCAACGGAATGGGAAAAGATCATCGCAAATGACATATCGGATAAAGGACTAATATCTAAAATTTATAAAGAACTTACCAAACTCCAAACCCGAAAAACAAACAACCCAGTGAAGAAATGGGCGGAAGATATGAATAGACACTTTTCCAAAGAGGACATTCAGATGGCCAACAGACACATGAAACGATGCTCAATGTCACTCATCATCAGGGAAATACAAATGAAAACCACACTGAGATACCACCTCACACCAGTCAGAGTGGCTAAAATGAACAAATCAGGAAACTATAGATGCTGGCGAGGATGTGGAGAAGTAGGCACCCTCCTACACTGTTGGTGGGAATGCAAACTGGTGCAGCCACTCTGGAAAACGGTGTGGAGGTTCCTCAAAAAAATGAAAATAGAGCTACCCCATGATCCAGCAATAGCCCTGCTAGGAATCTACCCAAGAGACACAGGAATGCTGATGCATAGGAGCACGTGTACCCCAATGTTCATAGCAGCACTTTCGACAATAACCAAATCATGGAAAGAGACCAAGTGCCCATCAACTGACGAATGGATAAAGAAGTTATGGTACTTATATACAATGGACTACTACGTGGCAATGAGAAAAAATGAAATCTGGCCATGTGTAGCCAGATGGATGGAACTGGAGGGTATTATGTTAAGTGAAATAAGTCAGTCAGAAAAAGACAGATACCATATGTTTCCACGAATAGGTGGACTTTGTGAGACTAAGCAAAAACCAGGGGGAGGGGAAGAGGGGAAAGGAAAAAAAGACACAGAGAGGGAGGGAGATAAAACATAAGAGACTCTCAAAGACTAAGAAAAAAAACTGAGGGTAAGGGGGATGAGGGAGGGGGGAGAGGGGGTGATGGGCATTAAAAAGGGCACATGTTGGGATGAACACTGGGTGTTATATGTAAACCAATTTGAAAATAAACTATTATAAAATTAAAAAAAATAAAGATATAAGTATCTAGATTCATTCATAGTCACAATCTTTATGTTAATTATAAATGTTTCCCCACAATCACAAAGGCATGTCTACTTGACCTAGAATGGAATTCAATCTTTGGAAATATCTGCTTCATGTACAGTTTTGAGAAACATTCAAAGGTGATGCTTGAGGAAGAGTGCCATGATTGATAAACAATGTCTTTCATGGGTATTGCATTGAAAAGTAGAGATATCTTGGACAAGCATGTGCTGATCCGACAGCAGGGGATACTCGTTCACACTAACAGGAATATTATGTTGTTGAAAGCAAGAAAACTATTGCGAAACATCTTTATAATTTTGACATTGTTATTAATTCGATTTGAATTTCTTTGCCACTATAAGTGAACCGGGGAAATTTTTTTTTTAAATCTCAAACTATACTTGACCTCCTGAAAGGGTTTGTTCTGGTTATTTAAAAAAATTGGCTTTTAAAAATCTGTAAAGTGTATCTTTCTTACAGTGACTAAAAAAAGTAAGCCTAACTAAGCAATTAATTTACTGAGCAAGCAGAGATAGCAAAATGACACTCATGAAGAAATTAGACGAGGGAATCTGGGAATTTAAATGGCACATACAGCAAGGAAAACTGGTAGAAAAATATGATAAACAAAAATTCTTTTCCTGTTAGTAGGAGAAATTATCAATATAGTAAGTACCAAGAAAAAATTATTCTGAGAGTGAAATCTGGTCAATGTAGAAACGGAAAAGAAAGGTATTAACATCAGCACTTTCACCCATGTTACTTAACATCATAAATCTTTCTGTCTTACTGGTCAATGAGGAATAATCAGCATGTTCAAGAAACTGTCACCTTTTATCCACATAGATTTTTGTAAGAACCACAAGGATCATTGGCATTTATACTGTGTTAGCTGACAAAAACACATCAATGGAAACTTCAGAAAGGATATTCATATTGGTAATTAGAATTAATCTATTAGACACATTGGCTCAGTAAACCGGTTGCAAAGGGTGGGCAAGTAAGAAGAGTGTTGTCAGAAGATGAGCCTATAAATACACATGTAACATTGTCAATTGAAGAGTAAAACCAATATGAAATGAAATTTCATGGTGCTTTGGTTACTGTGACAGAAATGATTTAAATTTAAATTATAGCAAACGGACCTCTGTGACCCTCCCCCACTTCCCCCCCCACCCCCGCGAAAGAAAAAAAAAACATTTAAAATCATTGTGTAATACCGGAATACTTTACATTTCAGACTTAGATATTTGGAGTTAATCATAGCGATCCGTTTGCTGAGGGAGGTGGAAAAACCAACCAATCATCTTCAGTTAAGACCTAGAACTGAGGTGGAGACCACATCCTTCAATTTTGGGTTCCGGTCTTCTTCAAGTACCCAGAGCCATAGCTTCAATGCTTAGTTTTGTTCTCATGAAGTGAATGACCAAATTCAATATTAATCAACAAATTTTACTAGCTTTCTTTTTTTTTTAACCTGTAAAATTTCACTCAAAAGTATGCAATGAGTAGTTTAGAAGTGACGTGCATGTAATTTGGAGGCAAGCTGCCAAGATGTATGTGTCCATGCAATATCAACAACAGTTCAAAAGGCCTGGAGCAATTTCATAAAGTCTATGTACATCAGATTCCTTATAATAATACTGTCTCAAAGTAGAACTTTATGGGAGATCATTGGAGTCATACTACAAAACACTTGTGGCAAATAGTTAGTACCTGAGAACCCTAAATATCATGATTGTTCTTTTTTTTTTTTCAGACTTACCTGGTTAATAAAGCAATAGAATATGACATGTACACAATCCAGATTGTTTTACGTTGTGAGTATTTCCAGTCTAGTGAATAGTAAATCTTCAAAAGTACTTGTTTCGAATAATAGCAAAGTTGCATTGCCATCAAGAATACAAATCACGGGTGCCTGGGCGGTTCAGTCAGTTAAACATCTGACTTCAGCTCAGGTCATGATCTCGCAGTTTGTGGGTTTGAGCCCAACGTCAGGCTCAGTGCTGACAACTAAGAGCCTGAGCCTGCTTCAGATTCTCCCTCTCTCTCTCTGCCCCTACCCTGCTTGTACTCTGTCACTGTCTCTGTCTTTCTCTCAAAATAATAAACATTAAAAAAAGAAGAAAATACAAATGAAAATAATAAAATACAATTCAATACCAAAAAACCCCACAAAAACAAACCCAAATAATTCAGTTAAAAAATGGGCAGAACAGACTTTTTTCCGAAGAAGACATACTAACAGCCAGCAGACATGGGAAACATTCTCAATATCATTAATAATTTCAGGGACGTGCAAATCAAGACCACAATGAGGTATCACCTTACACCTGTCAGAATGGCTAGCATCAAAAAGACAAGAAATAACAAGTGTTGGTGATGATGTGAAAAAAGGAACCCTTGGGCACTGTTCGTGGGAATGCAAACTGGGTAGCCACAGTGGGACACAGTATGGAGGTTTCTTAAAAAATTAAAAGTAGAATTACCATATGATCCAGTAATTCTACTGCTGGCTGACTATTTACCTATGGAAAATAAAAACATTAATTAGAAAAGATATATGCCTCCTTATGTTTATTGCAGTATTTACAGTAGCCCAAATATGGAGACAACACAAGTATCCATCAGAGGTGAGTGGATAAAGAAGATGTGGTACAGATATAACAGAATATAACTCAGCCATAAAAAGGAATGAAACCTTGCCATTTTCAACAACATGGGTGGACCGAGATGGTATAATGCTAAGTAAAATAAGTTAGATAGACAAAGACAAATACCATATGATTTCACTCATGTGTCAAACTGAAGAAATGATATAAATGAACAACAACAACAAAAGAGACAAATCCAAACAAAGATTCTTAAATACAAAGAACAAATTGGCAGTTGCCAGAGAGAAAGTAGATGAGCGATGGGTGAAACAGATTAAAGGGGATTAAGAGTACCCTTAACATGGTTAGCAGTGAGGAACGTATAGAAATGTTGAATCATTATGTTGTACACCTGAAACTAAAATAACACTGTATGTTAATTATGCTTCAATAAAAAAATGAAAATCACTCATATCTGCTAGTATAGCTTTAATAAAAAAGACAGATAATGTGGAGAAACTGGACAACCTCAACTTACCTCAACTGATGAATGGATAAATAATGTGTTATACAATAAGATATTATTCAGCAATAAAAATAGACTATGTAGTGATCCAAAATAAATGACTGTCAAAAATGTTAGACTAAGTGAAATGAAGCTATAGTGAAAGAAGCAAGTTACAAAAAAACGCATACTGTATGATTCCATTTATGTGAAATATCTAGAATAAACCAATCTATAAAGACAGAAAGTATATGGTGGCCTGGGGCTGTGGGGTGAGGAGGGGGATATTTAGGACTGACTGTTAATGGGGATATGGTTTCTAATGGGGATGAAAATGTAGTGAAATTGATTGTGATGATAAATGCACAGCTCTGTGGCTATGCTAAAAATGATTTCATTTTTACACTTAAGAAATAATAGCAAAGTTAACAGTACCAGAAACTCCAACACGGCATGGGCATGCGGTTAATAGGCCTGATCATATCTTCACCATAAACTGTTGCCAACACCCAGAATTAGAGCATGCTTAATTTCCATGCCAGGAGTCAATCTTCTCAAAATGCAAATGGCCCTGCAGTGGGTAACATATTAAGTGTCACTAAGTATTAATCCCATCGTGTGAGGTAGTTATCTCTTTGGAAGTTGACATACTAAATATAAGCATATTTTGTTGAGAAAAAGGTGAGGAAAAATGAAATACCTTTTGATTACCAAGCAACTGATGAGTTAGTGCATGTATTATTTCTGAGGAACATTCCTTCTAACTAAAGTCTCTTCTCAGGTATTGGGAGAGTCCATTGATTCTTCAGCATGCAGATATCACCAGAATTAGACCCCAAATCAAAGGACACATCCTGATTGCAAGAATATATAATTCCTTAACTGATTATCAGACTAAACCAGTTATTTTAAATAACCAACCCCTTTTGTTTGAGTCAAAAGGCTTGGTCAAGTCAACAGCTATCCTTGTTTCCTGTATTAAAGCCAGGGAGATCAAGGCCACTAAAGAGGCCACCTGCAGGACAAATAGGGTTCCCAAAGAAATGGTTTGCTTGGTTGGCAAGGTGGCTTTTTTGGATGGTTTTGGTCACTATCGTAGGTGAAACATACGCTCTGAGCTTTACTACCATTCTACCACGTCCTAACAGCTTATGCTCATGCCTTGTTCACTTTTTATCTACTCGCTCACTTTGCTGGTCTCTATAGCCATTTGATATTGTAACTGCTGGTCTAAAATGTTGAATACAAGTAAAGACACATGCAAAAGTTCAGGTTTCTTGTAGATATCTTAAAACATTTTAGAAAATCTGACACATGCAGATCTCTACCTTTTGGGCCCTATCCAGCAACTGCCTAAAAACCACTGGAAAGTAGACTCCTTGGAGTCTAGAAAATCGATTCTCAAATTTGATTGTGCATTAGCAGTGCCTGGAGAGCTTATTAAAACACAGTTTTAGGCTTGGCTCCCAAGGTTTCTGATTCATGGGGTCTTGGGTGAGGCCCGATAATTTGCATTTCTAAAGAGCTCTTGGGTGATGCTGATAGCTGCTTGTCCCTGGGGATCACACTTTGAGAATCACTGATCTAGACCAAACTAAAAGCAAATAATAGTTTTGTTATTCATTCTGGAGCCTAAAAGTAAAAGAAAATCAAATGAAAATAACTAGAATTACCAGATGAGTGCTTGGTCAGACTCATTTTGGCCAAGTAAATTAGGATATTTGGAAGACTTTCTTGGTTTAGGGGCAAATGTCAAGCACTATCATTTGGGAAAATGGAACTAAGTAACAATGGGGCAGCATGAGGCTGAAGCCTTGAATCAAGAAAGGGCTGGGCGGTATTTCTCCACTGGCTACACTTTACAGTCAGCTGAGGATTTAAAAATATAGATGTGGGGGAGTACCTGGGTGACTCAGTCCATTAAGTGTCCAACTCTTGGTTTCCACTCAGGTCATGGTCTCACAGTTTCCTGAGTTTGAGCCCCACATCTGGCTCTGCAATGACAGCACAGATCCTGCCCCTTCCCTCCTCACGGTGTCTCTGTGTCTCTCAAAATAAATAAATAAACTTAAAAAAACTAAAAGTACAGATAGGGATGCATGCACAGACATTCTAATATCCTCAAGCACTCCTGGGCTACAGGAAATCCTGTTGGGTAGAACCACATGTCTCCACCTAGTCCATCATACTCACCACTCTAATGCTCACTAGAGTCACCGGGGTGGAGGGCATGAAAACCCAGGAGTTCTGATGGAGGAAAAAAATTTGAATTGTGAGACTTATGACGCCATTCTTCAAGGACTCTGTCATTGTCAAAGGGCTTAGCAAATGGATACAGTATACAGATACAGTATAGCGAAAATCCAATCTCTGGTGGTTCAGAGAAGTCCCCTATGGGGACTAAGTATAGGATACAACACACTCCTATTCCCATTGAGCCCCAGTCAAACGGCCAGGTCAGAGAATGGATCAGTCTCCTGCCCCTGCCTCTTCTATTGAGCTAAAGAAAGATATCCCCTAATGGTCTATGCGTGGCATCCTCTCTGCTCTCCCTATAGGATCATTCTCCTCCTTTGGTCATGCTATTTTATGCTTCTATACTAACCCACTTTCAACAACATGACACAGCTATAAAACTTCCTCCAGGGGTTTAATTACATGTTGCAACTCTCCACAGCATTAAAGGAGGAAAGAGAGGCGATTTGCTCTGGCCTTATGAAACAGCTTTCTCAGGCCTTCTTTCACTCTTGTTGAAATGTGTGTCTCTAAGACTTGATTTCCCAAACTGTAACCAAGCTCAAGTTGAATGAACAAGTACACCTGATCTTCCATGGGCATATAAGGATTAAGCTTCTTATTAGAGATCTAAGAATATTTTGGCCAAATTTATAAAAATATTTAATCATTTGTCTCTAGTACATTATTTATATGCACATCTACACCATTTTCAGGCCTATCATTCTTGTCCCTTATGCTTGACAAAATGACTGATTAGAAAGGTTTCCATTTCTATACCTTTCATTTATCTTCAGTGTCTCTCATAAATGTTGAATTAAGCAGATTTTATGAAACTTATCATAAAGTGTAGTTTTCATCAAAAATGACGGTGACAGAGGAGATTTCTATACTCTCAACTTCAATAACAGTCACTCAGAGTTTCTAGGCTTTAAACTGGAAGGTTCTCATACTAGGGAAATTGTGCTTTAGTCCTAGGGAGGATCTTCTGGCGGGGGGGGGGGGGTCTTCATTTATGCCTCTCAAATTCAATAAAACTTAGTGAACTTGAGGTGGCAGTAAGGAAACAGTGTTTCATGTATCAGAACTAGTAATAGGACTGTTTTCCTACTATAGAGATGAAGACACTCTTATGTTTCAAAAGGTATTTTTGAAAATTAACACTTTTCAGGAACTTGCCACGTGCACGTTACTTCACATGTATCCTTTAATCCTTAAGATAACCCTAGAAGCAGGTACTATCTTTATTCTCATTTTATAGGTAGAGAACTGAAGCAAGGTTAAGGTTAAGGACCTTTTCCAACATCAAGTAAATAGAAGAAAAGTTATTTCAAACTAAGATACTCTGATTAAAATTAGACACATTCGTATGATATATTCATATGAATACATATATATATATATATATATATATATACACACACATATATATACACACATATGAATGCAAATACATTCAGAGAGAATTGTATTTGATTATGGGAAACCATGAACTAGAATTAGTACGTCTCTACTATTGAATCACTCCCACCTCCATAACGCCATCCTCCATAATCATTAATTCTTTTATTACATGCTGCATACATGACATAGATGAGCCATTTCAATATATCCAAATCCTGTGACTGAAGTACTACTACTGTCTTCATTTTACAGGTGACAAAGCCAACTCTAAAGAACTTGGTCACACAGCAGATAAGTCGGAGCATGTCTGACTCAGGAGCCTGACCTCTGAATCACCATACCATACCATACCACTGTGCAGCACTGGGCATGAGTGAGAATTTTATCCAGTAGGCAATGAGGGACCCTAGAAGATTTTAAAGGAGGGGCTTAACAAGATCCAAGGGTGCTGAGAGGGCTTTGGCAAGCACATTTTGGAAATTATTAATGGAGTTGTTGAAAATGTTCTGTTCCTTGTTTTAATATTTCTCATGGTTGACAGCCGGTATCCCCTTGACAGGATTATTAATACATCATTGAGCCTCACAAACTTCTGGGCCCTTTAGGATGGAAGCCAGTTGAAGCTTTGCCATCACATGTATGGAAAGCAGTTAGCTTGTATGTATCTAATTTTCTAATCAATAGTGAATGACCAGAAACAGGAGTCTTCCTTATCTGTGTTTGCATGCCAGGCTTCACTAATGCCAGGCAAAGTTATGTGCTCTGTAAATCTGTGGAAATTAAAAAAAATGTAAAATCCATTCTTAGGTAGCCAGAGGAGGGAGAGAACATTTTAGGAACACCTGTTGGTAGTTGGGTCACATGAACATGTCTTCTAAATACCAGCACTACCTGCCTGCCATAGTGGCAGATTTCTCATTTCTTCTAGAATCTTGGGAAATACAAGCTGCCTCTCTTTTCCAGCATCGCTATAGACATAATGCAATTCTCTGATGCAAAGGGGGGAGATTTTTGCTTAGAAAAGTGTAAGAGGACCTGATTTATGTCAGGCCACCTCTTACAGATGCAGCCACATCACTGCCTCCCTAAATAACCAAACTAAATAGCTGGAAAAGGACAATCAAGGTGGCTGTCACATCCCAGTGAGTGCAAGTCAGTGCAACATCTGTTTTGCCTGCTGTTTTAGGAGTCACTGGAACATTCTATAATCTGGGAATTCAGTTTCTACTTTTTTCTCCTCCTTATTGGTGGAGCCTGCATGTGAGAATTGCAGTGACTATGTGAGGATGTTCTTTCCAAAGTTAATTTGTCTAAAGAGGAAAAGAGTGACTGGCACATAGTAAGCCTTCAAAAAATGTTACCGCTGTGACTAGTATGAGTGGAATGTATACCCGTATTTCTACACGGGCAAAATACAGTCACAAAACTCAAAAACAAAGATCATACGGCTTGCATTTAAAAAAAAATGCCTCTTTCTCCTCCTTAACTTCTTACCATTTCATGTCCATCTGTTTTCGTGAACAATACGTAATTTTGAAACACTCTTCTTTATTTTTATTTGCTAGGATACAGAAGGATCCATAACTTATTCCATCAGCAATCACTGAATATCTCTTATGTCGTGTTCTGTGGTGGCCATGAGACAATTAACAATGAAAGTGGACCCTTACGGAGTTCAGAGTCAAATGGAGAAGAAAGATGTTGAAACAAGGAGTACCCAGAGAAAATTTTGGTGCTAGAAAACTGATTTTGTTTACCTGTCTTTTGCTAAGCAAAGGAACAGAACATTCTGTACCATTGGGAGAGCATTCCTGAAGGAGGTTAAAAAAATATGCTAGACTTCAGTGGTGGGTGGTATTGGAGTATACTGATAGGGGCATTCCAGGCAAAGAGAACTGTCAAACAGGGATATGTGTCTGATCATGTGTGGTCGGGGAGGCAGACATACTTGTGAGAGGCTACACGCTAGCTCTCTATGTTCTGGAGACTTTGAGCATTAATCAGCATTCCATGGGAGAAAAGTTCCCATGGGTAAGTAACTTAGGGAAATGCCAGGCAGAGGTTATTAGATAGGCTTCTAACCTGGAGGACCTAGGCTATATACTAATATGCCCCCAAGCAGGAGAGCTCCCAGGATGGAGGCTTCACAAACGTCTTTCTTGTACAAAAGAGGATAATATTAATTTTTACCTTCTTGGGTTGTGAGGATGAGGTCAATTAATGCCATTAACCTGCCTGCTTAGTACCGTCCATGGAACACTATTCAATAAATATTTTCCGTTGAGTTTCACTCCCCAATAAAATTATCTTGACAATAATATGATGCTAAAGTAAAAAAATATTTATATATTTGGATGAGATGAATCATTCAAGTCAAAGAAGATCAGTGGACTTTGATACCCTGTGTCACAGTTTGCTCCATAATTCATCCTTTCTTCTTTGGAGAAAAATAAATGCTACCTACGAAATCATATAGAGTAAACCAATGTAAACTTGGGTGTAGAAATCATCACTTGCCCAAAATATTTGACTTTTGTTTTTAGAGAAATTTTATAAAAATTAGAAAAATAAAGAAAACTGACCTCATCATAATCATGACAGTAAAGAATGGAAGTTGAGAAAAAGTCTCTATGAAACCAAGTCTATCCAAAGGCGTTAACGACAGTCCACAGCACCACAGAGAAAAACTCATGGTCTGAAATTGTTGGGTTCAGCTTCGGGTAGACTCCAGCCATCACCTCTTTGGGTGAATGGCTGTAATGCTCAAAGAATTACGGCAATAATTTCCTCTGCAATGAGACCTTTCACATCCTGAAATAAGGGTGGTATTGTAAATCATTAATCTTCGTGATACCTCCGAGGTAGGTGAGGATGATAATTTACAGTTTCCTGTGCATGCATCCGGGTGGGAAAGGTCAGTGTCTGACCCTGGAAGAGGGTTATAAGCTCTCTTGTGCAATGACCATACTGAAGCTTGCAGTCACTCATCTTAAGCAAGGCTATGACAAGGCCTCTGGTCTTTGGGGTAATTCTTAATTTTATTCCCCTTCTTCACTTCTTTATGCCATTTCTCACTTTCAATAAAACCAATTTACAAAATTCAATCTGCAGAAGTCAAAGCTGATTCTCATTAATTGGCAGGAGGTACTCCTCTGAAAATTGCCAATTTACCACAGGAGGAAGCAACAGGAAAGGGAAAAAATAAAAAATCTTTCCACCAGGTCTATGGGACATGAAATGAGGGCCAGCTGACAGAGTCCTGCTTCATTAAAAAAAATGGTCTTATTAAATGACAGAAATTGATTATTCAGAGAGTTGTATGTTTGACAAGATACTAGAATTCAGAGTCTGATTTCCACTGTTCCTGCCCCATCAATTGTTTGAATTGCTCTAATAGAAGGCACATTGTGACTACAAAACCATTGCCATTGTGTTCTAGAAAAAGAGAGAAACTAGCACAGCATGCTCGCTTCTTTTTAACTGACCTGAGTAACCGCGAGGCTACATTTTTACAGCCTGCCATAGCATCAGGATGACAAGGCTGTAAAGGCAACACTTGATGTGCTAGGCTCTGCCTTTTCTCCCTGTCACCACCCCAGTGACTCCTGTGCCTCGAAGACGCTTCTCCGAGTTTGAGAGAATATGCTGATTTAAACAGACTCCAGTGAATGACCAGTCAATCTGGGCAGTTTACCAAAGTGCCTATACCGAAGAAATGATTAACTATCACTGAAAAAGCAAAGGCATGGGAAAAATCTATATTCACTACAACTTCTCTCAGGGGAAGTTCTGAATGTCGGGACTGCAGACTTAAATACCTACAGGAGCAGTGAGGTCCTGAAGAGAGAAGCAAGAGGGTAGTTGGTTAGCACCTGCAAGCCTCGTTAAAGGGTCTCCAGGAGACGCTGCTGCTACTCACTTTGGGTTCCACTTGGTTGTTGCTATGCAGACAGAGGGGCTCAGTGTTGGGAAATCTTTTGGTTTTCAAAAGAAGACAGAAATCGAGAGTGCTATGTTAAAATCTCATGATTTTTTAAGCTGGCATTGATTCAGATTTCCTTCTGGACTACTGAGCCTCCAAGACACACGGTGCCCAGGTCACAAATTTTAAACCTCTGCTGAACGTGACTGCCAATGCAAATTCGATAAACTAGTCATTAGGTGAGGATGTATAGGTTTTGGGGGAGGTGGTAATAACGGGCAAATATAGCTAAGGGGTATGGTTAAATCACAACAATTAAAAATAGCTTTGGGGGCGCCTGGGTGGCTCAGTCGGTTGAGCGGCTGACTTCAGCTAGGGTCATGATCTCGCGGTCTGTGAATTTGAGCCCCATGTCAGGCTCTGTGTTGATGGCTCAGAGCCTGGACCCTGCTTCGGATTCTGTGTCTCCCACTCTCTCTGCCCTTCCCCTGCTCACACTCTGTCTCTATGTCTCTCAAAAATAAATAAACATTAAAAAAATAGTTTTAATAAATCATGTTCTAAGCAGAATTAGTCCTTTGTTAGGTTAAGAGGAGAATGCAAATTTGGGGCCAGAACTGAACTACATGGTATTATATTTAAAGAGTCAGTACTTGGGTCGCCTTGATGGCTCTGTCCCTTGAGGGTCCGACATCGGCTCAGGTCATCATCTCGTGGTTCATGAGTTTGAGCCCTGCGTCAGGCCCTGTGCTGACAGCTCAGAGCCTAGAGCCTGCTTTAGATTCTGTGTCTCCTACTCTCTCTGCCCCTCCTTTCCTCGTGCTCTGTCTCTCTCTCTCAAAAAAAAAAAAAACACATTAAAAAATTTGTTTTTAAATAAGGAGTCAGTACTTGCAGAGGAACAACCGGATTTTTCAATTCTTCCCTCCTACAGTGTTTTAGCCTTTCCCTTAAATAAATGTTGAACAAATATTCAGAAGCTACTGATTTATATAAATGCCAAAATATGAACAAATCTTCAGTGTCCATATATTTTTGGTGATGTTTTAGATTTATTTCTGGGTCAGAGAGGAAGAAAACTACCACAGCAAAAGTTTTAGATAGTCAATTACAGAGGCAGAATTCCATATTTAAGTGGCAGCTTCCAACTGGACTATCTCTCTCCTCACCCCACTGTCTTTGTTTCTCCATTTCATTTTTACACATTATCTCTATTTTCACCAATGAGAAATTCATTTCTATCTGTCAAGTCTTTATAAAAAATGCAGAGCTATGTGCGACTATAAATTGTCATTCACACATTAGTATAAACTAGGCTAATCACCTTACTCCATCTTAATGCTTAGGTCACGTCAGTTATGGTGAGGGATTGGGACACCTGGAGATGGGCAGATGTTATGTACATGCAGTACCTTTGCGAAGGTCATGGGTGTGCAGTCCAGGAGAAATCTGAGGGTAACAGGGGTCTATTTTGACCTTGATGCATACTTCTAGCCTACAAAAAGACCATATCAAAGAAAAATTTCTACTTTAAAACTATAAGGAGAGCTTAGCTGGGGCCATGCCAAAAGCCCATGAGGTCTCTTCCATCCCTCTTTTTCCTATAGCCTTTTTCTTTTTCAGTGCCCCTACTAGTACTGCAGTTTGGCAGAGAGTGGGCAAAATGGCTTTTTAGGTGGTCCTAGGACCTTAGCCATTGTTCCTAACACTCCTTGGGGAAAACCGAAATAGTCCTCAGAGCAAAAAAGTTCACTGCAACTTACTCTCAGATGTTTTCGAAAATAACAATTACAACAATAACATATATCTGTGTATGTGTGTGTGTGTGTGTGTGTGTGTGTGTAGAGAGAGAGAGAAAGACAGACAGACAGAGAGAATATGTGATGTAGCAAACGTGAAGTACATAAACCAGAGTGAAGGGTATACAATAGTTTTTCAGACTGTTTTGAAACTATTCCACAAAATTGAAATTTGTTCAAAGTAAAAAAAGTTGTAAAAATATGACTGAAAACATGTGGTCCTTGGAGCAGGTCAAATTTTCTAAAGATCCATACTACAAAGACAGAGTTAAATATGGAAGGCACACATTTTCAAATCCTTAGGTTGAAGGACAAGCGTGCTATGTTTGGCCGATCGTTGTCAAATACTACCCAGAAAAATGGGGACAGTCACACACCTGGTGTCAGGCTAAGTCGAGATATAATAGCAACTGAGTCTGGCAAATTTCATTTCCTGGAATGATAGTCTCAAAGCCACAACACACACTGTTCTTAATGTCCAGGTCAAATCTATTTTTTGACTAAACACAATGGATTGCCTTCTATTCCTGCTCCCAGTATGTGTAAAATTTATACCAGGAATTTAAGAAGATAATCCACTTTCTGTATCTACCTTCACAAAAGTCACCCCTGAGCTATTTTCTCTTCTTGTAAAGATTATTTTTGTGTCTTGTACAACCTTAGCCATTCCACGCATATGTTGTCGGAGGACAATGTCCACTTTTGCTGAATTTAGTACAATAGTAGGGAAGATTGATAGACATAGTGATGTTAGAATAACCGAATAATGAGTAAGAATGTAGATGTTTAGGGGCGCCTGGATGGCTCAGTTGGTTAAGCGTCCCACTTCGGCTCAGGTCATGATCTCACAGTTTCTGAGTGAGGGCTCCGCATCAGGCTCTCTGCTATCCGCATGGAGCCTTCTTTGGATCCTCTGTCCTCCTCGCTCTCTGCCCCTCCCCCACTCATTCTCTCCCTCTCTCTCTCTCTCTCTCTCTCTCTCTGTCAAATAAATAAACATTTAAAAAACAGACCGTAGATGTTTAATTTGGCTTCTCCTCCAAAATCCTCCTGAAAAATCCTGATTTTTAAGTATCTAAAATTAATTTATAGAGTTCGAAATCACTGTGCAAGCCAGTGTCATGAAGACAGGTAAATCTCGTTGGGGGCTGGTTCTGACTGGGAGTCACCTGTTAATCATATCTGCCTTATGGTCTTCTTATGGACTTAACTATGTCTTCCCAAATTCACACGCTGAGATCCTAACCCCCAATGTGCATGTATTTGGAGGAAGGACCTTTAAGAAGGTATTTATGTGGGGCACCTGGATGGCCCAGTTGGGTAAGCATCTGACTTCAGTTCAGGTCATGATCTCACACAGTTCATGAATTCGAACCCCGCATCAGGCTCTGTGCTGACCGCTCAGAGCCTGGATCCTGTTTCCCATTCTGTGTCTCCCTTTCTCTCTGCACCTTGCCGGCTCGTCCTGTCTCTCTCTGTCTCTCAAAAATAAATAAACATTGAAAAAATTAAAAAAAAAGAAGGTACTATGGTTAAATCAAGTATCAAGGGTGGGCCCTATCCAATAGGACTGATGACTGTATAAGAAGAGGGAGGGAGACCAGACAAGCATATGGAGAGAGCAAAGGCCATTTGAGGACACAGGGTGAAGGCAGGCATCTGCAAGCCAAAGAGAGGCCCTACCAGAAACCAATCTTGCCAGCACGTTGCCTTGGACTTTCAGCCTCCAGAACTGTGAGAAGTAAGTTTCTGTTTCTTAAGCCACCCAGTCTGTGGTATTTTATTATGGCAGCCCACGAAGACTTATATAGGCACTATACCTTGTTTTCTTTCTTGAAGTAAATATTTTAGCAGAGGGATATTAGGTCATAATTTACTACTATGAACCACTGATTATGAGAGTCTTTGTCGAGGCCTTGTTGCTGTCTGTATCTTAAAAAGGTTCTGAACCTGGGGTCCACACCTCTCCAAGTTCACGTTGAAAATTCAGCGTCTGTGACCTTAGCTGGGCAAAAACAGGATTGCCACATTTTCACCAACTTTTGACTGAAAGGCAGGATTTCTTGGTTGGCAACAAACCACAATAGAATAAGCAGTAAGTGTGACTTTGTCTCTAATGGAAATCACAGTACCTTCCCAATCATATTAGAACTGTTGCAGAGATCTTGAATAATCATTTTTGCTCAATGCTATTTTGAAATGACAGCAATCATCAGATTCACAGCTAGTTCTCATTATCTTATTCATTAACAGGAGGCATATATTATATTACAAACATGGTTTTAATATTTGGATAATTTTATTTCAATATAATTGGATACCTTTGTGATTCTGTGCATCTTATTTTATTCATTTCAAAACATTACTATAAGGGGGACTCACAGGCCTCCTCATGTGGCAAAACAACCACAGCACAAGAAATTTTAAGAAACCTCTCATCTAGGGGCACCTGGGTGGCTCAGTCGGTTGAGTGTCCAACTTTGGCTCAGGTCACAACCTCCTGGTTTGTGAGTTCAAGCCTTAAGTAGGGCTCTGTGCTGACAACTTAGAGCCTGGAGCCTGCTTCTGATTCTGTGTCTCCCTCTCTCTCCGCCCCTCCCCCACTCATGGTCTATCTTCTCTATCCCCAAAATAAATAAACTTAAAAAAAAAAAAAGAAAGAAACTTCTGGTCTGAACTAACATCCTGAAGTAACTAAATGGCCCGGCCTTTCTGAATACTGTCCTCTAAGCACAGGGTCTTGTAATGAATAAAGTGGGCATTAATCTGAGCTACATAAGCAAGTTTATTTGATAATCCTATGTGGCCAAGACCGGTTTATAGCACAGGGCTCTTGACAGACCTAACTCCAGCCAAGAGGGGTCACCGAGCTGGAGTGTTTTCCATTCAAACAGCCCATGATGCTCTCAAGCCATGCTTCTTCTGACGTGTGCAAGAGTCTCCAAACTAAACCAACCTCCATTTTGAGTCATTATTGCTCATTCAACTTCTCCTTGCTCGATCCTCAGTTAGTTCCAAGGATGAAGGCAGAAGTGAGGCTGCCATGTTCGAGGGGAACCCACAGCGCACATAGAGGTCCTAGAACGCAGCCCAGGAAACATGAATGGAAATGAGGGTAAGAGTCCAGAAAACCAGGGTCCCGCAGAGCCTCCCACCCAGCAGAGGATGGTGCTTGTCAGAACCCTGTTCATCGGCGCTTTTGTCCTCATCCCTGTTTCCTCAGGCAGCACCATGATTCCCTGCCCTTCCCTGACTCTCCTGGGTGATTACTTTATATTTGGTCCTAAGTCGTATCCTGCCTTAAACCCGAATAACATTCTATTTTTATTTTACCAGAAATGGCTTGCTCATCACGTGTCAAGCATTATGCCAAAGCCTTGCCTATAACACCTTACTGGATCCTCCAAATAAACCCATGAAGTATTATGATTACACCCATACACTGAGACATAAAAGACTACCTAATTTGCTCAAAATAATATATTTAGCGCACTACAGGAAGAGAAATCTAACCCAGCTCTCTCCGACGCCAGAACCCTCCACTCCCCACTGGGCAAAGATCCAACTCTGCATCCTAAATTCATCACCTAGTAGATGATGAACACAAGATGACTTATTAGCCAAGATTCAACAGTCTACAGCTTTCTAATGGCTAGTGTGGTTACACTTTGTATATATGCTTTTATATGCAAGCATTTTTAAAGATGTGTTTAATATTTAACAACCTGATGAGTTTCATAGTAGATGGAGAAAAGGGTTCAGGTAGATCAAGTGATTGCCCAAAGTTATATAACTTGTCAGCAAAAGAATTCGAATCCTAATCCAACACGAACTTCAATCTACCATACTTGGGTTCCTGTAAGTTTCCATCGGTCTCTCTAGGCCAGCCCAGGCATGGAATCAATGAACATCAGCAAAGGAACCAAAAGAGTCTCTACTCTGCCCCAATTTCCTGCTTCACTTTTGCAGTTGAAAACCGGCCTCACAGGGCTTGCTTCTGTAACTTTAAGAAAATGGTATGGTTTTGTTGTTACCATGGAGTGCTCTAGATCTTTCCTGGCTCTGTACACATTCTCCCAGAGAAGGGCACATGGACACAATCTTATAACTGACTCGATGTGCTATCTCAACTCTCCCATGAATCCACGCCTCATAAGTCTGCCCCAGAACTTACTCCTCGGCCTTCCCTTGGTGTGTCCCCACTTTGAAGAAACTGACCACCGTGCATCGGAGACCCCCGTGATGCTGCCTCTGAGCCTCCTTGGAGAAGGTCTAGAGTTTATGAACAAGGGAGAGATGGCAACACGTTGACTGTGCTCTGTGATGGGATCTTTAATAAGTCAGAATAATTATCATTTTCTGAAGTTATCTAATGCAGTGGGATTTTATCCATTAGAACTTAACTGGCATCAGAATAAACGTTAAATAATCACAATTGTTATTTGTGGAGGAAGAGTTGGGTAAGAAAAGGCTTCATTTTCCTGAGGTTGGCAGGCCTTTGAGGAAGCATTTCTCTTCCTCTGTCACTTCTATTAAAAAAATCTATAAAAATCCTGTCAGGGAGAGCATTTCACATTCTTTTTGGCAAAACTCGTGGTGGGTAGGGATTTAGACATGAAATTTCCCCCAGATTTTAAGGCGAGTTGTTTCAGCCACACTGTGAGAATTGCTTACAAAAACTGGTGTTGGCTACCTTTGAAAGAAGTGACATTGTTTTTCAGTGTCATCCCCTCTTGTCACTTCAATTAAAACAAATAACAGACATGTTCAAAAAAACAAACAAACAAACAATGAAAAGCACTTGACAGCTTCTCCCATTTTGTCCACTTCCCAATTTCTCAAAGGCCTTATTGAAACAAAAGAAACATTGTAGTGACACTCTGAGACTTAGGCACTACTCTGGATTTCTCCCATACTCTCATGGGATCCCGGGAGCAGAGAAAAACAATTCCCCCATCTCTCCTTGGATTTCTCAGTTTGGCCTGGAGTGACACAGAAGTAACGAAGCAGGAAGTTGGGACCAGAAAATGGCCTGAGTCCTTGGGAGATATCAGGCTGTCTTCTGGGATCTGTTTGTGTTTCATAGTGGCATCAAGGGAGGCTTTCTCAGAATTGAAAAGGGGTCCTGCATGCAGTGGGCAGCCCTACTCTCGCCACCCAGGGCTGAGTGTTAAAAGAAGGTGCACATTTGCCATGGCAGTGGAGACTACTGATTAAAAACTGGAGCTGAAATGACTTCTGCTCTGTCACTAATAAGCTCGTGCCCTTGGGCAAAGCCTTGGTTGGCTCTAATTCTCAGGGAGCATCCTCTCTTTCCCAGAGATAATAACAGCCCCTCCCTAAGAGCATCTTACAGAATACAAACTCCATCTGCTCAAAGAAAATGCCTGTTATGTTCACTGGTCTATTCTGGTGCCTAACACAGGGTGTGGCGCTGACGCTTGACCCATGCACATTTTGAATAATGATGAAATAATTAATTTTGGGTCAACTTTATTTAACTAATAAAATATTTCATATCATATAACCAAACATTAAAGTCTGACTAATATTTAATTAATATTTGTATTTCATCACAATTATAATTTGTTATTTGTTTAGAATGAATGAACACATTATTCATTATGTAGAATAAATGAGAAATGATGACGTTCTCAGTGTGGCCTGATACATGATAGTTGTTATTATTATGATTATAATCCTTTCTTCATAGTTTCAAATTGGCCTCATACAGACTAAATGGGCTCCACCAGTGACCCCTTTCCTTCTTTTACCTGAAGCTCTTTTCTCTTAAACATTTTCAAGTCATTGTGAGGGAAATTTCAGAGACAAATTTTAAATACTTTGAGTATGATATTCTCCATGTCAGCAGCTATGTATTTCACATCAAGAATATATTTGCATTTTCTATGGGAAAACGAGATGCCAACACTCTTTACCTCTCAAAGTTTAATGATCCAAATCATTTTTTTCGTTGGGTTTTAACAGCTAAAATGATGGGGAGGTTTAACAATCTCTCGAATAAATTCCTTACTCCGATCTTCACCAGCCTTTCTAATATTGGTTCATTTAGCTTCTGCTTAATTTACTTCTCTAAGTTTTTAAAACTTTGTTGAAATGTGAAAGGAGTTTTAACCCCCCTTTTTAAACCTTTTTTAAATGTTCATTTTTGAGAGACAGAGAGACAAAGAGTGCAAGTGGGAGAGGGTCAGAGAGAGGGGGAGACCCAGAATCTCAATCAGGCTCCACGCTCAGCTCAATGCTAGGCATCTCACAACTGGGAGATCACTACCTGAGCGAAAATCAAGAGTCGGATACATAGCCAATGACTAAGCCACCCAGGTGTCCCCGGGGCACTGTTTCTTAAAATGCACTAAGAAGAGTCTTCATATCAAGTACCTATTAAAACTGCTTATTCCTGGGCCACAAAACAGAAGTTGTGGGATAGAGGGGGAAAAAATCTATATTTTTAAAATAAGTCTTCATGTACACACTCTCAGCATCAAAACACACAAACCCAGGACAATCTAGATGAGCATTTAGAGCTGGGGTTACAGTCATCGGGCCCCAGATCCCTTTTTACAAGACACATCCTGTAACACTTCCTCGAACATCTTAGATCATTTAAAGGAAATGTAACCTACCTGTGCACACAGTGCCAAAAAATGTATACTCTCCTAAATGTCATAAAAACGAGAAATAAAGCAACACTAATTTATAACAACTATGCATTTTGATATGTATGTGTTCATACCTAACTGTGCCCGAAGCAGAGTATGCTTGCACATAGACATGATATCACCACAGATCTAACAGCTACAAAAAATGTTGGCTCATGTGTTTTGTTTGGGCAATCCCAAATATAAGTCTCCAGTGCCTCAGTGACATAATTCCCAAAATAATTAACAACAAGAAAAGGTTTGAACAAAAGGCCATCTTCCCTTAAATTTCACTGTGGTTACATTCTTGGCAAAATCAATTATGTATAAAAATGGTGCTAAGAATACTTTGCCTTTATAGATCATATGGAGTTAGTTTCTTCACTCAAATAATTACAACCAGGATTTTCAGTTACGAGAATGTCTGGGGACACGTTCAAACGACATTCCAAATGCTGGAGAGGGAACAATTCATGGTGTGGTTTCTCCGTCCTGGGGAGGAAGTCCAACACTCTGGCCTCCCGTCTACCAAATGCGAGTAGGATTCCCTTCAAACACCAACTGCTGCAACAACAGAAAAACAATCTTTTCCTCAATTTCTACTATGATGCCATTGAGAGCCAGTGAACTAGAGAGGCAGAAGCAGCAAGAGACATCCAAGGGCAGAGTCTCGAGAATATCTGTCTTTGGTCATGGAGCCATGATTAAACAACCTGCCCATTTTCTAGGTAACACCAGGGACTCAGTGTGCTCAGCCCTTCACATGCAGGTAAGTAAATTCAGTATCATAAAAACCCTTTGAAGTAGGTTTAAAGCCTTCACTTTATAGATAAAGAAACTGACGTGTGACGTTAAATGGCCTGTCCAAGGGCCTTGATACATGAAGTTAAGTGTGTCTGATGTCCGAGGTGCCATCTTCCCCCTGTACCCTGCCACCTTGCAGAACAAGACTGCACTGACCATGAGCAGTACAGGTCTAGAGTGAAAGAGCCCAGAGGAAACAGAAAAATTCAAGGTTCGAGTGTAACTTGGAGTGACAAATTTAATAGTGTTTAAGCCCGGGAATTAACTTACTTTTTTTTTTTTTTTTAATGTAGACTTCAATTTGTGTGGCTGAATCAAGTTAGGCAGGAGCAAAACTGAGTCAGGTTTTGCTTTGCTTTGGTTGCCCTTAAACACAAGGGGGACCTGGACTCACCTAGCACTGCTTTGTATCTAGGGTGGGTGTTGATTTCTCATAGGGTCTTCCCTCCACCCTCAGCTTGCTTGCGGGGGCTCTTTGCACCTGTGCCACAGAGGACTCCTTCTCCTTGCTCTTGTTCTCACTCCACTGGAGACTATTTCTTGTAACTCAACACTTGGCAGCCTGATGGTGGGGCAGAGGAAGCACATATATACCCTGGAGTTCCTCCTCAGACTTGAGCAGATGCTGTAGTTCTAGGTCACAGAGGCGGGGCTTCCCTAGGAACCCTGCCCTCTCCCTTGTGTCAGGGATTTCTACTGATGGGGAGCCCAAGGGTCCTCCTGCCTCCTTCCCCAGGTCAGGGGACTTTTGTTTTGCTTCCTCTCCTTTTCTCTTCTCCAGCTTCAGTGGGTTTCCACCTAAGCATTGAGGGTGACAAGTGTTACTGCCTTTCCACCAGTGGCTTCAGACTTTTGTTCCATAGGCAGACAGGGTGAAGGATATTTCCCAAACACGCAACTATTCCCCCTTCTCAGGCCTCCACTAGGAGGGAGGACTTCCCCAGACCCTTGCCCAGGCTTCAGTCTTTCCTGTAAGTGCAATGCATTGTCCATGGATGTCTTGCAAATGGCTGTAAATTTCCCCAGCGGCCCCTGGGATCCCATACTCCCTTGCTAGCCCACAGTTGGTCTCTGCCAGCTTCTTAAAGGCTTGCTTGGTTTTGCACATTTGCACAGCTAAGTAAGTGCTCAGATCTCATATCATCCTAGAAATGCCCATCTGTCTTTAGATTTCAGATATGTTGCAGCTCTCTTTATGGTTCGAGAAACATCAACTGGCAGAGCGTACGGTGTGTTTTGTCATAGTGGTAAAGATGGAAGGGACATTTTCCTCAGGTTTCTCCATCGAAAGGGAAGCTCAAAATTGCTTTACAGAAACATTAAACATTGCAAATTACAACACATGCACATGGCTAGAATACGAAATGGTGTCCAAGGACTTAGTGTGAAAGCAAATAGTCCTTTGGGACTTCTCATCTACATGCTATAACCCAGAGGGAATTATTTTTACTTATTTTAACCTTTTCTGGTTTTCTGGATTTAATTGAATTAATTGAATTAGTTGAATTGATTATATTACTAAATACGTATATTATAGCTAGCTATTTCTTAATTAATCAGTTTCATACATTATCAATTAATTACCTGATATGACAGATGAGGATTTAATAACACATTCTCTCTTTCATTCCTAGAATATAATCATATTTCTATACTTACTTTCTACCTTGGTAATACTTGTAACTTTAAATACTGTATTGTCACCTCACTTTATTTATCATTCCATTCACCACAACTGCAATTGATTCTTCTTTTTACATTCAAGGTATGGTTAGCTCTACTCTATCTTTCCACATTCCTTCAATCCTTCTATTTTCCTAATTTATCTATTTCCACTTCAATTTGTTGTGGTTTGTGTTTCTTGAGAACTTTATTTAATTAAGTCTTTCTTGCTTTACAGATAGTTTGAATCTAATACAATAAAACCTTGGATTGTGAGTAAGTTGTTCTGCAAGTGTTCCACACGATGAGTAAACATTTCTAATAAATTTTAACTTGATAAATAAGCGATGTCTTGAAATACAAGTAGTAGGTGATTCTGAATGTTACATGATCACAACTGGGCCAGTGGTTCTTGAAATTCAGTTTGATATACAAGTGCTTTGGATTATAAGCACATTTCTGGAACAAATTATGCTTGCAAACCAAGGTTATCTATAATTATAAACCCACAAGCAGATACTGCATCATTACAATGCTGTGAATATTGACTACATAGCCAAGTAGCATACTACAATCATATTTCATTTCTGTTAGAGGTTTTGATTTTTCCTATTTGTCTTTTTTTTTTCCTGCATCATCTGTCTTTAATGCATCCTTATGTTCCCTCAGCATCACATGGGTGGTATCAAGTTAATGACTGCCTTTCACCTAGAGGTCATGATTCTCTTGCTTCATGGCTGGTTCTCTGGGCCAGTTGCTGACTGCTGTCTTGGGTTTCCACCTTTACTCTTCAGGATTGGAATCACTCTAGCCTGGATTCTACTTCTTCCTTCTTGACTTATTCTCCCATTTTGTTAGGATGCATCCTTAAATAATCCTAAGTATATGAGTGGCTTCCACAACCAATCAGCACAAACTAGGTAGCTTAAAGCAATAGCAATTGAATCCCTACAGCTGTCGGCCAGAAGTCCGAGATGAAGGTGTTAGCAGTGCTATACTCCCTGCAGAAGCCCCTTCCTTTGCCTCCTTGCCTCTTTCTGGAGGCTCTGGACAGTTCTAGGCTTTCTTAGCTGCATCACTGCAATTTCTGTCTTTGCCATCACTTGTCCTCTCGTGTGTCTTTTCCTATTCTGCTTCCTAAGGACATTTGTTGTTGCATTTAGAGACCTCTGAGATAACTGAAGATGATCTCATCTTGAGATTTTTAACTTAATTGCATCTGCAGAGACCTCTCCACCTCCAAAAAACATCCTATTCATAGTTTCTAGGTGTTAGGACAAGAATATATCCTTTTGGAGGGCTCCATCCAACCCTCTACAGGAAGGAACTTAAATCTTGTATGTCTGAAAATATCATCTTTTCCTCTTACTATTATTTGATAGTTTTTAGGGCACAGAATTCTAGATTTCAAATAACTTTCCCTTTGGATATTGAAGGCACTCTTTTGTCTTTCAGTCATGTTGATGAGGAGTCTGATGCTAGGATGATGCCCAATCCTTAAAACTATTTTTTGTTTCTTGAAGCTATTGAGATGCTTTTGTTATCTGTGGCATTCTTACATCTCATGGTCGTCTGTCTCATTAGGGTCTGTTTTATTCCATGGGTTACATATTTGTGGTCTCTGTATACTTAAAAAAATTCTAGTCCTTTTATGAGTTATCTTAAACTTTAGCAATTATGTTTAACTTATAATAATTCCTTTGTATTTCTTGACTGTCCCTTCTCAACTCTACTCTGTTCTTGCTTTGCGGTTGTAGTAGCCTTTGAATTCTCTTTGTAGCATTATGAGGATTTTTAAAACCTCTTCCTTCCTTCCTTCCTCCTCACTCCTTCCCTTCTCTGTTTTTTTCTTCCTTCCTTCCTTCCTTCCTTCCTTCCTTCCTTCCTTCCTTCCTTCCTTCCTTCCTTCCTTCCTTCCTTTTTTTTCCTTCCTTCCTTCCTTTCATTCTTTCTCTATTATTCCAGTTTCATTTTTTATCCTGATTTTCCCTTTCAGGTTGCCAGTTTTCATTGGACATCTTAAGTTTTTTTCTTGTCTCTTCCAAT
Organism: Paguma larvata; assembly: GCA_030068075.1. Classification (NCBI taxonomy): domain Eukaryota; kingdom Metazoa; phylum Chordata; class Mammalia; order Carnivora; family Viverridae; genus Paguma; species Paguma larvata. The sequence continues at coordinate 39,142,471 of CM057842.1, forward strand.
TTAAGAATGATGCAGTAAATCAGCCAACAGGAAGCTTTATGTTCAAATGCAAACTTGCTGACTGGAGGACTTTCCCAGAGATTGAGTAGATGAGGAGTCAAACTTTCATGGGGAATTCCTAAATCAAAGAATGCAGAAGTATTGACTCTGGAATACCAGCACCCATGTTAATGGACCTAGATCTCTTCAGATTTTTTTCAGAGTGATTCTCATTCTCCCTAAGGAAATAAGTCCCTGGCTCGCAGGCTTTTCTCATGCAGGGCTAGAGGTGGTTTGGCTCAACCGATCTTTAGCCTCTCATCTCGCTTCCAGAGTCTTGCAGCCGCCATTTCTGAGTTTCCATCTTTTACAGCAATCTTCAGGTTAACTGTCCCATCTTATAGTTTCTGCCCCCTCTCAGTACTCTCCATTTTTGCATTCCTCATTATGGTTCTCCAGAAAAATGCTCTAGGAGCTTGTCCATTTGTGAGTCTTTCTGGGTTTTCACCATTGCAGGGAGTTTATACAGTTTTAATTTTCCTACCATAATTTTAATGGAGTCTTGAGCAAGAATACACATAAATACATGAAACCAGTTTGCCATTCTGAATCACATGGTATGGAACTATTTCATGAGGTGGTCTGGTCTGTGTCCAGGGGCAAGAAGGATTTCCAGAAGTTCTGTCTTGGGAAATAAAGCCAATTGAAACTCAAGGGTGCTATCAATTAGACAAAGACACATGTGGACAAGCCTGATAGGATATAAGAAATGATAAATCCTAACTTCAGTGTCTGAATTGGTCACACAAGAAGAGGTGAAAGGGACTGTCTGCCGATAAAATCTTGAAGGAGACAAAGAGAGGTACAGGTACCATGCTGCCTAGATGCATAAGAGCTAAATGAAATAAGGCAAATCCCAGAAACAGGAAGCATGAAGTTTGCAATCAGAGCTAACCACCCACCAAGACTGATGAGGTAAATTGTGGTAACAGAGAGGTAGTATTTGACACAATTTTTTCTATTGACTTGAAGGACACATTTATAGCTCTTCTCACTTCAATCAAACCCCAGTGCCTTAGCTCTTCTAATGCTATTAATGATCACTGGATACAAACAGATCTCTTAAGAAAAGGTGGTGAATAAAACAGACTTACCAGCAAAAGGAACACGGAGGGAAAGGAGCCTTATGGGCCCATTCTTTCCTTTGATATTTGAAGATGTTTATTGAACAATTACTTTGTATTCTATCACATCCTACTAGGACAGCTATAGGCAAGTTAAAATAAAATTGAGTATCTAACTGCTTTTCTGTTAAATGAAGATTAAGATTAGAATCTGCTTCATAGAATCGATGCATGAATTAAGTAAATTAATGCACATGAAGAGCTCAGTCAAGTGTCTGAAATGACTAAATGCTCAACTAATCTTATTAGATTAACCAAAGTATCTGTCCTGAGATCTCAAGTAGGAGAGAATAGACATGTCAACTAATAAAGATGTTAAAATATAAAATAGGTGTTAGAAGCACACAATAGAGGAGTTAAAGGGAAAACAATAACAAGATAGTAAATAGAAGTCCAAAATGCCAATATTATATTAAACATAACAATGAAAAGACAAAGATTATCCAACTGGATTAAACAGAAACCGAAAATACAACACCTACGAGAGAAATCTTAAATAAAAGGACACAGAAGAGGTGAAAATAAGAGGATACAAAATGATGTACCATAAAAATACTAACAAAAAGAAGCTTGTGGGGTCAAGAAGGTTCTCTGCATATAGTTAGGCAAAGAGGAGTGCTGAGAAGCTGGTAGAATGACTCTGCTCTCATCGGCCCCTGTTCCCAGCTGGATTTTCCAGGTATGACCATTTCCCAGTCATGGGCAAGGAGAAGGAAAAGCATGAGATGTGTACACCCAGCATTTTTACATGCAAGGATCAGAATTGCACTCATTTCTGTGCAAACTCCACCAGCCACAACTTAATCACATGACTGCAGCTAATTGCTAGGAAGGACAGGTAATAGTCACTCTATCAGCAGCCATCAGCCAGGATGAACTTTTGGTAAAGAGCAATTCTCTTAGTAAATGAAGACTTTTTTTTTTAATACGGGAAGAAGGGGAATGGATATTTCAATGTCCCATTTCACAGGAGCAGAAATATCGTTTCAGAGAAGTAGGTTAAAGTTACCCACTATCATAAAACTAGTAACTGGAAAGCCTTGAGTTCTTAGCCATAAGATTCCAGGACTCTTGCTCTTCTTCAGTCCTTAGATAGCCCCTGCACCTTCTCTCCAAATCCATTCATTTATTCATCCATCTATCTCTCACTGGGTTTGAGAACCAAGTTGAAAATCCAAGAGAAAGGCAGAGGAAGAGAAGGACCCATCAGTCTAAGACAGAGCCCACCCTACGTTATTGGCCAACAAGTACACTGTGAGAGGTTGCACCGAGCAAGGCCAGTGGTATCCCAGCAGGAACCCAAATTGGGCAACATTTCTGTCTGGGGAATGAAAATCTGATGCAGAAAGCAATGTGTACATCACTCTTTACATTTTTGGTAATGGGGGTTGTGTGTGCCAATTGTGGAGAAATGCAGACAAGAGTTGAATAGGAAATTTTGCTTTCTAATTTCACTATTAACACGCTGAATTCTACAAAGTTTTCATAGGAATCACTATCATTTTGAAATCATGAAAAAAAAAAAAAAGGAATCCATTCAACCGGAAAGAACACATAGAGTTAATTCAAGATAGAGATCCTTCTCATATTTTGAAAAGTCTGGAAGGAATTCCAAAGTAGCTAGTAAAAGTGAAGGAAAGAGGCAAGGGAAGAGAAAGAGGACATGGAGACCGTTTCATAAGAATGTTCTTCATTTTAAACTGTCTTGATTTGGGATGACTTTTTAGTTTCCCTCCAGAGTTTTGTCATAGTAATGCTTTTATTTCAACTGTCTAAAAATGTCTCTAAGCCTGAAAAGACCCCATGGGTTAATTTTGGTTGCCAGGGAAACAGCCTGGATTTGCATAGACACTCACTGATTCCTGAAGGCAGTCCCTGTCAGCTGGGAGTGCCCACAATAGTACTGGTCTCCAAAGGTCACAGCCTTGCACCCTCTACCCTCATTCTATTTCATTTCATTCTATTTCTAGATCCAGCCAACCCGGCTGTTTTGAGGGGGGTTGAGGCAGGGGGACACTCCTTGGGGACACACTCTGAATCCTGCTTTATGGCACATTAATTTTCATAATATGTAGGCCTTAACTGCTCAGTCAGGAATCCTGTGTTACATTGTTTTGGTTTTGGTTGGATTTATTTTGTACTTTTTATAGCACATCAGTATGATTTCATAACAAAGATAATCTGCCAGAGTAAAAGTAAGGTGATGATTGGAGAGGTAACTACGGTTTTCTCACTCGGTGTCCTCTAGAAATGACAAATATGTCTTTACTATTTTTTTTTACTACTCATGTTAATAGTTTTTAAGTCTGTTCTCTTAAAATCAGCCATAGAATACAGGGATTAATTAGAGGGAAATGATGAAATTGTGCAATGATAAGCTACAGATGGAAATAGTTACTGATCTGTAGGTTTTATTGGCTAAAAACAAAGCCAAGATCCATGAAGGTCCTTTTGGGGGGTGATGGGGATGTCAACTCTGATGGTATGTTTAAATTCTACTTATGTTAAGTTTCCAGATGTTGGTTTCGAAGGAGCAATGGAGAGAGAAAAGAATATTCCATACCTCTCTCTGAGCCTTTTCTATAAATTCTAAGATGGAAAGTATTAAAATTACATTGGGTTAAATTATGTGAAGGCAATGTGGCCCCAAGTATTTTATCACTTAACCTCTTCAGGGCATCAATTTCATCATCAGTGAAAGGTGAGAGAAGCAATGACTTTCTAAATCTTTTTCATTCTGAAATATCTTATCTGAAAAATTATGATTTTGTGAATTCCTGAGTCTTCTTGACTCTGAAATATTATGATTTTATCTAAGATTTTATTATGATTTAACTCCTAGTTATCAGGGAAAATGACTCTCGGGAAGCAGCCATTGGTCTTAAACACAGTTGCTATTTTTTGTTCTGAAATATGGCATAGGAT